>CM036928.1:6849083-7560598 GCA_020800305.1 Porphyrio hochstetteri
AGAGGACTGGAGCACCTCTCCTATGAAGACATGCTAAGTGAGTGGGATTGTTCAGCCTGAAGAAGAGAAGGGTCTGGAAAGACCTTGTAGCAGCTCTCCAGTACCTGAAGGGGCCTGGAAGATAGCTGGGAAGAGACTGGGCATGTAATGATAGGTGCGGTCGATTGGCCCTGGCTGGAGGCCAGATGCCAACCAAAGTCGCCCTATCACCCCTGTCGCAGTTTTCCGTAGCTGTGCTGCCGAGATGGCTTCTGCAAGCAGCAGCCAGAAGCTCTCTGCAGGCCCCAGACTACACATCGGCCAATTGAAGGCCAGAGTTGGTGCTGACCATGGCCGAACCAATTTGAGCTGGTAACAGCGCCTCTGGGAATCACATATAGAAGAAAAAAACCTGTAGGCAGGTGCATTTTGCCACCGGAGAAGGGAGTGAGAAGATGTAATGAGCTGTGCAGCCACCAAGGCCAGGCCCAAAGGAGAAGTTGGGGAAAAATGAGGCTCTCCGGGTGCCGGAAAGAGAGATTCCCCTGCTGCCTGTGAAGAAGACCATGGTGGAGCAGGTGTCCCCTCAAAGCCCATGGATAAGGACGTGGAGCAGAGACCATCTACGGCCTGTGAAGAGATTTATCCACGCCTCAGCAGGTTTGCCAGGGGACTTTGTGTGGGACCTGGCCGGGGTAGTATGGGCCTGAATGTCAGCACCCCTGGAAGTGGTCCCTGCTGAGAGGCCTGTGGGGAGGAGGTGACTCCCCGATAGAGTGGACTCACACTGAAGTTCGTGGATACGACTGTTTCGCGTGTGTGAGACCCCACGAAGGGGGTGTGTGTGGAATGCCCCCCCCAGCTAAGAGGGAAAACAACTCGGGAGGAACAGACTGAAAACCCCCATTCCCCATTCCCTGCCCCTCCCTGTGCTGTGATGGGGGGGAAGAAGGGAGCGAATTTATGATTAAAATGGGCAAAGAATTGAGGGGTGGGGGGAAGTAGAAGTGTTAAGATCTGGGGAAGGAAATCAGCTTGTGAGGAACCGCTGGAACCCCACTGCCCATTCCCTGCCCCTCCCCATGCCATGATGGGGGGAAGAAGGGAGTAAAATTGTGAATGAAGTTTAAGTCTGCTGAGAAGGGAGGGGTGGGGGGAAGGTGCTTTAAGACCTGGCCACGCTTCTCATTACCCGACTCTGGTTCACTGGGTATGTAGCTGTAGTGTAATCAATCACTTCTTTCTTTTATTCTGTGCTGAGTCTGTTTTGCCCATGACACTAGCAGCAGAGTGATCCCTCTGTCCTTATCTTGAATCCAAAACCTCCCAATATGTATTTTCTCCCTTTTTCTGCTGAGAAAGGGAGTGAGCCAGTGGCTTGGTGGGCATTTGGCCTCTAGCCACTGCTAAACCGTCACAACTACACACAAACCAGATATTAAAACACCTTCCCCAACCCTCCCTTCTTTACAGACTCAAATTTATTCATGAGTCCTCTCCCTTCTCCCACCCAGGGTGGCACGAACTCTGTGAACAAGATTACACCACTCTGTTTGTTCCTTGCAGCCAGTCTAACTCTACCCTCAGTTTCATCCCGTTACCGCTTGTCCTATCACTACAGGCCCTGCATCTTGCTTCTAAGCCCCCTGTAAGTATTGAAAGGCCACAGTAATGTCTTCCTGGAGCATTCCCTTCTCCTGGAGAAACAGAATCACAGAATTACAAGGTTGGAAAAGACCTTTAAGATCATTAAGTCCAACCATTCCTGTCCTGTGCTAAACCATATCCCTACGTACCTCATCTACCCTTTTTTTTAAACAGACCCAGGGAAGGTGACTCAGCCCCTCCCTGGGCAGCCTGTTCCAGGCCCTGACAACTCTTTCAGGGAAGAACTTTTCCCTCACATCTGCTCTGACCCTGCCCTGGCACAGCTTGAGGCCATTTCCCCTTGTCCCATCTCCTGTCCCCTGGCTGAAGAGACCATCACCCACCTCTCTACAGCCTCCTTTCAGGTCACTGTAGGCAGTGATAAGGTCTCCCCTCTGCCTCCTCTTCTCCAGGCTGAACACCCCCAGCTCCCTCAGCTGCTCCTCAGATGATTTGCCCTCCAGCCCCTTCCCCAGCCTGGTTGCCCTTCTCTGGACTCGCTCCAGGACCTCAATGTCCTTCTTATGGTGAGGGGCCCAGACCTGGACACACCACTCGAGGTGCAGCCTCACCAATGCCCAGTACAGGGGCACAATCACCTCCCCAGACCTACTGGTCTCAGCCCATTGGTCCAGTCTGTTCAGATCCCTCTGAAGAGCCTCCCTACCCTCAGGCAGATCAACACTTCCTCCCAGCTTAGTGTCATCTGCAAACTTACTGAGGGAACAGTCAATCCCTTCATCCAGGTCATTGATAAAGATGTTGAACAGAACTAGACGCAAGACTGAGTGAGCCCTGGGGGACGCCACTTGTGACCGGCCTCCAGCTTGATTTGGCTCCATTTACCACCACCCTTTGGGCCTGGCCATCCAGCCAGTTTTTAACCCAGCTGGGGGTCCACCTGTCCAGGTGAGTGGCAGCCAGTTTCTCAATCAGAATTACGTGAGAAACCCTGTCAAAGGCTTTACTGAAGTCCAGGTAGACCCCATCCATAGCGTTCCCCTTGTCCATTCAGCGGGTCACCTTGTCATAGAAGGTAATAAGTTTAGTTTGACAGGATCTACCTTTTGTAAACTGTCGTGGTTTTGCCCCGGCCGAGGGCCGCACCCCACACAGTCGCTTGTACTTTTAAAAGGAAGGGGGAGGGAAAGTTGGGGGAGGGGAAAAAGGGAAGGAAGAAGGAGGAAAAGAAACCACAACCTATAAACCAGAACCACGCAGGTTGGGATAAGGATAGTTTACTAAACAATAACAGAAAACTAGATATAACAATAACAGAAGTTTAAAGTACAAAATAGATGAAACTGGTGATACACAATGCAGTTTCTCACCAAACCACAGAACCCAGGCCGCACAGCTTAGAGCCGTCCCCGAACCCGGAAACTGCCCGTCCTGGTGTTGTCTCCTCCTCTTCCCCCCAGTCCCCCTTTATACTGAGCATGACGTAACTGGCATGGAATATTCTCTTTGGCCAGTTCGGGTCACCTGTCCTGGCTACGTCCCCTCCTTTCTCACTAGTAAGGAAGTATGCAGAGCTGAGAAAGGTCCTTGATTGCCCGGCAACAACTAGAAACATCAGGGTGCTATCAGCACTGTTCTCATCCTAACACCCAAACATGGCATTCCATCCACTGCTAAAAATAATTAACTCCATCATAGCTGAAACCAGGACATTATCCACCCCTTATTCCATACCATTTACGTCATGACCAGATCCAACAATTTTCTTTAGGTACAATCAGTTTCGTGTTTCACATACCCATATATGTATGTACACATGTATGCACACATACGTGCATACAGATCTTATTCCCTCAGTCTGTGAATCATCCCTCTGAAGTTGTTGAGTTCATTTAGTCCATGATTTTCAGGCTCCATTTGTCGTAACAGTTTCTCAGGATAATTGTATGTTCCATTGGCTCGTTGCATGCTGCATCTCAGGCTCTTGACTGATACACCTGGCATGGTCCATGCTCATAGTCTGTGGGTCAGAGTTTATTTTCAAAGGAGAAAAAAAAGTTCTTAAGAGGCCAGGCTTCGGTTCCATCATCATGGCACTCATTCTTCATTAACTTGTATGACTCCGGCTATAATGCTATGGTACAACATACAGCAATCATAACAATAATGAATATACAATAATGGGTTATTTGGCAATTATTATAATTTCTACTCTATTAATTATATTGGCTATCATAACAATAATGAATATACAATAATGGGTTATTTGGCAATTATTATAATTTCTACTCTATCAGTTATATTGGCTATTCTCACCCAAAATCAAATCCCCTTGAGGTACACATCGAACTTCTCCATCCCTCTGCATTACCCACCAAGTACAGCCAGGTCCTTGAGCAAAAACAATTCCAGACATGGGTTTACCTTTGCCTGAAGCAGGGATGACCCAAACTCTCTTTCCCAATACACTCTTCATATGCACTACTGGGACTCCGTCTCCCTCTACAGTACGTGGAAATTTTGCCTGGGCAGGGCCAGCCCGATTGGTAGATCCCCTAGTGTTAACTAACCATGTGGCTTTGGCCAAATGTGTATCCCAATGCTTGAATGTCCCACCACACATTGCTTTCAGTGTAGTTTTTAAAAGTCCATTATATCGTTCAATTTTCCCAGAGGCCGGTGCATGATAAGGAATGTGGTACACCCACTCAATGCCATGCTCTTTGGCCCAGGTGTCTATAAGAGTGTTTCGGAAATGAGTCCCATTGTCTGATTCGATTCTTTCTGGAGTACCATGTCGCCAGAGGACTTGCCTTTCAAGGCCCAGAATTGTATTTCGAGCAGTGGCATGGGGTACGGGATATGTTTCTAGCCAGCCGGTAGTTGCCTCCACCATTGTAAGCACATAACGTTTGCCATGGCGGGTTTGTGGGAGGGTGATGTAATCAATCTGCCAAGCCTCCCCATATTTATATTTCATCCACCGTCCTCCATACCAAAGGGGCTTTAACCGCTTAGCTTGCTTGATTGCAGCACATGTCTCACATTCGTGGACAACTTGTGCGATGGCGTCCATGGTCAGGTCCACCCCTCGATCCCGAGCCCATCTATATGTTGCATCTCTCCCTTGATGACCCGAGGTATCATGAGCCCATCGAGCTAGGAATAATTCACCCTTATGTTGCCAGTCTAGATCTACCTGAGCCACTTTAATCCTAGCAGCCTTATCTACCTGATGGTTGTTTTCATGTTCCTCCATGGCCCGACTCTTAGGTACATGGGCGTCGACATGACGTACCTTTACAACAAGTTTCTCTAACCGAGCAGAGATATCTTGCCATAAGTCATCAGCCCATATAGGTTTGCCTCTACGCTGCCAGTTGTTCTTTTTCCACTGCTGCAACCACCCCCACAGGGCATTCGCCACCATCCATGAATCAGTATAAAGGTAGAGCCTTGGCCACTTTTCTCTCTCAGCAATGTCCAGGGCTAACTGGATGGCCTTCACCTCAGCGAACTGGCTTGATTCACCTTTTCCTTCAGTGGCTTCTGCTACTCTTCTTATAGGGCTCCATACAGCAGCTTTCCATCTCCGATGCTTACCCACAATGCGACAAGACCCATCAGTGAACAGGGCATATCGCTTCTCATTCTCTGGCAGTTCGTTGTAGGGTGGGGCTTCTTCAGCGCGTGTTACCTCCTCATCCTCTGGTGACATCCCAAAATCTTTGCCTTCTGGCCAGTCTGTGATCACCTCCACGATTCCTGGGCGATTGGGGTTTCCTATTCGAGCCCGCTGTGTAATTAGTGCAACCCACTTGCTCCACGTAGCATCAGTGGCATGGTGTGTAGAAGGAACCTTCCCTTTGAACATCCAGCCCAGCACCGGCAGTCGGGGTGCCAGGAGGAGCTGGGCTTCAGTTCCAATCACTTCTGAGGCGGCTCGAACCCCTTCATAGGCGGCCAGTATTTCCTTTTCTGTTGGAGTATAATTGGCCTCAGATCCTTTGTAGGCCCGACTCCAAAACCCCAACGGTCGACCTCGAGTCTCCCCTTGTGCTTTCTGCCAGAGACTCCAGGTCGGGCCGTTCTCCCCAGCTGCAGTGTAGAGCACATTTTTAATATCTGTCCCTGTCCGGACAGGCCCAAGGGCCACTGCATGGACTATCTCGCGTTTGATCTGCTCAAAGGCTTGCTGTTGCTCAGGGCCCCATTGGAAATCATTCTTCTTTCGAGTTACATGGTAGAGTGGGCTCACAATGAGACTGTAGTTTGGGACATGCAGTCGCCAAAAACCTATAACACCTAAGAAAGCTTGTGTTTCCTTTTTGTTGCTTGGTGGAGACATAGCTGCTATTTTATTAATAATGTCCATTGGGATCTGACGACGCCCATCCTGCCATTTTATTCCTAAAAACTGGATTTCTCGCGTAGGCCCCTTGACTTTACTTCGTTTTATAGCAAAACCGGCTTCTAAAAGGATTTTAATTACCCTGTTTCCTTTTTCAAAAACTTCCTCTGCTGTGTTGCCCCATACAATGATGTCATCAATATACTGCAGGTGCTCTGGTGCATCACCCTTTTCCAGTGTATTCTGGATTAGTCCATGGCAGATGGTGGGGCTATGTTTCCACCCCTGGGGCAGACGATTCCACGTGTATTGGATGCCTCTCCAAGTGAAAGCAAACTGTGGCCTGCACTCTGGCGCCAGTGGGATCGAGAAGAAAGCATTCGCAATGTCGATTGTGGCGTACCACTTGGCTGCCTTCGATTCCAATTCATACTGGAGCTCTAACATGTCTGGCACAGCAGCACTCATACCTGGAGTGACTTCATTTAGGCCACGATAATCTACTGTCAGCCTCCACTCTCCATTGGACTTCCTCACTGGCCATATGGGACTATTAAAGGGTGAGTGGGTTCGGCTGATCACTCCCTGATTCTCCAGTTGACGAATCAACTTATGGATGGGAATCAGGGAATCTCGGTTAGTACGGTATTGTCGTCTGTGCACCGTCGTCGTAGCAACTGGCACTTGCTGTTCTTCAACCTTCAACAACCCCACAACAGCAGAGTCCTCCGAGAGTCCAGGCAAGGCACACAGTTGTTCAATTCCTTCTGTTTCCAAAGCAGCTATTCCAAAAGCCCATCGGTACCCTTTTGGGTCTTTAAAATACCCTCTACGTAGATAATCTATACCTAAAATGCACGGAGCTTCTGGACCAGTCACAATGGGGTGTTTTTCCCAGTCCTTCCCAGTTAGGCTCACCTCAGCCTCTAGTACAGTTAGTTGTTGGGATCCCCCTGTCACTCCAGAAATACAAACGGGTTCTACCCCTTCATGATTCGATGGCATTAGAGTACACTGGGCACCAGTATCCACCAGAGCTTTGTACTCTTGTGGATCTGACGTGCCAGGCCATCGGATCCACACAGTCCAATAAACCCGATTATCCCTCTCCTCCACCTGGCTGGAGGCAGGGCCCCTCTATTGCTGCTGATCATATTTGTTTTCCACTGGTTGCATAAAGGACTTAGAGGTCCCTTCAAGAGGATCAGACACATCAGACATATAGGTAGGCCTTCCAGTTGGTCTAGGGAACTGCCCAGTAGAAACTGGTGCAGCCTTCTTCCTGGCAGAATCTCGTTGTGCGAATGTTTTACCCCGCAGCTCATTTACTCGTGCTCGAAGGGCTGAGGTGGGCTGCATATCCCATTCCCTCATGTCCTCTCCATGATCAAGCAGGTAAAACCACAATGTACGTCGTGGTGTGTATTCTCCCTCTTGGAACGATGGACGCTTTCTCCCAGTAGCTGCAACATTGCTCCATACGGGTTGGGAGTTGGACACATTGTTGTCAAGTCGTTGAACCAGTTTTTCTACTGCTGCAATGACGGAGAGGGAAACACTGTCTTGGTATTTCCTGAGTCGGCAGGCCACCTCATTTACGGTTGGTGGATCCATATCAGTCCAGTCAATTACTGCCAGTGAATTGGTGTACCCTGCTGGTGCACTTCGTACAACCTTACGCCACATAGCTGGAGTGCATAGGACTTCATCGGGATCAGAGGGAAGCCGTGAATTGTCCAGATCATAATAAATTATCTCCCGTACAGCTAATTCTCTCAGGTGCTGGATAGCTGTCTCTATGCTGTTACCCTTGGGTGTCTGACATGTAATATATTCCTTTATGGGATATCTTTCCTGCACACTTGACAGTAGTCGCCTCCAGAGGCTGAGGACTTCCGGCCTCCTCCCAATTGCTTTGTCAATTCCTCCTTCTCTAGCTAGGGATCCCAACTGCTTGGCCTCTCTGCCTTCTAACTCCAAACTATTGGCCCCGTGATCCCAACATCGGAGCAACCAAGTGATAATGTGCTCACTTGGGTGGCGGGTGAAATCTTTTTGAACCTCACGCAGCTCACTCAGAGTCAGGGATCGGGTAACAATCTCTGGTTCTGCCTCCTCCTGATATCCTCGAGATGGCCCTGGTTGATCATCATCATCATCCGTCACTGTGCGAACTGATTTCTTTGTGCATTTCCTCTTTTGTACGGGAGCAACAGACACTGGTGTGGGTTGGTTTTTCTGATCATCTGCACTGTCTGCTGTAGAGATTACAGTAGCTGCAGTGTCAGCCCCAGTGGTTGCAGCAGCTATAGTATCTGCCAGTCTGTTTCCTTTCCCTTCTCCCTGACAGTGCTGACAGTGCTGACAGTGCTGCCTGCTATCAAGCAGTGTTTGATAAATAGTGGCCAGAGCCCAGCACAGTGCAGTAAGGTGTCCATCTCTGGGAAACCTACAGCAATTTTTCTTTAGGTATGCAGTCACTTGATCGGGGTCTTGTAGCTGTTCAGGAGTGAAGTTCCAAACCATCGGGCGTGAGAAAGTACCTAGGTACTTGCCCATACTTTGCCACATGCCCTGCCACTCGTGATTATTCTGTCTCGGAGAAAGCTCTTCAGTGGTATTCATAAACCTATGCTTGATATATAACAAAAACTGAACCATCTGCCCCAAACCTACCAATAGCAAAATGCTAGTTTGAATATCCCAGAGATATTGAAGGTTTTCAAAAATTGTCATAAGAGCTGTTGTATTTAGCCCAAAGGAAAAGAAAGCAGTGCTGTTATTAACCCCTCCCTGTCCAAAGAATGGACAGGACAGCAAAACCTCATACAAGTACCAGATTAAGCTCATGGTCATCGATATTATTGTATCATAGACCGATATCATAAAATACACTATAATGAAGTATGGGAACAAATATGGGAGCCGCAGACCTGAGAGAGTAAAGAATCCTGCCAGGATTGTATACAGCATGCGATGGTTTTGATACCACAGGCTTGTGAATAAATACCACAGCATCGTGACCAGAGATTGCTTAAACAACAGTGCTTATCTTAATTGCGATAGTTAGGGTCAGATCTACCGTTATCCCAACCGTTCGTGCCCCACGTTGGGCGCCAAAATGACTGTCGTGGTTTTGCCCCGGCCGAGGGCCGCACCCCACACAGTCGCTTGTACTTTTAAAAGGAAGGGGGAGGGAAAGTTGGGGGAGGGGAAAAAGGGAAGGAAGAAGGAGGAAAAGAAACCACAACCTATAAACCAGAACCACGCAGGTTGGGATAAGGATAGTTTACTAAACAATAACAGAAAACTAGATATAACAATAACAGAAGTTTAAAGTACAAAATAGATGAAACTGGTGATACACAATGCAGTTTCTCACCAAACCACAGAACCCAGGCCGCACAGCTTAGAGCCGTCCCCGAACCCGGAAACTGCCCGTCCTGGTGTTGTCTCCTCCTCTTCCCCCCAGTCCCCCTTTATACTGAGCATGACGTAACTGGCATGGAATATTCTCTTTGGCCAGTTCGGGTCACCTGTCCTGGCTACGTCCCCTCCTTTCTCACTAGTAAGGAAGTATGCAGAGCTGAGAAAGGTCCTTGATTGCCCGGCAACAACTAGAAACATCAGGGTGCTATCAGCACTGTTCTCATCCTAACACCCAAACACGGCATTCCATCCACTGCTAAAAATAATTAACTCCATCATAGCTGAAACCAGGACATAAACCCATGTTGACTAGGCTTGGTTCCCTGGCCATCACGCATGTGCTACATCATAGCTCCCAAGATGACCCTCTCCATGATCTTCCTCAGGACTGAGGTCAGACTGACAGGCCTGTAGTTCCCCAGATCCTCCCACCAAACTTTCTTGTGTATAGGTGTGGTGGTTTAGCCCTGGCTGGAGGCCACGTGCCCACCAAAGTTGGTCTATCACTCCCCTTTTTAGTTGGACAGGGGAGAAATTACATCTTGCGAGGCTTAGGAGTCAATGTAAGGACAGGGAGAGATCATCCTGAAATCAACGTCATGGGCAAAACAGACTCAGCACAGAGTGATGGAGAGAAAACTCTCTAATTTCTTACACTGCCCTGCACACCCAGTGACACCAGAGTCAGGTAATGAGAAGCACGACCAGATCTTAAGCACCTTCCCCCACCCCTCCCTTCTTAGGAGACTTTAGTCAGGATTTTGCTATCTTTTTTACCCCCGTTGTGGCACAGGGAGGGGCAGGGACTGGGGGAATGAGAGTTTCCATCTGTTCCTCACAAGTTGGTTTCCTTCTGGAGGTGGGTCATTCATTCCACACCCCCTTCCACTGCTGCACGGTGGGGTCCCACCCATGGCAGACAGTCCTCCATGAACTTCTGCAACATGAGTCCTTTCCCACAGGGCTTCAGCTCTGCCCCAGCTGCCCTGGCATTGGTCACTGCTATGGGGTGCAGTCATATATCACAATGTCTCTAAGTCTCTCAGTCCCAGTCCTCCATGGGGTCACCAGCCTTCCCCCAGCAAACCTGCTCCAGCGTGGATCTCTTCCTCGCTCATCTCTGTGTCTCTGTCTCTCTCCATGGGCTGCAAGTGCTGGCAGGGGCTTGCTCCAACACGGGTCACAGCATCTCCTGTATGTCACCCCTGCTCCAGCGTGGGGCCTCTCCATGGGCTGCAGGTGGGGTCTCGGCCTTTTCCATGGGCTGCGGGGGGACACCTGCTCTACCATGGGTTTCTCCATGGGCTGCAGGAGCATCTTCCTCTCTGGCCCCTTGAGCACATCCTTCACTGGCCTTGGTGACTGCACAGCTCCTGACATCTTGTCACTCCCTTCTCTGGGGCAAAATGCAGCTGTTTGCGGTTTATTTTTCTCCTGTATGTGATTCCCAGAGGCGCTGTGACCATCGCTGATTGGCTCAGCCTTGGTCAGCAGCAACTCCGGCCTTGAAACAGCCAATGTTTACTCTTCAGGTCCCACAGAGAGCTTCTGGCTGCTTCTTACAGCAGCCCTTTTCTGCAGCACCACGGTCTCTCCCAGCACCCAGCTACACAAAACTGCGACAGTAGGTGTAACATCTGCCAGTGCCCAGTGGAGTGGAACTTCCCCAGTGCTCCAGGATTGCTGGTAGATCATGGAAAGGGGTTTGGCTGGCACATCTGCTCTCTCAATACCCTCGGGTGGGTCCCATACGGCCCTCATGAGATTCCCATTGGAGCTCATGAGATTCCCATTGGACATCATGAGATTCACATGGGCCCGATGCTGTAGCTTGTCCAGCTGCCTCTGGATGGCATCCTGGCCATAAGCTATGTCAACTGCCCCACTTGGTGTCATCATCATCTGTGCTGAGGATGCCCTCAATCCCATTGTCTGTGTCCCTGACACCTGCAGGAAGGCACGTGCATGTGCTCACACACAGACACACGCATGAGCAGTCGTGCCCCAACGCACACGCACACACCATCCCTGCACTCTCACGGGTCCATGTGCATTACCCCAGGCACACACACACACGCACACACACACAGACACGCAGGGCTGAGCACAGCCAGAGGCACGTGGATGTGAGCATGGGAGCGTCCAGAGAAGGAAGGACCACAAGCAGGCCGGGCTTGAATGCAGCAGGGCTTTAATGAGTCCCAAGAGGGAAAGGAACTGGCTCCCAGTGCAGGACAGCAGTGCAGGGAGCTCCAGGGGGGACCCAAGAGCCTGTAGTCCTTGGCTCTGGTAGAGTTCTTGTCTGCAGAAGCGATGGGGGCAGATGGTGTGACCAGGCTGGTGTTGGTGAGTGCTTGGTACCGACTGGAACAGAAGCAAAGCAAGAAAAGGGCAAGAGAGGCAAAGCCACGCATCTCTTGTGTAAAGACATGCCAAAGATGGATCCTGTGCCCAGCAGCATCTTCTGAGTGCCTCAGGGTGTCTCCTGGAAGATTTCCTAGCGTCTTTAGCAGGGAAGACACCTTCTGCCAAGGTAGTGGCTGGTGATACAGGAGAGGTCAAAGCCCCCAGAGGTGATGGGCACTCCATCACACCTGAGGATGCTGCCAACAGCAGCAGAGGTGGAGGAGCCCACATGGGAGCCCCTCCTATATTTACAGAGGAATGGGAGGTTGGGACACCCTTCAGTGACTCCTCTTTTGGGCACTGTCACTTGGAGCCAAGGAACAAATCTGTGGATGTTCCACTGCCAGTTACCATCAGGCCTTTCCTTGCTGTGTTTCTGTGTACAAATGCTCAGAAAAACAGGAGGCCTTGAGGGGTCAGCAGCCCCATGAGCTATTGGGGAAAGGTGTTCATCTCACTATGGCTGGATATGCACTGCGGTGGCAGGGAGTGGCTGTTGGGCTCCTTGATATGTAATAATACTGGATAGATTGATATAGATGTAGTTTAAGAGACAATTAACAGAGCTTTAATATAAGGAGAATTTGTGTTTTTTGAGAATAGAAAGTATTTGCTTTACAGAATGGCAGCAGTGGTAAAGCAGGGAACACTCTCACAAAAAATAAACCCTGCTTCCTTAAACCCAGTGTAGTGTGGGTAATGGGTTCGTGGTCATCTTCACCCAGGTGGCTCTACCACTGCATGTCCACTCTGCATCAAGAAATCCATTGCTGATCCTGAGCCAGCACCCACTCCAGTGTACACGTCAAAGATGACCAAAGGCCTGGAGTACCTGTCCTGTGAGAAGGCTCAGGGGAGACCTCATCACAGTATTACAGTACTTAAAGGGTGGCTAGAGAGAGGACAGAGGCTCGGTGCTCTTCTGAATCTGCAGTGGCCCATGGGGCTGCTGAGTTCACAGGGAGTGCGGGCTCCGCTGTGTAGCCTGAGTGAGGCTGATGCCAGTACTACCATGGGAGTCCCCTCATCCCTGCATGTCTGGCCAGCAACTGGGCTGGGCTAGGCACTGAAACACTGTATGAGGTACCTATTTCAACAACCTGTGCCCATGTGTACAAGCCATGGACCCTAGACCAGGTCACGGAGCAGAGTGGAAGGCGGAGTGGAGGCTGTGAGTTCTCCTCAGGCATTGTTGTTTCCCATCCCTGCACCTGCCACCCTTTGGAGCCATCCTCTCACTGACATCCACTGGCTGTGGAGTAGACAGGGATGTCTGCCTCAAGTTCAAAGGAGACAGCACCACTGCATCGAGTCCCACCCTCTCCTTCCTTCCTCCACCTCTTTCCCTGAGCAGACTGGGAGACTTGCCACAAAAGGAGGGAGGACTCGGAGGCCCAGGTTTCGATGCAACACAACTTTAATGAGTCTAAAGGAGAAAGGGGAGTGGCTCACAGGGAGCACCAGGCACAGCCCGTAAGATGCAGGAGAGCTCCTGCAGGGTGTTGTCTGTCTGCCAGCCCTGCCGAGGGAGGGAGGTCAACAGGGGCCTGCTAGGGCGGTGTTGAAAGTTGGAGACAGCAAAGGAAATAGAGGAGAGTGGGAGAAGGAAACAGCTCTACTTTTAATGCCCTGAATCTCTATCTCCTCCCAGCATCACGTTCTTAGGCCATGGGAGGTTCTTGCCAGGGGAGGCTGCCATCATCTTTAGCAGGGGAGGCACCTTCTGCCACCGTAGCAGCTGGTGATGCAGGAGAGGTCAAAGCCCCCAGAGGTGATGGGCACTCCCTCAGAGCTGAGGATGCTGCCAACAGCAGCAGAGGTGGAGGAGCCCACAAGGGTGTTCTGCGGGAAGGAGCTGAGGATGGGGCCGGGCAGGGTCACCACCACGGGCGAGGGCTCGATGACCACGGTGGAGTTCTGGCACTGCCTGACACAGGGCTCATTGCAGCTGTTGGCCAGCGGGGTCGGGCCGCAGGGCTGGCAGGGCAGGCACTGGCTGTAGCAGGACATGTCCTGGGGCAGGAGTTGCACCTGGGAGAGAAGGCAGGGAGGAAGCAAAACGTGGGGATGGGTGAGGAGCATCCTGTCACCACACCATGAGGAAGATAAAGAACATGAGGACCAGGAGGTGGATGCTGTGCAGAGAGCACACCAGCTGTTATCCAGCCCTACCTAGATCTGAGTCCAGCAGCCAGCTCAGTACCATCCCAGCTTCCCTCCATGCCTAACCTTCTCCACACTTCCCTCTCTCATGGTGAGCAGCCCCAGAGTCATGCCCAGAACACAGCTGCTGTCAGCAAGACCTCTTTTTGATAAAGCAGAGAAAGGAGAAGGGGCTTCAGACTTACCTGGTTCCCAAGGAGAAGGAGGCAAGAGAAGCGGGTGAGTGAGTGCCGAGTTTGGCTGGCTTTTATCCTGGGCCTTTACTGCCCCAGGCTGCTAGAGGCATCCCTTGGAGAGGTGATTCTTCTCTGACATGCTCATCTTGAATGCAAAATATCCCAGGGAATGCTCTGGGCTGTGCTCTGGCTTCCTGAACCGCTGTCTGTCCATGTCCTGCCTCATGCCAGGCACATTCCCCAGTGAATTCCCCACATTTTGTGGGACAGGATGAGAGGCCCAAGTATTTCCAGAGCAGAAAGCATCATTGTGGGCAGAGGATTCACTGCATGTAATGGAAGACTCCAACAGAGGTGACGCAAGTTAAAGAGCTGTCACACACACACATCCACGTACACTAGCCCTCTCATCATCTGGAATGAACTGAGAAGACTCAAGACACCCAAACAGAAGCTGTCTGCACTGTCCAGGGCCAGTGCTCTGGTCCTGGTCTTGTCAGAGTTTTCTTCTGCATCTCCTCTTCCTCTGTGTCCAAAGGTACACTGTGGCTGAGGGAAGACTGATGTTCACCTGGGAAGAGCAGGAGATGCAGGTTCTAAGAGTGAGGTGCCCAGCTTGAGCCTGTTCACTGGCACTGAAGCCCTCTCTCTGCTGTCCGCCTTTGCTAGAGGACCCTGGACATGGGCTTCAGACAGGGGACAGAACTGCTTGTAGGCTCTGGCAGGACAGCCTGTAACCTCACTTCTGATCCCACGCTGACTCAAGCCATGCAAAGGTGACCAGATGTGCAGGGCCTGCTGGGAGCTCCTGCTGGCTGGGGAGTTCAGAGGCCACAAGTGCTGACTTGCAGGGTCAGTGTCTCCAGAGGGATGGTTTGCCTCATTTCCCGTGCAGGTCTGCTTTGGGACGGGGTAAGTCCTGTTGTGAGCTGATGTCTCATCACTGCCTGTGGGAAGAGCCTGTCCAGTCTGTCAGAGTGTCCAGAGGAGGCCACAAAAGTGATCAGAGGGATGGAACCCCTGTCCTAGGAAGAAAGGTGGAGAGTGGTTCAGGGCAGAACTTCTTGCTTTCTACTACTACTGAATCAGAGGAGACGGAAAGGATGGTCCTGGCTCCTGCAAGTTCCCAGGAGTTGGAACAAGAGGAGTTCTGAATAAGCAACAGTCTAAAACAGGTGGTGGTGTTCAGCGCAGAGAAGCAAAGGTTATGGGGAGACATTGTAGACGCCTTCCAGTCCCTAAAGAGGCCTACAAGAAAGCTGGAGAGGGTCTTTTTTCCCAGGGCATGGATTGACAGGACAAGGGGTAATGGCTGTAAGTTCCAAAGAGGGTAGATTGAGATCAGGCATTAGGGAGAAATTCTTCCCATTGGTGAATCCATGCTGAATACTCCTCATGACCTCAAAGGAGTGGCCATCAATTACGCACTCAAGTACCTGAGGAGAGGATCCCAGAGTCGCTGTTCCCGGGGCTGCTACCGGCCGTTCCCGGGACACTCGGCCGGACACGGCGGATACGATGGCGGCAGCAGCAGCCGAGGGGCCCCGGGGGTGGCTGTGGGTTTGGGGTGCCTTGTCCCCGGGCAGCAGCAGCAGCAGCAGCACCCGCCCCGTTCCTCTGGGCGGCTTTCCCGAGCTCCGGCCGCGCCGGCGGCTCGTCCCGCTTCGCTCTGCGCCGGGGAGTGCGGGGGGACCAGGGCTGGGCAGCGCCGCGCCCCTCGGGCCGCTCTGCTCCCGGCCCGGCCGGCCCGGCCCCGCTGCCGCCGGCGCAGGGCTCAGCCCCGGGGCGGAGCTGGCGGCAGCGGGGCCGTGAGGAGAGAGAGGAGGCGGCGGAGAGGAGGCGCCGCGGCCACAGGCAGCAGAGAGCCGGGGCTGGCGGGATGCGGCGGGGCCGGGGCGCAGGGCTGGCGGGGCTGGCCGCGGTGCTGCTGGGTGCGTGGGGCTGCCGGGGGTGGCGGGGGCTGGTGTGGGACCACCGCTGTGTCTGGGAACACTGTCTGTCTCTCCTGCTCATTGTCGGACCTTATTCCCCACCGTGACCCCATCCTCCCTTGCTGCTCTTTACTACTGCATTACATTCTTTCTCTTCATTCCTATCTTCCCCTTTCCCTTTTTGTCCTCCATATCTACACTCCTCGAAACCTCATCTGCCCAGCAGCTATTCCTGGGCACTTTCGTTACTGCTCAGGCTGGAAACCCTTCTCCTCCTCATCTCGGCACGGTGCCGGTGCTTGTGCGGGATTTCCTCTGGGAAACACCAGGCAGGGCTGGGCAGAAAGCAGTTGCTGAGGTTTTTCCTTCTCTTTGTCCTTCCTGGCAGCGGCTGTGGGCAGAGCCCAGGTGCAGCAGGAGCCGTCGGCAGAGACCACCGAGGGCATCGATATCAACATCACTTGCTCCCACCCCAATATACAGTCTTACGAGTTCATCTACTGGTACCGTCAGCTGCCGTGCCGAGGCCCTGAGTTCCTTGTGAGCACACTCAAAGACTCCAAGGATCTGGACAAGCCGTTGGGGAAGCTGTGGGTGTCGGCAGACCGTCGGTCCAGCACCCTGCTGCTCTCCCGGCCCCGGCGCATGGACGCGGCGGTGTATTACTGCGCCGTGGGAGACACGGGGAGAGGAGCCGGGGCTGCGGCCGGGCACGAACCGCCGCGGGCGGGGCCGGGCGTGTGTGTCGGGGTCGGGGGCACAGCCCCGGCCGGGACCGCCAGGGGGCGCTGCCGCTGCGGCCGCCGGGGCCGCCTGGCGCCGCCCGGCCCGTGCCCGGGACCCGCGGCCCTTCCCCCGCCCCGCCGGGCCCGGCCCCGGCAGCACCAGCTCCTCCCGCCAGTCGGGGCCTGCGCTCGGTCCCTGTGCGCAGTGACGGCTGCTGCGGGTCTGTGCTCCCGGAGGCAGCAAACAGCCTCGCTCGCTCGGCGCTCCCCTTGGAAGGCCCAGCTCAGGCTGGTTCTGCTCTGGAATCTCTCCCCCATTTCCAAGGATGCTGAGCTCTTTTCCCTTGTCTGAATGCAGCAGCAGACACAGAAGTGGTGTGAAGCCCCGACACCCTTGTTCACACCCCCGCTGGCAGACACTCTGTCTCCCATGGGCATTGCCACGGGCACACACACACCCACGGGCACACCTACGCCCACAGGCACAGCCAGATGCATGTGCACATGAGGAAGCACAGCCTGTCCCCACACACGCTGAGAACCAGGATTCCACCGGCCAGCTCTCTGTGCCCCTGACAGCTCGAGGCTTTGAAGGCCCAGGGACAGAGGGGAATCAGGCACCAGCCATCGCTGGGTATTCAGTGACAGCAGGGGCCTTGTGGGCTTCTCAGGGTCAGACAGGAGTCGATCAATCAGTTGTGTTCTCATTATGGAAAGGAGAGAAGGTGTCTTGGGGTTCAATCCTGGGTCTAGAGACCATCCCTATTGCTGCAGCTCCAGGTGTTTATCTCTTGGCAATCTCACATAATCCCAAAGTTTCACAAGCTCTGGCCCAGCCCTGGTGATCACTGCAGGGCGGCTCTGGGGCTCTGGGACCAGTTCCAGCTTCAGCACAGGGAGAGCTGCTGCCCTGACATGCTCCCACAGCAGCAAAGGGTTTTGTGGCTGCGGTGAGTGGATGCCCTGCAGCTGCAAATGGTGAGGCTGGGACACCAGAGAGGAAGCTGGCCTGATGAAGTTGCCTTCAGAGAAACACCCTGTCCTCGAAAGCCAAGCAGATATTAATTAGCAGTGGTCATCAGGAGGAGATTGCAAACTGCCTGAGGCACCGTGGCTGTCAGTTCACATGACTGGCTAGAGCTCATGGAGAGGTCGGTCTCTGCAGGTGCTCTGAACACTGGAACTGTCTCCAGAACCACCTGGGTGGTGGCAGGAGGCTGTGCCCAGCAGTGCATAGGCATCAGAGGAGAAATCTTGTGCCCTGAGAGCCTCATGGCAGTGCTGGGATTTTCCCAGGATCCTGGCCTGTCCTGCCAGGCTCTGCTTCAGATCTCTCCTTGCTGGGAGCTCCGTCCCTTGGAAGGAGCCCAGCTCCTTGCTGTGCTCTGCAAGTGCATCATCAGGAGGCAGGGTGCTGGCCAGCTGGGATTCTTAGAGACCTTCTGAGGCAGCAGCTGCAGCAGGGCTCTATCAGCTCCTGCCATTGGTGGCTTTGCTCAGCCCCAACAGGTGTGTCAGGTTTGTGGAAAAAGCTGCCTGTCTCAGGATTTCCCATCACTGACTGGTGAGCTCAGCAGGTGCTGAAAGGAGAGAGAGAGATCCTGGCCACAAGAGCTGCAGAGATGTGTTCTGATGGTTTCTGCAGTGTGTTGTCTCCTGTACAGACACCACTGTTGTCACTCCAGGTGGCATTTGGTGCAGCTGCCATGGAAAGCACAGGCACTGACTGTGTGTGCAGAACGCTCCCTGGGGAGTCACGTTCCCTCAGAGACTTGTAGAATGGTTTAGGCTCGAAGAGACCTTGAAAAGGCATCAGGTTCTACCCAGCTGCAGTGAGCATCTTCCCCCAGGTGAGGTTTCTCACAACCCCCCAACCTGCCCCTTGAATGTTTCCAGGGATGGAGCATCCACAGCCTCTCTGGGAAACCAGCTCCAGGAATTCACCATCCTGTTTCTTCCCTACAGGCAGTCTAAATCTACCCTCATTTAGTTTCAACCCATCACCCCTTGTCCTATCACTACAGACCCTGCCTCTTTCTTATAAGCCCCTCTAAGTATTGAAAGGCTGCCGTAAGTTCTTCCCAGAGCCTTCCCTGCTACAGGATAAACAACCAAACCTGTCTCATCCTTTCCCCAGATGAGAGGTGTTCCCTTCCTCTGACCATCTCTGTGGCCCATCTCTTGACCTCCTTCAACAGGTCTGTGTGTTTCCTGTGCTGAGGACTCGAGAGCTTTACAACACAGTACTGCAAGTGGGGTCTCACCAGAGCAGAGTAGAGGGGCAGAATTACCTCCCTTGACCTGCTGCTGGCCACCCTTTCTTTGAGGCAGCCCAGGATGCAGTTGGCTTTGTGGGCTGTGAGTACACATTGCTGGCTGATGGCCAGTGTTTCACTGGGCAGTACCCCAAGTCCTTCTCAGCATGGCTACTCTCATTGCCTTCACCATGCAGCCTGATGGAAGCCAGGTGCTGCCCCAACCCAGCTGCAGGACCTGGCCCTTGTTGGACCTCCTGAGATTCACATGGGCCTGATCCTGCAGCTTGTCCAGGTGCCTCTGGATGGCATCCTGGCCATAAGGCATGTCAACTGCACCCCTCAGATTGCTGTCATCATCATCTGTGCTGAGGATGCCCTCAATCCCATTGTCTGTGTCCCTGACACCTGCAGGAAGGCACGTGCGTGTGCTCACACGCAGACACACGCATGAGCAGTCGTGCCCCAACGCACACGCACACACCATCCCTGCACTCTCACGGGTCCATGTGCATTACCCCAGGCACACACACACGCACACACAGACACGCAGGGCTGAGCACAGCCAGAGGCACGTGGATGTGAGCATGGGAGCGTCCAGAGAAGGAAGGACCACAAGCAGGCCGGGCTTGAATGCAGCAGGGCTTTAGTGAGTCCCAAGAGGGAAAGGAACTGGCTCCCAGTGCAGGACAGCAGTGCAGGGAGCTCCAGGGGGGACCCAAGAGCCTGTAGTCCTTGTCTCTGGGAGAGTTCTTGCATGATGTCCCTATGGCTGCAGAAGTGATGGGGGCAGATGGTGTGACCAGGCTGGCGTTGGTAAGTGCTTGGTACCAACTGGAAGAGAAGCAAAGCAAGGAAAGGGTAAGAGAGGGAAAGCCACACAGCTCTTGTGAAAAGACATGCAGAAGATGGATCCTGTGCCCAGCAGCATCTTCTGAGTTCCTCAGGGTGTCTCCTGGGAGATGTCCCAGCATCTTTAGCAGGGGAGGCACCTTCTGCCACCGTAGCGGCTGGTGATGCAGGAGAGGTCAAAGCCCCCAGAGGTGATGGGCACTCCCTCAGAGCTGAGGATGCTGCCAACAGCAGCGGAGGTGGAGGAGCCCACGACGGTGTTCTGTGGGAAGGAGCTGAGGATGGGGCCGGGCAGGGTCACCACCACAGCAGGGGGCTCGATGACCACGGTGGAGTTCTGGCACTGCCTGACACAGGGCTCATTGCAGCTGTTGGCCAGCGGGGTCGGGCCGCAGGGCTGGCAGGGCAGGCACTGGCTGTAGCAGGACGTTTCTAAGGGTGGAGCTGCACCTGGGAGAGAAGCAGGGAGGAAGCACAGCACAAGCCCGGGTGAGAAGCAGCCTGGGGTGTATTTTTTCTGTCTCACAATTACCCAGGGGTTTCTGGGGAGCTGGAAACTTTGCTGGGAACCACATGGTCTTCATCATCCTCTAAAGAGCAACCTGGCTCAGAGTGGGGCCCTCCCAATTTGCCATCAAATCCTTCCTCATCCTCAATCCAGTCTCCGTCTGAGTAACCTGTCTACTTTGTCAAGACAAGAAGATTCAATGCCCAGGGATGGTCAGAGCCAAGAGCATCTGAGATACCCATCCACTGGAGGTCCATCATGGCTCCCATTATGGGGAGATAGGAACTGTGTCAGGAACCACATGATCTTCATCATCCTATGAAGACCAGCCTGGCTCAGAAAGGGTCTATCCTAATTTGTAAGCAAAACCCTTCTCAGCCTTAATCCAGACCCTGAGAAAAACTATACTTTGCATTTCTCTGTCATGAAAAGATGCATGCCCCTGAACAGCACAGAGCTAACAGCATCTGAGATGCCCATCCATGTGAGATCTCCCTCTGGAAGGGGAGGAGAAGGGGCTCAGCACTCACCTGGATCCCAAAGAGAAGGAGGCAAGAGAGGTGTGTGAGAGAGCAGGGCCTTGGGCTGGCTTTTCTACCTGCCCTGCGTTGCCACAGGACACGAGGCCCCTTTGCAGAGGTACCAATTTCTGACCAGCTCCTCTTGCATGCAAACCATTGCCGCTGATGCTACGGGCTGGGCTGTATTTTCCAGCACTGCTGCCTTTTCATTTGCAGCTCTGTGCCATGCCCATTCCCCAGGGAGGGCTGCTTCTGAGTACGAGGAGGAAAGGCCCCGGGGTTTCTAGGGGAGGAATGCAGCAGTGTGGGCAGAAGATTCAGCTGAACTGCTGCCAACGCTGCCCCAACCTGGCCATCACTCCCAGACCTGAGATGCTAAACACTGAACAGAAGCCTCTGGTGGTATGACCCTGACATAGGGCCAGACGCCCACCAAAGCTGCTCTGTCACTCCCCTTTTCAGCTGGACAGGGGAGAAAATAGATATTGAGAGGCTTCGGAGTCACGATAAGGACAGAGAGAGATCATCCTGTAATCAACATCATGGGCAGAACAGACTCAACACAGAGTGATGGAAAGAAAACTCTAATTTATTACACACCCAGTGACACCAGAGTCGGGTAATGAGAAGCGTGACCAGATCTTAAAGCAACTTCCCCCCACCCCTCCCTTCTTAGCAGACTTCACTCTAGTCAGGATTTCACTCCCTTCTTCCCCCCACAACCCCCCCAACTGTGGCACAGGGAGGGGCAGGGACTGGGGAAATTGGGGTTTCCATCAGTTCCTCACAAGTTGGTTTCCTTCTTGGCTGTGGTGTCATTCATTCCACACACCATTCCCCTGCTGCACCATGGGGTCCCACCCACAGGAGATAGTGCTTCAGAAACAAAGACCAAGAAGACCAAGTGCAAGGTCGTGCATATGGGTCAGGGCAATCCCAAGCCCAAGCCCAGGCTGGGTGGAGAATGGATTGTGAGCAGCTCTGAGGAGAAAAATTGGGTGTGTTGGTTGATGAAAAGATAACCATAAGCCAGCAATGCATGCCTGCAGCCCAGAGCGCCAACCATGTCCTGTACCACAGCAGCAGAGGCATGGCCAGCAGGTGTAGGGAAGTGATTCTGCCCGTCTACACCACTCCCATGAGACCCCTCCTGCAGTACTGTGTCTGGCTTTGGTACCCCCAACATAAAAAAGGCCTGGAGCTGGTGGAGGAAGTCCAGAGGAGGGCAATGAAGATGATAAGGAGGCTTGAGCACCTCCCATATGAGGAGAAGTTGAGAGAGTTGGGGTTGCTCAGCCTGGAAAAGGGACATGGGAGAGGGTCATTTTGCCAGAGCATGTATTGACAGGAGAAGGGTTAAGAGCTTTAAGGTGAAAGCAGGGAGATTAAGATGAGGTTTAGGAAGAAACTGTTCCCTGAGTAGGTGGTGTTCAACACCAGGTTGGATGGGCCTTTGGGCAAACCGAGCAAATGGAAGGTTTCTGTGCCCACAGCACAGGGATTTGATGTAGATATTCCAAACCATTGTACGAGTCCATGAGAGTGGGGTTCATTGATATGACCTGTTTCATCTGCATCCTCACCTCCTCTGTGTGTGTGTGTGTGTGTGTGTGTGTGAACTTGTGTTCACTTGTGCAACAGCTGCAAGGGCGTCAGCAGCAGCCGAGGGGCCCCGGGGGTCACTGTGGGTTTGGGGTGCCTTGTCCCCAGGAGGCAGCAGCAGCAGCAGCAGCAGCAGCACCCGCCCCGTTCCTCTGGGCGGCTTTCCCGAGCTCCGGCCGCGCCGGCGGCTCGTCCCGCTTCGCTCTGCGCCGGGGAGTGCGGGGGGACCAGGGCTGGGCAGCGCCGCGCCCCTCGGGCCGCTCTGCTCCCGGCCCGCCCGGCCCGGCCCCGCTGCTGGCACAGGGCTCAGCCCCGGGGCGGTGTAAAGTCTCCCAGTCTGCTCAGGGAAAGAGGTGGAGGAAGGAAGGAGAGGATGGGACTCGATGCAGTGGTGCTGTCTCCCTTGAACTTGAGGCAGACATCCCTGTCTACTCCACAACCAGTGGATGTCAGTGAGAGGATGGCTCCAAAGGGTGGCAGGTGCAGGGATGGGAAACAACAATGCCTGAGGAGAACTCACAGCCTCCCCTGCGCCTTCCACTCTGCTCCGTGACCTGGTCTAGGGTCCATGGCTTGTACACATGGGCACAGGTAGTTGAAATAGGTACCTCATACAGTGTTTCAGTGCCTAGCCCAACCCAGCTGCTGGCCAGACATGCAGGGCTGAGGGGACTCCCATGGTAGTACTGGCATCAGCCTCACTCAGGCTACACAGCGGAGCCCGCACTCCCTGTGAACTCAGCAGCCCCATGGGCCACTGCAGATTCAGAAGAGCACCGAGCCTCTGTCCTCTCTCTAGCCACCCTTTAAGTACTGTAATACTGTGATGAGGTCTCCCCTGAGCCTTCTTTCCTCACAGGACAGGTACTCCAGCCCTTTGGTCATCTTTGACGTGTACACTGGAGTGGGTGCTGGCTCAGGATCAGCAGTGGGTTTCTTGATGCAAAGTGGCCATGCAGTGGTAGAGCCACCTGGGTGAAGATGACCACGAACCCATTACCCACACTACACTGGGTTTAAGGAAGCAGGGTTTATTTTTTGTGAGAGTGTTCCCTGCTTTACCACTGCTGCCATTCTGTAAAGCAAATACTTTCTATTCTCAAAAAACACAAATTCTCCTTATATTAAAGCTCTGTTAATTGTCTCTTAAACTACATCTATATCAATCTATCCAGTATTATTACATAGCAAGGAGCCCAACAGCCACTCCCTGCCACCGCAGTGCATATCCAGCCATAGTGAGATGAACACCGTTCCCCAAGAGCTCATGGGGCTGCTGACCCCTCAAGGCCTCCTGTTTTTCTGGGCAGTTGTAGACAGAGACACAGCAAGGCAAGGCCTGATGGTAACTGGCAGCAGAACATCCACGGATTTGTTCCTTGGCTCCAAGTGACAGTGCCCAAAAGAGGAGCCACTGAAGGGTGTCCTAACCTCCCATTCCTCTGAGAATGGAGAAGGGTGTCCTTGTGTCCTCACCCCCTTCCACCACAGAGCAACACTCTTCTCCTTTGGCAGCGCAGGGAGTGTCCAGTGAGGGAATCAACACAAGGAGACAAGGCTTGAATGCAGCAGAATTTTAATGAGCCAAAAGAGGGAAACAAAGTCACTCCAAGTGGAGGACAGAAGTGCAGGGAGTCCCAGGGGTACCCAAGAATCCCTGCCTGTGGGGACATTCCTGCATGATGTTTGTCTATAAAACAAAGAGGCAGAAAACCTCGTCCCCACCACGCTGGTCTGGAGGACCTTAATCCCAAGCGGAACAGAAGCAGACAAGGAAGCAGGAGAGAGAAGCATAGCCATTCAGCTACCCTGGAAACAACATCCAAAAGATCAATCCTGTGCCCATCATCATCTTCTGAGTGCCTCAGGGTGTCTCCTGGGAGATTTCCCAGCACCTTTAGCAGGGGAGGCACCTTCTGCCACCGTAGCGGCTGGTGATGCAGGAGAGGTCAAAGCCCCCAGAGGTGATGGGCACTCCGCCAGAGCTGAGGATGCTGCCAACAGCAGCGGAGGTGGAGGAGCCCACGACGGTGTTCTGTGGGAAGGAGCTGAGGATGGGGCCGGGCAGAGTCACCACCACGGGCGAGGGCTCGATGACCACGGTGGAGTTCTGGCACTGCCTGACACAGGGCTCATTGCAGCTGTTGGCCAGTGGGGTCGGGCCGCAGGGCTGGCAGGGCAGGCACTGGCTGTAGCAGGACATGTTTCTAAGGGTGGAGCTGCACCTGGGAGAGAAGCAGGGAGGAAGCACAGCACAAGCATAAGTGAGAAACAGCCTGGTTACCCTGCTGCAAAGGAGTCAAGACCACCAATAAGTGGGAAGCTAGAGACTACGCCAGGAACCAGATCATCTTACTTGCCTCATCTGGCCAAGGACCTAAAAGAAGTAGCTGACACAAAGAAACTCTCTTCTAATTCATAAAGCATAAGACATCACAGTCCCATCCCAGCCTCTACGCAGACCTTCTTCCTGCTTCCATCTATCATAACCAGGCACTTCAAACCATAGCACAGGACAGAGACAACATCAGCTGAAGGGTTTGTTAAGGAGAGATCTCACTGTGGTAAAGGAAGATGAAGTAGTTTCAGACTCACCGGGTTCCAAAAGAGAAGGAGGCAGGAGAAGTGTATGGGAGAGAAGAACTTGGTCTGGCTTTTATACCTGCCCTGCGTTGCCGCAGGACATGAGGCCCCTTTGCAGAGGTACCAATTTTCTGACCAGCTCCTCTTGCATGCAAACCATCGCCGCTGATGCTACGGGCTGGGCTGTATTTTCCAGCACTGCTGTCTTTTCATTTGTAGCTCTGTGCCATGCCCATTCCCCAGGGAGGGCTGCTTCTGAGTACGAGGAGGAAAGGCCCTGGGGTTTCTAGGGCAGGAATGCAGCAGTGTGGGCAGAAGACTCAAGAGCTCAAATGCAGGGTGGGTCCAGAGTCGCAAGTGGCATTAGTCTGTGCCACTGCAGGGGGGTTATTGGAGTGAGTTCAAGAAAGGGCCACAAATATCATGAGAGGGCTGGTACACCTCTCCTGTGAAGACAGGCTAAGTGAGTTGGATTGTTCAGCCTGAAGGAGAGAAGGGTCTGGAAAGACCTTGTAGCAGCTCTCCAGTACCTGAAGGGGCCTGGAAGATAGCTGGGAAGAGACTGGGCATGTAATGATAGGTGCGGTCGATTGGCCCTGGCTGGAGGCCAGATGCCAACCAAAGTCGCCCTATCACCCCTGTCGCAGTTTTGCGTAGCTGTGCTGCCGAGATGGCTTCTGCAAGCAGCAGCCAGAAGCTCTCTGCAGGCCCCAGACTACACATTGGCCAGTTCAAGGCCAGAGTTGCTGCTGACCAGGGCTGAGCCAATTGGAGCTGGTAACAGCGCCTCTGGGAATCACATATAGAAGAAAAAAACCTGCAGGCAGGTGCATTTTGCCACCGGAGAAGGGAGTGAGAAGATGTAATGAGCTGTGCAGCCACCAAGGCCAGGCCCGAAGGAGAAGTTGGGGAAAAATGAGGCTCTCCGGGTGCCAGAAAGAGAGATTCCCCTGCAGCCTGTGAAGAAGACCATGGTGGAGCAGGTGTCCCCTCAAAGCCCATGGATAAGGACATGGAGCAGAGACCATCTACGGCCTGTGAAGAGATTTATCCATGCCTCAGCAGGTTTGCCAGGGGACTTTGTGTGGGACCTGGCCGGGGCAGTATGGGCCTGAATGTCAGCACCCCTGGAAGTGGTCCCTGCTGAGAGGCCTGTGGGGAGGAGGTGACTCCCCGATAGAGTGGACTCACACTGAAGTTCGTGGATACGACTGTTTCGCGTGTGTGAGACCCCACGAAGGGGGTGTGTGTGGAATGCCCCCCCCAGCTAAGAGGGAAAACAACTCGGGAGGAACGGACTGAAAACCCCCATTCCCCATTCCCTGCCCCTCCCTGTGCTGCGATCGGGGTGAAGGACGCGAATTTATGATTAAAACGGGCAAAGAATTGAGGGGTGGGGGGAAGTAGAAGTGTTAAGATCTGGGGAAGGAAAGCAGCTTGTGAGGAACCGCTGGAACCCCACTGCCCATTCCCTGCCCCTCCCCATGCCATGATGGGGGGAAGAAGGGAGTAAAATTGTGAATGAAGTTTAAGTCTGCTGAGAAGGGAGGGGTGGGGGGAAGGTGCTTTAAGACCTGGCCACGCTTCTCATTACCCGACTCTGGTTCACTGGGTATGTAGCTGTAGTGTAATCAATCACTTCTTTCTTTTATTCTGTGCTGAGTCTGTTTTGCCCATGACACTAGCAGCAGAGTGATCCCTCTGTCCTTATCTTGAATCCAAAACCTCCCAATATATATTTTCTCCCTTTTTCTGCTGAGAAAGGGAGTGAGCCAGTGGCTTGGTGGGCATTTGGCCTCTAGCCACTGCCAAACCACCACAACTACACACAAACCAGATATTAAAACACCTTCCCCAACCCTCCCTTCTTTACAGACTCAAATTTATTCATGAGTCCTCTCCCTTCTCCCACCCAGGGTGGCATGAACTCTGTGAACAAGATTTCACCACCCTGTTTGTTCCTTGCAGCCAGTCTAACTCTACCCTCAGTTTCAACCCATTACCCCTTGTCCTATCACTACAGGCCCTGCATCTTGCTTCTAAGCCCCCTGTAAGTATTGAAAGGCCACAGTAAGGTCTTCCCGGAGCGTTCCCTTCTCCTGGAGAAACAATCACAGAATTACAAGGTTGGAAAAGACCTTTAAGATCGTCAAGTCCAACCATTCCTGTCCTGTGCTAAACCATATCCCTACGTACCTCATCTACCCTTTATTTAAACAGACCCAGGGAAGGTGACTCAGCCCCTCCCTGGGCAGCCTGTTCCAGGCCCTGACAACTCTTTCAGGGAAGAACTTTTCCCTCACATCTGAGCTGACCCTGCCCTGGCATAGCTTGAGGCCATTTCCCCTTGTCCCATCTCCTGTCCCCTGGCTGAAGAGACCATCACCCACCTCTCTACAGCCTCCTTTCAGGTCACTGTAGGCAGTGATAAGGTCTCCCCTCTGCCTCCTCTTCTCCAGGCTGAACACCCCCAGCTCCCTCAGCCGCTCCTCAGAGGATTTGCCCTCCAGCCCCTTCCCCAGCCTGGTTGCCCTTCTCTGGACTCGCTCCAGGACCTCAATGTCCTTCTTATGGTGAGGGGCCCAGACCTGGACACACCACTCGAGGTGCAGCCTCACCAATGCCCAGTACAGGGGCACAATCACCTCCCTACACCTACTGGTCTCAGCCCATTGGTCCAGTCTGTTCAGATCCCTCTGAAGAGCCTCCCTACCCTCAGGCAGATCAACACTTCCTCCCAGCTTAGTGTCATCTGCAAACTTACTGAGGGAACAGTCAATCCCTTCATCCAGGTCATTGATAAAGATGTTGAACAGAACTAGACGCAAGACAGAGTGAGCCCTGGGGGACGCCACTTGTGACCGGCCTCCAGCTTGATTTGGCTCCATTTACCACCACCCTTTGGGCCTGGCCATCCAGCCAGTTTTTAACCCAGCTGAGGGTCCACCTGTCCAGGCGAGTGGCAGCCAGTTTCTCAATCAGAATTACGTGAGAAACCCTGTCAAAGGCTTTACTGAAGTCCAGGTAGACCCCATCCATAGCGTTCCCCTTGTCCATTCAGTGGTTCACCTTGTCATAGAAGGTAATCAGTTTAGTTTGACAGGATCTACCTTTTGTAAACCCATGTTGACTAGGCTTGGTTCCCTGGCCATCACGCATGTGCTACATCATAGCTCCCAAGATGACCCTCTCCATGATCTTCATCGGGACTGAGGTCAGACTGACAGGCCTGTAGTTCCCCAGATCCTCCCGCCAAACTTTCTTGTGTATAGGTGTGGTGGTTTAGCCCTGGCTGGAGGCCACATGCCCGCCAAAGTTGGTCTGTCACTCCCCTTTTTAGTTGGACAGGGGAGAAAATACATCTTGCGAGGCTTAGGAGTCAATGTAAGGACAGGGAGAGATCATCCTGAAATCAACGTCATGGGCAAAACAGACTCAGCACAGAGTGATGGAGAGAAAACTCTCTAATTTCTTACACTGCCCTGCACACCCAGTGACACCAGAGTCAGGTAATGAGAAGCACGACCAGATCTTAAGCACCTTCCCCCACCCCTCCCTTCTTAGGAGACTTTAGTCAGGATTTTGTTCTCTTCTTTACCCCCATTGTGGCACAGGGAGGGGCAGGGACTGGGGGAATGAGAGTTTCCATCTGTTCCTCACAAGTTGGTTTCCTTCTGGAGGTGGGTCATTCATTCCACACCCCCTTCCCCTGCCGCACGGTGGGGTCCCACCCATGGCAGACAGTCCTCCATGAACTTCTGCAACATGAGTCCTTTCCCACAGGGCTTCAGCTCTGCCCCAGCTGCCCTGGCATTGGTCACTGCTATGGGGTGCAGTCATATGTCACAATGTCTCTAAGTCTCTCAGTCCCAGTCCTCCATGGGGTCACCAGCCTTCCCCCAGCAAACCTGCTCCAGCGTGGATCTCTTCCTCGCTCATCTCTGTGTCTCTGTCTCTCTCCATGGGCTGCAAGTGCTGGCAGGGGCTTGCTCCAACACGGGTCACAGCATCTCCTGTATGTCACCCCTGCTCCAGCGTGGGGCCTCTCCATGGGCTGCAGGTGGGGTCTCGGCCTTTTCCATGGGCTGCGGGGGGACACCTGCTCTACCATGGGTTTCTCCATGGGCTGCAGGGGCATCTTCCTCTCTGGCCCCTTGAGCACATCCTTCACTGGCCTTGGTGACTGCACAGCTCCTGACATCTTGTCACTCCCTACTCTGGGGCAAAATGCAGCTGTTTGCGGTTTATTTTTCTCCTGTATGTGATTCCCAGAGGCGCTGTGACCATCGCTGATTGGCTCAGCCTTGGTCAGCAGCAACTCCGGCCTTGAAACAGCCAATGTTTACTCTTCAGGGCCCACAGAGAGCTTCTGGCTGCTTCTTACAGCAGCCCTTTTCTGCAGCACCCCGGTCTCTCCCAGCACCCAGCTACACAAAACTGCGACAGTAGGTGTAACATCTGCCAGTGCCCAGTGGAGTGGAACTTCCCCAGTGCTCCAGGATTGCTGGTAGATCATGGAAAGGGGTTTGGCTGGCACATCTGCTCTCTCAATACCCTCGGGTGGGTCCCATACGGCCCTCATGAGATTCCCATTGGAGCTCATGAGATTCCCATTGGACATCATGAGATTCACATGGGCCCGATCCTGCAGCTTGTCCAGGTGCCTCTGGATGGCATCCTGGCCATAAGCTATGTCAACTGCCCCACTCGGTGTCATCATCATCTGTGCTGAGGATGCCCTCAATCCCATTGTCTGTGTCCCTGACACCTGCAGGAAGGCACGTGCATGTGCTCACACACAGACACACGCATGAGCAGTCGTGCCCCAACGCACACGCACACACCATCCCTGCACTCTCACGGGTCCATGTGCATTACCCCAGGCACACACACACACGCACGCACACACAGACACGCAGGGCTGAGCACAGCCAGAGGCACGTGGATGTGAGCATGGGAGCGTCCAGAGAAGGAAGGACCACAAGCAGGCCGGGCTTGAATGCAGCAGGGCTTTAATGAGTCCCAAGAGGGAAAGGAACTGGCTCCCAGTGCAGGACAGCAGTGCAGGGAGCTCCAGGGGGGACCCAAGAGCCTGTAGTCCTTGTCTCTGGTAGAGTTCTTGCATGATGTCCCTATGTCTGCAGAAGCGATGGGGGCAGATGGTGTGACCAGGCTGGTGTTGGTGAGTGCTTGGTACCGACTGGAACAGAAACAAAGCAAGAAAAGGGCAAGAGAGGCAAAGCCAGGCAGCTCTTGTGAAAAGACATGCAGAAGATGGATCCTGTGCCCAGCAGCATCTTCTGAGTGCCTCAGGGTGTCTCCTGGAAGATTTCCTAGCGTCTTTAGCAGGGGAGACACCTTCTGCCAAGGTAGTGGCTGGTGATACAGGAGAGGTCAAAGCCCCCAGAGGTGATGGGCACTCCGTCAGAGCTGAGGATGCTGCCAACAGCAGCAGAGGTGGAGGAGCCCACATGGGAGCCCCTCCTATATTTACAGAGGAATGGGAGGTTGGGACACCCTTCAGTGGCTCCTCTTTTGGGCACTGTCACTTGGAGCCAAGGAAAAAATCTGTGGATGTTCTACTGCCAGTTACCATCAGGCCTTGCCTTGCTGTGTTTCTGTCTACAAATGCTCAGAAAAACAGGAGGCCTTGAGGGGTCAGCAGCCCCATGAGCTCTTGGGGAAAGGTGTTCATCTCACTATGGCTGGATATGCACTGCGGTGGCAGGGAGTGGCTGTTGGGCTCCTTGATATGTAATAATACTGGATAGATTGATACAGATGTAGTTTAAGAGACAATTAACAGAGCTTTAATATAAGGAGAATTTGTGTTTTTTGAGAATAGAAAGTATTTGCTTTACAGAATGGCAGCAGTGGTAAAGCAGGGAACACTCACAAAAAATAAACCCTGCTTCCTTAAACCCAGTGTAGTATGGGTAATGGGTTCGTGGTCATCTTCACCCAGGTGGCTCTACCACTGCATGGCCACTCTGCATCAAGAAACCCACTGCTGATCCTGAGCCAGCAACACTCCAGTGTACACGTCAAAGATGACAAAAGGGCTGGAGTACCTGTCCTGTGAGAAGGCTCAGGGGAGACCTCATCACAGTATTACAGTACTTAAAGGGTGGCTAGAGAGAGGACAGAGGCTCGGTGCTCTTCTGAATCTGCAGTGGCCCATGGGGCTGCTGAGTTCACAGGGAGTGCGGGCTCCGCTGTGTAGCCTGAGTGAGGCTGATGCCAGTACTACCATGGGAGTCCCCTCAGCCCTGCATGTCTGGCCAGCAGCTGGGTTGGGCTAGGCACTGAAACACTGTATGAGGTACCTATTTCAACTACCTGTGCCCATGTGTACAAGCCATGGACCCTAGACCAGGTCACGGAGCAGAGTGGAAGGCGGAGTGGAGGCTGTGAGTTCTCCTCAGGCATTGTTGTTTCCCATCCCTGCACCTGCCACCCTTTGGAGCCATCCTCTCACTGACATCCACTGGTTGTGGAGTAGACAGGGATGTCTGCCTCAAGTTCAAAGGAGACAGCACCACTGCATCGAGTCCCATCCTCTCCTTCCTTCCTCCACCTCTTTCCCTGAGCAGACTGGGAGACTTGCCGCAAAAGGAAGGAGGACTCGGAGGCCCAGGTTACGATGCAACACAACTTTAATGAGTCTAAAGGAGAAAGGGGAGTGGCTCACAGGGAGCACCAGGAACAGCCCCTAAGATGCAGTAGAGCTCCTGCAGGGTGTTGTCTGTCTGCCAGCCCTGCCGAGGGAGGGAGGCCAACAGGGGCCTGCTAGGGCGGTGTTGAAAGTTGGAGACAGCAAAGGAAATAGAGGAGAGTGGGAGAAGGAAACAGCTCTACTTTCAATGCCCTGAATCTCTATCTCCTCCCAGCATCACGTTCTTAGGCCATGGGAGGTTCTTGCCAGGGGAGGCTGCCATCATCTTTAGCAGGGGAGGCACCTTCTGCCACCGTAGCGCCTGGTGATGCAGGAGAGGTCAAAGCCCCCAGAGGTGATGGGCACTCCCTCAGAGCTGAGGATGTTGCCAACAGCAGCAGAGGTGGAGGAGCCCACAACTGTGTTCTGCGGGAAGGAGCTGAGGATGGGGCCGGGCAGGGTCACCACCACGGGCGAGGGCTCGATGACCACGGTGGAGTTCTGGCACTGCCTGACACAGGGCTCATTGCAGCTGTTGGCCAGCGGGGTCGGGCCGCAGGGCTGGCAGGGCAGGCACTGGCTGTAGCAGGACATGTCCTGGGTCAGGAGGTGCACCTGGGAGAGAAGGCAGGGAGGAAGCAAAACGTGGGGATGGGTGAGGAGCAGCCTGTCTCACACCATGAGGAAGATAAAGAACTTGAGGACCAGGAGGTGGATGCTGTGCAGAGAGCACACCAGCTGTTATCCAGCCCTTCCTAGATCTGAGTCCAGCAGCCAGCTCAGTACCATCCCAGCTTCCCTCCATGCCTAACGTTCTCCACACTTCCCTCTCTCATGGCGAGCAGCCCCAGAGTCATGTCCAGAACACAGCTGCTCTCAGCAAGACCTCTTTTTGATAAAGCAGAGAAAGGAGAAGGGGCTTCAGACTCACCTGGTTCCCAAGCAGAAGGAGGCAAGAGAAGCGGGTGAGTGAGTGCCGAGTTGGGCTGGCTTTTATCCTGGGTCTTTACTGCCCCAGGCTGCTAGAGGCATCCCTTGGAGAGGTGATTCTTCTCTGACATGCTCATCTTGAATGCAAAACATCCCAGGGAATGCTCTGGGCTGTGCTCTGGCTTCCTGAACTGCTGTCTCTCCATGTCCTACCTCATGCCAGGCACATTCCCCAGTGAATTCCCCACATTTTGTGGGACAGGATGAGAGGCCCAAGTATTTCCAGAGCAGAAAGCATCATTGTGGGCAGAGGATTCACTGCATGTAATGGAAGACTCCAACAGAGGTCAGTCAAGATGAAGAGCTGGCACACACACACACCCACATACACTAGCCCTCTCATCATCTGGCATGAACTGAGAAGACTCAAGACACCCAAACAGAAGCTGTCTGCACTGTCCAGGGCCAGTGCTCTGGTCCTGGTCTTGTCAGACTTTTCTTCTGCATCTCCTCTTCCTCTGTGTCCAAAGGTACACTGTGGCTGAGGGAAGACTGATGTTCACCTGGGGAGAGCAGGAGATGCAGCTTCTAAGAGTGAGGTGCCCAGCTTGAGCCTATTCACTGGCACAGAAGCCCTCTCCCTGCTGTCCGCCTTTGCTAGATGTCCCTGGACATGGGCTTCAGACAGGGAACCAAACTGCTTGTAGGCTCTGGCAGGACAGCCTGTAACCTCACATCTGATCCCACGCTGACTCAAGCCATGCAAAGGTGACCAGATGTGCAGGGCCTGCTGGGAGCTCCTGCTGGCTGGGGAGTTCAGAGGCCACAAGTGCTGACTTGCAGGGTCAGTGTCTCCAGAGGGATGGTTTGCCTCATTTCCCGTGCAGGTCTGCTTTGGGACGGGGTAAGTCCTGTTGTGAGCTGATGTCTCATCACTGCCTGTGGAAAGAGCCTGTCCAGTCTGTCAAAGTGTCCAGAGGAGGCCACAAAAGTGATCAGAGGGATGGAACCCCTGTCCTAGGAAGAGAGGTGGAGAGTGGTTCAGGGCAGAACTTCTTGCTTTCTACTACTACTGAATCAGAGGAGACAGAAAGGATGGTCCTGGCTCCTGCAAGTTCCCAGGAGTTGGAACATGAGGAGTTCTGAATAAGCAACAGTCTAAACCAGGTGGTGGTGTTCATCCCAGAGAAGCAAACGTTATGGGGAGACATTCTAGAAGCCTTCCAGTCCCTAAAGAGGCCTACAAGAAAGCTGGAGAGGGTCTTTTTTCCCAGGGCATGGATTGACAGGACAAGGGGTAATGGCTGTAAGTTCCAAAGAGGGTAGATTGAGATCAGGCATTAGGGAGAAATTCTTCCCATTGATGAATCCATGCTGAATACTCCTCATGACCTCAAAGGAGTGGCCATCAATTACGCACTCAAGTACCTGAGGAGAGGATCCCAGAGTCGCTGTTCCCGGGGCTGCTACCGGCCGTTCCCGGGACACTCGGCCGGACACGGCGGATGCGATGGCGGCAGCAGCAGCCGAGGGGCCCCGGGGGTGGCTGTGGGTTTGGGGTCCCTTGTTCCCGGGCAGCAGCAGCAGCAGCAGCACCCGCCCCGTTCCTCTGGGCGGCTTTCCCGAGCTCCGGCCGCGCCGGCGGCTCGTCCCGCTTCGCTCTGCGCCGGGGAGTGCGGGGGGACCAGGGCTGGGCAGCGCCGCGCCCCTCGGGCCGCTCTGCTCCCGGCCCGGCCGGCCCGGCCCCGCTGCCGCCGGCGCAGGGCTCAGCCCCGGGGCGGAGCTGGCGGCAGCGGGGCCGTGAGGAGAGAGAGGAGGCGGCGGGGAGGAGGCGCCGCGGCCACAGGCAGCAGAGAGCCGGGGCTGGCGGGATGCGGCGGGGCCGGGGCGCAGGGCTGGCAGGGCTGGCCGCGGTGCTGCTGGGTGCGTGGGGCTGCCGGGGGTGGCGGGGGCTGGTGTGGGACCACCGCTGTGTCTGGGAATACTCTCTGTCTCTCCTGCTCATTGTCGGACCTTATTCCCCACCGTGACCCCATCCGCCCTTGCTGCTCTTTGCTTCTGCATTATATTCTTTCTCTTCCTCCATTCCTGTCCTCCCCTTTCCCTTTTTGTCCTCCATATCTACACTCCTCGAAACATCATCTGCCGAGCAGCTATTCCTGGGCACTTTCGTTACTGCTCAGGCTGGAATCCCTTCTCCTCGTGTCGGCACGGTGCCGGTGCTTGTGCGGGATTTCCTCTGGGAAACACCAGGCAGGGCTGGGCAGAAAGCAGTTGCTGAGGTTTTTCCTTCTCTTTCTCCTTCCCGGCAGTGGCTGTGGGCAGAGCCCAGGTGCAGCAGGAGCCGTCGGCAGAGACCACCGAGGGCACCGAAATCACCATCAACTGCTCGCACCCCAGCCTACAGGCCAACTACATCCACTGGTACCGTCAGTTCCCGGGCCGCAGCCCCACATTCCTCATAAGCGGCATTAAAGATTCTAAGACATTGACGGACCCGCCTGGGAAGCTGTGGGTGTCGGCAGACCGTCGGTCCAGCACCCTGCTGCTCTCCCGGCCCCGGCGCAGGGACGCGGCGGTGTATTACTGCGCCGTGAGAGACACGGGGAGAGGAGCCGGGGCTGCGGTCGGGCACGAACGGCCGCGGGCGGAGTCGGGCTTGTTTGTCGGGGTCGGGGGCACAGCCCCGGCCGGGACCGCCAGGGGGCGCTGCCGCTGCGGCCGCCGGGGCCGCCTGGCGCCGCCCGGCCCGTGCCCGGGACCCGCGGCCCTTCCCCCGCCCCGCCGGGCCCGGCCCCGGCAGCACCAGCTCCTCCCGCCAGTCGGGGCCTGCGCTCGGCACCTCTTTTCTTTCCAAGGCTCCAGCAATGCTGGTCCCTTTTGAAGTCCCCCCCTCCAGCAGCACAGGAACCGGCAGGTCCAAACGGCGGCAATCAAGGAGGCGGGGCAGGGCCCGGATGGCTGAACAGGGACCTTCTGCTAGAGCTCAGCTGGGAGAAACAAGGGCACAGCCGATGGCAGCAAGGTCAGGCACCGGGGAAGGGCTGCAGGGATGCTGTTGGCCTGTGCAGGGAGAAAGCTTGTGTGGGCAAAGCTCAGTTGGAGTTGAGGCTGCCAATACCCTGGCGTTGTTTCAAATGGATGAACAGCAAGAGGAGGAGCAGAGAGAACATTGGCCCATTGCTGGGTGAGAACAGTCACCTTCCTAACATGGACACAGGGCGAGCAGCTACAGATGTCATACATCTGGATTTCTTCAAGGCCTTTGACATGGTCTCCCAAAAGATCCTTCTCTCTCATTTGGAGAGACATTGATTTGATGGGTGCAGTTTTTCATGGGGAGATTCAGTAATGTGGGGGTTCGGGTGGATCGTTCTAGATGCAAGAAGAATCTAGAAGTTCTCTGCAGGCTCCAGAGAGTGAACATCGGCCCACTCAAGACCAGAGTCATTGACTGAGGCCAAGCCAGTCAGCAATGGTCATAACACCTCTGCGAATCACATGTGGGAGAAAAAAACAAGCAAGCAGCTGCTTTTTGCCCCCAGAGAAGGGAGTGAGAAGATGTAAGAAACTGTGCAGACAGCAAGGTCAGTGAAGAAGGGCAGGGGGGAGGCGCTCCAGGCACCATAGTGAAGGATTCCCCTGCAGCCTATGGAGAAGACCATGGTAGAGTAGGTGTTCCTGTGCAGCCCATGGAAGAGGATGAAGAGCAGAGACCCCACCTGCAGCCTGCGGAGAGGCCCCACGCTGGAGCAGGTGGAGACACATGGAAGACACTGTGATCCGCGTTGGAGCAAGGCTCTAGCTGCACTTGCAGCCCGTGGAGAGAGAGAGATACCCCCACCCTCCCCCTCCTCAGCTAAGAAGGAAAACAACTCTTGAGGAATGGACCAAACCCTGATTCTCCCATTCCCTGTCCCTGCCCCGTGTCCCAGTGAAATGGGAGAAGGGACAGAAATCATGACTAAAGTGAGGTCTGCTCCCAAAAGACAGTAGCAGGAGGGTTTGGGGAAGGTGTCTTAAGGTCTGGTCACACTTCTCATGACCCAACTCTGGTGGCACTGTGTGTGCAGTGGAGTGTAAGAAATGAGTTTTCTTTCCTTTATTCTGTGTTGTGTCTGTTGTCCCCGTGACACTAATGGCAGAATGATCTCTCCCTGTCCTTATCTCCACTCCAAAGCCCCTCAAGATCTACTTTGTCCCCTGTCCAGCTGAAAGAGGGAGTGATAGAGCAGCTTTGGTGGGCATCTGGCCCCCAGCCAGGGACAAACCAGCACAACACCTCCACCAACAGGCTGGCAACGGGTGGGCCATGCCAAATGCTGTATTAAAGAGAGATAGGACTGCATTAGGAAGATCAGGTGTTGGAGTGGCATGACAGGTGGAGCTGGGGCTGCGGGCCATTCCCAAGTCTTCTTGCTCGCTCCCAATTCCAGCCATCCCATGACAATGACTTCTCAGTCCCCTTCCCCAGAACAGCTCCACCCAAAGCAGGGGAAGCACTCTTGTGGAATCCTGTGGGACTGCTGACTTCCCTGGGGCCTCCCTACATGCCTCACTTGAGGGCAGCACTCATCAGGATTCCTGTTCATATGACATGCTCGATGTCCAAGGGGGATTTCTATAAGCAGATGGAAAGAGCAGCACAGGGACACGGGCAGGGCTGCAGCAATTTATTCAAGAGTCTAAAGCGGAAGATGAGGTCACTCTGAGTGGAGGCCCCAGTGCAGGAATTGACAAGAATCTGTTTCCCCTTTCCCATGGCAGAGTTCCCACAGGACATCTGTCAACCTGCCCAGCAAAGGGAGACAGGCTAGCAGGTCCCTCCAGGCTGGTTTGTGGTGTCCTCCCAGCAGGATTGGAGGGGAGCAGAAGACAAGAAAAGAGATGAAAAGGAAGAGGGGAAGAGAGGAAAGGTAGACATTGGCCGTGTTGTCCAAGAGCTCACGGTGTCCCAGACTTGCCCTTGCAGGCCAAGCCAAAGATGGTCACTTCGCTTAAAACACCAGCATGGAGCTTTCTCCTCTGTGCAGCATCATGCTCTGAGTTCCTGCGGGTCCTTGTCTGAGGTCACTGCCAGCAGCTTTAGCAGGGGCGGCATCTGCTGCCACCGTAGCGGCTGGTGATACAGGAGAGGTCAAAGCCCCCAGAGGTGATGGGCACTCCCTCAGAGCTGAGGATGCTGCCAACAGCAGCGGAGGTGGAGGAGCCCACGACGGTGTTCTGTGGGAAGGAGCTGAGGATGGGGCCGGGCAGGGTCACCACCACGGGCGAGGGCTCGATGACCACGGTGGAGTTCTGGCACTGCCTGACACAGGGCTCATTGCAGCTGTTGGCCAGCGGGGTCGGGCCGCAGGGCTGGCAGGGCAGGCACTGGCTGTAGCAGGACATGTCCTGGGACAGGAGGTGCACCTGGGAGAGAGGGCAGGGAGGAACAAGAATGTGGGGATGGTTGAGGAGCATCCTGTCACCACACCATGAGGAAGACAAAGAACAGGAGGGCCAGGAGGTGGATGCTGTGCAGAGAGCACACCAGCTGTTATCCAGCCCTTCCTAGATCTGAGTCCAGCAGCCAGCTCAGTACCATCCCAGCTTCCCTCCATGCCTAACCTTCTCCACACTTCCCTCTCTCATGATGAACAGCCCCAGAGTCATGCCCAGAACACAGCTGCTGTCAGCAAGACCTCTTTTTGATAAAGCAGAGAAAGGAGAAGGGGCTTCAGACTCACCTGGTTCCCAAGGAGAAGGAGGCAAGAGAAGCGGGTGAGTGAGTGCCGAGTTGGGCTGGCTTTTATCCTGGGTCTTTACTGCCCCAGGCTGCTAGAGGCATCCCTTGGAGAGGTGATTCTTCTCTGACATGCTCATCTTGAATGCAAAACATCCCAGGGAATGCTCTGGGCTGTGCTCTGGCTTCCTGAACTGCTGTCTGTCCATGTCCTGCCTCATGCCAGGCACATTCCCCAGTGAATTCCCCACATTTTGTGGGACAGGATGAGAGGCCCAAGTATTTCCAGAGCAGAAAGCATCATTGTGGGCAGAGGATTCACTGCATGTAATGGAAGACTCCAACAGAGGTGACGCAAGTTAAAGAGCTGGCACACACACGCATCCACGTACACTAGCCCTCTCATCATCTGGCATGAACTGAGAAGACTCAAGACACCCAAACAGAAGCTGTCTGCACTGTCCAGGGCCAGTGCTTTGGTCCTGGTCTTGTCAGAGTTTTCTTCTGCATCTCCTCTTCCTCTGTGTCCAAAGGTACACTGTGGCTGAGGGAAGACTGATGTTCACCTGGGGAGAGCAGGAGATGCAGCTTCTAAGAGTGAGGTGCCCAGCTTGAGCCTGTTCACTGGCACTGAAGCCCTCTCCCTGCTGTCCGCCTTTGCTAAATGTCCCTGGACATGGGCTTCAGACAGGAAACCAAACTGCTTGTAGGCTCTGGCAGGACAGCCTGTAACCTCACTTCTGATCCCACGCTGACTCAAGCCATGCAAAGGTGACCAGATGTGCAGGGCCTGCTGGGAGCTCCTGCTGCCTGGGGAGTTCAGAGGCCACAACCGCTGACTTGCAGGGTCAGTGTCTCCAGAGGGATGGTTTGCCCCATTTCCCGTGCAGGTCTGCTTTGGGACGGGGTAAGTCCTGTTGTGAGCTGATGTCTCATCACTGCCTGTGGAAAGAGCCTGTCCAGTCTGTCAAAGTGTCCAGAGGAGGCCACAAAAGTGATCAGAGGGATGGAACCCCTGTCCTAGGAAGAGAGGTGGAGAGAGGTTCAGGGCAGAACTTCTTGCTTTCTACTACTACTGAATCAGAGGAGACAGAAAGGATGGTCCTGGCTCCTGCAAGTTCCCAGGAGTTGGAACATGAGGAGTTCTGAATAAGCAACAGTCTAAAACAGGTGGTGGTGTTCATCCCAGAGAAGCAAAGGTTATGGGGAGACATTGTAGACGCCTTCCAGTCCCTAAAGAGGCCTACAAGAAAGCTGGAGAGGGTCTTTTTTCCCAGGGCATGGATTGACAGGACAAGGGGTAATGGCTGTAAGTTCCAAAGAGGGTAGATTGAGATCAGGCATTAGGGAGAAATTCTTCCCCTTGGTGAATCCATGCTGAATACTCCTCATGACCTCAAAGGAGTGGCCATCAATTACGCACTCAAGTACCTGAGGACAGGATCCCAGAGTCGCTGTTCCCGGGGCTGCTACCGGCCGTTCCCGGGACACTCGGCCGGACACGGCGGATGCGATGGCGGCAGCAGCAGCCGAGGGGCCCCGGGGGTGGCTGTGGGTTTGGGGTCCCTTGTTCCCGGGCAGCAGCAGCAGCAGCAGCACCCGCCCCGTTCCTCTGGGCGGCTTTCCCGAGCTCCGGCCGCGCCGGCGGCTCGTCCCGCTTCGCTCTGCGCCGGGGAGTGCGGGGGGACCAGGGCTGGGCAGCGCCGCGCCCCTCGGGCCGCTCTGCTCCCGGCCCGGCCGGCCCGGCCCCGCTGCCGCCGGCGCAGGGCTCAGCCCCGGGGCGGAGCTGGCGGCAGCGGGGCCGTGAGGAGAGAGAGGAGGCGGCGGGGAGGAGGCGCCGCGGCCACAGGCAGCAGAGAGCCGGGGCTGGCGGGATGCGGCGGGGCCGGGGCGCAGGGCTGGCAGGGCTGGCCGCGGTGCTGCTGGGTGCGTGGGGCTGCCGGGGGTGGCGGGGGCTGGTGTGGGACCACCGCTGTGTCTGGGAATACTCTCTGTCTCTCCTGCTCATTGTCGGACCTTATTCCCCACCGTGACCTCATCCGCCCTTGCTGCTCTTTACTACTGCATTATATTCTTTCTCTTCCTCCATTCCTCTCCTCCCCTTTCCCTTTTTGTCCTCCATATCTACACTCCTCGTAACATCATCTGCCGAGCAGCTATTCCTGGGCACTTTCGTTACTGCTCAGGCTGGAAACCCTTCTCCTCGTGTCGGCACGGTGCCGGGGCTTGTGCGGGATTTCCTCTGGGAAACACCAGGCAGGGCTGGGCAGAAAGCAGTTGCTGAGGTTTTTCCTTCTCTTTCTCCTTCCTGGCAGTGGCTGTGGGCAGAGCCCAGGTGCAGCAGGAGCCGTCGGCAGAGACCACCGAGGGCACCGAAATCACCATCAACTGCTCGCACCCCAGCCTACAGGCCAACTACATCCACTGGTACCGTCAGTTCCCGGGCCGCAGCCCCACATTCCTCATAAGCGGCATTAAAGATTCTAAGACATTGACGGACCCGCCTGGGAAGCTGTGGGTGTCGGCAGACCGTCGGTCCAGCACCCTGCTGCTCTCCCGGCCCCGGCGCAGGGACGCGGCGGTGTATTACTGCGCCGTGAGAGACACGGGGAGAGGAGCCGGGGCTGCGGCCGGGCACGAACCGCCGCGGGCGGGGCCGGGCGTGTGTGTCGGGGTCGGGGGCACAGCCCCGGCCGGGCCCGCCAGGGGGCGCTGCCGCTGCGGCCGCCGGGGCCGCCTGGCGCCGCCCGGCCCGTGCCCGGGACCCGCGGCCCTTCCCCCGCCCCGCCGGGCCCGGCCCCGGCAGCACCAGCTCCTCCCGCCAGTCGGGGCCTGCGCTCGGCACCTCTTTTCTTTCCAAGGCTCCAGCAATGCTGGTCCCTTTTGAAGTCCCCCCTCCAGCAGCACAGGAACCGGCAGGTCCAAACGGCGGCAATCAAGGAGGCGGGGCAGGGCCCGGATGGCTGAACAGGGACCTTCTGCTAGAGCTCAGCTGGGAGAAACAAGGGCACAGCCGATGGCAGCAAGGTCAGGCACCGGGGAAGGGCTGCAGGGATGTTGTTAGCCTGTGCAGGGAGAAAGCTTGTGTGGGCAAAGCTCAGTTGGAGTTGAGGCTGCCAATACCCTGGCGTTGTTTCAAATGGATGAACACCAAGAGGAGGAGCAGAGAGAACATTGGCCCATTGCTGGGTGAGAACAGTCACCTTACTAACACTGGCGAAGGTGCGGGGGGTTCTGTAGGGGTGGCTTCTGCGAGAAGCAGCTAGAAGTTCTCTGCAGGCTCCAGAGAGTGAACGTCAGCCCACTGAAGACCAGAGTTGTTGACCAAGGCCAAGCCAGTCACCGATGGTCATAACGCCTCTGAGAATCACATATAGGAGAAAAAAAGGGGGAAGCAGCTGCATTTTGACCCCAGAGAAGGGAGTGAGAAGATGTAAGAAACTGTGCAGACAGCAAGGTCAGTGAAGAAGGGCAGGGGGGAGGCGCTCCAGTCACCACAGTGAAGGATTCCCCTGCAGCCTATGGAGAAGTCCATGGTAGAGTGGGTGTTCCTGTGCAGCCCATGGAAGAGGATGGAGAGCAGAGACCCCACCTGCAGCCCGTGGAGAGGCCCCACGCTGGAGCAGGTGGAGACACATGGAAGACACTGTGATCCGCGTTGGAGCAAGCATCTAGCAGCGCCTGCAGCCTGTGGAGAGAGAGAGACACCCACCCACCCCCAAGCTAAGAAGGAAATCAACTCTTGAGGAATGGACCAAACCCTGATTCTCCCATTCCCTGTCCCTGCCCCGTGTCCCAGTGAAATGGGAGAAGGGACAGAAATCATGACTAAAGTGAGGTCTGCTCCCAACAGACAGTAGCAGGAGGGTTGGGGGGAGGTATGGAGGTATCTTAATGCTTGTCACACTTGTCATGATCCAACTCTGGTGGCACTGTGTGTGCAGTGTAGTGTAAGAAATGAGTTTTCTTTCCTTTATTCTGTGTTGTGTCTGTTGTCCCCGTGACACTAATGGCAGAATGATCTCTCCCTGTCCTTATCTCCACTCTAAAGCCCCTCAAGATATATTTTCTCCCCTGTCCAGCTGAAAGGGGGAGTGACAGAGCAGCTTTGGTGGACATCTGGCCTCCAGCCAGGATCACACCACCACAAGACCTCCACCAACATGCTGGCAACAGGTGGGCCATGCCAGATGCTGTGCTGAAGAGAGATAGGACTGCATTAGGAAGATCAGGTGTTGGAGATGTTGGACTGCTGACCTCCCTGGTGCTTCTCTACATGCCCACACTTCCTCTCTTGAGGGCAGCACACATCAGAATTCCTGTTCATATGACATGCCCATGTCAAACGGGGATTTCTGAACAGAAATGCAGCAAGGCAAAGAGAGATGGTCATTGACTGTGGAGTAAGTAGGGTTGACTTCCTCTGCTTCAAGAAAGAAGACTTGCTGCAGTGTGTCCCACCCTCTAATAGCTCAAGGAGTGATGAACAGTCCCCCCTCTGCCCCCACCTAATTTTCCCCCAAGCCGTGGCTTTCTCTCTCCGCAGTCAGGAGGCAGATGGAAAGAGCAGCACAGGGACACGGGCAGGGCTGCAGCAATTTATTCAAGAGTCTAAAGGGGAAGATGAGGTCACTCTGAGGGGAGGCCCCAGTGCAGGAGTTGCCAAGAATCTGTTTCCCCTTTCCCATGGCAGAGTTCCCACAGGACATCTGTTAAAATGCCCAGCAAAGGGAGACAGGCCAGCAGGTCCCTCCAGGTTAGTTTTTGGGGTCCTCCCAGCAGGATTGGAGTGGAGCAGAAGACAATAAAAGAGATGAAAAGGATGAGGGTAAGAGAGGAAAGGTAGACATTGGCCGTGTTGTCCAAGAGCTCACGGTGTCCCGGTCTTGCCCTTGCAGGCCAAGCCAAAGATGGTCACTTTGCTTAAAACACCAGCATGGAGTTTTCTCCTCTGTGCAGCATCATGCTCTGAGTTCCTGGGGGTCCTTGTCTGAGGTCACTGCCAGCAGCTTTAGCAGGGTCGGCATCTGCTGCCACCATAGCGGCTGGTGATGCAGAGGAGTTCAAAGCCCCCAGAGGTGATGGGCACTCCCTCAGAGCTGAGGATGCTGCCAACAGCAGCAGAGGTGGAGGAGCCCACAAGGGTGTTCTGCGGGAAGGAGCTGAGGATGGGGCCGGGCAGGGTCACCACCACGGGCGAGGGCTCGATGACCACGGTGGAGTTCTGGCACTGCCTGACACAGGGCTCATTGCAGCTGTTGGCCAGCGGGGTCGGGCCACAGGGCTGGCAGGGCAGGCACTGGCTGTAGCAGGACATGTTCTGGGGCAGGAGGTGCACCTGGGAGAGAGGGCAGGGAGGAAGCAAAACGTGGGGATGGGTGAGGAGCAGCCTGTCACCACACCATGAGGAAGACAAAGAACATGAGGGCCAGGAGGTGGATGCTGTGCACAGATGTATGATGACTTCTTGGCCACACCCTGCCCAGGACCAAAAAGAGCCCACAGCTGTTATCCAGCTCTTCCGAGCTCTGAGTTAAGCAGCCAGCTCAGTACCATCCCAGCTTCCCTCCATGCCTAACCTTCTCCACACTTCCCTCTCTCATGATGAACAGCCCCAGAGTCATGCCCAGAACACAGCTGCTGTCAGCAAGACCTCTTTTTGATAAAGCAGAGAAAGGAGAAGGGGCTTCAGACTCACCTGGTTTCCAAGGAGAAGGAGGCAAGAGAAGCAGGTGAGCGAGTGCCGAGTTGGCCTGGCTTTTATCCTGGGCCTTTACTGCCCCAGGCTGCCAGAGGCATCCCTTGGAGAGGTGATTCTTCTCTGACATGCTCATCTTGAATGCAAAACATCCCAGGGAATGCTCTGGGCTGTGCTCTGGCTTCCTGAACTGCTGTCTGTCCATGTCCTGCCCTCATGCCAGGCACATTCCCCAGTGAATTCCCCACATTTTGTGGGACAGGATGAGAGGCCCAAGTATTTCCAGAGCAGAAAGCATCATTGTGGGCAGAGGATTCATTGCATGGAATGGAAGATTCCAACAGAGTTCAGTTAAGATGAAGAGCTGGCACACACACGCATCCACGTACACTAGCCCTCTCATCATCTGGCATGAACTGAGAAGACTCAAGACACCCAAACAGAAGCTGTCTGCACTGTCCAGGGCCAGCGCTCTGGTCCTGGTCTTGTCAAAGTATTTTTCTGCATCTCCTCTTCCTCTGTGTCCAAAGGTACACTGTGGCTGAGGGAAGACTGATGTGCACCTGGGGAGAATAGGAGATGTAGCACCTAAGAGTGAGGTGCCCAGCCTGATCCTATTCTCTGACACAGAAGCCCTCTCCCTGCTGTCTGTCTTTCCTAGAGGTCCCTGGACATGGGCTTCAGACAGGGAACAGAACTGCTTGTAGGCTCTGTCAGGACAGCCTCTAGCCTCACCGCTGATCCCACGCTGACTCAAGCCATGCAAAGGTGACCAGATGTGCAGGGCCTGCTGGGAGCTCCTGCTGGCTGGGGAGTTCAGAGGCCACAAGTGCTGACTTGCAGGGTCAGTGTCTCCAGAGGGATGGTTTGTCCCATTTCCCGTGTAGGTCTGCTTTGGGACTGGGTAGGTCCTGTGTGTGTTCTGATGTCTCAGTGCTTCCTGTGGGAAGAACCTGCCCAGTCTCTCAGAGAGTGTCCAGAGGAGGCCACAAAAGTGATCAGAGGGATGGAACCCCTGTCCTAGGAAGAGAGGTGGAGAGAGGTTCAGGGAAGAGCTTCTTGCTTTCTACTACTACTGAATCAGAGGAGACAGAAAGGATGGTCCTGGCTCCTGCAAGTTCCCAGGAGTTGGAACATGAGGAGTTCTGAATAAGCAACAGGCTAAACCAGGTGGTGGTGTTCATCCCAGAGAAGCAAAGGTTATGGGGAGACACTCTAGAAGCCTTCCAGTCCCTAAAGAGGCCTACAAGAAAGCTGGAGAGGGTCTTTTTTCCCAGGGCATGGATTGACAGGACAGGGGTTAATGGCTGTAAGTTCCAAAGAGGGTAGATTGAGATAAGGCATTAGGGAGAATTTCTTCCTGGTGGAAAAGTCTTCCCTGGAACAGGTTGCCCAGAGATGTTTTGGATGCTCCATCCCTGGAAATGTTCAAGGCCAGGTTGGATGGGACTTTGGACAACCTGGAGTAGTGGAAAGTGTCTCGGCCACACAGGGGACTTGGACACACAAGGAGACTTTTTGTGCAGTGCTTGGCTCCTCATGTCAAGAAGACAGTGAGAGGGTACCTGTACCTGGAAAGGGTGCAGAAAAGGGCTATGAAGGTAATGAGAGGACTAGAACATCTCTCTCAGGAATAGAGGCTGAAGGACTTGGGACATTTAGCATAGAGAAGAGAAGATTGTGGGGGCAGTCTCATCAATGCTTATAAATGCTTGAGGGGTGAGTGTCAGGAGCACGGGGTCAGTCTTTATTCAGTGGTGCCAAGTGACTGGAAAAGAGGCAATGGGCACAAACTGCAAGATAAGAAGTTCCACCTAAACAGGAGGAGAAACTTCTTTCCTGTGAGGGTGGCAGAGCCCTGGTAGAGGCTGCTTGGAGAGGTTGTGGAGTCTCCATCTCTGGAGACATTCAGAACAGGATGCTGTCCTGTGGAGCCTGCTTGAGGTGATCCTGCTCTGACAGGGGTTTTGGACGAGATGATCTCCAGAGTGCCCTTCCAAACCCACTCACTCTGTGGCTCTGTGATACAGAACCCCTTGCCCTTTCCCTGCCGGCGCTGTTTTCCGTGTCCGATGTGCCAGGGAACCCTGGGAATAACAGGAGTTGTGGAAGAGTGGGAAGCGCTTCCCCTGCCAAACTGCCTGCCGGGGCTGTTGCCGTGGCGCTGCCCCTGCCCTTTGGCTCCTTCCCGGGCAGCGGCGTCCCCGTGGCCGAGGTGCCTGTGCAGGGGGCAGCCTCTGCCCGCACTCCCGCCCAGCCAGTGCCGCTGCGGGCAGCTCCGCTCCGGCCGCTCTGTCCCGCGGCGCCGCCTTCCCGCTGGCTCCGCGCTCCCAGCCGCTGTTCCCGGGGCCGCTGCCGGCCGTTCCCGGGACACTCGGCCGGACACGGCGGCTGCAAGGGCGGCAGCAGCAGCCGAGCAGCCCCGGGGGTAGTTGTGGGTTTGGGGTGCCTTGTCGACGGCGGCTCGTCCCGCTTCGCTCTGCGCCGGGGAGTGCGGGGGGACCAGGGCTGGGCAGCGCCGCGCCCCTCGGGCCGCTCTGCCTCCGGCCCGGCCGGCCCGTCCCCGCTGCCGCCGTCGCAGGGCTCAGCCCCGGGGCGGAGCTGGCGGCAGCGGGGCCGTGAGGAGAGAGAGGAGGCGGCGGAGAGGAGGCGCCGCGGCCACAGGCAGCAGAGAGCCGGGGCTGGCGGGATGCGGCGGGGCCGGGGCGCAGCGCTGGCGGGCCTGGCGGCGGTGCTGCTGGGTGCGTGGGGCTGCCGGGGGTGGCAGGGTCCGGATCTGGGACCACCGCTGTGCCTGGGAACGTTCTCTGGCACTCATGCTCATTCTTGAATCTTATTTCCGCCTCCCATCCTCCCGTTCAGGTCTCTATTACTCAATTCGCTTCTTTCTCTGCCTCATTTTCTCTCTTCCTTTTCTCATTCATATCTCCCCTTCCACCCGTCATTCACACATTCGTCTCTCCAGCAACTATCCCAGGGCACTTTCGTTACTACTCAGGCTGGAAACCCTTCTCCTCCTCATCTCGGCACGGGGCCGGTGCTTGTGCGGGATTTCCTCTGGGAAACACCAGGCAGGGCTGGGCAGAAAGCAGTTGCTGAGGATTTTCCTTCTCTTTCTCCTTCCTGGCAGCGGCTGTGGGCAGAGCCCAGGTGCAGCAGGAGCCGTCGGCAGAGACGACCGAAGACATCGCCATCAACATCACTTGCTCGCACCCCAGCATACAATTGAGCGACTCCATCTTCTGGTACCGTCAGCTGCCGGGCCGAGGTCCCACATTCCTCACGTTGGCTAACAAAGGTTCCAAGGAGCTGCCGGACCTTCCTGGGAAGCTGTGGGTGTCGGCAGACCGTCGGTCCAGCACCCGGCTGCTCTCCCGGCCCCGGCGCAGGGACGCGGCGGTGTATTACTGCGCCGTGAGAGACACGGGGAGAGGAGCCGGGGCTGCGGCCGGGCACGAACCGCCGCGGGCGGGGCCGGGCGTGTGTGTCGGGGTCGGGGGGCACAGCCCCGGCCGGGCCCGCCAGGGGGCGCTGCCGCTGCGGCCGCCGGGGCCGCCTGGCAACGCCCGGCCCGTGCCCGGGACCCGCGGGCCCTTCCCCCGCCCCGCCGGGCCCGGCCCCGGCAGCACCAGCTCCTCCCGCCAGTCGGGGCCTGCGCTCGGCCCCTGTGCGCAGTGACGGCTGCTGCGGGTCTGTGCTCCCGGAGGCAGCAAACAGCCTCGCTCGCTCCCCGTGCAGCCCGAGATGGGCCTTGCAAGGCCGGGGGGGGCAGCAAGATGTGTCCCTCAGGGCTCTCCTGCTTCCCCAGAAAGGGCTCAGACCGTTCGGGGTGACGTGGCACCCTCTGGCCTGTCTGGAAAGGCCTGCCAGCCTTGTCTCTGGAATGCATCTCAGGGGGCACAGGTTCCCATCCAGCCCAGCTCAGGCTGGTTCTGCTCTGGCCTCTGTCTCCCTTTCCAAGGATGCTGAGCTCTTTTGGCCAGGCACAGCGACAGCTTCAGGTCCTTCCTGTGTGGCACAGAGATTTCATCGTTCCCTTCATGAACTCATAGGCTTCTGAGGGATGCTCAGCATAGGGGCTGTCTCATGGTAGCTTGGCTCCCTTGTGCAAACACTCAGCAGCTGCCAGCCAGTGTTTTCCCTTCCCAAGGACACCCACAGCCATCTCCACCCAAGGTTTTTCTCACATAAGCAGGCCCCTCAGGCATTTCAATTAGGCAATGAGGAATGCTGTAATTAAGAAAGCAACAAACCCAGGAATTACCAGGTGTCCTGGTTTAGCCCTGGTTGGACTCCAGGTCACTTGAGTGCTGCTTGTAACCCAAGAAGGGGTTTGATAGTCATGTGTTTTGTGGTGGTTTAGCCGTGGCTGGAGACCAGATGCTCACCAAAGTCAGTCTATCACTCCCCTTTTAGTTGCACAGGGGAGAAAATATATATTGAGGTACTGAGGAGTGGAGATAAGGACAGGGAGAGATCATTTTGCAATTAGTGTCATGGGCAAAACAGACTCAACACAGAATAAAGGAAAGAAAACTAATTTGTTACACACCCAGTGACACCAGAGTTGGATAATGAGAAGCCTGATCAGATCTTAAAGTACCTCCCCCACCCCTCCCTTCTTAGCAGACTTCACTCTAGTCATGATTTCACTCCCTTCTTCCCCCCCCATTGTGGCACAGGGATGTGCAGGGACTGGGGAATGGGGGTTTCAGTCAGTTCCTCACAAGTTGGGGTCCTTCTTGAGGGGGGCATTCATTCCACACCCCCCTTCCCTTGCTGCACTGTAGGGTCCCACCCATGGCAGACAGTCCTTCACAAACTTCTCCAATGTGAGTTCTTTCCCAAAGAGCTTCAGGTCTCCACCAGCTGCCCCAGGGTGTGTCACTGCTATGGGGTGCGGTCATATGTCACAGGATCTCTCAGTCCCAGTCCTCTGTGGGGTCACAAGCCCCTCCCCCAGGGAAGGGGCCCAGCCTCTCCCAGATATGCAACACTTGGATGATCTCCCCAGGGCTTCTTTGCATGAGGATAAGCTTGTCTTTCTGTCACTCCAAACTCACTCCAATGGTCACATGTAGGGTGACCACTGTGCGATGTGTGGTGGCCAGCGGGTGATGATGTTCCTCAGACGCTAACAGACAAAGGATTTACCCCAGCACACCTTTGGCTCCTCTGTCTTTCCTGGGTAGCTGATAACCCCTGGACATGATAGAGCTGTTCCAAATAGGGCAGTAGGTTGACCCAAAGGAAGCATGAATGTCCATAAGATGGGCAATCTCCCCTGCTGACACCTGGTCCTGCTCAGCTTTGTCTTCCCCATCTGTCTCCTAACCACGGTGGGTGTAGCCTCATTCTATTCACAGTGGGGAGTGGGCAGCCCCTGTAGATCCCTACATATTTCTTCTTTGGCTGGCTTTCCTCTATGAGATCTACCAGGCCAGCACCATTATCCCCCAAACACTGGAGATTTTCCTTGCCATCAGGACTGTCATCTGTGTTTCCTGATGTAATTTTTCTGCTTCTTCCTGTGTATGAGTTGAGCTCCCCATCCTCTCAGCTGTGTTCTTTGGTCATTATGTCATCATATGCAAGCTGCCTTCTGACAAATACTGTCATAAGAAAGTAAGTCTTCTTCCTCACAGTGCTGGGACCATGTGTCATGGGCTTTGTGGTCACTTTCTACCAGGTGGCTCTGCTGCTGTGGCACCACTTCTGCCCTAGGAAATCTGTTGACCATTTCTATGGTGATGCTGGTCCAGCATGAGCATGGCCTGTTGGGGTTGGTTTGGCCATGGCTGGCTGTCAGATGGCCACTAAGCTGCTCTGCCACTACCTCTCCATCAATGAAAGGCTCCAGCAATGCCGGTCCCTTTTGAAGTCCAACCCTCCAGCAGCACAGGAACCGGCAGGTGCTCACTGACACCACTCACATACTTGATCACCTGCAAAAACGCCCGTGGACACAAACGTGCCCAGACCCCCAGAGAAATGCCCTTGTTCACATCCCTGCTGGCAGACACTCTCTCTCCCATGGGCATTGCCACGGGCACACACACACCCACGGGCACACCTACGCCCAAAGGCACAGCCAGATGCATGTGCACATGAGGAAGCACAGCCTGTCCCCACACACGCTGAGAACCAGGGCTCCACTGGCCAGCTCTCTGTGCCCCTGGCAGCTCGAGGCCTTGAAGGCCCAGGGACAGAAGGGGAATCAGACACCAGCCACCGCTGGGCATTCAGTGACAGCAGGGGCCTTGTGGGCTTCTCTGGGTCAGATCAATCAGTTGTGTTCTCATTCTGGAAAGGAGAGAAGGTGTCCTGGGGTTCAAGCCTGGGTCTAGAGACCATCCCTATTGCTGCAGCTCCAGGTGTTTATCTCTTGGCAATCTTGCATAATCCCAAAGTTTCACAAGCTCTGGCCCAGCCCTGGTGATCACTGCAGGGCGGCTCTGGGGCTCTGGGACCAGTTCCAGCTTCAGCACAGGGAGAGCTGCTGCCCTGACATGCTCCCACAGCAGCAAAGGGTTTTGTGGCTGCGGTGAGCGGATGCCCTGCAGCTGCAAATGGTGAGGCTGGGACACCAGAGGGGAAAATGGCCTGATGAAGTTGCCTTCAGAGAAACACCCTGTCCTCGAAAGCCAAGCAGATATTAATTAGCAGTGGGCATCAGGAGGAGATTGCTAACTGCCTGAGGCACCGTGTCTGTCAGTTCACATGACTGGCTAGAGCTCATGGAGAGGTCGGTCTCTGCAGGTGCTCTGAACACTGGAACTGTCTCCAGAACCACTTGGGTGGTGGCAGGAGGCTGTGCCCAGCAGTGCATAGGCATCAGAGGAGAAATCTTGTGCCCTGAGAGCCTCATGGCAGTGCTGGGTTTTTCCCAGGATCCTGGCCTGGCCTGCAAGGCTCTGCTTCAGATCTCTCCTTGCTGGGAGCTCCCTCCCTTGAAAGGAGCCCAGCTCCTTGCTGTGTTCTGCAAGTGCATCATCAGGAGGCAGGGTGCTGGCCAGCTGGGATTCTTAGAGACCTTGTGAGGCAGCAGCTGCAGCAGGGCTCTATCAGCTCCTGCCATTGGTGGCTTTGCTCAGCCCCAACAGGTGTGTCAGGTCTGTGGAAAAAGCTGCCTGTGTCAGGATTTCCCATCACTGACTGGTGAGCTCAGCAGGTGCTGAAAGGAGAGAGAGAACCAGGTGATGCTGGGCCAGGCAGAGCCCTGAGAATGGGAGGAGGTGGAGCTCTGAGAAGTAGCTGGGCTCTGCTCCTGAGTGGCAGGAGTACAACCTGGATGCCCCCAGCCCCGAGGCCAAGGGCCATGAGCTTGTGGCAACTTGACCTCCCTCCAGGTAGAAGTGGCACCTGGACGTGAGCAGCAGAGCTCCAGATGTGGGGACAGCACAGGGACATGTCCTGGTGCTGGCAAGGAGAGAACTAATGTCTTTGTTCCTGACATGGGCACACAAATGTGTGGTGATCCTCTTTCCTCTGTGCTGGAAGCTGCATCAGTCCCCCCTCCTCTGACCAAGTTCCATCAGCCCTGCTTCTCCTTCCTGTGCCAACCTGCCTGAGGCCCTGCTTTTGCAAGGCCTTTAACCAATTGAGACTGCTGGAAGATGCTGATATTTCAAGAGGTCCTGGCCACAAGAGCTGCAGAGATGTGTTCTGATGGTTTCTGCAGTGTGTTGTCTCCAGTACAGACACCACTGTTGTCACTCCAGGTGACGTTTGGTGCAGATGCCATGGAAAGCACAGGCACTGACTGTGTGTGCAGAACGCTCCCTGGGGAGACACATTCCCTCAGAGACTTGTAGAATGGTTTAGGCTGGAAGAGACCTTGGAAGGGCATCAGGATCTACTCAGGTGCAGTGAGCATCTTCCCTGAGGTGAGTTTTCTCACAGCTCCCCCAACCTACCCCTTGAATGTTTCCAGGGATGGAGCATCCACAGCCTCTCTTGGAAACCAGTTCCAGGAATTCAGCAGCTTGTTTCTTCCTTACAGCCAGTCTAAATCTACTCTCATTTAGTTTCAACCCATCACGCCATGTCCTATCACTACAGACCCTGCATATTTCTTATAAGCCCCTCTAAGTATTGAAAGGCTGTGGTAGGGTCTTCTCAGTGCCTTCCCTTCTCCAGGAGAAACAGAATCACAGAATTACGTGCAGTACTGTGTTGTCCAGCTCTGGAGTCCTCAGCACAGGAAAGACACAGACCTGTTGAAGGAGGTCCAGAGATTGGTCACAGAGGTGTTTAGAGGGATGGACCACCTCTCATCTGGGGAAAGGCTGAGACAGTTGGGGTTGATTAGTGACCTACTTGTCCAATTAGATACCCACAAGTCACTGGAGCTGAATGTGTCAGGAGAAGGAACGAAGGAGATTAATGAGAAGGACTGAGAATTCCTTAAAGGTCAAGCTGATAGTTTGTTCTAGTCATGAGCAAATTGATATATGGGCAAATCGTACAAACTCACCAAGTATGTTTGTTTCTAGTCACATAGAGGAGCAAATTGTGTGCACTTATCAAGCCTGCAATGGAACCATTAAGCCCATTAACGTTTAGCCACGTGACTATTGAATCTGTGCTTGGGTCACAAGCAGGAGCCGAGTCACTGAGATCAAAAAAATAACAGAAGAGGGTTAGTCAGCCAACACCTGAGGAGGAGTGATTTCTTCATCCCTCAACTACCAGAGGTCCCCTAAAGCCTGCCAGGAAGAACTATGGTGCATCTATCAGAAGCATAAATGATTTCTGAGAAATGTAATGTTTATGTAGATTAGCTCTTGGCAATTGTATTGAATATGCATGATTTTACAACATAAATTCTCTTATCTCACTAATTCATGGGAGCACTTGTGGTGTAGCATCCTGTTGTGGTTTTGGCCCTGGCTAGAGGCCAAATCCCCACCAAGCCGCTCGCTCACTGCCCCCCTCAGACAAAAACGGGAGAAAATGTGTATTGGGAGGCTTAGGATTTGAGATAAGGACAGAGGGATCACTCTCCAATTAGTGCAATGGGTAAACAGACTCAACACAGAATAAAGGAAAGTGATTTATTACTACTACAACTAATACACCCAGTGAACCAGATCGAGGTAAGAGTAAGATGCAGCCAGGTCTTAAAGCACCTTCCCCCCACCCCTGCCTTCTCAGCAAACTTATACCTCATCACGATTTTACTCCCTATTTCCCCCCCAACATGGCATGGGGAGGGGCAGGGAATGGGCAGTGGGGTTCCAGCGATTCCTCACAAGCTGCTTTCCTTCCCCAGATCTTAACACTTCTACTTCCCCCCACCCCTCCCTTCTTCGCACACTTGACTTTAATCGTAAATTTGCTCCCTTCTTCCTCCCATCACAGCACAGGGAGGGGCAGGGAATGGGGAATGGGGGTTTTCAGTCCGTTCCTCCCGAGTTGTCTTCTGTCTCCACTGGGGGGATGGGGGGCATTCCACACACACACATACTTCCCCTGCGGCGCCGTGGGTCCCACCCATGCGAGAGTCATGTCCACGAACTTCTGCAGCGTGAGTCCTCTCTGTCAGGGAGTCATCTCCTCTCAGTAGGACTCCCCTCCATAGGGTACTGACATTCGGGCCCAGACTCCCTGGACTGGTCCCCCGCAAAGTCACAAGTCCCCCAGCAAACCTGCTGAGGCGTGGATCAAACTCTTCACAGGGCAGAGATGTCTCTGCTCCCTGTCGTCATCCATGGGCTTCGAGGGGACACCCGTTTCACCATGGTCTTCACCACCAGCTACAGGGGAAACTCTTTCCACATTCTTTCCCCGCCCCTCTCCTTCGGGCCTGGCCTTGGTCTGTGTGCAGCCTGCTGCATCTTCTCACTCCCCGCTCGGGTGTCAAAGTGCCCCTGCCAGCCACTTTTTTTCTCCTATATGTGATTCACAGAGGCGCTATGACCAGCTCTGATTGACTCAGCCTCGAATTTGGCCTTGACTTGACAAATGTTTCCAAAATATGGGGCTTGGAGAAATCTGTAACTGCGGCTTACAAAATCCACTGAAGCAGCAGAGTTACACAGAACTGCAACACTGGGCAGTACCCCAATTCCTTGTCAGCACGGCTACTCTCATTCCCTTCACCCCCCAGCCTGGATGGAAGCCAGGTGCTGCCCCAACCCAGCTGCAGGACCTGGCCCTTGTTGAACCTCCTGAGATTCACATGGGCCCGATCCTGCAGCTTGTCCAGGTGCCTCTGGATGGCATCCTGGCCATAAAGCATGTCAACCGCACCACTCAGCTTGGTGTCATCGTCATCTGTGCTGAGGATGCCCTCAATCCCATTGTTTGTGTTCCTGACACCTGCAGGAAGGCACGTGCATGTGCTCCCATGCAGACACACGCATGAGCAGTCGTGCCCCAACGCACACGCACACACCATCCCTGCACTCTCACGGGTCCATGTGCATTACCCCAGGCACACACACACACACACGCACACACAGACACGCAGGGCTGAGCACAGCCAGAGGCACGTGGATGTGAGCATGGGAGCGTCCACAGAAGGAAGGACCACAAGCAGGCTGGGCTTGAATGCAGCAGGGCTTTAATGAGTCCCAAGAGGGAAAGGAACAGGCTCCCAGTGCAGGACAGCAGTGCAGGGAGCCCCAGGGGGACCCAAGAGCCTGTAGTGCTTGTCTCTGGGAGAGTTCTTGCATGATGTCCCTATGGCTGCAGAAGTGATGGGGGCAGATGGTGTGACCAGGCTGGCGTTGGTGAGCGCTTGGTACCGACTGGAACAGAAGCAAAGCAAGGAAAGGGCAAGAGAGGCAAAGCCAGGCAGCTCTTGTGAAAGACATGCAGAAGATGGATCCTGTGCCCAGCAGCATCTTCTGAGTTCCTCAGGGTGTTTCCTGGGAGATTTCCCAGCATCCTTAGCAGGGGAGGCACCTTCTGCCACCGTAGCGGCTGGTGATGCAGGAGAGGTCAAAGCCCCAGAGGTGATGGGCACTCCGTCACAGCTGAGGATGCTGCCAACAGCAGCAGAGGTGGAGAGGCCCACAAGGGTGTTCTGTGGAAAGGAGCTCAGGATGGGGCCAGGCAGGGTCACCACCACAGCAGGGGGCTCGATGACCACGGTGGAGTTCTGGCACTGCCTGACACAGGGCTCATTGCAGCTGTTGGCCAGCGCGGTTGGGCCGCAGGGCTGGCAGGGCAGGCACTGGCTGTAGCAGGACATGTCCTGGGGCAGGAATTGCACCTGGGAGAGACAAAAGGTCGGAAGCACAGCACAAGCATAAATGAGGAAGAGCCTGGTTACCCTGCTGCAAAGGATTCAAGACCACCAATAACTGGGAAGATAGAGAGTATGCCAAGAACCACACTATTTAATTGCCTCATCTGGCCAAGGACCTAAAAGAAGTAGCTGACACAAAGAAACTCTCTTCTAATTCATAAAGCAAAAGACACCACAGTCCCATCCCAGACTCTAAGCAGACCTTCTTCCTGCTTCCATCTATCATAACCAGGCACTTCAAACCATAGCACAGGACAGAGACTACATCAGCTGAAGGGTTTGTGGAGGAGAGATCCAACTGTGGTAAAGGAAGATGAAGTGCTTTCAGACTAACCTGATTCGAAAAGAGAAGGAGGCAAGAGAGGTGTGTAAGAGAGCAGGGCCTTGGGCTGGCTTTTCTACCTGCCCTGCATTACTGCAGGACACGAGGCCCCTTTGCAGAGGTACCAATTTTCTGACCAGCTCCTCTTGCATGCAAACCATCGCCGCTGATGCTACGGGCTGGGCTGTATTTTCCAGCACTGCTGCCTTTTCATTTGCAGCTCTGTGCCATGCCCATTCCCCAGGGAGGGCTGCTTCTGAGCAAGGGGAGGAAAGACCCTGGGTTTCTAGGGCAGGAATGCAGCAGTGTGAGCAGAAGATTCAGCTGAACTGCTGCCAACACTGCCCCAACCTGGCCATCACTCCCAGACCTGAGATGCTAAACACTGAACAGCAGCCTGTGGTGGTTTGACCCTGGCATGAGGACAGACGCCCACCAAAGCTGCTCTGTCACTCTCCTTTTCAGCTGGACAGAGGAGAAAATAGATATTGAGAGGCTTCGGAGTCAAGATAAGGACAAGGATAGAGTTTTTTCTAATCAACATCATGGGTGAAACAGGCTCAGCACAGAGTGATGGAAAGAAAACTATTACACACCCAGTGACACAAGAGTCGGAAGAGACGCATGACCAGATCATAAAGCACATTCCCTCCACCCCTCCCTTCTTAGTAGACTTCATTTTAGTCATGATTTCACTCCCATCTTCCCCACCCCACTGTGGCACAGGGAGGGGCAGGGACTGAGGGAATGGGGTTTTCAGTCAGTTCCTCACAAGTTGGTTTCCTTCTTGGCCGTGGGGGCATTCATTCCACACACCTTCCCCCTGCTGCACCGTATGGTCCCACCCACAGGAGACAGTCCTTCACAAAGACCAAGACGACCAAGTGCAAGGTCCTGCCCATAGGTTAGGGCAATCCCAAGCACATCTCCAGGCTGGGTTGAGAATAGATTGTGAGCAGCCCTGAGGAGAAGGACTTGAGGGTGTTGGTTGCTGAAAAGATAAAGATGAGTGAGGAATGTATGCCTGCAGCCCTGGAAGATGACCGTATCTCGATCATCTTCTGGGTGAGGCTGGGCCAGGTAGCGCGGGGCAACCGGAGCTCAGCAGCTCCGGGCCTCTCGGGCCGCTCTGCTCCCGGCCCGCTCGGCCCGGCCCCGCTGCCGCCGGCGCAGGGCTCAGCCCCGGGGCGGAGCTGGCGACAGCTGGGCCGTGAGGAGAGAGAGGAGGCGGTGGATAGGAGGCGCCGCGGCCACAGGCAGCAGAGAGCCGGGGCTGGCGGGATGCGTCGGGGCCGGGGCGCAGGGCGGGCGGGGCTGGCCGCGGTGCTGCTGGGTGCGTGGGGCTGCCGGGGGTGGCATGGTCTGGATCTGGGACCACCGCTGTGTATGGGAACGTTCTCTGGCACTCATGCTCATTCTTGAATCTTATTTCCGCCCTCCATCCTCTCGTCCAGGTCTCTATGACTCAATTCGTTTCTTTCTCTGCCTCATTTTCTCTCTATCCTTTTCTCATAAATATCTCCCCTTCCACCCGTTATTCACACATTCCTCTCTCCAGCAACTATCCCAGGGCACTTTCGTTACTGCCCAGGCTGGAAACCCTTCTTCTCCTCATATCTGCACGGTGCCGGTACTTGTGCAGGATTTCCTCTGGGAAACACCAGGCAGGGCTGGGCAGAAAGCAGTTGCGGAGGTTTTTCCTTCTCTTTCTCCTTCCTGGCAGCGGCTGTGGGCAGAGCCCAGGTTCAGCAGGAGCCATCGGCAGAGACGACCGAGGACATCGCCATCAACATCACTTGCTCGCACCCCAGGATACAATTGAGCGACTCCATCTACTGGTACCGTCAGCTGCCAGGCCGAGGTCCCACATTCCTCACGTTGGCTAACAAAGGTTCCAAGGAGCTGCCGGACCTTCCTGGGAAGTTGTGGGTGTCGGCAGACCGTCGGTCCAGCACCCTGCTGCTCTCCCGGCCCCGGCGCAGGGACGCGGCGGTGTATTACTGCGCCGTGGGAGACACGGGGAGAGGAGCCGGGGCTGCGGCCGGGCACGAACCGCCGCGGGCGGGGCCGGGCGTGTGTGTCGGGGTCGGGGGCACAGCCCCGGCCGGGCCCGCCAGGGGGCGCTGCCGCTGCGGCCGCCGGGGCAGCCTGGCAACGCCCGGCCCGTGCCCGGGACCCGCGGCCCTTTCCCCGCCCCGCCGGGCCCGGCCCCGGCAGCACCAGCTCCTCCCGCCAGTCGGGGCCTGCGCTCGGTCCCTCTGCGCAGTGCCGGCTGCTGCGGGTCTGTGCTCCCGGAGGCAGCAAACAGCCTCGCTTGCTCAGCGCTCCCCGTGGAGCCTGACACGGGCCGTGCAAGGCTGGGGGGCAGCAGGATGTGTCCCCCAGGGCTCTCCTGCTTCCCCAGAAAGGGCTCAGAGCCTTCGGGGTGACGTGGCACCCTCTGGCCTGTCTGGAAAGGCCTGCCAGCCTTGTCCCTGGAATGCATCTCAGAGAGCACAGTTTCCCATCCAGCCCAGCTCAGGCTGGTTCTGCTCTGGCCTCTGTCTCCCTTTCCAAGGATGCTGAGCTCTTTTGGCCAGGCACAGCGACAGCTTCAGGTCCTTCCTGTGTGGCACAGATATTTCATGGTTCCCTTCATGAACTCGAAGGCTCCCGAGGGATGCTCAGCGTAGGGGCTGTCTCATGGTAGCTTGGCTCCCTTGTGCAAACACTCAGCAGCTGCCAGCCAGTGTTTTCCCTTCCCAAGGACACCCACAGCCATCTCCACCCAAGGTTTTTCTCACATAAGCAGGCCCCTCAGGCATTTCAATTAGGCAATGAGGAATGCTGTAATTAAGAAAGCAACAAACCCAGGAATTACCAGGTGTCCTGGTTTAGCCCTGGCTGGACTCCAGGTCACTTGAGTGCTGCTTGTAACCCAAGAAGGGGTTTGATAGTCGTGTGTTTTGTGGTGGTTTAGCCGTGGCTGGAGACCAGATGCCCACCAAAGTTGGTCTATCACTCCCCTTTTAGTTGCACAGGGGAGAAAATATATATTGAGGTGTTGAGGAGTGGAGATAAGGACAGGGAGAGATAGCTCTTCAATTAGTGTCATGGGTAAAACAGACTCAACACAGAATAAAGGAAAGAAAACTAATTTGTTACACACCCAGTGACACCAGAGTTGGGTAATGAGAAGCGTGATCAGATCTTAAAGTACCTCCCCCTCCCCTCCCTTCTTAGCAGACTTCACTCTAGTCATGATTTCACTCCCTTCTTCCCCCCATTCTGGCACAGGGATGGGCAGGGACTGGGGAATGTGGGTTTCAGTCAATTCCTCTCAAGTTGGGGTCCTTCTTGATGGGGGCATTCATTCCACACCCCCCCTTCCCTTGCTGCACTGTAGGGTCCCACCCATGGCAGACAGTCCTTCACAAACTTCTCCAATGTGAGTTCTTTCCCACAGAGCTTCAGGTCTTCACCAGCTGCCCCAGGGTGTGTTCACTGCTATGGGGTGCGGTCATATTTCACAGGATCTCTCAGTCCCATTGCTCCATGGGGTCACAAGCCCCTCCCCCAGGTGCGCTTGGCACCTCTTTTCTTTCCAAGGCTCCAGCAATGCTGGTCCCTTTTGAAGTCCCCCCTCCAGCTGCACAGGAACCGGCAGGTCCAAATGGCGGTAATCAAGGAGGGGGCCGGGCCCGGCCTGGCTGAACAGGGACCTTCTGCTAGAGCTCAACTGGGAGAAACAAGGGCACAGCCAATGGCAGCAAGGTCAGGCACCGGGAAGGGCTGCAGGGATGCTGTTGGCCTTTGCAGGTAGAGGCTTTACTTTTTTCAGATTTTTCTACCGTTACTGTTAATCACCCTAATGGATCTCTTCCCAACACCTCTATCCCTAGTCCATAGGCTCTAGTGACAGAACTATTAGCATCACGGATAGTAACTATTACAGGATTACACGCTTTTTCTTTGCAATACCATCTTTCTCGATTCATATTTGCTCTCCCTCCATTAATCTGAGTTGTCCACCAAACATTGCTCCAAGAAAGGCAAGGAGGACCCTGCCTATGGAGTGTCCAAATTTGTACTGGTAGAGGACACATGTCATTCTCTGCACGGATTAGTGCCCTTTGGTTTTTTAGACTCACGCAATTCAAAATCTGGCCAGCATCAAATATGATGCTCTGTAACCCGTTCCCTTCTAGAATGCTGAATTCTAAGTTCATTTGATTATGACCCAGCACTCCTATTTTCATTATAGTGAGGTATAAACAGCATATTAATATTATTCTGAACATTTTCAACCATTTCCTCCTCCCCCCAACACAATAGGTAAATACTAGTGTAATAAGAAAAAATTAAACAGAACCTCTACTATAAAAATGTTATTTCAAATAGTCTTTAAATTACTGTTTCTTCGGTTTGATGAGCAGAGGATTCTCGGTGGGCTGTATACACCAAAGTTCTTCCTCAGAGGAGTGTTCCACTGGTCCTTTGAGTCGGGTGTAATGAGTCCAGCCCTTCTCAGCAGTTCTCACGGCAGTTTAGGTTGTCAGTAGAACCTGGAAAGGGCCTTCCCATTCAGGCTGCAGTTTGGATTCCTTCCATGACTTAATTAGAACCCATTCTCCAGGTTGGATGGTATGGACTGCGAATTCCAAGGGTCAGGTTTGTGCAAGGAGTCCTTTACTCCTAAGAAAGGATAAAGAGGATATCCTCAGTATATAGTTCTTAAGAAAAGTGTCTTTGGTTTCAAACCTTGGGATTTTTCCCATTTCACCCATATAAGGCAAGCCAAACAACATTTCATAGGGAGATACACCTAAGTCTTTCCTAGCTGCAGTTCGAATTCTCAGTAAGGGAATGGGCAAGCATTTGATCCAAGGTAACTTGGTTTTTAAAATTAACATTGATAATTGTTTTTTTTAGGGTTTGATTCATTCGTTCAACCCTACCCAAGGAGGGAGGATGCCAGGGAGTATGAAAGTCCCAGGATATCCCTAATCCTTCCATAGTCCCTTGAAGCACCCTGGATGTAGAGTGACTCCCTTGGTCTGAATCGACATTTTTCAATTATTCCATACCTGGGAATGATCTGTTCTAGAAGGATTTTGATTACCCCTGCAGCTGTGGCTGAAGCCACTGCATATGCTTCTACCCATCCTGTTAGATGGTCAACCAATACCAGGAGATATTTCAACCTTCCTATGGGTGGCAATTCCGTGAAGTCTACTTGGATACTTTGAAAAGGTCTCTTCCTCCTTGAGGCTGTTTCTTGAGAACCTTTTTATTTATCTTTGTACAAACAATGCACCTTTCACAGATTTGTTTAGCTATAGTATAGATTCCTATGCATCCATACTTTCTTAGGATTAGGTCACACATTGCTTGTACCCCCCAATGACTCCCTTGATGTAAAATGGCCATTATTTCCCTCATGATTTGTTTATTTAGCATTTCTTGTCCGTCTGGGAGAATCTGCCTCCCTTCTTCTGTTTCAATAGCTCCCAATTCTTTCAGTTCCTTTTTCTCTCTTTCAGTGAAAATTGTAACTCCATTTGGTTCAGATATACAAGGAGTAAGATTACACATCTTAAAAAATTCAGGCCCTAAGGCAGCTTCTTTAGCTACCTCATCTGCCAGTCGGTTCCCTTTAGCTTCCAAGGAGTTCCCTTTCTGAAGTCCATTTACATGGACTACTGCAATTTCTCTGGGTAGGAGTAAATTCTTTAAAACCTGTTTCACCAGTTCCCCATGTACCAATTCCTTTCCTTTACTGTTAATTAACCCTCTTTCATCCCATATTTTCCCAAATGTTTGAGCTACCCCAAAAGCGTACCTTGAGTCAGTATAAATCGTCCCTTCTGTCCTATTTAACAATTGTAATGCTTGATTTAAAGCATATAATTCACATGTCTGGGCAGACCAATTGTTAGGTAATCTTCCTGATTCTTTTACACTTTGATTTTCCTCCTCAATAATTCCATCGCTTGCCTCCCCACTCCTGAGTTAACACCCCCAGGGCTGTTCCCTAGGTGCTTTTCTCACTCCCTCTTCCCCTATTTCCCTTCTAATGAGGTTCCACCCTTTTGACCTTCAGTATTTTTCCAGTAATACTAACGAGAATTATATGGGTTTTTTTCTTCTCTAATACATTCTCAGTTCAAAACTGATTACACCAAACAAAACAAGCCATAAATTTCCAGTGGGTATTTTTCTTTCTCACACAGATATGCTGCAGTTCAGCCACTCACCACTCACACTAGAGTTAACTCATTTCAGTCACACAAACAGTTTGTCAAATCCAAATCAATTTTCAAAACACAGTTCCTTGTAACAATATCCGAAGTCAATACCAATAAATCAGTGCCACCAGAGCAGCAACTCCCTTTGGGAATCAAACCCATCTCCTGTGTGAGAGGCAGGAGTTCTCCCACTCAGTTTCTCTCACACTCACCACACCGAATGCAAATGATGGTTTACATGGAAAATTCTCACAAACAGTTTAAATCTGTCACACGCTTCATCCATCTCCGGCCGGTCTCCTCACGGAGATTCGGAACTGTGGGTCGGGACTCTGTACTCGCTTCGCAGTCAGACTGCATCTCATTTACACACACACACACACACACACAAATCCTTAGATCCGTATACAGCACTCAAAAAAATCTCACACAAATCTCTTAAACAACACACGGTACCGGGCACCAAAAACTTATTGCATGCACAAAGAGTAATAATGGTTATGAAAATCCTAGTTATAACCACAACGGTGTAATTTCAATTCCCATGGGCTGCAGGATGTTATAGATGATAACTATCCCGCATTGCTTCCGCTATCCCAAATAGTGCGAAGCCCAGACCACACAAGGCTCTCACGTACCGGATTCGAATCCTCTCGTGGGGCGAGCACCAATGCTCTTTACCTCGCGTAGGACCTCTCCTCACGACTTACAGGTATCCCCAAAATGACATGTCTTTTCATCCTCCTGAAAGGACTGTATGGAGGAAGGTTCCCAGGGGTTCTCCCAACCCCTAAAGCCGGCTATTTCACATTCGGTCCCTGGGAGACTTACCCAAGTCTCCCCGAATGTCCTGACCACCAAGGCAATACTTAACATCCGATTTTCTTACCTCGGTCCATGCACAGAGTTGCCTGGTCATTACGGCGGTACCTACTATCTTCCCCACTGGTTCACTAGGTCTTCCTTTAAAATTGGTCTCAGGATCTAGTCAGTCCCCCGCTGGGAATCCTGTCGACGATACACGAGAACGTTGAAATCAACGGGACACATCTTCCCATCCTTCGGTGGCAGGAGCCCCTCACGGCGATGATGTTGATCCCGGACGAGCGCCCAAACTGTTGGAAATATCAAGGGTCCTGAGAAAGGACTCGAGGTAGACACATTAGTGAAGGAGAAATTTATTATACGTTCTTGCAAGAGCGGGTGACCTAACAAAGTAAGTAAACCTTTGGTCAGAGTTGGTAGGATTTTTATACCATATCCCCGTCCGAAATTACTAGATTACATCATACACCTATACATATTCATAACTGGCCCCCTTTGTATTAAAATGAGTTCCAAGAATTCATTTCCATAAACTCCTCCCAACTGCGCCTGCGCACTGCTGTTTGGTGGTGGTCGTTGAGGGTCGAGGGGATGAAGTCAGATTGCTCCTCTTCATCACCGCAAGTAACCTTCTGTTTTGCGCAGACTCAGTTTCCCCTTGACTCTGATCCAAACTGCAAGCCCGGTTGCAGAAGGTTCTGCACACTTTCAAAGACAAGGGAGAGCTCGAACTAGCTACAATGAAATACTTTCTCTGAATTTATGACCAATTATGAGACAAGCAAGAAATTCCTGAACAGATAAGGAGTTCGTTAGACCAATGGGGGGGACTAGAACTTGTCAAAGAAATACATTTATTTTCACAGAGCTCATAGTAGGCATTGTTTATGCAAGGTCATTTCTGACACAAACTGTTAGTAAGCCCCCCTTACCAAGCATTTTATTAGCAAGCACCCTTTAACCCTTTGTAAGCATCTTGTTAGAAAGCCCCATATCAATCCCCCCTTTTCTATAAAGTTAGTAAATTCTTTTACTACACCTTAATCCTAATATACTGATTCTCTGTCTAACTTTTCAAAATATTTGTCTGATTCTAGCTTTCACCTTCACTGGATTCATGCATGCGTGAGCTTCCTGTTCTAGTACTTTCTGTGGGGAGGTTGGGGGAACACTGCGCCTGCGCATTTCCAAAAACACACAGTAAGGTGAACGAGCAACCGAGCAGCAGAAAATGGCTAGCGTGGGTGAAGAAGGGACCCCAGACCCCCTCCCTGAACCTCGCAGTGCACCTGCGACTCCCCAAGAGGTAAGGCCTCCCCTCTACAGCACTATAGCCAGGCAGTAGGGACAATGTCCTTGCTATGGCTATAGTAGTATATTGTTCCTTTACCATCAGATTCTCAGGCCATCATTGCCTACCAGACGGGTGCTTTTTCGCCTCCCAGAGCAACCAGAGAGGTGGGTGTTCTTGAGACTGAGTGGTCTCTTCAAACTTAGATAGTTGGTTTAGAAAGGATCAAGGCCTTCCTTTTCTGTTATTGCTTTATTTCTAGGCAGATGACTCATGCTTCTCCCCGCAGGGTGGCAGATGATGTGGAGATGTATGAGCAATGCCTGAGGGTAGCATTTTGTGTACTGATAGCAGTTGTTACTATTGTTGTTTTCCTTATGATTGTGACTGCTTTCCTTTGTTGTTACAGCTGTGCACACTAATAAAGTTTAGTTTTGTTTAATTAATCAGGAGTTTCTCTATATAAATCTATTAGACAAAAGCGGGAAAAGGGGGAGAAATTTGCTACACCATGTGACTGATAAAACTTAAAGTAGAAGTTTTCCTCCCCTTTATCTTATGTGCTATTTGTTACATTCTAAATTCCCTACAAAGGATTTCTGATGAGGCAGCCTTAGTCCTCCACAAAATACAATGTTTCCACAATTCCCTCCTTCTTTTCTTTACACTTACTGTTGTCTTTTGCATCTTTCTTCAAACCTGGTTTTTGTTTATTGTGACCCACCAAAAAAGGAAATGATTCAAAACCCTCAGTAACCTGGTTCCTAGCTTTAAATTCATCAGGAACCCCTCAAGGAACGCCAATTGAGTCTATGTATAATCTGTAATCAAAGGAGGTTCCCAATATGCTTCTTTTGGCCCTGATCTCTTTTTCCCTAGAAGCCTTATCCTCTTGGAATGCCAGGGTGAATGGGATGGCCAATTGTACAATAGCAAAAGTGCCTTCCCAGTTGGACGGAAGAATATTCCTCAGAACTCTTCCTCCACAATACCACCACAAGTCAGCTCTAGGAACCTGGAATGATGAATAGTTCCCACCTTTATCCTTTGTCACATTCAACGTTCTCTTGCATCCTGAGAACTCCCCTAAAAATTGTGTAGTTACTCCGCCCTGTCGTGAGAGACAAGCTGTGTGGTTTCCAACTACACCTGTGGCAACAGGGGGGGTTTGAATGTCCTTATCCAGCAAAGCTGGGAACAGCAGTGAAAGTGTTTTACAGGTATCAATTCCCCAGGCTGTTTTTTCCCTGATACAGTGCAATAATGCACTCCATTCAGGTGTGATCATTGGACCATCCTAGGGGAAAAGGTACTACTTGTGGTTTAGGTTGACCTGAGGCACATGCACAGCAATCACTCTTGTTTAAACTTTTCACAGTATATTTTACCCATTCCACCCAGGCATTCGTGTCTCCATATCCTGTTTCTACTTCAAATGTCTGTTTCAAATCCCTTCTGTCCCACTTAACAATTGTGTCTGGGCAGACCAATTGTTAGGTAATCTTCCTGATTCTTTTACACTTTGATTTTCCCCATCAATAATTCCTCCCCACTCCTGAGTTAACACCCCCAGGGCTGTTCGCTAGGTGCTTTTCTCACTCCCTCTTCCCCTATTTCCCTTCTAACGAGGTTCCACCCTTTTGACCTTCTCCCACTGCTGCTTCGAAGAGCTTGGCCCTTGTTTAAATACCACCCTGTTGTGCCAGGATTCTTCTCCTGCCCTTCCTCATATCTTACTTCCATGCTTCCAATTGTTCTAACAAATCTCTTCCCAAGATTGCTTTTGGGGATTTGGGCATATAGAAATTTGTGAATTCCCACATTTTTCCCAAATTTAAATTTCAAGAGTTCACAGAAATATGCCTTTTCATGTTGGCCAGTAGCCCCTTTTACCACCACACAGTCATTAGTTACTGGTACTAATGCCTGATTTAAAAACGTTGCTCCTATATCTACTAAAAATTCTACTTCGTTTTTTTTGTTTGTTTGTTTGGCTTTTTCCCCCTTTTCTCTGCATTTTTCTGGACATTGATTTTTCTAGTGCCCCCTTTTTCTTACCCCAGGCACATTGGTCTCTATCCAGTATACAAATCACAAGCTAATGCAGAATTGCTCTGCTGGATGCTGTGTAATCCCAATCCTGCCGTTTGAGGTGGGGTCACCCTCCCTCTGACTCTTGCTCCCCAGAGGGGGATAGAAAGATTTTACTATAATTTGACACCCAGTTTAGCTTTTCCACCTCTAATATTCTTTCTAGTTTGCAGATCACAAATCAGTATTTCTCCAGTAATGCTAACGAGAATTATACGGGGTTTTTTTTTTTCTAATACATTTCATTTCAGGACGACGACCATGCAATATGAGCTAGGGAGTTGCATTGGCAGGGGGGGTGGACTTGATGATCTCTTGAGGTCCCTTGCAAGCCCTTTAATTCTATGATTCTATGTGGAGTAGTCACAATGGATTTACCAAGGGGACATCGTACTCGACTAATCTCGTAGACTTCTATGATGTCATCACCGGCTGGGTAGATGGAGGGAGAGCAGTGGATCACCGGCGCAGAGCTCAGCCCCGGGGCGGAGCTGGCGGCAGCGGGGCCGTGAGGAGAGAGAGGAGGCGGCGGAGAGGAGGCGCCGCGGCCACAGGCAGCAGAGAGCCGGGGCTGGCTGGATGCGGCGGGGCCGGGGCGCAGGGCTGGCGGGGCTGGCCGCGGTGCTGCTGGGTGCGTGGGGCTGCCGGGGGTGGCAGGGTCCGGATCTGGGACCACCGCTGTGCCTGGGAACGTTTTCTGGCTCCTATGCTCCTTCTCTAATATTATTCCCCCCCGTCCTATCCTCCTGTCCAGGTCTCTATTACTCCATTAATTTCTTTCTCTACCTCATTTTCTCTCTTTCCTTTTCTCACGCATTTCTCCCCCCTTCCACCCGTCATTCACTCATTCCTCTCTCCAGCAGCTATTCCTGGGCACTTTTGTTACTGCCGAGGCTGGAAACCCTTCTCCTCCTCATCTCGGCACGGGGCCGGTGCTTGTGCGGCATTTCCTCTGGGAAACACCAGGCAGAGCTGGACAGAAAGCAGTTGCTGAGGTTTTTCCTTCTCTTTCTCCTTCCTGGCAGCGGCTGTGGGCAGAGCCCAGGTGCAGCAGGAGCCGTCGGCAGAGACCACGGAGGGCATCGCCATCAACATCACTTGCTCCCACCCCAATATACAGCCTTACGAATAAATCTACTGGTACCGTCAGCTGCCGGGCCGAGGCCCCGAGTTCCTTGTGAGAACACTCAAAGACTCCAAGGATCTGGACGAGCCGTTGGGGACGCTGTGGGTGTCGGCAGACTCCGCCGGGGAGTGCGGGGGGACCAGGGTTGGGCAGCGCCGCGCCCCTCGGGCCGCTCTGCCCCCGGCCCGCCCGGCCCGGCTCCGCTGCCGCCGGCGCAGGGCTCAGCCCCGGGGCGGAGCTGGCGGCAGCGGGGCCGTGAGGAGAGAGAGGAGGCGGCGGAGAGGAAGCGCCGCGGCCACAGGCAGCAGAGAGCCGGGGCTGGCGGGATGCGGCGGGGCCGGGGCGCAGGGCTGGCGGGGCTGGCCGCGATGCTGCTGGGTGCGTGGGGCTGCCGGGCACGGCTGGGGCCCACACTGGTGCTCAGCTTCTGTCCCCGAGCCATCCTCCTGCCCATCACTCTCTCTGCTACCAGTCCGCATTACTTTCAAAAATGCATTACTATATTCTTGGTTCAATCCGCATTCTCTTATGTTCCATGTAAAAAGTGAAGTAATTTCTCTTTTCTTTTCTTTTCTTTTCTTTTCTTTTCTTTTCTTTTCTTTTCTTTTCTTTTCTTTTCTTTTCTTTTTTCTCTTTTTTCTTTTTTTTTCTTTCTCTGTTTTTCTCTCTTTCTTTCCTTCATTGCCATTTTCTCTTCAGTGACTGCCCCTTTCACTCATTCCTTTCACCAGCATCTATTACTGCACACTTTTGATACTGGACATGGTGGAAAGAGTCTCTTCATCATTTTGATGTGGTTCTGGCTGCTTGTGCAAGGCTGACTCGAAAACACCAGGCAGGGCTGGGCAGAAAGCAGTTGCTGAGGTTTTTTCTTTCTTTTCTTCTTTCTGGCAGCGGCTGTGGGCAGAGCCCAGGTGCAGCAGGAGCCGTCGGCAGAGACCACCGAGGGCACCGAAATCACCATCAACTGCTCGCACTCCAGCATACAGGCCGACTACACCTACTGGTACCGTCAGTTCCCGGGCGAAGCTCCCACATTACTCATGAGCAGTTTTAAAGAAACAAGGACTTTGAGGGACCCGCCTGGGAAGCTGTGGGTGTCGGCAGACCGTCGGTCCAGCACCCTGCTGCTCTCCCGGCCCCGGCGCAGGGACGCGGCGGTGTATTACTGCGCCGTGGGAGACACGGGGAGAGGAGCCGGGGCTGCGGCCGGGCACGAACCGCCGCGGGCGGGGCCGGGCGTGTGTGTCGGGGTCGGGGGCACAGCCCCGGCCGGGCCCGCCAGGGGGCGCTGCCGCTGCGGCCGCCGGGGCAGCCTGGCGCCGCCCGGCCCGTGCCCGGGACCCGCGGCCCTTCCCCCGCCCCGCCGGGCCCGGCCCCGGCAGCACCAGCTCCTCCCGCCAGTCGGGGCCTGCGCTCGGTCCCTCTGCGCAGTGACGGCTGCTGCGGGTCTGTGCTCCCGGAGGCAGCAAACAGCCTCGCTCGCTCAGCGCTCCCCGTGGAGCCTGACACGGGCCGTGCAAGGCTGGGGGGCAGCAGGATGTGACCCCCAGGGCTCTCCTGCTTCCCCAGAAAGGGCTCAGAGCCTTCGGGGTGACATGGCACCCTCTGGCCTGTCTGGAAAGGCCTGCCAGCCTTGTCTCTGGAATGCATCTCAGAGGGCATAGGTTCCCATCCAGCCCAGCTCAGGCTGGTTCTGCTCTGGCCTCTGACTCCATTTCCAAGGATGCTGAGCTCTTTTGGCCAGGCACAGGGACAGCTTCAGGTCCTTCCTGTGTGGCACAGATGTTTCACGGTTCCCTTCATGAACTCGAAGTCTCCTGAGGGATGTTCAGCGTAGGGGCTGTCTCATCGTAGCTTGGCTCCCTTGTGCAAACACCCAGCAGCTCCCTGCCAGTGTTTTTTCCATTCCCAAGGACACCCACAGATATCTCAACCCCAGGGTGTCCCTAACACCTGCAGCCCCTCAGGCATTTCAATTGGGCAATGAGGAATTGTGCAACTGAGAAACATTCGTGCTGAGGAATTACAGACATGCAGGAGGTGCAACGGGCATCAGCCCTCACACAGCAAAGGCCCATTCCAACAGAGTAAATGTTGGTCAGAGCTCTGTCAAGTTCTTTTTGCTTTGGTCGACCACCTGCTCCTCAGCCCTGCCAGGGTCGGACCAAAGCAGCCATGGTGCCAGGCCAGTTACTGGAGTGATGTCACCTGAGGAGGCCATAACTTTGTTGAGAGTGAGGCCTCCTGAGGTGACCCAGGTCAGAATGATGCCATTTTTATCCCACCTGGAGGTGGAATTCAGGTGTGTCTTCATGCTGGGACCTACTCAAACAGCTCTGAGGGTGGATCCAGGCTCTGGCAGGAAATGCAGGGTGTTTGGGAGGGCCAAGAAGATGTAGGTGGGAATAAGGGTGTGCAACCTGCCTTCTTCCAGAGGGCAGCCAAGAGTCAGTGGCACACAGAGAAAGAGGGACAGGAAGGTGCTCCAAATCTGCCTTTGGTGGGCGTCATGGCCCAGGGAAGCAGAAAACAACAAAGGAAAAACGTGGAGAGAGTGGAGGAAGGGAAGGAGAGGCATTGATGATGTTTTCAGGGAGCCCAGGCTGCTGCCTCCCAAACAGCAGAAAGCTTTGCTGGAGGGGAGAGGCATGTCCAGCCCCTCACAAAGCAATGGCCACAATTCCTGTCATTCAGTCTGGCATCATCTTCTGGGTCCACACGGCTCCTTGTCTGTGCAGACAGCTGTGGCTTTAGCAAGAGGGGCATCTTCTGCTGCCACCGTAGCGGCTGGTGATGCAGGAGAGGTCAAAGCCCCCAGAGGTGATGGGCACTCCGTCACAGCTGAGGATGCTGCCAAGAGCAGCAGAGGTGGAGGAGCCCACAAGGGTGTTCTGAGGGAAGGAGCTAAGGATGGGGCCGGGTAGGGTCACCACCACAGCAGGGGGCTTGATGACCATGGTGGAGTTCTGGCACTGCCTGACACAGGGCTCATTGCAGCTGTTGGCCAGCGGGGTTGGGCCGCAGGGCTGGCAGGGCTGCCACTTGTCGGAGCAGGACATGTCCTGGGTCAGGAGGTGCACCTGGGAGACAGAGGTCAGGGAGGAAGCAAAGCACAGGAACCCCTGAGCAACAGCCTGCAACCCCACCAAAAGGAAGCCAAGGGCACCTGCTGGGTCAGGACATAGAGGCTGTGCATGTGGAGAACAAGGGCTACTTTGCCTGACCCCAGTTGGCTTCACTGAATAGCAGCCAAGCCCAGGGATCCTCCTGCACAGCCTGTAGCCAAGAAGCTACCTCAGCCCAGTCCCAGCCTATCTCCATGACAGACCATCTCTCCTACCCTCTCTCCCATCGTCACAGTCACAGAGCACTGACCAAAGAGCAAGCAGCAGCTATCAGCTGAGGGTCTTTGAAGACAACACTCCATCCTAGATGAGGAGGTGGAGGGCAAAAGGGGGTTCCAACTCACCTGTTTTCCAAGGAGAAGGTGGTGACAGAAGTGGATGAGAGAGCAACCCCTTGTTCTGGCTTTTATACTGGCCTCTGCACTGCCTGAGGCCCAAAGGCCCTGCTGCATAAGCAACAATTTCCCAGCATGCTCCTCATGAACAGACCATCTGAAGGATGAGCTGCTGTTTCCCTCTCTACTGCCTTTGCATTGCCTGGTTATGTCCTGCCCATTCCCTCTCGGATGGTTCTTCTGAGAGTTGGGATGAGAGACCCCAGGATTTCTGGGACCAGCATGCCTCAGTGTGGGCAGAAGGCATGGACTAAGTGCCAAGGGGTCCAGTGGAGGCAGGTGATGTCAGCCTGGGGCACTGCAATGCAGGTTTTTATCATCCTGCTGACAGGAAGAGCCCCAGCTGCTCCCAGCCCTGAAATCCTTGGCTTGTCGCCCAGGGCGGGTCAGGACTCACTCTTCTATGTGCCCTGTCGTCCTCTTCCATCATGACTCATGGCAGCAGTCAGTGGCAGTGGTCTTGCCAGCATGCAGGCCACACTTCAGTTTCTCAGCTCTCTTTCACCTTCAGCTGCCTTCAGGAGAAAGTTGCCAGCCTCTCTGGGGTTGGCAACAGCCTACAAGGTACATTGAATATGGGAGAGGCCCAAATGCCCTCCAGCTGCCCAATCTAGGGAAATATTCTGAGGGCCAGAGGAGCACAACTATTGCTGTGCTAGTTCAACTGTTGTTCCCCCAGTCCAGTGCCCCGCTCAAGCAGGCTCAGCCTCAGCACATTGCTGACAACTGTGTCCAGATGGGTTTTCTCTGTCTTCTTGACCTCTGCTTCGTGGTGCCCTTGGAGTAGTGCACACGCTCTGCTGTCCTTTGATGATCAGCTGCCTGGGAAGGAAGGGAAATCAACAGGAGTGATGGAAAGCTTGGAATGGCAGACTGAAGGCATCAGGCAGGAATCTGACTGGCAGAGAAAGAGGCGCCACTATGCACATGGCAAATGAGCCCAGGAAGATTGTCTTGACAGCACTGTAATTGCTGCAAGAGGGTCAAACCCTCCCAGCAGAAGCAACACCTGTGTGAAACAATGAGCAACCATCAGAGAGACTTGGGCGAGCAAGATAAAGGGATGAGCCATGTCCTCTCAACTGGCAGTCCTCGGGCATCTGGACAAGAAGCATAAGAGCAGTGCCCATTTCCTGAGCTACTTTGCCACAATCCAGCCCATGGAACAACCCAGGGGCCCAGAAATGGCCTTTACAGTCCTCCATCAGCCCTGGAGCTGGGCGTTCTGCTTCTGCTGACGTGTTTCTGCTGCGGTAATCCTGGGGCCTCTCATCCTGGTACTCACAGAAGCCTTCAGATGGGAAAGCATGTGGAATAAGCCAGGAAATGACAAGGCAGCAGTGCAGGAAACCAGGAGACAGCCCATGCCATTACCTGGGATGGTTTGCATTTGACAGGAGCTGGTCAGAACGTTATTACTTCTGCAAAGGGTGCCTGTGGGCCTGAGGCAGTGCAGGACTCCTATAAAAGGCAGCCCAAGTGTCTGCTCTCTCATCACCTTCTCTCTCCTTCTTTCTCCTTGGGAATCGGGTGAGTGGGAGGCCTCTTCTCCTTCAAGATCAGGTCTTTCCTCGATGTATGTTGCCAATGATATAGTCTGTCCCTGCCCACGGCTGGGAGCTGCTTCACATGGGAGAGGGAAGGGGAGAGAAAGTCTTGCACAGAGAGGAGCTGGGACTTGGTTGAGGTGGCTCCTGGGCGTTGCACTGGGTAGCATATACTGGGCCAAGCAGGTGCCTTGCCTCCCTGGTGGTTGGGTGCAGTGCTGCTTTTCATGTGTCCCGGTTTGCTACGTCCCTTGACCCTTTCTCCCAGGTGAACCTCTGGCTCAGAGACATGTCCTGCTCGGAGAAGTGCCAGCCCTCCTGTGAGCCCTGCCAACCCTGCGGCCCGACCCCGCTGGCCAACAGCTGCAATGAGCCCTGTGTCAGACAGTGCCAGAACTCCACCGTGGTCATCGAGCCCCCTGCTGTGGTGGTGACCCTGCCCGGCCCCATCCTCAGCTCCTTCCCGCAGAACACCCTTGTGGGCTCCTCCACCTCTGCTGCTCTTGGCAGCATCCTCAGCTGTGAGGGAGTGCCCATCACCTCTGGGGGCTTTGACCTCTCCTGCATAACTAGCCACTACTGTGGCAACAGATGTCAACCCTGCTAAAGCTGCTGAGAGCCTCCCTTGGCAAGAACCTCCCCTGGCCAAAGAACGTGGTGCTGGGGAGGAGATAGAGATTCAGGGCATTGAAAGTAGAGCTGTTTCCTTCTTCCACTGTCCTCTCTATTTCCTTTGCTGTCTCCATCTTTCAACACCGCCCTAGCAGGCCCCTGTTGGCCTCCCTCCCTCAGCAGGGCCGGCAGACAGACAACACCCTGCAGGAGCTCTACTGCATCTTAGGAGCTGTGCCTGGTGCTCCCTGTGAGCCACTCCCCTTTCTCCTTTAGACTCATTAAAGTTGTGTTGCATCGAAACCTGGGCCTCCGAGTCCTTCCTTTTGTGGCAAGTCTCCCAGTCTGCTCAGGGGAAGAGGTGGAGGAAGGAAGGAGAGGGTGGGACTCGATGCAGTGGTGCTGTCTCCTTTGAACTTGAGGCAGACATCCCTGTCTACTCCACAACCAGTGGATGTCAGTGAGAGGATGGCTCCAAAGGGTGGCAGGTGCGGGTATGGGAAACAACAATGCCTGAGGAGAACTCACAGCCTCCCCTGCGCCTTCCACTCTGCTCCGTGACCTGGTCTAGGGTCCATGGCTTGTACACATGGGCACAGGTAGTTGAAATAGGTACCTCATACAGTGTTTCAGTGCCTAGCCCAACCCAGCTGCTGGCCAGACATGTAGGGCTGAGGGGACTCCCATGGTAGTACTGGCATCAGCCTCACTCAGGCTACACAGCGGAGCCCGCACTCCCTGTGAACTCAGCAGCCCCATGGGCCACTGCAGGTTCAGAAGAGCACCGAGCCTCTGTCCTCTCTCTAGCCACCCTTTAAGTACTGTAATACTATGATGAGGTCTCCCATGAGCCTTCTCACAGGACAGGTACTCCAGCCCTTTGGTCATCTTTGACGTGTACACTGGAGTGGGTGCTGGCTCAGGATCAGCAGTGGGTTTCTTGATGCAGAGTGGACATGCAGTGGTAGAGCCACCTGGGTGAAGATGACCACGAACCCATTACCCACACTACACTGGGTTTAAGGAAGCAGGGTTTATTTTTTGTGAGAGTGTTCCCTGCTTTACCACTGCTGCCATTCTGTAAAGCAAATACTTTCTATTCTCAAAAAACACAAATTCTCCTTATATTAAAGCTCTATTAATTAATTGTCTCTTAAACTACATCTATATCAATCTATCCAGTATTATTAAATATCAAGGAGCCCCACAGCCTCTCCCTGCCACCGCAGTGCATATCCAGCCATAGTGAGATGAACACCGTTCCCCAAGAGCTCATGGGGCTGCTGACCCCTCAAGACCTCCTGCTTTTCTGGGCATTTGTAGACAGAAACACAGCAAGGCAAGGCCTGATGATAACTGGCAGCAGAACATCCACAGATTTGTGCCCAAAAAAGGAGCCACTGAAGGGTGTCCCAACCTCCCATTCTTCTGGGAATGGAGAAGGGTGTCCTTGTGCCCTCACCCCCTTCCACCACAGAGCAACACTCTTCTCCTTTGGCAGCGCAGGGAGTGTCCATGAGGGAATCAACACAAGGAGACTAGGCTTGAATGCACCAGAATTTTAATGAGCCAAAAGAGGGAAACAAAGTCACTCCAAGTGGAGGACAGCATTGCAGGGAGTCCCAGGGGTACCCAAGAATCCCTGCCTGTGGGGACATTCCTGCATGATGTTTGTAAACAAAGAGGCAAAAGACATTGTCCCCACCAGGCTGGTCTGGGGGACCTTAATCCCAAGTGGAACTGAAGCAGACAAGGAAGCAGGAGAGAGAAGCATAGCCATTCAGCGACCCTGGAAACAACATCCGAAAGATAAATTCTGTGCCCATCATCATCTTCTGAGTGCCTCAGGGTGTCTCCTGGGAGATTTCCCAGCACCTTTAGCAGGGGAGGCACTTTCTGCCACCGTAGCGGCTGGTGATGCAGGAGAGGTCAAAGCCCCCAGAGGTGATGGGCACTCCGCCAGAGCTGAGGATGCTGCCAACAGCAGCGGACGTGGAGGAGCCCACAAGGGTGTTCTGTGGGAAGGAGCTGAGGATGGGGCCGGGCAGGGTCACCACCACAGCAGGGGGCTCGATGACCACGGTGGAGTTCTGGCACTGCCTGACACAGGGCTCATTGCAGCTGTTGGCCAGCGGGGTAGGGCCGCAGGGCTGGCAGGGCAGGCACTGGCTGTAGCAGGACATGTTTCTAAGGGTGGAGGTGCACCTGGGAGAGAAGCAGGGAGGAAGCACAGCACAAGCATAAGTGAGGAGCAGCCTGGTTACCCCGCTGCAAAGGAGTCAAGACCACCAATAAGTGGGAAACTAGAGACTATGCCACAAACCACACCATCTTAATTGCCTCATCTGGCCAAGGACCTAAAAGAAGTAGCTGACACAAAGAAACTATCTTCTAATTCATAAAGCAAAAGACACCACAGTCCCATCCCAGACTCTAAGCAGACCTTCTTCCTGCTTCCATCTATCATAACCAGGCACTTCAAACCATAGCACAGGACAGAGACAACATCAGCTGAAGGATTTGTTGAGGAGAGATCTCACTGTGGTAAAGGAAGATGAAGTGCTTTCAGCCTCACCTGGTTCCCAAAGAGAAGGAGGCAGGAGAAGTGTATGAGAGAGCAGGGCCTTGGGCTGGCTTTTATACCTGCCCTGCATTGCCACAGGACATGAGGCCCCTTTGCAGAGGTACCAATTTTCTGACCAGCTCCTCTTGCATGCAAACCATCGCCGCTGATGCTACGGGCTGGGCTGTATTTTCCAGCACTGCTGCCTTTTCATTTGCAGCTCTGTGCCATGCCCATTCCCCAGGGAGGGCTGCTTCTGAGCACGGGGAGGAAAGGCCCCGGGGTTTCTAGAGCAGGAATGCAGCAGTGTGGGCAGAAGACTCAAGAGCTCAAATGCAGGGTGGGTCCAGAGTCGCAAGTGGCATTAGTCTGTGCCACTGCAGGGGGGTTATTGGAGTGAGTTCAGGAAAGGGCCACAAATATGATGAGAGGGCTGGAGCACCTCTCCTGTGAAGACAGGCTAAGTGAGTGGGATTGTTCAGCCTGAAGAAGAGAAGGGTCTGGAAAGACCTTGTAGCAGCTCTCCAGTACCTGAAGGGGCCTGGAAGATAGCTGGGAAGAGACTGGGCATGTAATGATAGGTGCGGTCGTTTGGCCCTGGCTGGAGGCCAGATGCCCACCAAAGTCGCCCTATCACCCCTGTCGCAGTTTTGCGCAGCTGTGCTGCCGAGATGGCTTCTGCAAGCAGCAGCCAGAAGCTCTCTGCAGGCCCCAGACTACACATTGGCCAGTTCAAGGCCCGTCTTGCTGCTGACCAGGGCCGAGCCAATTTGAGCTGGTAACAGCACCTCTGGGAATCACATATAGAAGAAAAAAACCTGCAGGCAGGTGCATTTTGCCACCGGAGAAGGGAGTGAGAAGATGTAATGAGCTGTGCAGATACCAAGGCCAGGGAAGATGGTGGAGAGGTTGTCCCCTCACTGCCCATGGATAAGGACGGGGAGCAGAGACCATCTACGGCCTGTGAAGAGACGGATCCACTCCTCAGCAGGTTTGTCGGGGGACTTGGGACTCTGTGGGTGATCAGACCGGGGGATTCTGGGCCCAAAGTTCAGCACCCCATGGACGGAGCTGGGCTGAGGTCCATGGTGAGGAGAAGACTCCCTGATAGAGAGGACTCACACTGCAGAAGTTCGTGGAGGACTGTCTGCCATGGGTGGGCCCCCACGGTGCCGCAGGGGAAGGGGGTGTGTGTGGAATGCCCCCCCCAGCTAAGATGGAAGACAACTCGGGAGGAACGGACTGAAAACACCCATTCCCCATTCCCTGACCCTTCCTGTGCTGTGATGGGGGAGAATGGATTGAATTTATAATTAAAGTTGTCAAAGAAGGGAGTGGTGGGGGGAAGAAGAAGTGTTAAGCTCTGGGGAGGGAAAGCAGCTTTTGAGGAACCGCTGGAACCCCACTGCCCATTCCCTGCCCCTCCCCATGCCATGTTGGGGGGGAAAAAGGGAGTGAAATTGTGATGAATTTTAAGTCTGCTGAGAAGGGAGGGGTGAGGGGAAGGTGCTTTAAGACCTGGCCATGCTTCTCATTACCCGACTCTGGTTCACTGGGTGTGTAGCTGTAGTGTAATAAATCATTTTTCTTTTATTCTGTGCTGAGTCTGTTTTGCCCATGGCACTAATTGCAGAGTGATCCCTCTGTCCTTATCTTGAATCCTAAGCCTCCCAATAAATATTTTCTCCCTTTTTCACCTGTAAAGGGGAGTGAGTGTCATCTGCACTGCCATCATCAGGAACTCTGTGGCTGCTGTTTCCAGGCCCTGAGCTCTGAGAAAGCTCTGGGAATCAGGTCCATCATGGCCCTGGAGCTGTTCCAATCTTCTCCTGGTACTCTGCAGGTTTATGGTTGCTGCTGTGTTCTTGCTGAGTCAAACTTTGCGCCATGCAAAAGCAGTGGGAACTTTTAAGAGAAATACCTTTAGCAGAAGCAACAGAGCAGTGGGATGTGAGAGTGACAGGGTGCAGTGCTGGCAGGGTTGGCTGTGGTAATGTCCAATGCCCAAAGGGGGTAATGAAAAGGAGGGACCTCATGCATCTCTGCCTGGCTAGGGCACATAACAAGTCATTTTCTGGCCTTAGTTTTCATGGATGTGCACCACGTAAACCAATTCTCTCTTTTGTAGGGAGATTTCCCTGGAAACACTGCCCCACACTGACCATCGCTCCCAGACCTGAGATGCTAAACATGGAATGGCAGCTCCATCCCCTCTTCCACACATTCCTTGTGTGGATCCCTACTCCTTTCCCCATATATTTCTGAATGGATAGAGTGAACAGTAGCTGTGGCTCCATCCAGTTCCTTTGATATTCCAGCTGTGCTAAGGCCAGTGTGTGAGAGAGGATGGCCATCCAGAGGAACCTTGATGGGCTGGAGAGTTGGACACATGCAAAACAAATGAAGACCAAGAAGGCCAAATGCAAGGTCCTTCCCATGGGTAAGGGCAATCCCAAGCACAAGTCCAGGCTGGGTGGAGACTGGATTGTGAGCAGCCCTGAGAAGGACTTGAGGGTGTTGGTTGCTGAAAAGATGAACATGAGCGAGCAATGTATGCCTGCAGCCCTGGACGATGACCGTATGTCGATCGTCTTCTGGTTGAGGCTGGGACAGGTATCGCGGGGCAACCAGAGCTCGGCAGCGCCCCTCGGGCCGCTCTGCTCCCGGCCCGCCCGGCCCGGCCCCGCTGCCGCCGGCGCAGGGCTCAGCCCCGGGGCGGAGCTGGCGGCAGCGGGGCCGTGAGGAGAGAGAGGAGGCGGCGGAGAGGAGGCGCCTCGGCCACAGGCAGCAGAGAGCCGGGGCTGGCGGGATGCGGCGGGGCCGGGGCGCAGGGCTGGCGGGGCTGGCCGCGGTGCTGCTGGGTGCTTGGGGCTGCCGGGGGTGGCAAGGTCTGGATCTGGGACCACCACTGTGCCCGGGAACGTTCTCTGGCTCTCCTGCTCATTCTCTCATCTTATTTCCCACCTCCTATCATCCCATTCTTGTGTCTATTACTCCATTCGTTTGTTTCTCTGCCGCATTTTGTCTCTTTCATTTTCTCATCCGTATCTCCCCCCGCTTCCACCCGTCATTTACAGATTCTTCTCTCCAGCAAGTATTCCAGTGCACTTTCGTTACTGCAGATGCTGGAAACCCTTCTTCTCATCTCGGCACGCTGCCGGTACTTGTGCGGGATTTCCTCTGGGAAACACCAGGCAGGACTGGGCAGAAAGCAGTTGCTTAAGTTTTTCCTTGTCTTTCTCCTTCCTGGCAGCGGCTGTGGGCAGAGCCCAGGTGCTTCAGGAGCCGTCGGCAGAGACCACCGAGGGCACCGAAATCACCATCAACTGCTCGCACCCCAACATAGAGGCCGACTACATCCACTGGTATTGTCAGCTCTCAGATCAGACGCTGCAACACATTGTAACAGGATACACTGGAGATAAATTAGTGCCGGACCTTCCTGGGAAGCTGTGGTTGTCGGCAGACCGTCGGTCCAGCACCCTGCTGCTCTCCCGGCCCCGGCGCAGGGAAGCGGCATTGTATTACTGCGGGCACGAACCGCCGCGGGCGGGGCCGGGCGTGTGTGTCGTGGTCGGGGGCACAGCCCCGGCCGGTCCCGCCAGGGGGCGCTGCCGCTGTGGCCGCCGGGGCCGCCTGGCACCGCCCGGACCCTGCCCGGGACCCGCGGCCCTTCCCCCGCCCCGCCGGGCCCGGCCCCGGCAGCACCAGCTTCTCCCGCCAGTCGGGGCCTGCGCTCGGCACCTCTTTTCTTTCCAAGGCTCCAGCAATGCTGGTCCCTTTTGAAGTCCCCCCCTCCAGCAGCACAGGAACCGGCAGGTCCAAACGGCGGCAATCATGGAGGCGGGGCAGGGCCCGGATGGCTGAACAGGGACCTTCTGCTAGAGCTCAGCTGGGAGAAACAAGGGCACAGCCGATGGCAGCAAGGTCAGGCACCGGGGAAGGGCTGCAGGGATGCTGTTGGCCTTTGCAGGGAGAAAGCTTGTGTGGGCAAAGCTCAGTTGGAGTTGAGGCTGCCAATACCCTGGCGTTGTTTCAAATGGATGAACACCAAGAGGAGGAGCAGAGAGAACATTGGTCCATTCCTGGTGAGAACAGTCACCTTACCTAAGACACAGACAGAGCAGAGACCTTTCATGCTGCCTTTCTCTCTGTCTTCAACAGAGTCGATGGGCTCTGGGCCTCCAAATGCCTCAAGTTGGAGGACCATGACACTTCTCAACCCACCTCACTGTCCACTCATCTATCCCCTACTCTCTAGGCTTTGCTATCAGGATGTTATGGGAGACAGTATCAGAAGCCTTGCTGAAGTCAAAGTAGGTGACATCCACTGCTCTCCCTACATCTACCCAGCCAGGGATGACATCATAGAACGGTTCAAGATTGGTCAAGCACGATCTCCCCTTGGTGAACCCATGCTGACTACTCCTCATGACATTCTTCTCTTCCCCTTTCTTGGAGATGGCATCCAGAACAAGCTGTTCCATCACCTTTCCAGGGACACAGATGAGACTGACTGGCCTGTAGTTACTCAGATCCTCCTTCTTGCCTATTTTGAAGACAGGAGTGACATTGGCTATCCTCCAGTCTCCAGGCAGCACTCCTGTTTTTCAAGATCTCTCAAAGATGATAGAGCAGCTCAGCGATCACCTCTGCCAGCTCCCTCAGCACACATGGATGGATCCCCTCAGGGCCCATGGATTTATGTGCATTGATGACTTTTGATGCTCCTGGACCACCCCCACCTCAAACAGAGGAAAGCTCTTCATTTCCCAAACTCTTTCTTCCAGGGTCTGGGAGTCCCAAGGGACAGTCTCTGAAGTCAAGACCAAAGCAAAGAAGGCGTTCAGTAACTCCACCTTCTCAGCATCCCCCCATTACTGCGACACCCACCTCGTTCAGCAGGGGACCCAAATTATCCCTGGTCATCCTCTTAGTGTTCACATTCCTAAAAAAACCCTTGTTAGGTTTCCTTCTCACATGACATCCTCTGTGGCCAAGGGGGATTTCTGAGATGAGACACAGCAAGGCAAGGACAGATGGTCATTGGCTGTGGAGTAAGTAGTGTTGCTTTCCTCTGCTTCGAGAGGCAGTGCCTGAAAGAAGACTCGCTGCAGTGTGTCCCACGCTCCAATACCCCAAGGAGTGATGAACAGTCCCCCCTCTGCCCCCACCTGATTTCCCCCAAGCCGTGGCTTTCTCTCTCCACAGTCATGTTGCAGATGGATAGAGCAGCAGAGGGACACGGGCAGGGCTGCAGCAATTTATTCAAGAGTGTAAAGGGAAAGATGAGGTCACTCTGAGTGGAGGCCCCAGTGCAGGAGTTGCCAAGAATCTGTTTCCACTTTCCCATGGCAGAGTTCCCACAGGACATCAGAGTTCCTGGGGGTCCTTGTCTGAGGTCACTGCCAGCAGCTTTAGCAGGGGCGGCATCTGCTGCCACCGTAGCGGCTGGTGATGCAGGAGAGGTCAAAGCCCCCAGAGGTGATGGGCACTCCATCAGAGCTGAGGATGTTGCCAACAGCAGCGGAGGTGGAGGAGCCCACAAGGGTGTTCTGTGGGAAGGAGCTGAGGATTGGGCCGGGCAGGGTCACCACCACAGCAGGGGGCTCGATGGCCACGGTGGAGTTCTGGCACTGCCTGACACAGGGCTCATTGCAGCTGTTGGCCAGCGGGGTCGGGCCGCAGGGCTGGCAGGGCAGGCACTGGCTGTAGCAGGACATGTCCTGGGTCAGGAGGTGCACCTGGGAGAGAGGGCAGGGAGGAAACAAAAACATGGGGATGGGTGAGGAGCAGCATGTCTCACACCAAGAGGGAGACAGAGAACATGAGGGCCAGGAGGTCGATGCTGTGCAGAGATGGATGAGGGCTTCTTGGCCTCATCCTGCCCAGAACGAAAAAGACCCACCAGCTGTTATCCAGCTCTTCCTAGCTCTGAGTCCAGCAGTCAGCTCAGTACCATCCCAGCTTCCCTCCATGCCTAACCTTCTCCCCACTTCCCTCTCTCATGATGAGCAATCCCAGAGTCATGCCAAGGTCAGAGTTGCTGTCAGTCAAGAAGTCCACATAGGCAAGACCTCCTTTTTGATACAGCAGAGAAAGGAGAAGGGGCTTCAGACTCACCTGGTTCCCAAGGAGAAGGAGGCAAGAGAAGCGGGTGAATGAGTGCCGAGTTGGGCTGGCTTTTATCCTGGGCCTTTACTGCCCCAGGCTGCCAGAGGCATCCCTTGGAGAGGTGATTCTTCTCTGACATGCTCATCTTGAATGCAAAACATCCCAGGGAATACTCTGGGCTGTGCTCTGGCTTCCTGAACTGCTGTCTGTCCATGTCCTGCCTCATGCCAGGCACATTCCCCGGTGAATTCCCCAATTTTGTGGTACAGGATGAGAGGCCCAAGAATTTCTGGAGCAGAAAGCATCATTGTGGGCAGAGGATTCATTGCATGGAATGGAAGACTCCAACAGAGGTCAGTCAATATAAAGAGCTGGCACACACACACATCCACATACACTAGCCCTCTCATCATCTGGAATGAACTGAGAAGACTGAAGATACCCAAACAGAAGCAGTCTGCACTGTCCAGGGCCACCACAGAGACCAATGGGCTTAACAGAATCTTACTCGATTGTCCTCTTTGTCCAAAGATTCAGTGTTGCTGAGGAAAGACTTGTGCACCTGAGGAGAGAGGAGATGCAGCTTCTGAGAGTGAGGTGCCCAGCTTGAGCCTATTCACTGGCACAGAAGCCCTCTCTCTGCTGTCCATCTTTCCTAGAGGACCCTGGACATGGCCTTTAGACAGGGAACAGAACTGCTTGTAGGCTCTGGCAGGACAGCCTCTAGCCTCACTTCTGATCCCACGCTGACTCAAGCCATGCAAAGGTGACCAGATATGCAGGGCCTGCTGGGAGCTCCTGCTGGCTGGGGAGTTCAGAGGCCACAACTGCTGACTTGCAGGGTCAGTGTTTCCAGATGGATGGTTTGTCCCATTTCCGGTGCAGGTCTGCTTTGGGACGGGGTAAGTCCTGTGTGTGAGCTGATGTCTCATTGCTGCCTGTGGGAAGAGCCTGTCCAGTCTGTCAGAGAGTGTCCAGAGGAGGCCACAAAAGTGATCAGAGTGATGGAACCCTGTGGTGGTTTGGCCCTGTCTAGAGGCCAAATGCCCACCAAGCTGCTCGCTCACTCACCTTTTCAGCCGAAAAAGGGAGAAAATATATATTGGGAGGCTTAGGACTCGAGAGAAGGACAGAGGGATCACTCTGCAATTAGTGCCATGGGCAAAACCGACTCAAAACAGAATATAGGAAAGTGATTTATTACACTACAGCTACACACACAGTGAACCAGAGTCGGGTAATGAGAAGCGTGGCCAGGTCTTAAAGCACCTTCCCCCCACCCCTCCCTTCTCAGCAGACTTAAACTTCATCACGATTTCACTCCCTTCTTCCCCTCCAACATGGCGTGGGAAGGGGCAGGGAATGGGCAGTGGGGTTCCAGTGGTTCCTCACAAGCTGCTTTCCTTCCCCAGATCTTAACATTTCTACTTCCCCCCACCCCTCACTTCTTTGCCCACTTTAATCATAAATTCGTTCCATTCTCCCCCATCACAGCACAGGAAGGGGCAGGGAATGCGGAATGGGGGTTTTCAGTCCGTTCCTCCCGAGTTGTTTTCCTTCTTAGCTTGGGGGGGAATTCCACACACACCCCCTTCCTCTGCGGCACCATGGGGTCCCACCCACGGGAGACATTCGTATCCACGAACTTCTCCAGTGTGTGCATGGGTACTTTGCTGACAAAAGCTGTGTACAGGGTGGTAAATTTTCAAAGCCCCTCTGGCGTGTCTGTCAGCCTGAGCTCAGTTCCAGGTTGCAGGCAGAGCAGCCAAGGGCTTCCTCCTTTCCCTTCAGGGACCTTTGTGAGCTCAGTGCCAGGGCGCTCTGGTGGGAGAGCTCAGCCAGGGCTGATTTCTCTCTGCATGGAGCTGCTTTGGAGCTGAGGCTCTTTTGTAACCGACCTCATTGCTTTCGCAGGAGGTCACAGGCATGGTGGGACCTGTCAGCCACAGCTCCTGTTCAGGGGCCTCTCTGATGAATCTGGAGAAATGGAAGCTCACAAAGGCTGAAAGACCAAGAACAAGGTTTTGCATCTGGTGGAGGAACCAGCCCATGGGGTCATGCAGGCTGGGGGCTGTCTGCCTAGGAAGCAGTTGCACAGCAAAGGATGTGTGCTTTTGGGAGACATCGAGCTGCAGAGGAGACACCAGACGCCCTCACAGCAAACAGGACCATCTGTGTCCTGAGCTGTGTTAGTCAAAGTGCTGCCAGCAGGTACCAGAATCAACCCTGCCCCTCTGGGTGGTTTCTGAGAGAGGATTCTGTGTGAGGCCACATCTGGAGTTCTGCCTCCAGGCTGGGGCTCCCTTGTCTGAGAAGGACATGGACATAGTGAAGTGAGGCCAGCAAAGGCCACCAACTGGGTTAAGTGGTGGCAACCATGCTGTGTAAGGAGAGTCTGGGAGAACTGGGCCTGCCTTTCTTGAAGAAGGGAAGGCTCAGGGGACACCTTCTTGCCTTCTATAGCTACTGAAGGAGAGGAGACAGAGAAGATGGACCTGGCTCCTGGAAGCGCCCAGGAGTGAGAACATGAGAAGTGCTGACTAAGCAATAAGCTAAAATAGCTGGGGTGTTTCATCCTGGAGAAGAGAAGGCTTTGGGGACACCTTATGGCAGCCTTCCATTCCTTAAAGGGGGCCCCAAGAATGCTGGAGAGGGTCTATTTTACAAGGACCTGTATTGATAGGACAAGGGGGAATGGCTTTAGGTAACAAAGAGAGTAGATTTAGATTGAAAAATTCTTCCCTGAGAGGGTGGTGAGCACTGGCACAGGCTGCCCAGGGAAGCTGTGGATGCCCCCTCCCTGGAAGTGTGCAAGGCCAGGTTGGATGGGGCTTTGGGCAACCTGGGCTAGTGGAAGGTGTCTCTGCCCATATAATATTCCTAGACATGTGTTTGGTCACAATGACCTGTTTCCCCTCCATCCTCAGCCCCTGTTTGTGTCATCTCCTCTGACCTGAGGGTCCAGTGTGCTTTAGACCCATCTGCACAGGCCAAAGCAATGAAGTGGCAACCAGTTCTGTGCTCAGTCTCAAGAACATAGGGACAGGATGTCTGACCCCAGTGTACATAATGGCTGATGAATTTAAGCACCAGACACCCGTGTTAGAGCTGCCTGAGAAAATGCTGGACAGGAGAGGTGGTTTTGTGCTTCTGTTGGAGAAGCAGGAAGGATCCATCAGGCAGCTCCGTTCCTTCCCGCAGGCTGCACACTCCCAGCCTCTGTTCCCGGGGCCTGTAGCAGTCGTTCCCGGGCCACTTCGGCAGCAGCAGCCGAGGGGCCCCGGGGGTCACTGTAGGTTTGGGGTGCCTTGTCCCCGGGCAGCAGCAGCAGCAGCAGCACCCGCCCCGTTCCTCTGGGCGGCTTTCCCGAGCTCCGGCCGCGCCGGCGGCTCGTCCCGCTTCGCTCTGCGCCGGGGAGTGCGGGGGGACCAGGGCTGGGCACCGCCGCGCCCCTCGGGCCGCTCTGCTCCCGGCCCGGCCGGCCCGGCCCCGCTGCCGCCGGCGCAGGGCTCAGCCCCGGGGCGGAGCTGGCGGCAGCGGGGCCGTGAGGAGAGAGAGGAGGCGGCGGAGAGGAGGCGCCGCGGCCACAGGCAGCAGAGAGCCGGGGCTGGCGGGATGCGGCGGGGCCGGGGCGCAGGGCTGGCGGGGCTGGCCGCGGTGCTGCTGGGTGCGTGGGGCTGCCGAGAGTGGCCTTGGGACCTCCGCTGTGTCTGGGAATAGTCTCTGACCCTCCTGCTGCTTCTTTAAACTTATACCCCGTCTATTCTCCCCTAATGGTCTCCATTACTCCATTCGTTTCTTTCTGTTCCTCTCCATCTTTCCTTATTCTCTTGCATGTCTCCCGGCTTCCACGTCTCATTCACGCCTTCATGTCTCCACAAACTATTACCAGATAGTTCCCTTACGGCACATGTCGGTATGCTCTGAAAACCATTCTCCTCCTCATCTCGGCACGGTGCCGGTGCTTGTGCGGGATTTCCTCTGGGAAACACCAGGCAGGGCTGGGCAGAAAGCAGTTGCTGAGGTATTTCCTTCTCTTTCTCCTTCCTGGCAGCGGCTGTGGGCAGAGCCCAGGTGCTTCAGGAGCCGTCGGCAGAGACCACCGAGGGCACCGAAATTACCATCAACTGCTCGCACCCCAATATACAGTCCAACGACTTCATCCACTGGTACCGTCAGTTCCCGGGCCAAGGTCCCTCATTGCTTGTGAGCACACTTAAAGACTCCAAGGATCTGGACAAGCCGTTGGGGAAGCTGTGGGTGTCGGCAGACCGTCGGTCCAGCACCCTGCTGCTCTCCCGGCCCCGGCGCATGGACGCGGCGGTGTATTACTGCGCCGTGGGAGACACGGGGAGAGGAGCCGGGGCTGCGACCGGGCACGAACCGCCGCGGGCGGGGCAGGGCGTGTGTGTCGGGGTCGGGGGCACAGCCCCGGCCGGGCCCGCCAGGGGGCGCTGCCGCTGCGGCCGCCGGGGCCGCCTGGCGCCGCCCGGCCCGTGCCCGGGACCCGCGGCCCTTCCCCCGCCCCGCCGGGCCCGGCCCCGGCAGCACCAGCTCCTCCCGCCAGTCGGGGCCTGCGCTCGGCACCTCTTTTCTTTCCAAGGCTCCAGCAATGCTGGTCCCTTTTGAAGTCCCCCCCCTCCAGCAGCACAGGAACCGGCAGGTCCAAACGGCGGCAATCAAGGAGGCGGGGCAGGGCCCGGCCTGGCTGAACAGGGACCTTCTGCTAGAGCTCAGCTGGGAGAAACAAGGGCACAGCCGATGGCAGCAAGGTCAGGCACCGGGGAAGGGCTGCAGGGATGCTGTTGGCCTGTGCAGGGATAAAGCTTGTGTGGGCAAAGCTCAGTTGGAGTTGAGGCTGCCAATACCCTGGCATTGTTTCAAATCTATGAACACCAAGAGGAGGAGCAGAGAGAACATTGGTCCATTGCTGGGTGAGAACGGTCACCTTCCTAACTCAGACACAGACAGAGCAGCTACGGATGTCATACATCTGGATTTCTGCAAGGCCTTTGACATGGTCTCCCAAAACATCCTTCTCTCTCAGTTGATGGGTGGAGTTTTTCGTGGGCAGATTCAGGAAAGCTGGGGGGTGGGGTAGAGGTTTCTGTAGGGGTGGCTTCTGCAGGAAGCAGCCAGAAGTTCTCTGCAGGGTCTAGAGAGTGAACATGGGCTCACTCAAGACCAGAGTTGTTGATGACTGAGGCCAAGCCAGAGTAGCGATGGTCATAACGCCTCTGGGAATCACATATAGGAGAAAAAAAACAGTAAGCAGCTGCTTTTTGCCCCCAGAGAAGGGAGTAAGAAGATGTGAGAAACTGTGCAGACAGCAAGGTCAGTGATGAAGGGTAGGGGGGATGCGCTCCAGGCAGCAGAGTGAAGGATTCCCCTGCAGCCTATGGAGGAGACCATGGTAGAGTGGGTGTTCCCGTGCAGCCCATGGAAGAGGATGAAGAGCAGAGACCCCACCTGCAGCCTGCGGAGAGGCCCCACGCTGGAGCAGGTGGAGACACATGGAAGACACTGTGATCCGCGTTGGAGCAAGCATCTAGCAGCACTTGCAGCCCGTGGAGAGAGAGAGCGACCCCCACCCACCCCCTTCCCAGCTAAGAAGTAAAACAACTTGTGAGGAATGGACCAAACCCGATTCCCCCATTCCCTGTCCCTGCCCTGTGTCCCAGTGAAATGGGAGAAGGGAGAGAAATCATGACTAAAGTGAGGTCTGCTCCCAACAGACAGTAGCAGGAGGGTTGGGGGGAGGTGTGTTAAGGTCTGGTCACACTTGCCATGATCCAACTCTGGTGGCACTGTGTGTGCAGTGGAGTGTAAGAAATGAGTTTTATTTCCTTTATTCTCTGTTATGTTTTCTTTATTCTGTGTTGTGTCTGTTGTCCCCGTGACACTAATGGCAGAATGATCTCTCCCTGTCCTTATCTCTACTCCAAAGCCCCTCAAGATCTATTTTCACCCCTGTCCAGCTGAAAGGGGGAGTGACAGAGTGGCTTTGGTGGGCATCTGGCCTTCAGCCAGGGTCAAACAACCAGAAAAACTCCACGAAGAGGCTGGCAACAGGTGGGCCATGCCACATGCTCTAATGAAGAGAGATAGGTCTGCATGAGGTAGATCAGGTACTGGAGGCGCATGACAGATGGAGCTGGGACTGTGGGCCATTCCCAAGTCTGCTTGCTCACTCCCCATTCCAGCCATCCCTTGGCAATGTCTTCTCAGTCCCCTTCCCCAGAACAGCTCCACACAAAGCAGTGGAAGCACTCTTGTGGTATCTTGTGGGACTGCTGACCTCCCTGGGTCACCTATGTGCCCCGCGTTACTTTCCTGAGGACAGCACCTGTCAGGATTCTTTTGATATGATGTCCTCCATGGCCCAGGGAGATTTCTGAGAGGAGACATAGGAAGGCAAAGAGAGATGGTCATTGGCTGTGGAGTAAGTAGGATTGACATCCTCCACTTCAAGAGGCAGTGCATGAAAGAAGACTTGCTGCAGTGTGTCTGACCCTCCAACAGCTCAAGGAGTGATGAATGGTCCCACTCTGCCCTCACCTAATTTCCCCCCAAGCCGTGGCTTTCTCTCTCTGCAGTCAGGATGCAGATGGAAAGAGCAGCACAGGGACACGGGCAGGGCTGCAGCAATTTATTGGAGTCTAAAGGGGAAGATGAGGTCACTCTGAGTGGAGGCCCCAGTGCAGGATTTGCCAAGAATCTGTTTCCCCTTTCCCATGGCAGAGTTCCCACAGGACATCTGTCAACCTGCCCAGCAAAGGGAGACAGACCAGCAGGTCCCTCCAGGCTGGTTTGTGGTGTCCTCCCAGCAGGATTGGAGGGGAGCAGAAAACAAGAAAAGAGATGAAAAGGATGAGGGGAAGAGAGGAAAGGTAGACATTGGCTGTGTTGTCCAAGAGCACAGGGTGTCCTAGTTTTGCCCTTGCAGGCCAAGCCAAAGTCGGTCACTTTGCTTAAAACACCAGCATGGAGTTTTCTCCTCTGTGCAGCATCATGCTCTGAGTTCCTGGGGGTCCTTGTCTGAGGTCACTGCCAGCAGCTTTAGCAGGGGCGGCATCTGCTGCCACCGTAGCGGCTGGTGATGCAGGAGAGGTCAAAGCCCCCAGAGGTGATGGGCACTCCCTCAGAGCTGAGGATGCTGCCAACAGCAGCGGAGGTGGAGGAGCCCACTAGGGTGTTCTGCGGGAAGGAGCTGAGGATGGGGCCGGGCAGGGTCACCACCACGGGCGAGGGCTCGATGACCACGGTGGAGTTCTGGCACTGCCTGACACAGGGCTCATTGCAGCTGTTGGCCAGCGGGGTCGGGCCGCAGGGCTGGCAGGGCAGGCACTGGCTGTAGCAGGACATGTCCTGGGTCAGGAGGTGCACCTGGGAGAGAGGGCAGGGAGGAACAAGAATGTCGGGATGGTTGAGGAGCAGCCTGTCACCACACCATGAGGAAGACAAAGAACATGAGGGCCAGGAGGTGGATGCTCTGCAGAGATGGATGAGGGCTTCTTGGCCACATCATGCCCAGAACCAAAAAGAGCCAGCAGCTGTTATCCAGCTCTTCCTAGCTCTGAGTCCAGCAGCCAGCTCAGTACCATCCCAGCTTCCCTCCATGCCTAACCTTCTCCCCACTTCCCTCTCTCATGATGAGCAGCCCCAGTGTCATGCCCAGGACACAGGTGCTCTCAGCAAGACCTCTTTTTGATAAAGCAGAGAAAGAAGAAGGGGCTTCAGACTCACCTGGTTCCCAAGGAGAAGGAGGCAAGAGAAGCGGGTGAGCGAGTGCCGAGTTGGGCTGGCTTTTATCCTGGGCCTTTACTGCCCCAGGCTGCCAGAGGCATCCCTTGGAGAGGTGATTCTTCTCTGACATGCTCATCTTGAATGCAAAACATCCCAGGGAATGCTCTGGGCTGTGCTCTGGCTTCCTGAACTGCTGTCTGTCCATGTCCTGCCTCATGCCAGGCACATTCCCCAGTGAATTCCCCACATTTTGTGGGACAGGATGAGAGGCCCAAGTATTTCCGGAGCAGAAAACATCATTGTGGGCAGAGGATTCACTGCATGTAATGGAAGACTCCAACAGAGGTCATTCAAGATAGTGCTGGCACACACACACATCCACGTACACTAGCCCTCTCATCATCTGGCATGAACTGAGAAGACTCAAGATACCCAAACAGAAGCTGTCTGCACTGTCCAGGGCCAGCACACAGGTTGTGGTCTTATCCGAGTTTTCTTCTGCATCTCCTCTTTTTCCAAGAGTTCAGTGCAGCTGAGGGATGACTAATGTGCACCTGAGGAGAGCAGGAGATGCAGCTTCTAAGAGTGAGGTGCCCAGCTTGAGCCTATTCACTGGCACAGAAGCCCTCTCCCTGCTGTCTGTCTTTCCTAGAGGACCCTGGACATGGATTTCAGACAGGGGACAGAACTGCTTGTAGGCTCTGGCAGGACAGCCTCTGTCCTCACTTCTGATCCCTTGCTGACTCAAGCCATGCAAAGGTGACCAGATATGCAGGGCCTGCTGGGAGCTCCTGGTGGCTGGGGAGTTCAGAGGCCACAACTGCTGACTTGCAGGGTCAGTGTCTCCAGAGGGATGGTTTTTCCCATTACCCCGTGCTTTGGGACGGGGTAAGTCCTGTGTGTGAGCTGATGTCTCATCACTGCCTGTGGGAAGAGCCTGTCCAGTTTGTCAGAGTGTCCAGAGGAGGCAACAAAAACGATCAGAGGGATGGTAACCCCTGTCCTAGGAAGAGAGGTGGATAGAGGTTCTGGGCAGAACTTCTTGCTTTCTACTACTACTGAATCAGAGGAGACAGAAAGGATGGTCCTGACTCCTGGAAGTTCTCAGCAGTAGGAACATGAGGAGTTCTGAATAAGCAACAGGCTAAAACAGGTGGTGGGGTTCAGCCCAGGGAAGCAAAGGTTATGGGGAGACATTCTAGACACCTTCCAGTCCCTAAAGAGGCCTACAAGAAAGCTGGAGAGGGTCTTTTTTCACAGGGCATGGATTGACAGGACAGGGGTTAATGGCTGTAAGTTCCAAAGAGGGTAGATTGAGATAAGGCATTAGGGAGAAATTCTTCCCTGTGGAAAAGTCTTCCCTGGAACAGGTTGCCCAGAGATGTTGTGGATGCTCCATCCCTGGAAACGTTCAAGGCCAGGTTGGATGGGACTTTGGGCAACCTGGACTAGTGGAAATTGTCCTGCCCACGGAGGGGAGTTGGACAAACAAGAACACTTTGAGAGAGGCAGTGAATGACTCATCGGTCACAGGGTCACATTTCCCTGTCGCACGTAAAGGCTTTAGTTACCCTTGTCTCTTTGGGATCCAGTGGCCACTTCTGTGGGGGTGACTGCATCACCCTCTGCATGGCATTGTGAGACAACAGTTGAAGCTGAAGCAGAAATTATTTCTCTTAACTCTTCATTTTGAGACCCCAACTGTTGTGCTGTGTCGAGCTCTGGAGTCCTCCACACAAGTACATGGACTTCTTGGAACAGGTCCAGAGGAGGGCCATGAGGATGATCAGAAGGGCTGAAGCACCTCCCCTATAAATACAGGCTGTGAGAGTGGAGGTTGTTCAGCCTGGAGAAGGCTCAGGGGAGACCTTCAAACAGCCTTCCAGTACCTGAAGGGGATCCACAGGAGAGCTGAGGGACTGTTTGGAAAGGGCATGTAGCAATAGAACAAGGGACATTGGTTTTAAACTAGAGTGGGGTAGGGTTACATTAGACCTGAGGAAGAAGGTCGTTTCCCAGAGGCCCCATCCCTGGAGACAAGATCAGGCTTGAGGAAGCTCTGAGCAATATGATCTAATGAAAGGTGTCCCTTATTACTGCAGGGGGTTGGAATAGATGGCCTTTAAAAGTCCCTTTGATTGTAATAGAATCTATGATTTTAAGAACTTTGAGGTTGATATCCAGATTCTCATGGTTTTTCTCATAGGCCATGAAAATGGGCAAGCAAGGTGTAGACATGTTCTCTGCTTCTCTGTAAAAACAGATTGATACAGCCCAATTCCAAACACACATTTTTCCCATTACTTGGAATGGGGAAATTGTTCTGCCGAGCTATAATGGAAACCTAGGTGGTGTCACTTCAAAGGGCTGATGTGGAGGGATGGTTCTGTGAGGAAGCTTACATATTCCTCACTTTCTACCGATGAGAGCAAAACAGCCAAAATGAAACATCACCTTAGTGGAACGTGGAGGTAGCAATAAATACCAGATAAGGGGCTAAGGAGTGTGAACTGTGAACAAGAGGCTCCTGGTTCTGAGAAATTCTGCTGTGGTGATATAATACTATGTAGATAGCCTTTCCCCTGCCTTTTCTCACCCTCAGCTAATTGCGGAGCAATTGTGAAACCTCCCTTGAAGGTATATAAGCAGCAACTGTCTTGAATAAAGCAAACAGATTGCTTTTAGCCACATCGGTGTGCAGTCTGATTCCCAGCGCCGTCCCGCTCTTCCACAGCCCCTGGACCTAAAACGTTTCCCAAGTTCTGGAATTGGATGCGGGAAACCCTCAACAGGCTGAGCCATGCCAGGGGCAAGACTTTAGATTTGCCCCTGTGGGATATCATAAATGGTACCATCCCCATCCACAGGAACTCTGTGGTTTCTGTTTCCAGCCCCTGAGCTCTGAGACAGCTCTGGCAAGCCAGTAAATCTCCTGGTTCAGGGCCTTGCAACTATTCCAGTCTGGTCCTGGCACTCTACAGGCTCATTCTTGCTGCTCTGTTTATCTGGATAATGGGGAAAGTTGGATTGCCAGGAGTCAAACTCCTGCCTGGAGACAGCCACTGAGAACTTTAAGCTCGGGTAAGACCTTGAGTGGCAGCAGCTGAGAAGAGGGCTGTGACAGTGCCAGGGTGCAGCGCTGGCACGGTTGGCCATGGTGCTCCTGGGTGTGTGAGGCTGGCTCTGGGCTTCTTTGGTGCTCAAGGGGAGCACCAGATATGTGGGAAGGATCTGGGGAAGGAGTCTGTGTTGCCTGACCCAGCAAAACTCAGGGCAATAGCCAGTAGATGGTCTCACAGAGATCTGAGGTACTGCCTGCCCATGTTGAACCTGGACCTCCTGCAGCTCTTGTGGAGTGAAGGGGACAATGAAAGGGAGGTCCTGCTGCATGTCCCCCTGGATGGGGCACAGGCCAAGCATGTTCTGGCCTTGGTGTTCGTGGAGGTGAACAACGTAGCCTCAAAATCTGTCTTGTAGGGACATTCAAAACATCCCAGGGAATGCTCTGGGCTATGCTCTGGCTTCCTGAACTGCTGTCTGTCCATGTCCTGCCTCATGCCAGGCACATTCCCCAGGGAATTCCCCATGGTTTTTTGGACAGGATGAGAGGGCCAAGCATTTCCAGAGCAGAAAATGTCATTATGGGCAGAGGACTCATCTCATGTGTTGGATGAGTCCAGTGGAGCCTCCAAAAGATAAAGAGCTGGCTTAGCACACATGGACACACTGAGACACAGATCTAGCTCTCCGAACAGAGGGGTGATTCTAGATGTCCTCTGGAAATCTCCTCCCCTTCCCTTTGACTCTGTGGTTCCCACTCTCCCCTCCCTTCCCTGATCCCTTCACACACACAGACACTTGTTTTCTTTGCCACAACAGACCCTTGTGCTGGGACTGCAGAGAGGCAGCGAATGACTCGTGAGTCACAGGGTCACATTTCCCCACCCCACGTAAGGGCTTTAGCTGCCCCTGTCTGTCTGGGATCCAGTGGCTGCTTCTGTGGGGGTGACTGGATCATCCTCTGCATGAAGTGTTGAGACAACAGCTGCAGCCTAAGCAGAAAGGATTTCTCTGTAATAACTGTGTGAGATGTTTTCGAGACCCCACCTGGATTAGTGCAGCCAGTTCTAGAGACCTCAGCACAAGAAGGACATGGACCTCTTGGAACAGGTCCAGGGGAGGGCCACAGATGATTAGAGGGGTGGAGAACCTCTCCTATAAAGACAGGCTGAAAGAGTGTGGCTTGTTCAGCCTGGAGAAGGGAAGGCATTCTACATTCTAGTAGCCTTCCAGTACCTGAAGGAGATCCACAGGAAAGCTGGGCAGGCACTGTTTAAAGGGCATGTAGCAACAGGATGAAGTACAGTGGTTTTAAACTAGAGAAAGATAGGTTTAGATTGGACCTTTAGAGGAAGTTCTTTACTCTGAGAGTGGTGAGACACTGGCATGTATTGCCAACAGAGGTGGTGGAGGCCCCGTCCCTGGAGACATTCAAGGTCAGACTTGATGAAGCTCTGAGCAATCTGATCTAGTGAAAGGTGTCCCTGATTACTGAAGGGGGGTTGGGCTAGAGGGCCCCAATATAAGATGGGCATGGAGCTGGTGGAGTGCAGGGGGATGGAATCCATTCCAGTCACATGTTGACCCCCCCCATCGTTGATAGAATTTTCTTATCCTTTCACTCAAATAAGCTGGTCCGTTATCAGTCTTTATTGACTTCGGGACTCCTATGATTGCAAAGCACACCGTCAGATGTCTTTGCACGTGTACAGCCTTTTCACTGAACTGTGTGGAGGCCCAAATAAACTTGCTATATGTGTCTATTGTCACATGCACATACTTTAGCTTTCCAAACTCTGGGATATGGGTGACATCCATCTGCCAAATATCGCACGGTCCTAAGCCTCTAGGATTGACCCCCACACCCAGCCCCATTCCGTGGTGGCTACAGTCAGGGCAAGCCCGTACTATTCCCCTGGCCTCTCCCATGGTTATGCCAAACTGCCTGTGCAGACCCTTCGTGTTTTGATGGAAGTCAGCGTGTGCTTCCCTAGCCTTAGTAAATTTGTTGAGAGGAGCCACGGCAGCAACAAGTTTATCAGCCCTCTCATTTCCTTCTCCCAGGCCTTGTGCCCATCTATGACTTCGTATGTGCACTACTGCATACGACGGCTGCCGCCGGCGGATGGCTGCCTGTAGTGTTCATCACAGGCTAAACAGTCGTTGGTTCTGCACCTCCCTAATTTGGGCCTCTTCGATCCACTCCAGACCAGACCGGCCACGAACATAGAGTCCGTCACAACGTTTAACGGTGTCAACATCCACTTTAAGAAGGCCCAAATGACTGCTGCTAACTCAAGCGTTTGCAATGAGTCCCCTTCTACCGCCTGTAGGATCTTGTGTTGCCATACTCCTTTTTCCTGCCACATTGCTGCCACACAACGTGACTTCTGGCCTGCGTCAGTAAACACCGTAATTGCATCCCAAATTGGCCACTTGCTTCGTTTCAGCGGCACTAACCATTTCTGTTGAGACATCCACTTTAACACCAGTGAAGCAAGCGACCGTACGCCCAATTGGGCTGGAACCGACAATAAACTAAGTTGTAGAGTCGGCGAATGCTCTATACACCATTCTAAATCGTCCCGCTTTATAGGTAAATAAATCGTTTCCAGCTCACTTCCCGAAATTTGAAGAATTCGAAGGTGTCCCTTTCGAATCAATTCTGCCAAATTGTCTGTCTTCTGTTGAATGGTTATTTTTGGCTGCAGTGAAGTAAGGATCCACTCTAGGACCCTCGTCTCCTCCCCCTTTTTCTTTTTGCACTGTGTTAGTGCACCAATAAGCTGTGTCTCGCCTTGCAAGATGGTCAAATCAATGGGGAGGTCAGGATCATGTCGGTCTACCCACCGCTGTGCGACTGCCTGGCTCAAACGCTGAATCGTGGTCATCTGCGCTAGGGATAGCAACACTGGAGCGGCCGGATCAGGGCCTTTCAGTAGGGGGTGTAGCGGTTCCAAGTCGTCGTTGGTGAACCCAATGATTGGCCGCAACCATTGCAAGTCGCCTAAAAGTTTCTGTGCATCATTGAGCGTGGAAATCGTGGTATGTATGGTGAGCTTCTGAGGCCAAACCTGTGATTCTGATACATGCCATCCAAGGTATTTCCACATCGGTTGTCTTTGTACCTTTTCTGGGGCTATAACCAAACCTTCGTTGTGCAGTTGACATGCCAAAAATTGCTCCTGTTGAACCGAGAAGTGGTCAGGCTGGGCTATTAGAATGTCATCCATATAATGGTAAATAATTGTGTGCGGCCACACCCGTCACACAGGTCCCAAAGCTGCATCCACAAAGAGTTGACAGAGTGTTGGACTGTTCTTCATACCCTGTGGTAATACTGTCCATTCATAGCGAGATGCTGGTGCCTCATGGTTAGTTGCTGGGACCGTGAAGGCAAAATGCTCTGAGTCAGACAGGTGCAATTTGATAGTAAAGAAACAGTCTTTTAAGTCCACTATCAAAAGGCTCTACCCTTCTGGAATCATAGCAGGATTCGGAAGACCGGGCTGCAATGCTCCCATGGCCTGCACCTGAGCGTTAACTGTACATAAATCCTGCAGCAGCCTATACTTTCCTGACTTTTTCTTAATCACAAAGATTGGGGTATTCCACGGGCTTGTTGACAGTCTAATGTGGCCTTGCTCAAGTTGCTCCTGGACCAAAGCCATTGCTTGTTGGAGACATTCCCTCTTCAATGGCCACTGCTCAACCCATATTGGCTTGTCGGTTAGCCACTTTAATTGGATTGGGAAAGTCCACTGTGGAGTGACCATCATCGAAAAGGCGACTCACTAGTCATGAGTTCTACGCCTAGTTGATCCAAAACGTCCCGCCCTATTAGGGTGTTGACACCGTCGGGCAGTGGCATCACTGTCATAAACACTGGCTTCTCTGCCGTCCACGATCACTCGAATTCACTGCACGCTGCATTGCACAGTGGCAGTTCCACCAACAACTTCCACACCTCTGCAGGCATTCTGTAGTGGCCAGTCTTGTGGCCACTGGTGTGATGTTATTATTGTGATGTCAGCACTGGTATCCATTGTACGCGAAGCTGTTGGACACTGTTGTCAAAGATCATGGGCACCACAGGACGGTGGTTCATTGGCATAGTCAATAGCACCATGCCTCCTGTGGAGCCAAACCCTTGATCCCCTCACTCCATGCTGAATGCTGCCTGCATTTCAGCCATCAAAACAGGTATTGGAACCAGCTGAGAGATTTTACTACCCGCTGGGATGTGAATAGGCAGAAACTGGGCCTGCACTACCATCTGTATAGTTCCAGTATAGTCCGCATCGATAACTCCAGGAAGTACAAAAAGTCCTTTCAGTCTGGTGGACGATCGACCAAACAGGGCTCCTTGGGGTCACCTGTCGATTCGTAGCGGCCCCTGAAAAGTCGATGGTATCTTTGCGGGGCCTTGGACGATCAGCGTAATGGCTATTGCTGTTTCCAAATCGAGTCCGAGGCTGCTTCTTGTGGCTGGCTGCAGCTGTTGTCAGCCTGGGACATCGGGATTGCATACTGCACTGGAGTGGCTCTTCGCGCTTTGCTGGCCGTTTCCCAGCATTCGGCAGATGGTGGTGTCATGGGTTCCCAAGTTCCAATTTTTGCATCACACCCTAGTGTGACAATCTTGTGTTATGTGCCCTTCCTCTCCACATTTAAAGCACCTCACAGCAGCCTTCCTGATACTCTGACCATTTCTGCTCTCCTCCCTTAAGGGGGCAAGTGGGGCTAGGGCTGCAAATGCCTGATTCTGGGCATGAACTAGGTCTCTCCCTACCTCTCGGACTGTCTCCACTAGCATGGTTTGTGTCCCCACCGGTACCCTGCTCAACCTTTCTAACATGCCTTCTATTGATGCATCACTGGGTAGCGTAATCAAGATTGCTCTTGTTGCTGCATTACAATTTTCCATCACACATTGTCTAAGCAGGGCATCCACTCTGGCACGTCCCCCTTACCAATGGCATCCGTCACTTTATCTACAAAGGACACAAATGTCTCCTCTCTACCCTGTTTCAGAGACATATATGATGGGGTTGGCGGGGCGGTTTTAACCAGTCCTATAGCGTTTCGGGCCGTCCGCATGCTTTCCAGGCATACTTCCGGTCCTGATTGTATCTGCATATCTATTGAGGCAAACATCCCTGCCCTCATTAGTTGTTCCGTAGTTACCCCTGCCAGGGCCTCATTTGGGTGTCTAGGGGTGTTTGCACTTATATCACATAGCCAATGCCAGTGAGCCTGCCACAGCAACAGCTGGGACTAGGTCATAATCATTCGTATGATGGTTTTAATGTCCTCGGGGCAAAGAAAACCATTTGCCCAAATATAGCTAAGCATTTGCTTGGCTGGTTCACTATGCAGACCTCTATCATTCACTGTCGCTCTTAGTTGGGCCAAAAACTTCCAATCTAAAGGGTGATGTACGCCCTCTAATCCTGGGTGTCCCTGGGTATAGAATACTGGAAAATCTTGTTCTGTAAACTCACGAAGTACCTCAAAGTCCTGCTCTGCAGCGGCTCCTTTGGCTATTGACTGCCAGTCTACCCTCCTAATCACCCCTCCTGTTGTTACACGTTGGGGCGGCTGCTCTGGAGATCGCCTAGCTGCCGCTGTGCGCTGCGCCTCCTTATTCTGTGGCCCTCGTTTCCTTAGGATGAGCTGCTCAGCTATCTCCTCTTCGTCACTAGGGGTCTCACTCTCTGACTCGGAGACGCGTTTCCGCGTCTGCCATGGCCGGGCCGGGCGGCGCGGTCGGCTGAGTCACCCGCTCCCCCGGCTTTTGCGGGGGTCCTACTGGGCATGGCGGTTGCACCGACACCGGGCCCCCAGTCGAGGGTCTTGGCAAATAGTCGCTCCCAATGGAAAACAGTCCATCGGAATCATGCGACTGCGAACCTAACTGCCGCATCGCAACCGCCACTAACTGCTTTTCTACCTTATACCGCTTGAGACAATTTGTAATTTCCTGCCATGACTTCATTAACTTTTTTGCAGTTTTATCGCCATCTATTACCAAGTTCCAAAGACAGTCCCCATATTTTCTCCACTCTCCTTCATCAAAATATAGCTCTGGCTCACCAAAAAATCTGTTCGCTACCCCATAAGTGATGAGTCCTCATACTTGTTTGATACAGTCTAGTCCCCGCTTTTCTGAAAAGCATTGCAATAAGGAGAGCTCTACCTCTTTATCCATTGCGTGCAATTTCTTCTTTGTCCACATCTAACCGCGCCGCGTCCCACTGCGAAATTTGGCTCCGTGTCTTTCCATGTATCTGTGTCCAACCACGCCGCATCCCACCGCAAAATTCAGATCCATGTCTTTCCACGTGTGTAGCCCTCCTCGGACCGTACAGAGCCCTCTCGGTCGGTCTAGGTGACTTCCACCCTCTGGTTGCTGCTGCCGGTCTTTGTCCGAGCCACGCAGTCCGTCCAATCTCGTGTTTGGGTGCCATTGCGGGGGGAGGGAATCCAGCCTGGGGAGGAAAATTGGTATGGAGAAGCCAGCAGTCGACTCAGTCAGGGTGGTGAAGCAAACTCCGCCTTTATTGCTGATTTACCTTCTTTTATACCATCACTAATTATGCCTACAAGTCAATTTCTCATTGGCTAAGCTCCAAAGGTTACATAAACATAGCTCTTCCTCTTCCTCTCAGGTTTCAGTTCCGCTGAGTTGTTTGTCTCTCGTGCCCAGATTTTGCCAAGTCATGCTGACAAGCCACTACCAACAGGCCTACTCCATAACTATATATTTGTGACCCTCAGAGCCTGGCTTATACAACATATCCTGGGAGTCGTGCTCCCTTTCCTTTAGCCGTTCTTCAACAGTGGAGCATTTCCAGAGGAGGACCACATCTGAGAAAAGATGCTGAGGACAGGGTGCACTGCATAGAAACCCCTGTTGGATCCCATCATGTTTAGCTTGAGGAACCAGGAGAGGAAAGCTTACCTCACCAGTTGATCTGGTGGGAGGTGGCTGAGCCAGAAGTAAGCAGGAATTCTCCCTCTACCTTAGACACCTCTGGACTGAGGAAGAGGAGGGCTGATCATAGACTTGTGAGACATGATGACAGCTGGAGAGAGAAGTTGCCTGAGAAAGTGCTGGAAAGGAGGGCTGGGTTTATTCTTGTGTTTGAGAGGTTTCAGAAAGGGCTTCAGAGAGGTACTGTTTCTCTCCCGGAAGCACTGACTTCTCCTTGAGAGGTTCAGCTTTGAGCAGAGAGCTTAGTAAAAAGCTCCATTGGAAGAAGAAAGCCTATATTCCATAGAAGAATGGACTGACAACTTGGGTAGATTACAGGAATGAAATGAGAAAAGCCAAGGCCTCTTTGGAGCTAAACCTGGCAGGGGATGTCAACGTTAACGGGCAGTGTGTCCTCAAGTATACTGGTCACAAAAAGAAAACCAGGGAAAAGTGGGCCTACTGTTGAACGAGCCAGCTGTGGTGGTGACAGAGGATGCAGGGAGTTACTGAATGCCTCCTTTGCTTCAGTCTTACTGCTCAGGCCATTCCTCAGGAGCCTCAGACTTTCGAGGTAGCAGAGAAAGACTGGAGGAAGGAAGGTGTACTCTTGTTTGAGGAAGATCTAGTTAGAGACCAATTAAATAAACTGGATATCCACAAGTCCATGGGTCCTGAAGGGATGCACATGCAAGGGCTGAGAGAACTGGCAGAAGGTATCATTGGGACATTTTAAGCTAGAGAAGATAAGATTGTGGGGGCAGTCTCATCAATGCTTGAGGGGTCGGTGTCAGGAGCATGGGGTCAATCTCTGTTCGGTGGTGCCCAGTGACAGGACAAGAGGCAATAGGCACAAACTGCAAGATAAGAAGTTCCACCTAAACAGGAGGAGAAACTTCTTTCCTGTGAGGGTGGCAGAGCCCTGGTACAGGCTGCTCAGAGAGGTTGTGGAGTCTCCATCTCTGGAGACATTCAGAACAGGATGCTGTCCTGTGGAGCCTGCTTGAGGTGATCCTGCTCTGACAGGGGGTTTGGACGAGATGATCTCCAGAGGGCCCTTCCAACCCCACTCATTCTGTGACTCTGTGATACAGAACCCCTTGTCCTTTCCCTGCCGGCGCTGTTTTCCGTTTCCGATGTGCCAGGGAACCCTGGGAATAACAGGAGTTGTGTAAGAGTTGGAAGCGCTTCCCCTGCCAAACTGCCTGCCGGGGCCTGTTGCCCCCTCGGGGCGCTCTGCTCCCGGCCCGGCCCCGCTACCGCCGGCGCAGGGCTCAGCCCCGGGGCGGAGCTGGCGGCAGCGGGGCCGTGAGGAGAGAGAGGAGGCGGTGGAGAGGAGGCGCCGCGGCCAAAGGCAGCAGAGAGCCGGGGCTGGCGGGATGCGGCGGGGCCGGGGCACAGGACTGGCGGGGCTGGCCGCGGTGCTGCTGGGTGCGTGGGGCTGCCGGGGGTAGCCCTGGGACCACCACTGGGAATAGTCTCTGCGCCTCCTGCTGCTTCTTGAAACTTATACCCCGTCTATTCTCCCCTGATGGTCTCTATTACTCTGTTTTTATTTCTCTTCCTCTCTCCATCTTTCCTTATTCTCGCATGTCTCCCGGCTTCCACCTCTCATTCACTCATTCCTCTCTCTAGCAACTATTACCAGATCATTCCCTTACGGCACATGTCGACATGCTCTGAAAACCCTTCTCCTCATCTCGGCACGGTGCCGGTGCTTGTGCGGGTTTTCCTCTGGGAAACACCAGGCAGGGCTGGGCAGAAAGCAGTTGCTGAGGATTTTCCTTCTCTTTCTCCTTCCTGGCAGCGGCTGTGGGCAGAGCCCAGGTGCAGCAGGAGCCGTCGGCAGAGACCACCGAGGGCATCGCCATCAACATCACTTGCTCCCACCCCAATATACAGTCTTACGAGGACGTCTACTGGTACCGCCAGCTCCCGGGCCGAGGTCCCGCATTCCTCGCGTTCATTCAGGATGGGTCCAAGTCGGTACTGGACCCGCCTGGGAAGCTGTGGGTGTCGGCCGACCGTCGGTCCAGCACCCTGCTGCTCTCCCGGCCCCGGCGCAGGGACGCGGCGGTGTATTACTGCGCCGTGGGAGACACGGGGAGAGGAGCCGGGGCTGCGGCCGGGCACGAACCGCCGCGGGCGGGGCCGGGCGTGTGTGTCGGGGTCGGGGGCACAGCCCCGGCCGGGCCCGCCAGGGGGCGCTGCCGCTGCAGCCGCCTGGCGCCGCCCGGCCCGTGCCCGGGACCCGCGGCCCTTCCCCCGCCCCGCCGGCAGTAGCTGTGGGAGCTGTTCAAATCCCTTTGCAGAGGCTACTGAGGCACAGAGTGAAGGCTCAGCCCAGATGTTGCATTATGCTCTGGAATATCCCTATCGAGCTCAGCTGTCCTGCCCGTGTCCCCTCTCAACTTTTTGTGCACCCCCAGTCTACTCGCTGCTGGGGCAGTGTGCGAACCTGAAAGGATCTTGACTCTGTGTAAGTGATTATCTACATGATTGAAAACATCTCTATCTTAACACCCTGTTCAGCACAAGTCAAAATGTGGCCCCTCACTGGATACTATGAAGAAAACCAACTCTATTCCAGCCACCCTCTTCACGTGTGTTCCTGGATGGGTGCTCAAGCACCTTCTCACTTGGAGGGCTGGGAAGAGCCTGTCCATGGCTTGAGTGCCCAAGGAAAAACACCCAGTGCTGTACATCCTCCTCTTGGCTTTGAAAGTCACAAGCAGGGTCACAATTTGGGGTCTTTCCTTGTGCTGAGCACTTTAACAACTAATTAGTCTCCCTACAGATTCTCCTTGTAGCAGAGGTGGGGAGTCCCAAGTCCACCTGTCTGCAGCAGCAAGGAGAGGGTTTTATACCACTTTCTGCACTGAGGTTTTCTGGGTGGTGTGGACTGGCAGAGGGATGAGAAGGGGCAAGCTTCACCTCCCTTTCTGTGAGTTCCCTGGACATGCTGTGCATGAGAGTGTGACATGGTCCTCATTCTCCTTGCAGACCTGGTGGGACTGGCATATTTTGATGAAAAACAACATTTTGGCTGGAGAGGAGCAGGGCAAGTGGTAAAGCTGGCAGTTTGAGTTGTTTCTCTGCAAGGGTTTGAGAGTGATTCCATGTGAAGAGCAGGGACTTCAGGAGGGAATGGAAAATCATGGAGATGTCATCTATAACAGAGGTGGAAGGAGGAATAAGACTCTGCACATTCTTTTCAGTGTTCAGAAGCCCCTTTCTGTTGGCTATTTCTGAATAAGTGTTTACGAGAGAGCAAGCTGCTAGGGAAGAGTGCAGCAGTAGAAATGGAAACTTCTCTCCTGGGCATAGTGGACAAAATTGGTCACCCTGTGTCCGTATTGCCCAACACATGAAGGTAAGGGGTCAATTCATCCATCCCTGTTGTTCAGCAAGGGCCTACTAATATGCATCCACAGTGTTGGAAGAATGCATAATCTCTACATGGTCAGGTAGGGCAGCGCAAGCATATTTCTTCTTGGGATGACAAAGGAAGTTGTGTATACAAAGGAGATGACTTTAAGGGTCAAGACTGCCTGATCCAGTCTTATATGGCTAAATCTGAAAATACCTGAAGGCTGGAGTGTCTTTAGGAAAGCCGTGGCTGTGCTGGATGTCCCATCTTCTGTCAAGGGCTATACAAAAATCAGGTTCTCTGTGAACAAGTCGATGTGACTGAGGAAGCCCAAGAAGCATCACATACACCCCTTAGGGAGAGAAAAAACCCTAAAACTCATTGCTGCACCTTGTAAAAGTTGAATCAGAGAAAATCTGTTGAGATTGCTGTCTGTAGTGTCCATTTCCAAAATATGTTGAAGTAGGGTGGGGCTGAGCTCAAAGAGCACAACCTCAGCCTTTCAGCTCAGCTGCACATTTTAGTAAGAGAATACCTTTATGAAAATAAACACAAAAGAGTCTGTTCTGGGTGGAGCAGGTTTACTGAGGGATAAGGCTTGTAACTCCGTGGGGGACCAGGCTAGAGCAGTCAGGGACTGAGAGACTGAGAGACATTCTATGATTCTATGACTGCACCCATAGAAGAGACCAACACTAGGGCAGCTGGTGAAGACCTGAAGCCCCGTGGGAAAGTACTCACATTGGAGAAGTTCGTGGAGGACTGTCTGCCATGGGTGGGACCCCACGGTGCAGCAGGGGAAGGGGGTGTGGAATAGCCCCCTCTGACAAAGAAGGAAACCAACTTACGAAGAACTGATCAAAACCCCCATTCCCCCAGTCCCTGCCCCTCACTGTGCGACAATGGGGGGAGGGGAAGAACGGAGTGAAATCCTGACTAAAGTAAAGTCTGCTAAGAAGGGAGGGGTGGGGGGAGGTGTTTTAAGATCCGGTTGTACTTCTCATTATCCGACAATAGTTTCTGTGAGTGATTTTTGGGAAGGGAAACTGCCTGCTGGGGCTGTTGCCGTGGCGCTGCCCCTGCCCTTTGGCTCCTTCCCGGGCAGCGGCGTCCCCGTGGCCGAGGTGCCTGTGCAGGGGGCAGCCTCTGCCCGCACTCCCGCCCAGCCAGTGCCGCTGCGGGCAGCTCCGCTCCGGCCGCTCTGTCCCGCGGCGCCGCCTTCCCGCTGGCTCCGCGCTCCCAGCCGCTGTTCCCGGGGCCGCTGCCGGCCGTTCCCGGGACACTCGGCCGGACACGGCGGCTGCAAGGGCGGCAGCAGCACCCGAGGGGCCCCGGGGGTAGTTGTGGGTTTGGGGTGCCTTGTCCCCCGGCAGCAGCAGCAGCAGCACCCGCCCCGTTCCTCTGGGCGGCTTTCCCGAGCTCCAGTTTCGCCGGCGGCTCGTCCCGCTTCGCTCTGCGCCGGGGAGTGCGGGGGGACCAGGGCTGGGCAGCGCCGCGCCCCTCGGGCCGCTCTGCTCCCGGCCCGCCCGGCCCGGCCCCGCTGCCGCCGGCGCAGGGCTCAGCCCCGGGGCGGAGCTGGCGGCAGCGGGGCCGTGAGGAGAGAGAGGAGGCGGCGGAGAGGAGGCGCCGCGGCCACAGGCAGCAGAGAGCCGGGGCTGGCGGGATGCGGCGGGGCCGGGGCGCAGGGCTGGCGGGGCTGGCCGCGGTGCTGCTGGGTGCGTGGGGCTGCCGGGGGTGGCTGTGTCCGGGTCTGGGACCACCGCTGTGCCCGAGAACGTTCTCTGGCTCTCTTGCTCCTTCTCGAATCGTATTTCCCCGCGCCTGTCATCCCGTTCTTGTGTCTATTAGTCCGTTTCTTTCTCTGACTCATTTTATCCCTTTACCTTTCTCATGCGTATCTCCGCCCTTCTGTCATTCACACATTCCACATTCCAGCAACTATTCCTGGGCACTCTCATTTCTGCAGATGCTGGAAACTCTTCTCATCTCTGCACGGTGCTGGTGCTTGTGCGGGATTTCCTCTGGGAAACACCAGGCAGGGCTGGGCAGAAAGCAGTTGCTGAGGATTTTCCTTCTCTTTCTCCTTCCTGGCAGCGGCTGTGGGCAGAGCCCAGGTGCAGCAGGAGCCGTCGGCAGAGACCACCGAGGGCATCGCCATCAACATCACTTGCTCACACCCCAATATACAGTCTTACGAGTACATCTACTGGTACCGTCAGCTGCCGGGCCGAGGTCCCACATTCCTCGGGTACACTGAGAAAGGGTCCAAGTCTGTGCCAAACCCGCCTGGGAAGCTGTGGGTGTCGGCAGACCGTCGTTCCAGCACCCTACTGCTCTCCCGGCCCCGGGGCAGGGACGCGGCGGTGTATTACTGCGCCGTGGGAGACACGGGGAGAGGAGCCGGGGCTGCGGCCGGGCACGAACCGCCGCGGGCGGGGCCGGGCGTGTGTGTCGGGGTCGGGGGCACAGCCCCGGCCGGGCCCGCCAGGGGGCGCTACCGCTGCGGCCGCCGGGGCCGCCTGGCGCCGCCCGGCCCGTGCCCGGGACCCGCGGCCCTTTCCCCGCCCCGCCGGGCCCGGCCCCGGCAGCACCAGCTCCTCCCGCCAGTCGGGGCCTGCGCTCGGCCCCTGTGCGCAGTGACGGCTGCTGCGGGTCTGTGCTCCCGGAGGCAGCAAACAGCCTCGCTCGCTCAGCGCTCCCCGTGGAGCCTGACACGGGCCGTGCAAGGCCGGGGGCCAGCAGGGTTTGTCTCCCAGGCCTCTCCTGCTTCCCCAGAAAGGGCTCAGAGCCTTCGGGGTGACGTGGCACCCTCTGGCCTGTCTGGAAAGGCCTGCCAGCCTTGTCTCTGGAATGCAGCTCAGAGGGCACAGGTTCCCCTTCAGCCCAGCTCAGGCTGGTTCTGCACTGGCCTCTGTCCCCCCTTTCCAAGGATGCTGAGCTCTTTTGGCCAGGCACAGGGACAGCTTCAGGTCCTTCCTGTGAGGCACAGATTTCATGGTTCCCTTCATGAACTCATATGCTCCCGAGGGATGCTCAGCGTAGGGGCTGTGTCATCGTAGCTTTGCTCCCTTGTGCAAACACACAGCAGGTCCCAGCCAGTGTTTTCCCTTCCCAAGGACACCCACAGCCATCTCCACCCAAGGTTTTTCTCACATAAGCAGGCCCCTCAGGCATTTCAATTAGGCAATGAGGAATGCTGTAATTAGGAAAGCAACAAACCCAGGAATTACCAGGTGTCCTGGTTTAGCCCTGGCTGGACTCCAGGTCACTTGAGTGCTGCTTGTAACCCAAGAAGGGGTTTGATAGTCATATGTTTTTGATGGTTTAGCCCTGGCTGGAGACCAGATGCCCACCAAAGTCAGTCTATCTCTCCCCCTTTCAGTTGGACATAAAGCGGCGTGGGTCACTGCTATGGGGTGCAGTCATAAATCACAATGTCTCTCAGTCCCAGTCCTCCATGGGGTCACAAGCCCGCCCACCCCCAGCAAACCTTTTCCAGAGCAAATCGCTCCCTCGCTCATCTCTGTGTCTCTGTCTCTCTACACGGGCTGCAAGTGCTGGCAGGGGCTTGCTCTAACACAGGTCACAGCATCTCCTGTATGTCACCCCCTGCTCCAGCATGGGGCCTCTCCATGGGCTGCAGGTGGGGTCTCGGCCTTTTCCATGGTCTGTGGGGGGTCACCCACTCCACCATGGGGTTCTCCTTGGGCTGTTGGGGCACCTTCCTCTTCAGCACCTGGGGTGCCTCCTTACCCCCTCCCCAGCCTTGGTGTCTGCACAGCTCCTTACATCTTCTCACTCCCTTCTCTGGTGGCAAAATGCAGCTGCTTGCATTTTCTTTTCTCCTGTATGTGATTCCCAGAGGTGCTGTGACCATCGCTGATTGGCTCAGCCTTGGTCAGCAATGACTCTGGCCTTGTGTCAGCTGCTGTTTACTCTCTGGGGCCTGCAGAGAGCTTCTGGCTGCTTCTTACAGCAGCCATCTCTGCAGCCCCCCTTCTCTACCAGTACCCAGCCATGCAAAACTGACAGGCTGCTTCTGAGCATGAGGAGGAAAGGCCCTGGGATTTCTAGGGCAGGAATGCAGCAGTGTGGGCAGAAGACTGAAGAGCTCAAGTGCTGCCCACACTGCACCATCCTGGCCATTGCTATCAGACCTGAGATGCTAAACACTGAATCGCAGCCCCATCCCCTCTTCCACACATTCCTTGTGTGGATCCCTACTCATTTCCCTATGTATTTCTGAAAGGACACAGTGAACAGTAGCTTTGGCTCCATCCAGCTCCCGTGACACTCCAGCTGTGCTAAGGCCAGTGGATGTAGTACTGTTGTGGGTTTGTGTGGCAAGCTTCTGGTGGAGAACAGGGGCTGCAGGGGTGGTTTCTGCAAGAAGCAGCTAGAAGTTTATTCTGGGCCCGACAGAGTAAATACCAGCCAGTTTGAGTATGGATCCACCGCTGACTAAGGCCGAGCCAGTCAGCTACAGTCATAGTGCCTCTGTAAATTATATCTAAGAGGAAAAAAACAGAAGCAGACAATTTTTGTTACCAGAGAAGGGAGGGAGAACATGTAAGAAACTCTGCAGGCACCACGGTCAGTGTAGAGGGAAGAGGAGGAGGTGCCGTAGGCCCCAGAGAGAAAGATTCCCCTGCAGCCTGTGGAGAAGACTATGGTCGAGCCTGCTGTCCCCGTGCAGCCCATGGAAGGTGATCCTAGGCATGGATTGTGGCAATCCCAAGCACAACACCAGGCTGAGTGGAGAATGGATTATGAGCAGCTTTGAGGAGAAGGACATGGGGATGTTGATGAAAAGTTCACCGTAAGCGAGAGCGCCAACCATGTTCTGTGCCACAGCAACAGAGGCATGACCAGCAGCTTGAGGGAGGTAATTCTGCCCCTGTACTCCACTCTCATGAGACTACCCTGGGAGTACTGTGTCCAGCTCTGGTGACCCCAACATAAGACTTGTGAAGTCAAAAGGAGGGCTAGGAAGATGATTGTGGCCTTGAGCACCTCTCCTGTGATCTCATATGGGGAGAGTTGGGAGTTGCCTGGAGAAGAGACGTCTCCAGGGAGATCTTAGAGCAGCCTTCGAGTACCTGAAGCAGAATTGGGTCTTTTTACCAGAGCATGTATTCTTAGGAGAAGGAGTAATGGCTTGAAGATGAAAGAGGGTAGATGTCAATGAGGTGTTAGGAGGAAATTCTTCCCTGAGAGGGTGGTGAGTCGCTGGAACATGTTGCCCAGAGAAGCTATGATGATTATGAAAATGATTAGAGGGCTGGAGTACCTGCCCTACAAAGAGAGGCTGAGGGAGCTGGGCTTGTTCAGTCTGGAGAAGAGAAGGCTGCGGGGAGACCTCATTGCAGCCTTCCAGTACATGAAGGGAGCTTAAAAGCAGGAGGGGATTCAACTTTTTAAAAGGATAGACAATGACAGGACAAGGGGGAATGGATTTAAACTAAAGGAAGGAAGGTTTAGATTAGATATTAGGGGAAATTTTTTACAGAAAGAGTGGTGAGGTGCTGGAACAGGCTGCCCAGAGAGGTAGTGGATGCCCCGTCCCTGGAAGTGTTCAAGGCCAGGTTGGATGGGGCCCTGGGCAACCTAGTGTAGATCCAGGCCTGAGGTTGGTGGCCCTGCCTGTGGCAGGGGAGTTGGAGCTCTATGATCCTTGGGGTCCCTTCCAACTCATACCATTCTATGATTCTATGATTCTGTGGTTGCTCTGTCATTGGAACAGTACAAGGCCAGGCTGGATGGGGCTTTAGGCCACCTTGCTAGTGGAAGATGGCACAGGGATTTGACCTAGATCATCCAAACCATTGTATGACTCCATGATACTGGGGCTCATTGCTATGACCCACTTTACCTCCATCTGCACCTCCTCCATGTGTATGATGTTTTTTCCTGAGGGTCTGCTCTGCCTTAGGCAAGTGTCACATCTTCTCCATTTGCACTGCCAACCTCAAAGGAGTGGCCACCAATTCTGTGTCCGTGGTCTCAAGTACCTGAGGATGGCAGAACCCTTCTACTGCACGAGTTGTGTAAGAGTGGGAAGTGCTTCCCATGCCAAACTGCCTGCCGGGGCTATTGCCGTGGCGCTGCCCCTGCCCTTTGGCTCCTTCCCGGGCAGCGACGTCCCCGTGGCCGAGGTGCCTGTGCAGGGGGCAGCCTCTGCCCGCACTCCCGCCCAGCCAGTGCCGCTGCGGGCAGCTCCGCTCCGGCCGCTCTGTCCCGCGGCGCCGCCTTCGCGCTGGCTCCGTGCTCCCAGCCGCTGTGCCCGGGGCCGCTGCCGGCCATTCCCGGGACACTCGGCCGGACACGGCGGCTGCAAGGGCGGCAGCAGCACCCGAGGGGCCCAGGGGGTCACTGTGGGTTAGGGCTGCCTTGTCCCCGGACAGCAGCAGCAGCAGCACCCGCCCCGTTCCTCTGGGCGGCTTTCCCGAGCTCCGGCCGCGCCGGCGGCTCGTCCCGCTTCGCTCTGCGCCGGCGCAGGGCTCAGCCCCGGGGCGGAGCTGGCGGCAGCGGGGCCGTGAGGAGAGAGAGGAGGCGGCGGAGAGGAGGCGCCGCGGCCACAGGCAGCAGAGAGCCGGGGCTGGCGGGATGCGGCGGGGCCGGGGCACAGGGCTGGCGGGGCTAGCCGCGGTGCTAGCCGCGGTGCTGCTGGGTGCGTGGGGCTGCCAGGGGTGGCGGTGAACTGGACCCCCGACCACGGACGAGGGCTGGGCCCGCGGCTTGTCTCTGGCCCTCCTGCTTCTTCTCCTACATTATTGCCCCTCTATCCTAATTTATTCATCCTTTCTACCCTCAAGGAGCTCAGTTACTCACAGCTTGGCTATTACTCTATTACTTATTACTCTCTTCGTTTCTTTCTCTCTGCTGTATTTTCTGTCCTTTCCTTTGTCTTATCTCTCTCTCCCCACTTACACCCATTATTTACGCATTCCTCTCTCCAGCAAATATTAATGGATAGTTCCCTCACAGCAGATGCCCACATCCTCTGGAAACTCTTTTCATCTCGGCACGGTGCCGGTGCTTGTGCGGGATTTCCTTTGGGAAACACCAGGCAGGGCTGGGCAGAAAGCAGTTGCTGAGGATTTTCCTTCTCTTTCTCCTTCCTGGCAGCGGCTGTGGGCAGAGCCCAGGTGCAGCAGGAGCCGTCGGCAGAGACCACCGAGGGCAACGACATCAGCATCCACTGCTCGCACCCCAACATACAGTCTTACGAGTACATCTACTGGTACCGTCAGTTCCCGGGCCGCAGCCCCACATTCCTCGTAAGCGCTTTCCAAGGCTCCAGTTCGATGACGGACCCTGCGGGGCAGGTGTCAGTGGCGGCAGACCGTCAGTCCAGCACCCTGCTGCTCTCCCGGCCCCGGCGCAGGGACGCGGCGGTGTATTACTGCGCCGTGGGAGACACGGGGAGAGGAGCCGGGGCTGCGGCCGGGCACGAACCGCCGCGGGCGGGGCCGGGCGTGTGTGTCGGGGTCGGGGGCACAGCCCCGGCCGGGCCCGCCAGGGGGCGCTGCCGCTCCGGCCGCCGGGGCTGTCGGGCGCCGCCCGGCCGCATCCCGAAGCCGCTGAGGATGGGGCCAACAGCAGCGGAGGTGGAGGAGCCCACAAGGGTGTTCTGTGGGAAGGAGCTGATCATGGGGCCGGGCAGGGTCACCACCACAGCAGGGGGCTCAATGACCACGGTGGAGTTCTGGCACTGCCTGACACAGGGCTCATTGCAGCTGTTGGCCAGTGGGGTCGGGCCGCAGGGCCGGCAGGGCAGGCACTGGCTGTAGCAGGAAATGTTTCTAAGGGTGGAGCTGCACCTGGGAGAGAAGCAGGGAGGAAGCACAGCAGAAGGGTGAGTGAGGAGCAGCCTGGGTTTTTTTTCTGTCTCACAAAGGAGCCAAGTGGTCCTGGGGAGCTGGAAACTTTGCCAGGAGCCACATGGTCTTCATCATCCTGTAAAGAGCAGCCTGGCTCAGAGAGGGTCCCTTACCTTTGGTATGGAGGATCATCGCTGAAATGTAAGTATGAGGAGGCCTGGCAGATTGATTACATCACCCTCCCACAAACCCGCCACGGCAAACATTATTTGCTTACAATGGTGGAGGCAACCACTGCCTGCCTGGAAACATCCTATGCCCCATGCCACTGCCTGGAATAGAACCCTGGGCCTTGAAAAGCAGGTCCTATGGCGACACAGTACCCCAGAACGAATTGAGTCAGACAATGGGACTCATTTCCGGAACACTCTCATAGACACCTGGGCCAAAGAGCATGACATGGAGTGGGTGTACCACATTCCTCATCATGCACCAGCTTCTGGGAAAGTTGAACAGTACAACAGGCTGTTAAGGAGTACATTGAGAGCAATGGGTGGTGGGACCTTCAAACACTGGGAAACACATTTAGCAAAAGTCACGTGGTTAGTTACCTCTAGGGGATCTACTGATCAGGCTGGCCCTGCCCAGTCAAAATTTCCACATACTGTAGAAGGAGACAGAGTCCCAGTAGTGCATATGAAGAATATGTTGGACAATTTGTGCTGTCCCTGCTTCAGGCAAAGGCAAACCCACATCTGGGATTGTTTTTGCTCAAGGACCTGGCTGTACTTTGTGGGTGTTGCAGAAGGATGGGGAAGTCCGATGTGTACCTCAAGGGGATCTGATTTTGGGTGAGACTAGCCAATATAATTAATAAAGTAGAAATTGTATGGTATTAATTGCTAAATAACACCATTGTATATTTGTTATTGCTATAATTGCTGTATGTTGTACCAATGGTATTACAGTAAAATCACACAAATTATTGAAGGATGAGTGCCACGATGATGGGACTAGAATGGGCATCAGCAACTGGGTCCCAGAAACTTTGTTGAAAATAAACACCTTCGACCCAGAGACTACAAACATTGACCATGCCAAGTGTATCAGTTCAGATCCCAGGATGCAGCATGCAACAATCCAATGGCACACATCATCACTCCTGCCCTGAGAGACTGTTATGACAGATGGAGCCTGAAGTCATGGACTAAATGAACTCAACAGATATTTTAGAGTGATGGCCCATAGACTAAGGGAGTGGTATGTATATGCATGTGTGTGGGGGGGTCAAAACCAGGAAACTCATTGTACCTAAGGGAATTATTTGATCTGGGCATGATGTAAATGGTATGGAATAAGGGGTGGATAATGTCCTGGTTTTGGCTAGGATGGAGTTAATTTTCTTTCTAGCAGCTGTTGGAATGCTGTGTTTGGGAGTTGGGATGAGAGCAGTGCTGGTAACACCCTGATGTTTTTAGGTGTTGCCAAGCAGTTATGGACTTTTCAGTTGTTCATATTTCCCCGCTGACGAAGCTGGGAGGAGACACAGCCAGGACAGGTGACCCAGACTGGCCAAAGAGTGTATTCCATGCTAATTACATCATGCTCAGTGTAAAGGGGAGAGCTGGTGGGGGGAGGAGCACTCAGCTCCAAGACATGAGGTTTTCTGGGGATGGTCCAGTTTCAGGCCAGCTCTGAGCTGTACAGTCTGAGCTGTGCAGTTCAGTGAGAAACTGCATTGTGTGTCACGAGTTTCATATATTTTGCTATAAATTCCTATTATTGTTATTGTATCTGTCTGCTATTCCAGTAAACTATCCCAACCTGTGAGTTTTTGGGTTTTCTGGCTTTCTTTTTCCCCCCTTCTTCCTTTCCCCAATTCCCCAACACCCTACCCCCCACAGCCTCCTCCCTCCCTCTTGGAGAGCGAGCAGCTGCTTTGTGCCCAGCTCTTGGCTGGGGCAAAACCAGTCAAAGGAGGCTGTTGGCTCTGTTGAGTGATTGTGTCGCCTTGTCTTGTGTACTGTATTCTGTTCTGGGTCCCACCATTTAAAGAGGATGTGAAGGTTCTTGAATGCATCCTGACTAAGGTGACAAAGGTGATGAAAGGGCCTGAAGGTATGTACTATGAACAGCAGCTAAGGACACTGTGTTTTTCTAGTTTGGAGAGAAGGAGGCTGAAGGATGACCTCATTGCTCTCTGCAGCTTCCTGACAGGGGAAAGTGGAGAGGGAGGTACTGATCTCTTCCTGCTGGGATCCAATGACAGGACACATGGGAATGATTCACAGCTGAACCAGGAAGGTTCAAACTAGATATTAGGAAATATTTCTTTATTGAGAGGGTGCGCTAACACTGGAAGAGGCTTCCTAGAGAGGGCATACACTTGGCACAGGGTGGCTGTGTCATCCCATGCATCCCATGTTCTACAAAGTGACAATGATGTTAGGGCAGCTGCTTGCAGTCTGACAGGTGTTGCTGTCAACATATGGATTTGCTGTGTCACCAGTGAACTGACCAGCTGTGAACACAACACATAGACTGCTCAGAGGATTCAGGGTGTCTCTCTCAAACCTAGAGCTCTGGGTGCCTCTCAACTCTACAAAGATTTGTATGCTCTGAGTGAACTTAGTGAACTAAGTGAAATTCATAAATGTTTGGACTATGTGAAGAATTAGGGGTAGTGATGGTCACAATCCCAAGATAGGAAATGCTGGTGTCCTGTCCAGGACTTTCCCCTGTGAACAGGTGGTTTTCAGACAGTGATCAGATCCAGTGGAAGAAGTCTGCCATGAAGGGATGAGCAGGGCAAGTACTGATCCCATGATGTATATACAGGCCCAGCTTCAGATCTATTCATGTGGCCTGGTACAGTAGCATCCCTTTGGGCTCACGCAGCGCATAGAATCATAGAATGGCATTGGTTGGAAGGGACCCCAAGGATCACAGAGCTCCAACCCCCTGCCACAGGCAGGGCCACCAACCTCCAGGTCTGGATATACACAAGGGTGCCCAAGGCCCTATCCAACCTGGCCTTGAACACCTCCAGGGATGGGGCACCCACCCCTTCTCTAGGCAGCCTGTTCCAGCCCCTCACTACTCTTTCTGTAAAAAACTTCCCCCTAATACCTAATTTAAACCTTCCTTCCTTTAGCTTTAATCCATTCCCCCTTGTCCTGCCATTGTCAACCATTTTAAAAAGTTGATTCCTCTCCTGTTTATATGCTTCCTAAGTGCATACTTCTGAGGAAAGACTGGGGGCTCTCCTGAAGCCAAAGAGGTCCTGTAGCCCACAAGAATTTTTCCCACCAAGCCAACCACAATTGCAGTACACAGGGCACTACCACACTGGAGCTGAGACACACCTTCTGGTGTCCTGGCAGGAAAAATACGAAGAGAGACCCAAGGGTGCCTTGACAATGCCAACTCCTTGTTCTGCATCTCCTCTCACCTTTGGGGTTAAGGGACAGCACTCTGAACAGTGTGTGATTTTGACACCTGCTTATAGTCCAAAAGAGCTCTAACCCTTCTCTTTGCCATCTTCCCATGTACCACGACAAGCCTTTCTCCTCTCACATTCCAAAATTCCTTCACCTTTGAAAGCAAGCTCTGTGGTTTCCATTATTTCCATTTAGTACAGGTACCCAGAGATAGCCCATCTGCTGAGGGATGTGAAGAGCTGTGCTCTAGTTTTGGACATCACTCTGTCTGACTCAGCACAGCCCATGAGAAGTGAGCAGATGAAATTGGGAAATAGAGTCATTTGAGAGCCGACAGGGAGAAAGGAAACATCTCTTCTTGTGTCCCAGAACTGAAACTCCTCCTGAGCAGCCCAGGACACTTTCAGGCCTCTTTGCTGCCAGGGCACATTGCTGGCTCACGATCAAGCTGCTGTCCACCAGAAGCCTCGGGTGCTTGTTGGCGCCTGTGATTCCCTGTGAACAGCCCCCGGGCTGCCCTGGTGTGTGGGGTTGGACCTGCCCGGCTGCAGGGCCTCGTTTTTCCCTCTGTGGAAGTGGATGGGGTTTCTTCCTGCCAACTACTTCTCCAACCTGTCGGGTGCCTCTGAGTGTCGAGTGGCCCCGGGCAGGGGCTGGGGGTGAGGCCAGGGCGGGTTGGGGGTCCAGGGCACCACGCACGGTCGTGTCGCACAGCCATGACCCTCGGTCCACCCGCGTCACCCGAAAGGGGCGGTGGCACGGGGGCGGGCCCTGCCGTGCTGGGCCCCCTTTGGGGGCGGGTAGGGACGTCAGCGCTGCCCAGGCAAAGGGCCGAGCCGGCGGGGGTGGCAGTACGACCGGGGCCGCAGTGTGACTCTGCTCGGCTTCTCTCCGGCTCTCCCCGCGCACTTCGGCCACCACCAGCCTCGGCGCGGCAGGGCACGATGGCTGCTGGGCTGGGGCTGTGGCTTCTGGCCTTCACCTTGGCTGCGGAGCCGGCAGGTGAGAGCCGGGCGGAGAGGACATCGAGTCTGCCGCTGGACCCGGCGCTGGGGTTGCCAGGGAGCGGCCCTGCCCATCCTGGGGATCCGGGACTGCAGCTCCTCCCTTGCTGTCGCCTGGTGCTCGCCTTCCTTAGCGGGGAACGGGTGTCGTTGGGGAGAGGGGAGGCCGAGGCTCGGTAGCGACAGGCGCAGAAAGGGGCTTTGGTTCTGCGGGTGGGGGCCGCAGTGTCAGCAGCAGGCCCGGCTCAGCCCCGAGGAAGTCAGGCAGAGCATTAGCCTGAGCGCGGGGCTTTGCTGGGAGAGAGGTGGGGGGCAGCTGTTGCTGTGATGGGGCAGGGAGGCACGGTGGTGGTGGGTGAAGGTCCTTGGGCTGTGGGCTCACCCTGCCTGTGCTGTCTGTCCACAGGGCTGTGGGCACAGGTGCGGCTGGTGGAGAGCGGCGGGGGCATTCGAGAGCCCGGGCAGAACGTGCTTCTCTCCTGCCAAGGATCCGGATTGACCTTCCAGAATTATTATGTTCTGTGGTATCGTCAGACAATGGGTAGCAGTCTGGAGTTGGTGTCCTACATCTCTTCATCAAGTACTGCATATTATGATCCATCAGTGAAAGATCGAGCCACAGCCTACCGAGACAATTCCCAGTCCAAGTCATCTCTGGAACTGCGGCACCTGCGCCCTCAGGACTCCGCCCGCTACTTCTGTGCCGTTGCTCACACAGAGACAGGAAATCCTGCAGAGCTTTAACACAAACCTCCTGCCAGGGTCCTGGCTGTTTGCCTTGGTGCTGGAAGGGAGGCGAGTCACATAGATACTCTGGGTTGCTCTCAGTCAGTCATATAGTTACAGTATAGTGTTTTCAAATGCTTGATTCTGATAGGGATATTGTACCTCCTTATGTCCCCAAATGAGCTCCAAGCCTTCTGTTTGTCGTCTTCCCACGTGTCATGGAAATCCTGTGTTCTGTCAGACTCCAAACTGCCTTTGCCTTTGGAATCAACTTTTTCCCCCCCCCCCCGCTTTCTGAGGAGTACCTGTACCCAGTTATGGGCAAGTGGTAAGAGGTGTTGTGGTGGTTTGACCCTGGCTGCAAGTCAGATGCTCACTAAAGTTGTTCTATTACTCCCTTTCTCAGCTGGACAGAAGAGAAAATACATATTGAGGGGCTTAGGAGTGGAGCTAAGGACAGGGAGAGATCATTCTGCCATTAGTGTCACAGGCAAAACAGACTCAACATAGTAAAGGACACACACACACAGAGTGAAACCAGAGTCAGATTATGAGAAGTAGAAGGACATCTCAAAACACCTCCCCCCACCCCATCTTTTTTTTGAGGTGTAACTTTGTTCATGATTTCTCTCCCTTCTCCCACCCGCCCACAGGGTGGCACTGGGTGGGGGCAGGGAGTGGGGGAATGGCGTTTGGGTTAGTTCCTCACAAGTTGTTTTCCTTCTTAGGGGGGAGGAGGGGGATGTGGAGCATTCATCACACTCTTCTGCTGCTCCAGCATGGGGTCCTGCCTGTATTGTTCCAAATACCATTTCACAGGAAGTGGGATGAGTGGTTTGTCTCAAACAATCTGTCTTGCAAGATAACAGAACCTGCAAAGGCAGGACAACGTTTTGTGGACTGGCTCTCACCTCACAAGGGGCTTGATCCTGCAGGCATCTGTGGGGTGTTGGAGTAGGGCCTCCATCCTCCCAAGGTATGAAGGGCCTATAAACTCATGATCTCAAAGCAGCTGCTCTGACATTATGCTTAGGACATTTTGCTTAGGTGGAGTTCTCATTCAGTAAACCACCTGAACACTGTCCCTGCAAGGGCAGCCCCTCAGACAACAGCCACCTGATAAACAGGATCCTGTCCTTATCCCATAAGGAACTGACCTGTGAGTGGGGCCTTGTGGAGGCAGAGTGCCTTCTTGCTAAAATCCTGTGTGAGGCCACTGAACCAACAGCCCAGTTGGGGTGGGGTCAAATGACCACTTGTCATGCCCATTCCCCCCAACTCATTTCCAGAACACTCTGCAACTCAGCACTGAATCTGTACAAGATATGCCAGGCCCCTCTGAAGGGTGAGGCCAGGGAGCATAAAATATACAGATTCAGGACATCTGGGATGTGCCAGCCATCCAGGGACTACAAATTTATGATGATCTATACTGCATCCCTGTGTGGCTGTTATCTTATTTTTTGTCTTTTACTCTCCTCCTCAATCTCTCCTTCTCAATCTCTCTCAATTTCTAACCTTATTCTCAGCACAGAATAGTAAAATTGTTTCCAGTTTTGCTAAATTCTACTAATGGTAATCTATTTCTACAAATATATAGTGTAGTGTGGTTTTGTTTGCAAGCTTTCTAATTCTACTGGCTTTTAAGTAAAGTTGTGTTTTGCTTGGAACTCCTGGATAATTGTTACTCCTGAGTACCACAGAGGATTACAGAAGATAATCTTGCTGGTGTGCTTGTTAAAACTGGTTAGCTAAGATAGGGTTAACCTGGCCCTTGGGGTAGGTAAAACAGGTTAACTCTACACGCATCCATCTGTGGGGATGGGACAGATATGTCTGATTCTCTGTTCTCCTCACCTGGTGGTGTTAGAAATATCAATGGTCCTGAGAAAGGACTCGAGGTAGACACATTAGTGAAGCAGTAATTTATTATACGTTCTTGCAAGAGCGGGTGACCTAACAAAGTAGGCACACCTTTGGTCAGAGTTAGTAGGATTTTTATACCATATCCTCGTCCAAAATTATTAGATTACATCATACACCTATACATATTCATAACCTGTCCCGCTTCATATTAAAATGAGTCCCAAGAAGTCATTTCCATAAACTCCTCCCAACTGCGCCTGCGCACTGCTGTTTGGTGGTGGTGGTTGAGGGTCGTGGGGATGAAGTCAGATGGCTCCTCTTCATCACCGCAAGTAACCTTCTGTTATGCGCAGACTCAGCTTCCCCTTGACTCTGATCCAAACTACAAACCCTGTTTCAGCAGGTTTTGCACACTTTCAAAGACAAGGGAGAGCTCGAACTAGCTACAATGAAATACTTTCTCTGAATTTATGACCAATTATGAGACAAGCAAGAAATGCCTGAACAGATAAGAAGTTCGCTAGACCATTGGGGGGGACTAGAACTCATCAAAGAAATAATTCTATTTTCACAGAGCTCATAGTAGGCATTGTTTATGCAAGGTCATTTCTGACACAAACTGTTAGTAAGCCCCCCTTACCAAGCATTTTAGTAGCAAGCACCCTTTAACCCTTTGTAAGCATCTTGTTAGAAAGCCCCATATCAATCTCCCTTTTTCTATAAAGTTAGTAAATTCTTTTACTACACCTTAATCCTAATATACTGATTCTCTGTCTAACTTTTCCAGATATTTGTCTGATTCTAGCTTTCGCCTTCACTGGATTCACGCATGTGTGAGCTTCCTTTTCTAGTACTTTCTGTGGGGAGGTTGGGGGAACACTGCGCCTGCGCATTTCCCTAAACACATAGCTGGGGGAACGAGCACCTGAGCAGCAGAAAATGGCTGGCATGGGTGAAGGCAAGACCCCAGATCCCCAGACTTCCCAAAGAGGTAAGGCCTCCTCTCTACAGCACTCTAGCCAGGCAGTAAGGACAATGTCCTTGCTATGGCTATAGTGGTGTATTGTTCCTTTACCATTAGATTCTCAGGCCATCATCGCCTACCAGACAGGTGCTTTTTCACATCCCGGAACAACCAGAGAGGTGGGTGTTCTTGAGACTGAGTGGTCTCTTCAAACTTAGATAGTTGGCCTAGAAAGGATCAAGGCCTTCCTTTTCTGTTACTGCTTTATTTCTAGGCAGACAACCCATGCTTCTCCCCGCAGGGTGGCAGATGATGTGGAGATGTATGAGCGATGCCTGAGGATTGCAATCTACGCACTGATAGCAGTCACCACTATTGTGATCTTCCTTATGATTGTGACTGCTTACCTTTGCTGTTATGGTTGTGAGCACTAATAAAGTTTAGTTTTGTTCAATTAATCAGGAGTTTCTCTATATAAATCTATTAGACAAAAGCGGGAAAAGGGGGAGAAAGTTGCTACACCACGTGACTGATAAAACGTAAAGTAAAAGTTTCCCTCCCCTTTATCTTATGTGCTATTTGTTACATTCTAAATTCCCTACAAAGGATTTCTGATGAGACAGCCTTAGTCCCCCACAAAATACAATAATCCTTTTCAGTTTGCAAAAGCAACATTTCTCAGCATTTTCCACAGTGGGATGTGACACTATCCATGTGAGGCAGTCTCCAGAAACTTCTCCAATGTGAGTCCTTCCCCACAGGGCTTCAGCTCTTCACCAACTGCCCCAGTGTGGGTCACTGCTATGGGTGCAGCCACAAATCATAGAATGTCTCTCCGTCTCTCAGGCTCAGACTGCTCCAGCCTGATCCCCCATGGAGTCACAAGCTGCCCCAGCAAACCTGCTCTGGCATGGGTCTCCTTCTCTCTCTCTGTGTTTCTATCTCACTATATGGACTGCAGATCTGCTGCCACTGGCTTGCTCCTATGCAGGTCACAGCATCTTTCATATGTCTCCATCCACTCCAGCATGGGGCTTCTCCATGGGCTGCAAGTGGGGTCTTCTCTCCCTATCATCTTCCATGGGCTTTGGGGGGACACCCGCTCCACCATGCTCTTCTCCACGGGCTGCAGGGGAATCTTTCTCTCCAGTGCCTGGAGTGCCTCCTCCCCACCTTCTTCACTGACCTTGGTGTCTGTAGAGTTTTTTACATCTTCTCATTCCCTCCTCTGGTGGCAAAAAGATGCTGCTTGTGGGTTTTTTCCTCTTAAGTGTGATTCAGAGAGGCACTATGACCATCACTGATTGGCTTGGCCTTGGTCAGTGGTGAGTCCTGCTTTGAGCCCAGCTGGTATTTACTCTGTTGGGCCTAGGGAGTCTCTGAGGAGAAAAAGGAGTGGGAGAAGAAATGTGACAACCACCCTCCCCATTCCCCATCCCCCTGCTCTGCTGTTTGGGGCTAGGGGCCAACCCCCATTCTGTATTGGTGCCTGGCATTATTCCTCCCTATGTACAGGATCCTACACTTCTATTTGTTGACCTTTGTTTGCTTTGTCTCCAACCAATTCTCTAGCACCGTGTCCAGATTTGCTGAATGGCAGAGCAGCCTTCTGGTCTATCAGCCACTTCTCCCAGTTCGGAAGCATCATCAAACTTTCTGAGGGTACACTGTGTCCTTTCATCCGGGTCTTTGATAAGAGCATGAATAAGTCCTGACCAAGGAGTGACCCTGGGCAGACCACTGTCTACGGACCTCCAAATGGACTCTGCGCTGCTTATCACAACCCTCTGAGCTCTGCCATTCAGCCAGTTCTCAGCGCATCTCACTGCCCACTCAACTAAGCCACACATAGAAAATACCAGCAGAAGCTCCTCAGTCCCTCCTCAGGGGTGACCCCACAGCAGTATATCACCTTCTGCCTAGCAGAAGTTTTCCTGCCAGATGAGCATCAACTGCTGCTGCTTCTTCAGCCCCCCGCCTCTCACCTTTACTGTTGTTATAGCCTGAGGCTGTGATGTGAGTGACTAGGACTGATGGCAGGCACAGGGACACAGACAGGGAAGATGTGGGCAGAGCTGTTCTGCCAGCAAAGAAGCTGGAGGGAGGCGACCCAGAGAGGGCCTGGCTGTGTGGATGGCCATGTGTGTGGGTTATTGCACATGGAAAGTAAGTGAAAGGAAGGGGTGATGCCCCCCCCCAGGGACTGAGCATGCCCCTGTGCTCTGCACAGCTTTGTGGAGCTGTGCTGACCACTTGCAGCCTGACCTGTGCCTCCAGGCCTGACCTCCCCACCCATTCCTGCAGAACATGCTGGTAGCTTGCTCTTCTAGTGCTTCTCACCTCCTCTGCAGTGTGGGGACAGGCAGAGCACCCATCTGCTATCCCCATGTTTTGGGACCTAGTGCTCTGCACTTGGACTGGACACTCTGCTAAGCAACCCGGTCCAGCCAGCTGCTACAGGAATGTGGAGGGCACAAGAACATCTGTATTATGAGAAAAGGCTGAGAGAGCTGGGTCTTTTTGCCTGGAGAAGAGAAGCCTGAGAGGGTTCTTATCACTGCTTATAAAGATCTGAAGGGTGGCTGTCAAGAGGGTAGGGCCAGACTCTTTCCAGTGTTGTGCAATTACAGAATAAGGGGCAATGGAACCCAACTGGAACATGGAAGTTCCATCTCAACATGAGGAATAACTTGACATTGAGAGTGACAGAGCCCTGGAACAGGTTTCCCAGAGATGTTATGGACTCTCCTTCTCTGAAGATTTATTCAAAGCCTGCCTGGACATGATGCTGTTGAACCTGTTCTAGGCGATCCAGCTTCAGCAGGTGGTTTGGACTAGATGATACCCAGATGTCCCTTCCAACCCCTAACATTCTGGATTCTGTGGTAATGTCCTATAATAACTACTCAGTGAGACAACTAGAAACAAGTCTTTTCTAGACTTGTCCTTCTGAATAGAGCAAGACCTGTGGGAGACCTGATGGTAGATGTTTTTCTGGTAGAGAAGTTGGGGGGAGGCTGCTGCAGTAGCTTCTGTAATAAGCTGATAGAAGCTTTCCCTACATCTGAACGAGTAAATATCAGCCAGCTCAGGGATGGGCTTACTGCTGACCAAGGCTGAGCAAGTCAGCAACGGTGGTAGCGCCTCTGTGATTTATATTTAAGAGGAAAAAATCAGGAAGCAACTTTTTTCTGCCAGAGGAGGGAGTGAGAAGATGTAACAAACTCTGCAGACACCAGTCAGTGAAGAAGATGGGGGGGGGACGGGACGGGAGAGGAAGCACCCCACTTCCTCCAAAGAGGAAGCCCAAAAGAGCTTTTATGGCCCAAAAGAGCTCTAACCCTTCTCTTTGCCATCTTCCCATGTATCGCGACAAGCCTTTCTCCTCTCACATTCCAAAATTCCTTCACCTTTGAAAGCAAGCTCTGTGGTTTCCATTATTTCCATGTAGTACAGGTACCCAGAGATAGCCCATCTCCTGAGGGATGTGAAGAGCTGTGCTCTAGTTTTGGACATCACTCTGTCTGACTCAGCACAGCCCACGAGGAGCGAGCAGATGGAATTGGGAAATAGAGTCATTTGAGAGCCGACAGGGAGAAAGGAAACATCTCTTCTTGTGTCCCAGAACTGAAACTCCTCCTGAGCAGCCCAGGACACTTTCAGGCCTCTTTGCTGCCAGGGCACATTGCTGGCTCACGATCAAGCTGCTGTCCACCAGAAGCCTCGGGTGCTTGTTGGCGCCTGTGATTCCCTGTGAGCATCCCCCGGGCTGCCCTGGTGCGTGGGGTTGGGGTTGGACCTGCCCGGCTGCAGGGCCTCGCTGTTCCCTCTGTGGAAGTGGATGGGGTTTCTTGCTGCTAGCTACTTCTCCAACCTGTCGGGTGCCTCTGGATGGCAGCAGAGGCCTCTGTGTGTCGAGTGGCCCCGGGTAGGGGCTGGGGGTGAGGCCAGGGCGGGTTGGGGGTACGGGGGGCACGGGAAGGGTCCTTAGAGAGAACGCTGCAGGCCGACAGCCCATCCTGCCGATGGAGCTGGAGCTGGGGCTGGAGCTGGGGCTCGGACCGGCCCCACCTGCGCCTGGCGGAAGCGCCGAACCCCTTCTGCAGGGCTTGTCAGGTCGACAAGCCGAGACAGCGCCGGAGCCGTGCCGGGACCCAAGAAACAGCAGGCTTCATGTACCGGGAGAGTACCGCGCACGGTCGTGTCGCACAGCCATGACCCTCGGTCCACCCGCGTCACCCGAAAGGGGCGGTGGCACGGGGGCGGGGGGGGGGGGGGGGGGGGGGGCGGGGGGGGGGGGGGGGGGGGGGCGGGCCCTGCCGTGCTGGGCTGTACCGTGCCTTTGGGGGCGGGTAGGGACGTCAGCGCTGCCTCGGCAAGGGGCCGAGCCGGCGGGGGTCGGGGTACGATCGGAGCCCCAGTGTGACTTTGCTCGGCTTCTCTCCGGCTCTCCCCGCGCACTTCGGCCACCACCAGCCCCGGCGCGGCAGGGCACGATGGCTGCTGGGCTGGGGCTGTGGCTTCTGGCCTTCACCTTGGCTGCGGAGCCGGCAGGTGAGAGCCGGGCGGAGAGGACATCGAGTCTGCCGCTGGACCCGGCGCTGGGGTTGCCAGGGAGCGGCCCTGCCCATCCTGGGGATCCGGGACTGCAGCTCCTCCCTTGCTGTCGCCTGGTGCTCGCCTTCCTTAGCGGGGAACGGGTGTCGTTGGGGAGAGGGGAGGCCGAGGCTCGGTAGCGACAGGCGCAGAAAGGAGCTTTGGTTCTGCGGGTGGGGGCCGCAGTGTCAGCAGCAGGCCCGGCTCAGCCCCGAGGAAGTCAGGCAGAGCATTAGCCTGAGCGCGGGGCTTTGCTGTGAGAGAGGCGGGGGGCAGCTGTTGCTGTGATGGGGTGGGGGGGCACGGTGGTGGTGGGTGAAGGTCCTTGGGCTGTGGGCTCACCCTGCCTGTGCTGTCTGTCCACAGGGCTGTGGGCACAGGTGCGGCTGGTGGAGAGCGGTGGGGGGCTACGAGAGCCCGGGAATTCCGTGAAGCTCACCTGCAGCGGATCTGGATTCAAGTTCCAGAGTGCTGGTGTTTGGTGGTATCGTCAGTCTCCTGGTGATAAACTCGAGTGGGTGTCTCTCATTGGTAACAACTTGGGTACCACGAAGAATTATGCAACAGCGGTAAAAGATCGAGCCACAGTCTCCCGAGACAATTCCCAGTCCAAGTCATCTCTGGAACTGCGGGACCTGCGCCCTCAGGACTCTGCCCGCTACTTCTGTGCCGTTGCTCACACAGAGACAGGAAATCCAGCAGAGCTTTAACACAAACCTCCTGCCAGGGTCCTGGCTGTTTGCCTTGGTGCTGGAAGGGAGGCAAGTCACATAGATACTCTGGGTTGCTCTCAGTCAGTCATATATTTACAGCACAGAGTTTTCAAATGGTTGATTCTGACAGGGACGCCCTGCCTGTTTATGTCCCCAAATGAGCTCTAAGGCCTCTGTTTGCCATCTTCCCAAGTGTCATGGAAACATTATCTCCTGTCAGACTCCAAAATTCCTTCACATTTGGAAATAAGTTTTGCTCTTTCCATCATTTTCCAGTAGTATGGGTATCCAGTCATGGTCCAAGTGGTAGGAGGTGTGAATAGCCCTGCTCTATTTTTGTGTATGTCTCAGGTCAACTTTTCATGGCCCATGAGTCTTGTATCCTGCAGGAGCAATTGGAATAGAAATAAGGCAGTTATAGAAGGAAAGGCAAGTCTGTTCCACTCTTCCAGATCTAAGACTATAATGGGAGCAAGAGCTTGTGTTCCTGCATCTGCCAGACCTTTGGGAAACAAAGCAGCCCAAGGAAGTGCTACAGTAGGTGAGACGATGGCATGATCTGTTCTTGCCAGTTCATCCTTATCTCCTGGGGTTGCAGGTGCCCTTCTCAGGTGGAGACAGAAGCTTCTGGTCCCATGGTAGGTAAGGTCTCAGAGTTGCTTTCACTTACTTGCCACATCTCTGGTGTATGCATCACCAACATCAGCTACGCTTGGGAGTCAATCCACCAGACTCCTGACAGAGACCTGCAGCATATAGCGTTGCAGTATCCTTTCACGGGACTCCAACACATTGCTTCATCCTTCCAGACCCGAGTCTCCATCTCTGCAGACCCTTCCAGTGACCAGCTGTCACTGGAAGTGCTCTCGCCATCAGCTGCAGACCAGCAATGCTCTCACTGTGTCTGCAGACCAGACCGTGTCTGCACCAGAGAGAGATGGACAATGGCACAGTGCCTGGAACAGAGACATGGCCAAGGCAGAGAAGCAGGGAGTGGATTTAAATTCTGCTGTGCCCTTTGCTGTTGCTGCAAAGCATGGCTCTTTCCAGACTTCTCAGGAACGCTGTGGTGTGGCTTTTCCCCTAATCACACCCAGGGGTGCTGCAGCTGTAGCAGCAGCAGAGCCTTTCACATGGATACATAAACCCATGAACGTGTCATTATATTATTTCTTCCTTCTCAATCTCTCCCACAGGTACAAAGTGGCAGGCAAAAAGGTTAATGGCATCACTGAATCACAGAACACTAGGGGTTCGAAGGGTCCTCTGGAAATCAATTCCACCCGTGTTCCCTGCTAAAGCAGAGTCACTCAGAGCAGGTTGCACAGAGTCATATCCAGCTGGGCTTTGAGTATTTCCAGAGAAGATTCCACAATGTCTCTGGACAGCTTTTTCCATGGCTCTGTTGCTCTCAGTGTGAAGTTGTTTTTCCTCGTTGTTTATGGGTTTATGTCGTAAAGCTGTGTCAGTGGTCATCTACACGTGTGATGTCCAAGAGAAGCTGCTGTTAATTTCCTGTGTCCATGAGAGCAACTGCCAGCTGGCGCTACAATGGACTCACTGCTGACCAAGGCCAAACCAATCAGCAGCAGTACCACTTCTGTAGTAACACATTTAAAAAGGAAAACCAAATACTTGAAAGCATCTTTTGCAGCCAGAGAGATGAGAGAGAATACATGAGATAAACAACTCTGCAGACACACAGGTCAGTGAAGAAGGAGGGGGAGGAGGTCAGGGGCCAGAGCAGAGATTCCCCTGCAGCTTATGGTGAAGACCCTGGTGAGGCAGGCTGTCTCCCTGAAGCCCATGAAGGGTGATGGTGAAGCAGGTAATCACCTGTGGAGGTACCACACTGGAGGAGGTGGATACATCCAAAAGAGGCTGTGGCACGGTGGGAAGCCTGCACTGGAGCAAACTCCTGGCAGACCAGTGGAGAGAGAGGAGCCCACAGTGGAGCATATTGACTTGTAACCCTGTTGGGGACTCACTCTGGAGCAGTCTGTTCCTGCAGATCTGTACCCAGTGGATGAAACCCATGCTGAGGAAGTTCGTGAAGACCTGCAGTCTATGGAAAGGGCTCATGTAGGAGAATTTCACAGAGGACTGTCTCCCATGAGAGTACTTGTCTCCTGCCTCCAGGGTCTGAGATTCCTGAGGTCTGGCCTTAGCAGCAAAGACCAAAGCAAACAAAGCATTCAGTATTCCACCTTCAGTAATTCCTGGCCTCCTTAGTCAGAGCACCCACCCAGGCAGTCCTGCACTTTCCCTTGTCTTCCTTTGGCTGCTCATGTACTTGATGAAGCCCTTTTTGTAGCCCTTGACAACCATGCAGATTTAATTCCAAAATGGGCTCTAAGCTTCCTTAAGATTCCACAAATGAGGCTGTGCAGTCTCCATTCCAGGAGATGTTCAAAATAGACCTGGACAAGGCTGTGGGCAGCCTACTGTTCCTACTGCCCTGGGTAGACTGCTAAACCCCATGTGGCTGGTCACTTAGTCATCTGCAGTAGGGTGGAGGAGAGAATCGGAATTGTAAAGCTGAGAATAATTGTCTGTTGAGATAAAGAGAGTTTAGTAAGGAAAGCAAAAGCTGCATGCACAAACCAAGTGAAATATTAAATCCATTCTCTACTTCCCATCGCCAGGCAGATGTTTAGCTGTTTCCAGGAGAGCAGGCCTTCATCATGTGTAACAGCTATTTGGAAAAAACAAATGTCATAACTCCCAATATCCCCCTTTTCTACTTCCTTCCCCAGTTTTTATTGTGTTGTAGGTTTTATTGCTGGTAGGCTGCCCACATAATGTGGAATGGAATATCCCTGTGGCCAATGCTGGTGAACTGGTGGGACTATGTGAGAAACAGAAGGCCCTAATACTGTGTAAGCACTTCTGCAGCATCTAAAGCTTGATCTGTTATCAACATGGCTTTGGTCACAAAGCCTTGCAGCTGACCATACAGGCTGCTGTGGAAAACATCAATTCCATCCCAGGAAGATGCATTTGTGGTGGTTTAGGCCTGGCCCACCAAAATCAGCCTATCACTCTCCTTTTCAGCTGGACAGGGGAGAAAATATATATTGAGAGGCTCCGGAGTCAAGATAAGGACAGGGAGAGATCATCCTGTAATCAGCGTCATGGGCAAAACAGACTCAGCACAGAGTGATGGAAAGAAAACTCTCTAATTTCTTACACTACACACCCAGCAACACCAGAGTTGGATAATGAGAAGCGTGACCAGATCTTGAAACACCTCCCGCCACCCCTCCCTTCTTAGCAGACTTCACTCTAGTCATGATTTCACTCCCTTCTTCTCCCTCATCGTGACACAGGGAAGGGCAGGGACTGGGGGAATGGGGGCTTCAGTCAGTTCCTCACAAGTTGGTTTCTTTCTTGGCTGGGAGGGGAGTAATTAATTCCTCACACCCTCTTCCCCTGCTTCACCGTGGGGTCCCACCCATGGCAGACAGTCCTTCACAAAGGTCTGCAACATGAGTGCTTTCCCACAGGGCTTCAGCTCTTCATCTGCTGCCCCACTGTGGGTCACTGCTATGGCAGGCAGTCATAAATCACAATGTCTCTCAGTCTCAGTCCTCCACGGGGTCATCAGCCTCCCCCAGCAAACCTGTGATATGGGGCTTTCTAACAAGATGCTTACAAAGGGTTAAAGGGTGCTTGCTAATAAAATGCTTGGTAAGGGGGGCTTACTAACAGGATGGTTTGTGTCAGAAAAGACCTTGCATAAACAATGCCTACTATGAGCTCTGTGAAAATAAAATCATTTCTTGTGACGAATTCCAGTCCCCCCCGCCACTGGTCTAACAAACTCATCTGTTAAGGAATTCCTTGCTTGTCTCATAAATGGTCATAAATTCAGAGAAAGTATTTGATTGTAGCTAGTTCGAGCTCCTCCTTGTCTTTGAAAGTGTGCAAAACCTGCTGAAACCCGGCTTGTAGTTTGGATCAGAGTCAAGGTGAAACTGAGTCTGCGCAAAACAGAAGGTTACTTGCGGTGATGAAGAGGAGCCATCTGACTTCATCCCCACGACCCTCAACAACCACCACCAAACAGCAGTGCGCAGGCGCAGTTGGGAAGAGTTTATGGAAATGACTTCTTGGAACTCATTTTAATAGGAAGCGGGACAGGTTATGAATATGTATAGGTGTATGATGTAACCTAATGAATAAGTATCATTGAACTGTATATAACTAAGAAGAACTGTCATATGGTGTGCATGATTTTTGGCAGAGCGATCCCCCGTGCATCTGCGCGCATTAAACATACCTACTTTATAACTTTCGAGTTATAGAGTATTTCCGTACGTCACTTGTTCTGGCTCAAATATCTCTCTTGCTCATTCTCTGTGTCCCTGTCTCTCTCCATGGGCTGCAAATGCTGGCAGGGGCTTGCTCCAACGTGGCTCACAGCATCTCATGTATGCCTCCACCTGCTCCATCCATCATGGAGCCTCTCCACAGTCTGCACAGGCATCTTTCTCTTTGGCACCTGGGATGCCTCCTCCCTACCGTTCCCCAGCTTTGGTGTCTGCACTGTTTCTTACGGCTTCTCACTCCCTTCTCTGGTGGGAAAATGCAGCTGCTTGTGGGGTTTTTTTAATTTCTCCTAAATGTGATTCTCAGAGGCACTATGGGATTGAGCTGATTGGCTCAGCCTTGGTCAGCAATGACTCTGGCCTTGAATTGGCTGCTGTTTACTCTCTGGTGCCTGCAGAGAGCTTCTGGCTGCTTCTTACAGGAGCCATCTCTGAAGCCCCCCCTTCTCTACCAGTACCCAGTAACTGCAGCAGCATTACACCTTCTCTAGATGACCCTGCTCTGAGCAGAAGGTCTAAACTAAGACTTTTTCCAGAGGTCCATGACAGCCTCACCCCTTCTGCCATCCTAGGAGCAAAAGTGTCTCCTTTTCTGCTTGACCTTTCTTACACCCTTTATCTGGGGAGCCTGAAAGGATGGTGTTGGGCCTGATGGCCCACCAGAGCTTTTGAGGCAGCTTTGGGAGTTTGAAATGCTTTGGGAATACTCCAGCATCCTTGGTTTTCTGCCTGGATGGAAGATCTTTAGTCTTTTCTCCTGAATTCAGGTGCTGACAACATGTCACCACGTATGCCCTACAATCCTTAGTAGTGGTCTTTGAGTGTGATTCTATTCCCTCCCCTCCACTTGTCCAGGAGCCCTGTTGACAGCAACAAGCTGTGGCCAGCAACAGGTCTTTCAGAAGCCACTGAAATGGTGAAATGGGCATGGATGTTATTCCCCATCCACCCAAAGCCAGGGTCTAGGTGTCCATATTTGTGGCTGCATGGCCTCATGACATTCTTATGTGCCTTTGCACCTTATAAACAGACTGTAAGACCTAGCAGAAGACCACACACCATACATTCAGCAGATGCCAGTAATACAGGAAACATTACCATGCTGAAAAGCTCTCCAGACTCATTTGTGATGTTATTTTTTACACACCCATAGTACTTTTCTATCACTTCATTTTCACATTTGAAATGTGTAGACTTGTTGTGTTAGCTGCCGCAGGCAGATAAAATACCACACAGTGGCTTGCTCACTTTGAGAGCTGATCTGTGGTGGGATGGGGGATATCATAAAAAAGAGGTACAACTTCTGGATTAGATAAAGACAGCATTATAGGACAGAACTAGTTCCTGAGCTGTTGTCAGGGTCCCAGCCATCTTACTGCAAATAATTCTGGAAGTCATTAATCATCAGTAGCAGCTGTGAAAGGCAAGATGCTACCTGCAGTACCAAGTGCGCAGAGGAATGTAGACAACCTGAAAATACTGAATTTATCTCCGGGTGGATTTGACCTGAAGACCCAACCTAAGCCAGCACTTCCCAGCATGGGAATCCACATAGCGATCAGAAAACAGCTTTCCCCTTCAATGAAACCATGCAGAAGTCCCTCCACAGTGGAAGGTCAGTAGAGGCACCACAGAAATACATCACCTTTTGCCTAGCAGAGGTTTTTCTGACAAGCGAGCATCACGTGCTACTGCTCCTCCCACCCCTGCCTCTAGCCTTCACTGCTGTCATAGACTGAGGCTGTGACACAGAGGGACTGGGACTGATGGCAGGCACAGGGGCACAGACAGGGAAGATGTGGGCAGAGCTGTTCTTGCATCTGAGACAAGCTGGAGGGAGGCAACCCAGAGAGGGCCTGGCCATGTGGACGGCCATGTGCATGGGGTTCTTGTCCATGGTAGGTAAGTGAAAGGAAGGGGTGATGTCCCTCATCAGGCATTGAGCATACTTGTGTGCTCTGCACAGCTCTGTGGAGCTCTGTGGAGCTGTGCTGACCACTTGCAGCCCCATCTATTCCTCTGGGCCCGACCTCCCCACCCATTCCTGCAGAACACACTGGGAACAGCCCTCTTGCTCTTCTAGCCGTGAGTTGGGCACCTCTGTGCATCTCACCTGCTCTGCAGTGTGGGGACAGGCAGCGCACTGACCTTCTATGCTCATGTCTTGGATCCTTGTGCTCTGCACTTGGACTGCACACTCGGCTCATGGGGCAGTGTAATTCTGGGAGTCAAACCCCACTTGACCCTGACAAGTCCTTGTCCATCCTGTGGGCTTCCAGAGCAGATTCAGGGACAGAAGGTGGGGTCACTACCATCCCAGTTGGAAAATACAAAGGGATTTTCCCTGATGATGGAAAACCTTCAAATGGGATTCAGACAACTCATCCCTCTTGCTTTTCCAGTGCCATCACAATGCCCCACCACCACTGTCCTGAGCTTTGCTTGTTCTTGGAGTGATCAGGGCTTGTTCTTGCTCTCCACAGCAGTCACTGGCCAGGAGGTCTTGGAGCAGCATATCAGGGAGCTGGCCGTGCGAGTGGGAGATGGAGTCACCTTCCAGTGCAGCATGAATGGAGGCAGTATATACTGGTACATGTACTGGTACCGGCAGGGACCACGTGGCACTCTGGACTGGATTTACAGGCACTACGATTATGCCTATGGAGAAGGTTTCCAGGATCGCTTTAAGGTAACAGTGGAGAGCTCCCAGAACAGATTCACCCTGCAGATCCGGGCAGCCAAGCAAGAGGATGAAGCAGTATATTACTGTGGTGCTAACCCCACCCTGAAGCAGCCCTGCAGCAGAGTGGGCCAAAAAGTGACTTCTCAGCATTTCTTTCTAGCAGCTGCTAACCAGATGTTGGTGTGACATGATGGCAGGTGCAGGGAAGAGACATTTGGACGCTTGCAGTAGAAGGCAGTGAAGGGAAGTGAGGTTGAAGGGCTGGGACTGTTTATGATGGAGGGAAGGAGGGTAGATCAGCATGGGTGACATTGTGGTGGGTGTCAGCTACAGATCACCGGTTCAAAGAAGAAGACAAGTGGTGTGGTTTCACCTTGTCTGTCAAATCTGCAGACACCTAAGTCAGTGAGGAAGGAGGCAGGGAAGGTATTCCAGTCACCAGAGCAGAGATTCCTCTGTTGCCTGAAATGCTGTGGATTTGTGTGTTTAGGTTCTGGTGGAGGAAGAGGGGCTGCAGGGGTACCTGCTGCAAGGAGCTGCTAGAAGCTTCCCCTAGGTCTGACAGAGCCATTGGCAGCTGGCTTAATGAAGCATCTGCTGCTGATCAAGGCCAAGACAGTCAGAGATGGTGGTAGCACCTCTTTGATTAAGAGGGAATTAAAAAGTAAGTGGACATATTTTGCCAGCAGAGAAGGGAGTGAGAAGATGTAGGAAACTGTGCAGACACCAAGGTCAGTGTAGAAGATGGGAGTAGGCTCTCCAGGTGTCGGAGGAGAGATTCTCCTGTAGTATGTGGAGAAGACCATGGTGAAGCTGGTTGTCCCCCTGCAGCCCATGGATGATGATGGGGAGCAGACATCCCACCTGCAGCCCATGGCAGTACCCGCACTTCAGCACATTGGAGCAAGGTCCTGGCAGGAGCTACAGCCCATGACAGGGGAGCCCACACAGGAAGCATGTTTGCTGGGGGGACTTGTGACTCCATGGGGAACCAGGCTGGACCAGTCTGGGATTGAGGGAATGCACCCATGGAAGGGCCCCCCTGGGGCAGTTGGTGAAGATCTAAATCCCTCTGGGAAAGGAATCACATTGGAGAAGTTATCGGAGCACATCCTAAGCCAGCTCTTCCCAGAAAGGGAATCCCCAATACCGATCAGAAAACAATACGTTTCTCCTTCAAAAAAAAAAAAAAATTTCTCCTTCAATGAAACTATGTGTATAACCACAGCAGAACTGCAGTTGACCAGGATCCAGGATGAAGCCCCCAAACTGCATGGGACCAGGATTTGCAACCATGGAGATTCATCCACCACTGACCATACCTCTGTACCACTTGCATGTTGTAAGTAATTACTGATTATGTGAGCAACAGTCAGTGATCAGCCACATATGTAAGTGCTGCATTCCTCCCTATCAGGATCCTGCCGTGGATACACTGGGCAGCCCATACGTCTTCCCAGTATTCCAGGTGTGACTTCAGGAGTGTTCCCTCCCTTCTGGAGGGAACTGAGGGCCTGATCTGTAGGCCGGACCCTCTACACAGGGAAGTCTGCTGCCTTAAGGGAGCTTCAGTTAGGGACTTAACCAAGCGAGTCCCAACCTTCGTCAGGGACACAGACTATTATCCACTCTTAATTTTTCAAATAAGTAGTAATGAAATATATAAAAGAAAACTGAGCACCATTAAGAAGGATTTTAGGGCCCTGGGACGCATGGTACGAGGATCTGGAGCACAGGTAGTGTTCTCCTCCGTCATTCCTACTACAGGGAATGGGGAGGGTTGGTTTGAGAAGAGCCAGGAAATAAATACCTGGCTCAGAGCCTGGTGCGAGAAACAGAACCTTGGGTTCTTTGAGAATGGGCTGGCTCGAGCCTCACCAGCCTTGCTTTTGAGGGATGGGGAGCACTTATCCCCTAGGGGCAGAAGGATACTGTCTAAGAAGCTAGCAGGGCTCATTAATAGAACTTTAAACTAGGTAGGAAGGGGGAGGGGGACAGGGCCAGGCTAGATGGATAAAAGCCTGGGTGTGGTGGTGGAGCTACTGAGGGATGGTGTGCTGGCAATGACCTCTGGTCAGCCACCCTAGTTAACCAGGGGGTTAGTGTCCTAACTCATAGTAGAGATGTAGCTACTACTGATAGGCTAGGTAACTTAAACAGCTGTCACTTGGGAAGCAAGGCTTCCCCAAGGAGCACAACAAGATCAGTAGACCAGCTGAAGTGCATCTACACCAATGCACGCAGCATGGGGAACAAACAAGAGGAATTAGAAGTCCTTGTAACTACAGGAAAATATGATGTGATTGCCATCACAGAAACGTGGTGGGATAATTCACATAACTGGAGTGCTGCAATTGCTGGTTATAAACTATACAGGCATGACAGGCTGGGTAGGAGAGGAGGTGGGGTAGCCCTGTATGTCAGAGAATGCTTTGACAGCCTGGAGCTGGAATATGATGAAGACAGGGTCGAGCGTCTCTGGGTGAAAATCAGAGGAGAACAAAATCAGCGAGATATAGTGATGGGAGTCTGCTATAGACCACCTGACCAGGAGGAGGAAGCTGATGAGTTGTTTTTTAAACAACTGGGAGAAGTCTGGTGATCACCAGCCCTCGTCCTTATTGGGGACTTCAACTTACCGGATGCCTCCTGGAGGTACAGTACAGCAGGGAGGAAACAGTCTAGCAGGTTCCTGGAGGGTTTGGAAGACAACTTCCTGATCCAGCTGGTGAATGAACCCACAAGGGAAGGTGCCCTGCTGGACTTGTTGTTTGTCAGTAGAGAAGACCTGGTGGGGGATGTGAAGGTTGGAGGACGCCTGGGGCATAGTGATCATGAGCTTATAGAATTCTTAGTACTGGGAGAAGTAAGGAAGGGAGACAGCAGAACAAGCACCTTAGACTTCCGTAGGGCTGACTTTGGACTGTTCAGAAAGCTGCTCGATAAGATTCCATGGGAGGCAGCCCTTGAGGGCAAAGGAGCCCAAGAGGGTTGGTTGCTCCTCAAGAAGGTAATCTTGGCGGCACAAGAACAGGCTGTCCCAGTAGGTCAGAAGAGGGATCGTTGAGCAAGGAAACCAGCCTGGCTGAGTAGAGAGATTCAGGCTGATCTACGGGAAAAGAAGGAAAAATATGAGCTTTGGAAGAAGGGGCAGCTGTCTTGGGATGATTATAGGAATTTAGTAAGATCATGTAGGGAGAAAGTCAGAAGGGCTAAAGCTGATCTGGAACTCAGGCTGGCCAGTTCTGTAAGAGATAATAAAAAGTCCTTCTATAGGTATATTAATAGTAAAAGGAGGGTCAAGGAGAATCTCCAGCCCTTATTGGATGCTGATGGCACATTAGTGACAAGGGATGAGGACAAGGCTGAGGTCCTTAATTCCTTCTTTGCCTCAGTCTTTAACAGTAAAGAAGGATATTCCCTGAATACTCATCCTCCGGAACTAGCTGACAGGGAGGGGAAGAATAACAAAGTTCCCATGGTTCAGGAGGAAATGATTAGCGACCTACTTGGCCAGTTAGATACCCACAAGTCAATGGGGCCAGATGGGATTCACCCAAGGGTACTGAGGGAGCTGTCAGATGTGCTTGCCAAAACCCTTTCCATCATCTATCAGCAATCCTGGCAGACCGGGGAAGTTCCAGTCGACTGGAGCCTGGCAGATGTTACACCCACAGACAAGAAGGGTCTGAAGGAGAATCCGGGGAACTACAGGCCCGTCAGTCTGACCTCAGTCCCAGGGAAGATCACGGAGAGGGTCATCTTGGGAGCTATCATGCAGCACATGCACGATGGCCAGGGGATCAGGCCTAGTCAACATGGGTTTACAAAAGGTAGATCCTGTCAAACTGACCTGATCACCTTCTATGACAAGGTGACCCGCATAATGGATGAAGGGAAGGCTGTGGATGTGATGTACCTGGACTTTGGTAAAGCCTTTGACACAGTTTCTCACAGCATTCTGACTGAGAAACTGGCTGCCACTGGCCTGGACAGGTGGACCCTCAGCTGAGTTAAAAACTGGCTGGATGGCCGAGCCCAAAGGGTGGTGGTGAATGGAACAAAATCCAGCTGGAGGCCGGTCACGAGTGGCGTCCCCCAGGGCTCAGTCCTGGGTCCAGTCTTGTTCAACATCTTTATCAGTGATCTCGACGAAGGGATTGAATGCTCCCTCAGTCAGTTTGCAGATGACACTAGACTAGGAGGAAGTGTTGATCTGCCTGAGAGTAGGGAGGCTCTTCAGAGGGATCTGAACAGACTGGACCGATGGGCTGAGTCCAATGGGATGAAGTTTAACAAGGCCAAGTGCAGAGTGCTGCACATGGGACATAACAACCCCCTGCAGCGCTACAGGCTTGGGGGAGACTGGCTGGAGAGCTGTCAGGCAGAGAAGGACCTGGGGGTGTTGGTTGACTGCAGACTGAATATGAGTCAGCAGTGTGCTCAGGCAGCCAAGAAGGCCAATGGCATCTTGGCTTGTATCAAAAACAGTGTGGCCAGTAGGTCTAGGGAGGTGATTGTGCCCCTGTACTCGGCATTGGTGAGGCCACACCTCGAGTACTGTGTCCAGTTCTGGGCTCCTCACCATAAGAAGGACATGGAGGTCCTGGAGCGAGTCCAGAGAAGGGCAACCAGGCTGGTGATGGGGACGGAGGGCAAATCCTCTGAGGAGCAGCTGAGGGAGCTGGGGCTGTTTAGCTTAGAGAAGAGGAGGCTGAGGGGAGACCTTCTCACCACCTACAACTATCTGAAGGGAGGTAATAGAGAGATAGGTGATGGCCTTTTCAGCCAGGTGACAGGTGAAAGGACAAGGGGGAATGGCATGAAGCTGTGCCAGGGCAGGTTTAGATTGGATGTTAAGAAGAAATTTTTTACTAAAAGAGTTGTCAGGGCCTGGTACAGGCTGCCCAGGGAGGTGGTAGAGTCACCTTCCCTGGATGTGTTCAAAAAAAGGGTAGATGAGGTACTTAGGGATATGGTTTAGTTTAGGATGTGAATGGTTGGACTTGATGATCTTAAAGGTCTTTTCCAACCTTGTTATTCTGTGATTCTGTGATTCTGTGATTCTGTGATTCTGTGAGTAGAGGGGAAGGATCAACTTCCTCAATTACTGGAAACACTCCTCCTCAGCATCTCAGAACACCTTCAGGCCTCCTTTCTGCCAGGATACATTGCTAGTTCATGGTTAAACTGTTCACCAGAAGCCTCAGATCCTCGTCTGGGACTGTGATTCGATGTGAGCAGCCCCCGGGCTGCCCTGGTGCATGGGATTCTAGGGTGCAGCCTGTTGCTGTTCCCTCTGTTGAAGTGCTGCATGGGTTTCCTTCCTGTCAGCTACTTCACCAGCCTGTCTAGGTCCCTCTGGATGGCAGCAGAGGTCTCTGTGTGTCCTGAAGCTGCAAGCTGAGCCTGGGGGTGAAGTCAGGGCTGGCTGCCTGTGGGGGGCACAGGGGACGGTCCTGAGAGGGGTCATTGCGGGCCGACAGCCCGTCCCTTCCTCATGGCTCGTCTATTAACAAAGCGGGACAGGGCCAGAGCTCCACTGGGAGCCAAGGCTCGGCAGGGTTTATCTGCTGGGACAGCATAGCACTCCTCCTCATCCCAGGGCCCTCACCTGCGTACCTCCCTGCTCCACCCCTTCTCCTGGTCGGAAGGGGCCGTGCCGGGCCGTGCCCTGCCTGTCGGGGGTGGGCAGAGGCAATGGCTTTGCCCCGATGTGGGCCTTAGCCGGGTATTGGGTCAGGATCGGGCCTGCACGGCTGTGCTCGGCTCCACACCAGCTCCTCAAGGGCCCTTCGGTCACAGCTGGACCTGGTGTGTCGGAGTATGATGGTGCCTGGGCTGGGGCCATGGCTCCTGGCTTTGTCCTTGGCCATGGGGCCAGCAGGTGAGATCCGTGTGGGGCCGGCAGTGAGGCCGTGGCTGGGCCCTGTGCTAGGACAGCATGTGGGTGGCCCTGTCCGTCCTGGGGTGCGCACCTTCCTTAGCGGGCAGTGTGGAGCAGGAGGTGTGGGGGGAGAGGAGAATCTGAAGCAGCTGCAGGCTCAGAGGGAGGCTTCGGTTCTCTGTGTCACCATGTGGGTGCCACAGTGTCAGCTCAGCCCCGAGAATGGCAGCTGTGGCACTGGCCCGGGCGTGGGGCTTTGCCAGGAGAGAGGCGGGTGGCGGCTGTTGCTGTGATGGGGCAGTGGGGGTCTGGGCTGTGGCTGAACGTCCTTGGGTGTTTCCTACCCAGCTGCCTGTGCTCTCTGTCCACAGGTCTGTGGGCGCAGGTACTGCTGGTTGAGAGTGGTGGAGGGCTACAAGAGCCAGGGAATTCCGTGAAGCTCACCTGCCATGGATCTGGATTTACCTTCAAGAATTCTGCTATTCGCTGGTACCGCCAAGCACCTGGTGATGAATTTGAGTGGGTCTCCTACATTAGCAGTGACCAGGGTACCACAAAGCATTACGCAGCAGCAGTGCAGGGTCGAGCCACAGCCTCCCGAGACAATTCCCAGTCCAAGTCATTTCTGGAACTGCAGGACCTGCGCCCTCAGGACTCTGCCCGCTACTTCTGTGCAATTCACACACAGAGACAGGAAATCCAGCAGAGCTTAAACACAAACTCTTGCCAGTGTCTTGTCTCTGTTTTTCACAGCTGGAAGTTAGGTGACTCCCCTGTGTGCTTGCTCTCAGTCATGTATTTACAGCACAGAGTTTTCAAATGGTTGATTCTGACAGGGATGCCCTACCTGTTTGTGTCCCCAGATGAGCCCTGAGGCTTCTGTTTGCCATCTTCCCATGTGTCATGGAAACCTTCTCTCCTGTCAGACTCCAAAATTCCTTCACCTTTGGAAACAAGGTTTGCTTCTTCCATTGTTTCCCAGTAGTACAGGTAGTCAGTACAAGTGGGAAAGAGGTGTGAATAGCCCTGCTCTGGTTTTGGTTATAGCACATATCAACTCAGCATGGCCCATGAGCTTTATTCCCAGAGAAGCAAGCAGAATAGTGTAAAGTCATTTGTGAGCTCACTGGGACAAATGTGAAGTCAGTTGTAACATCCCAAATCTAGAGCAAGAGCTTGTGAGCTGGTGGGTTTGCATCTGCTTGAAGAATGGGCTCATAAGCAGAAGAACCTGGTGGAGCGGGTGTTCCCCCACAGCCCATGGAACAGGACAGGAAGCAGAGAACCCAGCTGCAGCTTCTGGAGAGGCCCCACGCTGGAGCAAGTAAAGAAACACAGAAAACACTGTGACCCACATTGGAGCAATCTTCTGTTAGCACTTGCAGTGCCCTCCCCTCACACACCCTTTCTCCTGCTGTGAAGGAGGTGTGCGTGAGGGAGTTGTGCTGGGCCATGCTGTGCCTGCTGGGGGTGGGCAGAGATGAGTCAGCGCTGTGGTGAGGGGGCTCAGGGCCAGTGGTACATCAGGATCGGGCCGAGTGTGGCTCCACTCTGATCCTCCCTGGTTTTATCCGAGCTATTCGGCCATGACTGGTTCCAGCTGGTAGCTCTTGATGGCGCCTGGTCTGTGGCTCCTGACCTTATACTTGGCTGCAGAGTCGGCAGGTGAGAGTGTGGCAGGGAGAGCTGCGATGCTGGGGGCTGGGGCTGTCTGTGGATGGCCCTGCCCATCGTGGGACCCAGGGCTGCGGCTTCTCCTTCACTGGGCATGCTGCTGCTTGGTGCTCACCTTCCTTAGTGGGGAGCAGGGAGGCTGAGGCAGGTGCAGAGGGAGGCTTCTGTGTGTTAGGGCCACAGTGTCAGCTGTGGTTGCAGCTCAGACCCAGGGATGGCAGTTGGGGCATTGTCCCGGGTGCAGGGCTTTGCTGGGGGAGAGGGCTGTGGTGGATGTTGCTGTGCTGGCTTGAGGAGCACCATGTTGGTGGTTGATCATTCTTGGGCTATGGGTGTGCCCTGCCCAGCTGCCTGCGTTCTCTGTCCACAGGGCTGTGGACACAGGTGTGGTGTGGCTGGTGGAGAGCAGAGATGTTACTGCAAGAGCCCAGGGAGTCCGTGAATCTCTCCTGCCATGGATCCGGATTCACTGTCAAAGATTATCATGTTCTGTGGTACTGTCAGGAACTGCATAGTTGTCTTGAGTTACTGTCCTCCACCTGGCCATTGGGTACTACATTTTATGGGCCATCAGTGGAGGGTCGAGCCTCGGCCTTCCGGGACAATTCACAGCCCAAGTCATCTCTGGAGCTGTGGGACCTGCACCCTCAGGACTCTGCCTGCTACTTCTGTGTGCTTCACATAGAGACAGGAAATCCAGCAAGGATTTAATACAAACCTTCTGCCAGTGTCCTGGCTGTGTGCCTTGGAGCTGGAATGGAGACGACTCCCATAAATGCTCTGGGTTGCTCTCGGTCAGTCATGTAGTAGTTACAGCATAGTTTTCAAAGGGTTGATTCTGACAGGGATGTCTTGTTTATGTCCCCAAATGAGCTCTAAGCCTTCTGTTTGCTGTCTTCCAATGTGTCATGGAAACCCCATCTCCTGTCAGGCTCCAAGAGCTTGTGAGCTGGTGTGTTTGCATCTGCTGGATCGATGATAACACAAGCAGAAATGCAGGGAACTGGAGGATTAGATTAAATAATGGCTTGATCTGTTCATGCCTGTTCATCCTTGTCTCCCGGGGTCACAGATACCCTTTCTCAGGTGCAGACAGAAGCCTCTGGCCCCATGGTAGGGAAGGTCTCAGAGTCTGTCACGCTTACCTGCCACATCTCTGGAGTACCCATCAATCACAGCAGCTGTGCTTGGGACTGGATCCGCCAAACTCCTGACAGAGACCTGCAGCATATAGCGTTGCAGTATCCCTTCACGGGACTCCAGCACATTGCTTCATCCTTCCAGACCAGAGTCTCCTTATCTGCAGACCCCTCCAGTGACCAGGTGTCACTGGAAGTGCTCTCACCATCAGCTGCAGACACGGCCACCTATTTCTGTGGCACCAGAGAGCTGGAGAAGGGCACAGTGCCTGAAACACAGACGTGGCCAAGGCAGAAAAGGAAGGAGGCGGTTTGAATTCCAGCGTGGCTTTTGTGGTTGCTGCTAAGCAAGGCTCTTTCCAGACTTCTCAGGAACAGTGTGGTGTGGCTTTTCCCAGAATCAGGCCCAGAGGTGCTGCAGCAGTAGCAGCAGCAGAGCCTCCCACAAGCACACACAAAGCCTTTAATGTTCGGCTACCTTCTTTCTTCCTTCTCAGTCCCCTCTGGTGGCACTAAGCAACTGAGCCAGCATTACTGAGTCATAGAACAATAGGGGATGGGAGTGACCTCTGGAAATCATTTCCATCCATTTGCCATGTAAAAGCCAGGTCCCCTAGAGCAGGTTACACAGGATCCTGTCCAGCCAGGCTCTGAATATTTCCAGAGAAGGAGACTCCAGAACCACTCTGGACAGCCTGTTCCAGGGCTCTGTGACGCTTGGGGTGAACTAATTTTTCCTCCTTGATTTGAGTTTCAGTGGGTGGGGTCTCCAGGGGTGGCTTCTGAAGGAAGCTGCTAAGTGAAAATCACATGCTGCTGCTCCTCTTCCCCTACCTCTCGCCTTCACTGCTGTCATAGACTGAGGCTGTGACACAGAGGGACCGGGACTGACGGCAGGCACAGGGACACAGACAGGGAAGATGTGGGCAGAGCTGTTCTTGCATCTGAGACAAGCTGGAGGGAGGCGACCCAGAGAGGGCCTGGCCATGTGGACTGCCATGTGCGTGGGGTTCTTGCCCGTAGTAGGTAAGTGAAAGGAAGGGGTGATGTCCCTCCTCAGGCATTGAGCATACTTGTGTGCTCTGCACAGCTCTGTGGAGCTCTGTGGAGCTGTGCTGACCACTTGCAGCCCTCCTGTGCCTCTGGGCCCAACGTCTCCACCCATTCCTGCAGAACACACTGGGAACAGCCCTCTTGGTCTTCTAGCCATGAATTAGGCAGCTCTGTGCATCTCATCTGCTCTGCAGTGTGGGGACAGGCAGGGCACTGACCTGCTACGCTCATGTCTTGGAGCCTTGTGCTCTGCACTTGGACTGGACACTCTGCTCATGGGGCACTGCAACCCATCATGCAAAGACCAGGTTGACAGTGTAATTTCTGGGGGTCAAACCCCACTTGACCCTGACAGGTCCTTGTCCATCCTGTGGGCTTCCAGAGCAGATTCAGGGACAGAAGGTGGGGTCACTACCATCCCAGTTGGAAAATACAAAGGGATTTTCCCTGATGATGGAAAACCTTCAAATGGGATTCAGACAACTCAGTCCTCTTGCTTTTCCAGTGCCATCACAATGTCCCACCACCACTGTCCCGAGCTTTGCTTGTTCTTGGAGTGATCAGAGCTTGTTCTTGCTCTCCACAGCAGTCACTGGCCAGGTGGTCTTGGAGCAGCATTTCAGGGAGCTGGCCGTGCCAGTGGGAGATGGAGTCACCTTCCGGTGCAGCATGAATGGAGGCAGTATGAGCAGCTACTACATGTATTGGTACCGGCAGGGACCACATGGCACTCTGGACTGGATTTACAGTGACTATGATGATGCCTATGGAGAAGGTTTCCAGGATCACTTCAAGGGAACAGCGGAGAGCTCCCAGAACAGATTCACCCTGCAGATCCGGGCAGCCAAGCAAGGGGATGAAGCAGTATATTATTGTGGTGCTAACCCCACCCTGAAGCAGCCCTGCAGCAGAGTGGGCCAAAAAGTGACTTCTCAGCATTTCTTTCTAGCAGCTGCTAACCAGACGTTAATGTGACACGATGGCAGGTGCAGGGAAGAGACATTTGGACGCTTGCAGTAGAAGGCAGTGAAGGGAAGTGTGGTTGAAGGGCTGGGACTGTTTATGATGGAGGGAAGGAGGGTAGATCAGCATGGGTGACATTGTGGTGGGTGTCAGGTACAGATCACCCGTTGACAAGAAGTAGACAAGTGGTGTGGTTTCACCTTGTCTGTCAACTCTGAAGACACCTAGGTCAGTGAGGAAGGAGGCAGGGAAGGTATTCCAGTCACCAGAGCAGAGATTCCCCTGCTGCCTGAAATGCTGTGGGTTCGTGTGTTTAGGTTCTGGTGGAGGAAGAGGGGCTGCAGGGGTACCTGCTGCAAGGAGCTGCTAGAAGCTTCCCCTAGGTCTGACAGAGCTGCTCACATGGAATGACATTCCCAGCTGAGGATCTGAGGATTCAAGTGGACAGTTTGACCATGAGCTAGCAATGTATCCTGGCTGCAAGGAGGCCTGAAGGTTTTTTGGGATGTTCAGGAGCTGTGTTCCCAGTCAGTGAGGAAGTTGATCCTTCCCCTCTTCTCGACGCTTCTGAACTCACACCTGGAATACTGGGAAGACGTATGGGCTGCCCAGCGTCAACTGCAGTTCTGCTGTGGTTATACACATGGTTTCATGGAAAGGGAAATCTATTGTTTCCTGATCAGTATGGGTATTCTCATGCTGGGAAGAGCTGGCTTAGGTTGGGTCTTCTGGCCAGATGCACCCTGAGGTAAATTTAGTATTTTCAATTTATCTACATTGCTCTGCACTCTGATCTCCTCTGTTTGGAGTCTAGTGATAGAACGCAGACAGAATGGTATGAAGCAGTGACAGGGGAGGTTTAGGTTGGATGTCAGGAAGAGTTTCTTTACCAAGAGGCTGGTCAAGCACTGGAACAGGCTCCCCAGGGAAGTAGTCACAGCACTGAGCTAGACTGAGTTCGAGAAGCATCTGGACAATGCACTCAGTCACATGCTCTGACTTGGATGGTCCTGTGTGGAGACAGGAGTTGGACTTGATGATCCTTATGAGTCCCTTCCAACTCAGTGTATTTTATATTCTATGACTTTTCATCTTGGTCTTTGTCAATCATCATTCCCTGATGATATATATGCAGTGTTAGGGAATACATTTGTGGTGCTTTGAATCTCGCTGGAGGCCAGCTTCCCACCAAGGTTGCTCTTTCACTCCCCTTTTTAGCTGGACAAAGGAGAAAATATATATTGAGAGGCTCAGGAGTAGAGATAAGAGCAGGGAGAGGTCATTCAGCAAGTCGTATCATTGGCAAAATAGACTCAGCACAGAAAATTTTAAAACATCTAATTTAACAAAGATGCACTCTCTTTCTCTCTCTCTCTCTCTCTGAAACAGAGTAGGATGATGTGAAGTAAAACCAAATCTTAAAACACTTCCCCCCTCATCTCCCTTCTTCATGGACTTAACTTCATTCATGATTACTCTCCCTTGTACCCCCACATGGCACAGAGGGAGATGGGGAATGGGAGTTTCCCTAAGATCATCAGGAGTTGTTTTCCTTCGTAGCAGTAAGGGTTGGGGAGATGTTGGAATGGGATGAGATAGGGTGGGAATCCTGAAAATCTTCCCCTGTTCCAGCATGGTGCCCCACCCACAAGAGGAAGTACTCCGCTAACTTCTCCAGTGTGAGTCCTTTCCCAGAGGGATTTACATCTTCACCAACTGTCCCAGGGGGGTCCTTCCCTGGGTACATTCCCTCAATCCCAGACTGGTCCAGCCTGGTTCCCCATGGAGTCACAAGTTCCTCACTGACCTAGGTGTCTTCAGAGTCGACAGACCTATGTAAGATAATGAACCACATTGGAGCAAGGTCGTGGCAGGAGCTACAGCCCATGGAGAGGGGAGCCCACACAAGAGTCTCTCTGCTGGGGGGACATGTGACTCCATGGGGAACCAGGATGGAGTATTTTGGGACTGAGGGAATGCACCCATGGAAGGGAGAACCCTGGGGCAGTTGGTGAAGATCTAAATCCCTCTGAAAAAGGACTCACTTTAGAGAAGTTAGCAGAGTGCATCCTAAGCCAGCTCTTCCCAGCATGGAAATCCCAATACTGATAAAAAATCAATAGTTTTCCCCTTCAATGAAACCATGTGTATCACCACAGCAGAACTGCAGTAGACGCTGGGCAGCCCCTATGTCTTCCCAGTATTCCAGGTGTGAGTTAAGCAGTGCTGAGTAGAGGGGAAGGATCAACTTCCTCACTTACTGGAAACACTGCTCCTGAGCATCTCAGAACACCTTCTGGCCTCCTTGCCACCAGGACACATTGCTAGCTCATGGTCAAACTGTCCACTCAAAGCCTCAGATCCTTGGCTGGGAATGTCATTCCATGTGAGCATCCCCCGGGCTGCCCTAGTGCAGGGGGTTCTAGGGTGCAGCCTGTTGCTTTTACCTCTGTTGAAGTGCATGGGTTTCCTTCCTGTCAGCTACATCACCAGCCTGTCTAGGCCCCTCTGGGAGGCAGCAGAGGCCTCTATTTGTCTTGCAGCTGCCAAGCGAGCTTGGGGGTGAAGTCAGAGCGGGCTGCATGTGGGAGGCACGGGGGAGGGTCCTGCGAGGGGACATTGCGGGCCGACAGCCCATCTCTTCCTCAGGTCTCGTCCATTAACAAAGCGGGACAGTGCCAGAGCTCCACTGGGAGCCAAGGCTCGGCAGGCTTTTTCTGCTGCGACAGCATAGCACCCGTCCTCGTCCCAGGGCCCTCACCTGCGTACCTCCCTGCTCCACCCCTTCTCCTGGTCGGAAGGGGCCGTGCCGGGCCGTGTCCTGCCTGTCGGGGTGGGCAGAGGCATCAGCTTTGCCCCGATGTGGGGCTGAGCTGGGTATTGGGTCAGGATCGGGCCTGCACGACTGAGCTCAGCTCCACACCGGCTCCTCCAGGGCCCTTTGGTCACAGCTGGACCTGATGTGTCGGAGTATGATGGTGCCTGGGCTGGGGCCATGGCTCCTGGCTTTGTCCTTGGCCATGGGGCCAGCAGGTGAGATCCGTGTGGGGCCGGAAGCGAGGCCGTGGCTGGGCCCTGTGCTAGGACAGCATGTGGGTGGCCCTGTCCGTCCTGGGGTGCTCACCTTCCTTAGCGGGCAGTTTGGAACGGGTGGTGTGGGGGGAGAGGAGAATCTGAGGCAGGTACAGGCTCAAGTAGGAGGCTTTGGTTCCATGGGTCAGGGCCACCATGTGGGTGCCACAGTGTCAGCTCAGCCCTGAGAATGGCAGCTGTGGCACTGGCCCGGGCGTGGGGCTTTGCCAGGAGAGAGGCGGGTGGCGGCTGTTGCTGTGATGGGGCAGTGGGGGTCTGGGCTGTGGCTGAACGTCCTTGGGTGCTCCCTGCCCGGCTGCCTGTGCTCTCTGTCCACAGGTCTGTGGGCGCAGGTACTGCTGGTTGAGAGTGGTGGAGGGCTACAAGAGCCAGGGAATTCCGTGAAGCTCACCTGTCATGGATATGGATTAAACTTCAAGAATTTTGCTATTCGCTGGTACCGCCAAGCACCTGGTGATGAATTTGAGTGGGTCTCCTACATTAGCAGTGACCAGGGTACCACAAAGCGTTACACAGCAGCAGTGCGGGGTCGAGCCACGGCCTCCCGAGACAATTCCCAGTCCAAGTCATTTCTGGAACTGCAGGACCTGCGCCCTCAGGACTCTGCCCGCTACTTCTGTGCAATTCACACACAGAGACAGGAAATCCAGCAGAGCTTAAACACAAACTCTTGCCAGTGTCTTGACTCTGCGCCTCGCAGCTGGAATTGAGGTGACTCCCCTATGTGCTTGCTCTCAGTCATGTATTTACAGCACAGAGTTTTCAAATGGTTGATTCTGACAGGGATGCCCTACCTGTTTGTGTCCCCAGATGAGCCCTGAGGCTTCTGTTTGCCATCTTCCCATGTGTCATGGAAACCTTCTCTCCTGTCAGACTCCAAAATTCCTTCACCTTTGGAAACAAGGTTTGCTTCTTCTATTGTTTCCCAGTAGTACAGGTAGTCAATACAAATGGTAAAGAGGTGTGAATAGCCCTGCTCTGGTTTTGGTATAGCACATATCAACTCAGCATGGCCCATGAGCTTTATTCCCAGAGGAGCAAGCAGAATGGGATAAGGTCATTTGTGAGCTCACTGGGAGAACTGTGAAGTCTGTTGTAACATCCCAGATCTAGAGCAAGAGCTTGTGAGCTGGTGGGTTTGCATCTGCTTGAAGAATGGGCTCATAAGCAGAAGAACTTGGTGGAGCGGGTGTTCCCCCACAGTCCATGGAAGAGGACAGGAAGCAGAGAACCCAGCTGCAGCTTGTGGAGAGGCCCCACGCTGGAGCAAGTAAAGAAACACAGAAAACACTGTGACCCACATTGGAGCAATCTTCTGTTAGCACTTGCAGTGCCCTCCCCTCACACACCCTTTCTCCTGCTGTGAAGGAGGTGTGCGTGAGGGAGTTGTGCTGGGCCATGCTGTGCCTGCTGGGGGTGGGCAGAGATGAGTCAGCGCTGTGGTGAGGGGGCTCAGGGCCAGTGGTACATCAGGATCGGGCCGAGCGTGGCTCCACTCTGATCCTCCCTGGTTTTAACCTAGGTATTCGGCCACGACTGGTTCCAGCTGGTAGGGCTTGATGACGCCTGGGGTGTGGCTCCTGACCTTATACTTGGCTGCAGAGTCGGCAGGTAAGAGTGTGGCAGGGAGAGCTGCGATGCTGGGGGCTGGGGCTGTCTGTGGATGGCCCTGCCCGTCATGGGACCCAGGGCTGCGGCTGCTTCTTCACTGGGCATGCTGCTGCTTGGTGCTCACCTTCCTTAGTGGGGAGCAGGGAGGCTGAGGCAGGTGCAGAGGGAGGCTTGTGTGTTAGGGCCACAGCGTTGGCAGCAGGTGCGGTTCAGACCCAGGGATGGCAGTTGGGGCATTGTCCCGGGTGCAGGGCTTTGCTGGGGGAGAGGGCTGTGGTGGATGTTGCTGTGCTAGGTTTAGGAGCACCATGTTGGTGGGTGTGGGTGTGGGTGTGCCCTGCCCAGCTGCCTGCGTTCTCTGTCCACAGGGCTGTGGACACAGGTGTGGTGTGGCTGGTGGAGAGCAGAGATGTTACTGCAAGAGCCCAGGGAGTCCGTGAATCTCTCCTGCCATGGATCCGGATTCACTGTCAAAGATTATCATGTTCTGTGGTACTGTCAGGAACTGCATAGTTGTCTTGTTACTGTCCTCCACCTGGCCATTGGGTACTACATTTTATGGGCCATCAGTGGAGGGTCGAGCCTCGGCCTTCCGGGACAATTCACAGCCCAAGTCATCTCTGGAGCTGTGGGACCTGCACCCTCAGGACTCTGCCTGCTACTTCTGTGTGCTTCACATAGAGACAGGAAATCCAGCAAGGATTTAATACAAACCTTCTGCCAGTGTCCTGGCTGTGTGCCTTGGAGCTGGAATGGAGACGACTCCCATAAATGCACTGGGTTGCTCTCGGTCAGTCATGTAGTAGTTACAGCATAGTTTTCAAAGGGTTGATTCTGACAGGGATGTCTTGTTTATGTCCCCAAATGAGCTCTAAGCCTTCTGTTTGCTGTCTTCCAATGTGTCATGGAAACCCTATCTCCTGTCAGGCTCCAAGATATTTTGAGCTGGTGTGTTTACATCTGCTGGATCGATGATAACACAAGCAGAAATGCAGGGAACTGGAGGATTAGATTAAATAATGGCTTGATCTGTTCATGCCTGTTCATCCTTGTCTCCCGGGGTCACAGATACCCTTTCTCAGGTGCAGACAGAAGCCTCTGGCCCCATGGTAGGGAAGGTCTCAGAGTCTGTCACGCTTACCTGCCACATCTCTGGAGTACCCATCAATCACAGCAGCTGTGCTTGGGACTGGATCCGCCAAACTCCTGACAGAGACCTGCAGCATATAGCGTTGCAGTATCCCTTCACGGGACTCCAGCACATTGCTTCATCCTTCCAGACCAGAGTCTCCTTATCTGCAGACCCCTCCAGTGACCAGGTGTCACTGGAAGTGCTCTCACCATCAGCTGCAGACACGGCCACCTATTTCTGTGGCACCAGAGAGCTGGAGAAGGGCACAGTGCCTGAAACACAGACGTGGCCAAGGCAGAAAAGGAAGGAGGCGGTTTGAATTCCAGCGTGGCTTTTGTGGTTGCTGCTAAGCAAGGCTCTTTCCAGACTTCTCAGGAACAGTGTGGTGTGGCTTTTCCCAGAATCAGGCCCAGAGGTGCTGCTGCAATAGCAGCACAAGTAAACACAAAGCCTTTAATGTTCGGCTACCTTCTTTCTTCCTTCTCAGTCCCCTCTGGTGGCACTAAGCAACTGAGCCAGCATTACTGAGTCACAGAACAATAGGGGATGGGAGTGACCTCTGGAAATCATTTCCATCCATTTGCCATGTAAAAGCCAGGTCCCCTAGAGCAGGTTACACAGGATCCTGTCCAGCCAGGCTCTGAATATTTCCAGAGAAGGAGACTCCAGAACCTCTCTGGACAGCCTATTCCAGGGCTCTGTGACGCTTGGGGTGAACTAATTTTTCCTCCTTGATTTGAGTTTCAGTGGGTGGGGTCTCCAGGGGTGGCTTCTGAAGGAAGCTGCTAAGTGAAAATCACATGCTGCTGCTGCTCCTCCAAGCCCTGCCTCTCACCTTCACTGACTGACAGTGAACACAGACATCTCAGCATCTTTCTATCCGCTGCTAACCAGACGTTGGAGTGACATGATGGCAGGTGCAGGGAACAGACATTTGGCTTGGTTGCAGTATGAGGTAATGAAGGGAAGTGTGGTTGAAGGGCTGAGACCATTTATGATGGAGGGGAGGAGGGTAAGATCAGCATGGGACACTCTGTGATGAATGTCTGCTACACCTCACCTGTTCACAAGAAGAAGTAGACAAGTGGTGTGGATTCATCTTTGCTGGCCACCAGGTGTCCACCAATCACAGAATCATAGAAATGTAGAATGCTCTGAGTTGTAAGAGATCTCCAAGATCATCTAGATCCAAGTCTCCTGCCATGGGCAGGGACACCCTTACCTACATTAGGTTGCCAAAAGCCAAATCCAACCTGGTTTTAAACACTACCAAGAATGGGAGCTCCACAACCTCTTTGGGTAACCAGTTCCAGTGCCTCATCACACTCGTAGTAAAGAATTTCTTCCTAATGTCTAATCTATACCTACCCTCTTTCAGCTTGAAGCCATTACCCCTTGTCCTATCACTACACTGCCTGATGAACAGTCCCACTCCCACTTTCCTACAGGACCCCTTTAGGTATTGGTAGGCTGTAATTCGGTCTCCCTGGAGCCTTCTCCATGCTGAAGAAGCCCAAGTGTCTCAGCCTGTCTTGATAGGAGAGGTGCTCCAGCCCCTGATCGTCATTGTGACCCTCCTCTGGACATTCTTCTACAGCTTTATGTCTTCCTGTACTGGGGACCCCAGAGCTGGGTGCAGGACTCCAGGTGGTGTCTCATGAGAACAGAGTAGATGGGAAGAATCCCCTCATTCAGCCTGTTGGTCATGTTTATCTTGATGCAGCCCATGACAAGTTTGGCCTTCTGAGCTTCTAGCACACAGTGCTGGCTCATGTTGAGCTTCTCATCAATCAGCACCCCTGAAGAAGCACCTCAGTCCCTCCCCAGAAAAAGGTCATTGTGTCACCACAGCAATATGTTACCTCTTGCCTAGCAGAGGTTTTCCTGCCAAGCGAGCATCACGTGCTGCTGCTCCTCCAGCCCCCGCCTCTTGCCTTCACTGCTGTCATAGACTGAGGCTGTGACACAGAGGGACTGGGACTGACGGCAGGCACAGGGACACAGACAGGGAAGATGTGGGCAGAGCTGTTCTGCCGGCAGAGACAAGCTGGAGGGAGGCGACCCAGAGACGGCCTGGCCATGTGGACTGCTGTGTGCATGGGGTTCTTGAACATGGTAGGTAAGTGAAAGGAAGGAGCGATGTCCCTCCTCAGAACATTAGCATACTTGTGTGCTCTGCACAGCTCTGTGGAGCTGTGCTGACCGCTTGCAGCCCGACCTGTGCCCCTGGGCCCGACCTCTCCACCCATTCCTGCAGAACACACTCGGAACAGCCCTCTTGCTCTTCTAGCCACAAAATAGGCAGCTTGGTGCATCTCATCTGCTCTGCAGTGTGGGGACAGGCAGGGCACTGACCTTCTACGCTCGTGTCTTGGAGCCTTGTGCTCTGCACTTGGACTGGGCACTCTGCTCATGGGGCACTGCAACCCATCATGCAAAGACCAGGTTGACAGTGTAATTGTGAGGGTCAAACCCCACTTGCCCATGACAGGTCCTTGTCCATGCTGTGTGCTTACAGAACAGATTCAGGGACAGTGGAGTGGGGTCACCACCATCCCAGTTGGGAAAGACAAGGGGATTTTCCCTGATGATGGAAAACCTTCAAATGGGATTCAGAAAACTCATCCCTCTTGCTTCTCCAGTGCCATCACAATATCCCAACCACCACTGTCCCGAGCTTTCCTTGTTCTTGGAGTGATCAGGGCTTGTTCTTGCTCTCCACAGCAGTCACTGGCCAGGTGGTCTTGGAGCAGCATATCAGGGAGCTGGCCGTGCGAGTGGGATATGGAGTCACCTTCCAGTGCAGCATGAATGGAGGCAATATGAGAAGCTACCCCATGTACTGGTACCGGCAGGGACCACGTGGCACTCTGGACTGGATTTACAGGGACTCTGATGATACCTATGGAGAAGGTTTCCGGGATCGCTTCAAGGGAACAGTGGAGAGCTCCCAGAACAGATTCACCCTGCAGATCCGGGCAGCCAAGCAAGAGGATGAAGCAGTATATTACTGTGGTGCTAGTCTCACCCTGAAGCAGCTTTGCAGCAGAGTGGGCCAAAAAGTGACTTCTCAGCATTTCTTTCTAGCAGCTGCTAACCAGACGTTGTGTGACATGATGGCAGGTGCAGGGAAGAGACATTTGGACGCTTGCAGTAGAAGGCAGTGAAGGGAAGTGAGGTTGAAGGGCTGGGACTGTTTATGATGGAGGGAAGGAGGGTAGATCAGCATGGGTGACATTGTGGTCGGTGTCATCTACTGATCACACGTTCACAAGAAGAAGAAGACAAGTGGTGTGGTTTCACCTTGTTGGTCAAATCTGAAGACACCTAGGTCAGTAAGGAAGGAGGCAGGGAAGGTATTCCAGTCACCAGAGCAGAGATTCCTCTGCTGCCTGAAATACTGTGGATTTGTGTGTTTAGGTTCTGGTGGAGGAAGAGGGGCTGCAGGGGTACCTGCTGCAAGGATCTGCTAGAAGCTTCCCCTAGGTCTGACAGAGCCATTAGCAGCTGGCTTAATGAAGTATCTACTGCTGATCAAGGCCAAGACAGTCAGAGATGGTGGTAGCACCTCTGTGATTAAGAAAAATGTAAGTGGACATATTTTGCCAGCAGAGAAGGGAGTGAGAAGATGTAGGAAACTGTGCAGATATTAAGGTCAGTGCAGATGAGGGGAAGAGGCTCTCCAGATGCCGGAGGAGAAATTCTTCTGCAGCCAGTGGAGAAGACCATGGTGAAGCTGGTTGTCCCCCTGCAGGCTATGGTAGATGATGGGGAGCAGAGATCCCACATGCAGCCCATGGCAGTACCCACACTTCAGCAGCTGGAGATCTATGTAAGATAATGAACCACATTGGAGCAAGGTCGTGGCAGGAGCTACAGCCTATGGAGAGGGGAGCCCACACAGGAAGCATGTTTGCTGGGGGGACTTGTGACTCCATGGGGAACCAGGCTGGACCAGTCTGGGATTGAGGGAATGTACCCAGGGAAGGACCCCCCTGGGACAGTTGGTGAAGATGTAAATCCCTCTGGGAAAGGATTCACACTGGAGAAGTTAGCGGAGTACTTCCTCTTGTGGGTGAGGCACCATGCTGGAGCAGGGGAAGATTTTCAGGATTCCCACCCTATCTCATCCCATTCCAACATCTCCCCAACCCTTACTGCTACGAAGGAAAACAACTCCTGATGATCTTAGGGAAACTCCCATTCCCCATCTCCCTCTGTGCCATGTGGGGGTACAAGGGAGAGTAATCATGAATGAAGTTAAGTCCATGAAGAAGGGAGATGAGGGGGGAAGTGTTTTAAGATTTGGTTTTACTTCACATCATCCTACTCTGTTTCAGAGAGAGAGAGAGAGAGAAAGAGAGTGCATCTTTGTCTGTTAAATTAGATGTTTTAAAATTTTCTGTGCTGAGTCTATTTTGCCAATGATACGACTTGCTGAATGACCTCTCCCTGCTCTTATCTCTACTCCTGAGCCTCTCAATATATATTTTCTCCTTTGTCCAGCTAAAAAGGGGAGTGAAAGAGCAACCTTGGTGGGAAGCTGGCCTCCAGCGAGATTCAAAGCACCACAAATGTATTCCCTAACACTGCATATATATCATCAGGGAATGATGATTGACAAAGACCAAGATGAAAATATAAGAATATAAAATACACTGAGTTGGAAGGGACTCATAAGGATCATCAAGTCCAACTCCTGTCTCCACACAGGACCATCCAAGTCAGAGCATGTGACTGAGTGCATTGTCCAGATGCTTCTCGAACTCAGTCTAGCTCAGTGCTGTGACTACTTCCCTGGGGAGCCTGTTCCAGTGCTTGACCAGCCTCTTGGTAAAGAAACTCTTCCTGACATCCAACCTAAACCTCCCCTGTCACTGCTTCATACCATTCTGTCTGCGTTCTATCACTAGTCTCCAAACAGAGGAGATCAGAGCGCAGAGCAATGTAGATAAATTGAAAATACTAAATTTACTTCAGGGTGCATCTGACCAGAAGACCCAACCTAAGCCAGCTCTTCCCAGCATTAGAATACCCATACTGATCAGGAAACAATAGATTTCCCTTTCCATGAAACCATGTGTATAACCACAGCAGAACTGCAGTAGACGCTGGGCAGCCCATACGTCTTCCCAGTATTCCAGGTGTGAGTTCAGAAGCGTTGAGTAGAGGGGAAGTATCAACTTCCTCACTTACTGGAAACACTGCTCCTGAGCATCCCAGAACACCTTCTGGCCTCCTTGCCGCCAGGATACATTGCTAGCTCACGGTCAAACTGTCCACCTGAATCCTCAGATCCTCAGCTGGGACTGTGATTCGATGTGAGCAGCCCCCAGGCTGCCATGGTGCAGGGAGTTCTAGGGTGCAGCCTGTTGCTGTTCCCTCTGTTGAAGTGCATGGGTTTCCTTCTTGTCAGCTACTTCACCAGCCTGCGTAGGCCCCTCTGGATGGCAGCAGAGGCCTCTATGTGTCCTGTATCTGCAAGGCGAGCCTGGGGGTGAAGTCAGAGCGGGCTGCATGTGGGAGGCACGGGGGAGGGTCCTGCGAGGGGACATTGCGGGCCGACAGCCCATCTCTTCCTCAGGTCTCGTCTATTAACAAAGTGGGACAGTGCCAGAGCTCCACTGGGAGCCAAGGCTCGGCAGGCTTTTTCTGCTGCGACAGCGTAGCACTCCTCCTCATCCCAGGGCCCTCACCTGCGTACCTCCCTGCTCCACCCCTTCTCCTGGTTGGAAGGGGCCGTGCCGGGCCGTGTCCTGCCTGTCGGGGGTGGGCAGAGGCATCAGCTTTGCCCCGATGTGGGGCTGAGCTGGGTATTGGGTCAGGATCGGGCCTGCACGGCTGTGCTCTGCTCCACACCGGCTCCTCCAGGGCCCTTTGGTCACAGCTGGACCTGGTGTGTCGGAGTATGATGGTGCCTGGGCTGGGGCCATGGCTCCTGGCTTTGTCCTTGGCCATGGGGCCAGCAGGTGAGATCCGTGTGGGGCCGGCAGTGAGGCCGTGGCTGGGCCCTGTGCTAGGACAGCATGTGGGTGGCCCTGCCAGTCCTGGGGTGCTCACCTTCCTTAGCGGGCAGTGTGGAGCAGGAGGTGTGTGGGGAGAGGAGAATCTAAGGTAGGTGCAGGTTCACAGGGAGGCTTTGGTTCTCTGTGTCACCATGTGGGTGCCACAGTGTCAGCTCAGCCCCGAGAATGGCAGCTGTGGCACTGGCCCGGGCGTGGGGCTTTGCCAGGAGAGAGGCGGGTGGCGGCTGTTGCTGTGATGGGGCAGTGGGGGTCTGGGCTGTGGCTGAACGTCCTTGGGTTCTTCCTGCCCGGCTGCCTGTGCTCTCTGTCCACAGGTCTGTGGGCGCAGGTACTGCTGGTTGAGAGTGGTGGAGGGCTACAAGAGCCAGGGAATTCCGTGAAGCTCACCTGCCATGGATCTGGATTCACCTTCAAGAATTTTGCTATTTGGTGGTACCGCGAATCACCTGGTGATAAATTCGAGTGGGTCTCCTACATTAGGAATGACCAGGGTACCAGAAAAGATTATGCGACAGAAATAAGAGATCGAGCCACAGCCTCCCGAGACAATTCCCAGTCCAAGTCATTTCTGGAACTGCAGGACCTGCGCCCTCAGGACTCTGCCCGCTACTTCTGTGCAGTTCACACAGAGACAGGAAATCAAGCAAAGCTTAAACACAAACTTCTTCCAGTGTCTTGGCTCTGGGCCTCACAGCTCGAAGTGAGGCGACTCCCACAGCTGCTTGCTCTCAGTCATGTAGTTACAGCACAGAGTTTTCAAATGCTTGATTCCTCAGAATTCCTGTAAGAAATAATTCTGGAAATCATCAGTCTTTTTTATCAGCTGTGGAAGGTAAGATTCTACCTGCAGCACAAAGTGTGCAGAGGAATGAAGACAGAGATTAACATCTGGCTCTAAGATTGGTGCCATAGGCAGGGCTTTGGATTCTTTAATCATGGGTTGATTTTCAATTCACCAGGTCTGCTGGCAACAGATTGGGTCCACCTGTCTCAAAAGGGGAAGAGGATTCTGGAACAAATGTTAGCAGGGCTCATAGAAAGAGCTACACACTAGATTTGATGAGGGAAGGGGGTGCAACTCTATTCACTAGAGATAAACCTGTCAGCCATGTGCTGAAGTTTGTGGGACAGTGCGCTAGTGAGATTCGTTGGACTACCTCAGTGGAGGTTGGGCATGGAGGTCCATACAGTGCCAAATAAGCACAGGTTATCAATGGGTTAGTAGCCATGCAAGGTCCTGAGTATGGCCAGGTTGGACTTAAGTCTTCTCCCTGCACAAAGATGCCAGGGCCATTAGCCCAACTGAATTGCATCTATACTCATCCATGTAGCAGGGGCAATAAACAGGAGGAGCTGAAAGCTGTTGATCAGGGGAGGAACTACAATATAGTTGCCATCATGGAAACGTGGTGGGAGGATTCACACGAGTGCTGGAATAGATGGGTGTAAGCTCTTCAGAAGGAACAGGCAAGGGAGGAGAGGTGGTGGTGTGGCCTTGTATGTTAGGGAATGCATCAGTTGTATAAAGCTTGACCATAGTAACAGTAGGGCCGAGTGTTTATGGATGAGAATCAAGGGGAAGGCTAACAAGACAGATATAATGGTGAAACCCATGAGGGATGGTGCCTGCTGTTTGTGAAAAGAGAAGGTCTTGTGGGGAGTGTGATGGCTGGAGGCTGTCTTGGGCACAGCAATCATGAAATGATAGTTTTCAATTTTTGGAGAAGTAAGGATGGTGGTTAGTAGAACTGCCACCTTGGACTTCTGACAGGCAGACTTTGGCCTGTACAGGGACTTGTTTGGCAGAGTTCCTTGGGAAGCAGTCCTGAAGGGCAAAGGTGTATATGAAAGCTGGACACTCTTCAAAAAGGTAATCTTAGCGGTGCAAGAGCAGGCTGTCCCCATGTGCTGAAAAATGAGTCAGCAGGGAGAAGACCATCCTGGCTGAACAGAGAGGTTTGGCTGCAGCTCAAGAGAAAGAAGAGTTTATGGTCTTTGGTACTGGGGCCAGTTCTGTCTTTATCAATGACATGGATGAGGGAGTCAAGTGCACCCTCAGTAAATTTGCGGATGACACTAAGATTGGCAGGAGAGTTGATTGGCAGAGGGTAGGCAGGCTCTACAGAGGGACCTGGACAGGCTGGATTGGTGGGCCAAGGCCAATTGCATGAGGTTCAACAAGGCCAAGTTTCATGTCTTGTACTTGGGTCACATGCAAAGCTACAGCTCAAGAGCTGTCTGGAGGAAAGAGACCTAGGGATGTTGATCAACAGACAGCTGAATATGAGCCAGCACATGTGCCTAGGTGGCCAGAAAGTCCAGTGGCATCCTGGTCTGCATCAGGAAGTGTGGCCAGCAGGAGTAGGGAAGGGATTATTCCCCTGTACTCAGCGCCGGTGAGGCTGCACTTGGAATATCATGTTCAGTGTTGAACCCCTCACTACAAGGACACTGAGATGCTGGAGCATGTCCAGAGAAGGTCTACAAAACTGGTGAAGGGTTTAGATGACAAATCTTATGAGGACAGGCAGAGGGAGCTGGGATTGCTTAGTCTAGAGAAGAGGACACTGAGGGGAGATCTCATCGCTCTCTACAACTACCTAAAAAGTGTTTGTAGTGAGGTGGCTGGTCTCTTCTCCCTGGTAGCTAGTGACAGGAAAAGAGGAAATGGTCTGAAGTTGTGTCAGGGGAAGTTTAGGTTGGATATTAAAAAAATTTCTATACTCAAAGGGTTGTTCAATATTGGAATAGTCTGCCCAGGGAGGCTGATAGAGGTCACCATCCCTGGAGGTGTTAAAAAGAAGAGTAGATATTGTACTTGATGACATGGTCTAGTGTTAGACCTAGTAGGGCTGGATAGATGGTTGGACTCAATGATCTTGAAGGTCTTTTCCAACCAAACCCATTCTATGATATGAAATTTACCTCAGGGTCAGTGTGATCTGAAGACCTAACTTAAGCCAGCTCTTCCCAGCACAGTAATACCTGTACCAACCAGAAAACAATAGAAGATTTACCCTTCAGTGAAACCATGTGTATAACCACAGCAGAACTGCAGTTGACCAGGATCCAGGATGAAGCCCCCAACCTGCATGGGGCCAGGGTTTGCAACCATGGAGATTCATCCACCACTGACCACACCTCTGTACCACTTGCATGTGATAAGTAATTACTGATTATGTGAGCAACAGTCAGTGATCAGCCACATATGTAAGTGCTGCATTCCTCCCTATCAGGATCCTGCCATGGATACGCTGGGTAGGGCACCACTACATGCACAGCTAAATTGTAAACCAGTACATTCCCTGGGTAATTCTGTGCAACTCATCCTTATCTCTGTAGATAGCGTCACCTAGAGGAGGTTGCACAGGATCATGTCCAGCCAGGCTTTGAATATTTCTAGAGAAGTGTCTACAGTGTCTCTGGACAGCCTATTCCAAGGCTGTTAGACTCACTATGAAGATGTTTTTTTCTCGTGGTTGTGGTTTTGGTAGGTTGGGTCTCCAGGGGTGGCTTCTTCGGGAACCTGGTAGAAGGTTCCCCTGTGTCTAAGAGTGAATTCCAGCTGGCTTTATGATAGACCCACTGCTGGCCAAGGGCAAGCCAATTAGCAACAGTGGTAGCACCTCTGTGGTAGCATATTTTTGAAGGAAAATCATAACCTGGGAGTAGTAGTTGCAATTGGATTCCCCTGTGGTCCATGTTGAAGGTCATGGTTAAGTGGGCTGGCCACCTGTCGTCCATGGAGGATGAGGTGCAGCAGATATCTGCCTGTAGCTCATTAAGGACCCCACACCAGAGGAGGTGGAGGCTTGCAAAGGAGGTTACAGAATCAGAATCACAGAATCACAGAATTGTAGGGGTTGGAAGGGACCTCGAGAGATCATCGGGTCCAACCCCCCTGCCAAAGCAGGCTCCCTAGCTCATATTGCTCAGATAGGCGTCCAGGCGGGTCTTGAATATCTCCAGTGAAGGAGACTCCACCACCTCCCTGGGCAGCCTATTCCAGTGCTCAGTCACCCTCACTGTGAAAAAGTTCTTCCGCATGTTGGTGCGGAACTTCCTATGCTCCAACTTGCAGCCATTGCCCCTTGTCCTATCCCCACAGACCACTGAAAAGGGGCTGGCTGATTCCCCCTGCATCCCCTGCTTCAGATAATTATAAACTTTGATTAGGTCCCCCCTTAGTCTTCTCTTCTCAAGGCTGAACAGTCCCAGCTTACTCAGCCTATCCTCATAGGGGAGATGCTCTAGGCCCTTAATCATCTTCGTAGCCCTTCTTTGGACTCTTTCCAGGAGATCCCTGTCCTTTTTATACCAAGGAGCCCAGAACTGGACACAATACTCCAGGTGGGGCCTGACCAGGGCAGAGTAGAGGGGGAGGATCACCTCCTTTGACCTGCTGGCTACACTCCTCCTGATGCATCCCAGGATCCCATTGGCTCTCTTGGCCACCGAGGCGCACTGCTGGCTCATGGCCAACCTGTCATCTACCAGGACCCCCAGGTCCTTCTCCACTGAGCTCTTCTCCAGCAGGTCATCCCCCAGCCTGTACTGATACAAACAGTTGTTCCTTCCCAGGTGCAAGACTTTACACTTGCTTTTGTTGAACTTCATCTGGTTTCTCACTGCCCAGCTCTCCAGCCTGTCCAGGTCTCTCTGGATGGCAGCGCAGTGTCCTGCGTGTCAGACACTCCTCCCAGCTTTGTATCATCGGCGTACTTGCTGAGGGTGGATGTTATTCCCTCATCAAGATCGTCAATGAAGATATTAAACAGGACTGGACCCAACACTGAGCCCTGGGGAACACCGCTGGTAACAGGCCTCCAGTCAGATTCTACTCCACGAATCACAACCCTCTGGGTTCGGTCCGACAGCCAATTCTCAACCCATCTCACTGTCCACTCATCTATCCCATGCTTTCTCAGCTTTGCTATCAGGATGTCATGGGAGACAGTATCGAAAGCCTTGCTGAAGTCAAGGTAGATGACATCCACTGCTCTCCCTCCATCTACCCAGCCTGTCATGAGATCGTAGAAGGCTATGAGGTTGGTCGAGCACGATTTCCCCTTAGTAAATCCATGCTGACTACTCCTCATGACCTTCTTCTCTTCCAATTCCTTGGAGATGGCATCCAGAACAAGCTGTTCCATTACCTTTCCAGGGGCAGAGGTGAGGCTGACTGGCCTATAGTTACTTGGTTCCTCCTTCTTGCCCTTTTTAAAGACTGGAGTGACATTGGCTATCCTCCAGTCTTCAGGCACTTCTCCTGTCCTCCAAGACCTGTCAAAGATGATAGAGAGCGGCTCAGCAATCACCTCCGCCAGCTCCCTCAGCACACGTGGATGTAACCCATCTGGGCCCATGGATTTGTGTGCATTAATCCCTTTGAGCCGCTCCTGGACCTCCCCTACTTGAACCAGAGGGAAATTCTTCATTTCCCAATCAGTCCTACTCTCATCCAGTGTCTGTGGGTCCCGGGGGGCCTTTGAAGTGAAGACCGAAGCAAAGGCGGCATTCAATATCTCCACTTTCTCAGCATCCCCCGTAACCAGGACACCCTCCTTATTCAGCAAGGGACCTACATTATCCCTGGACATCCTCTTACTGTTCACGTGTCTAAAAAACCCCTTTTTATTATCCTTTATGTCCCTTGCCAGCTTAATTTCCAAGAGGGCTTTAGCCTTCCTAGTTGCATCCCTACAGGCCCTGACCACATTCCTGTATTCTTCCCAGGTGCTCAGACCCTTTTTCCACGATTCATAGATCTTCTGCTTCTCTTTGAGTTTGTATCCCTGTAGGAAGCCTGCACTGGAGTAAACACCTGGGAGACCTGGTGAAGAGTCTCTGAGTGTGAAGAGTCTCTGAGGAAGGAGCAGCAGAGACAAAGTGATGAACTGACCACCATTCCCATTCCTCATCCCCCTCTGCCACTGGCTGTGTGGAGGCAGAGGGAGAAAACAGGGATTAAAGTTAAGGCTGGGAAGAAGGGAGTGGTGAGGGGGATGCGTTTTAAGACTGGGTTTTATGGCTATACAGTCCCAGTTCTCTCAGCCTTTCCTCATACAAGAGATGCTCCAGGCCCTTAATAATCCTCATAGCCCTTTGTTGGACTTTCCTCAGCAGTTGCTTGTCTTTCGTGAGCTGAGGAGTCCAGCACTGGACACACTATTCCAGATGTGACCTCACCAGGTCAGAGTAGAGGGGGAAGGACAACCTCTCTCGAACTGCTGGCCAGCCTTCTTAATGCACCCCAGGGTACAGCTGACCTTCTTGCCCTAAAGGGCACATTTATGGCTCCCAGGTGCTTCTCCACAGAGCTGCTTCTAAGAAGGCCAACCCCTAATCTGTACTTCTGCCTGGTGTTGCTCCTCCCTAGGTGCAGAACTCCACATTAACATTTGTTAACCTTCCATTGGTTCCTCTCCAACCAATTCTCTAACCTGTCCAGATCTTGCTGAATGCCAGCAAGCACTTCTCCCAGTTCAGCATCATCAGCAGTCTTGCCGAGGGTACGCTCTGTTCCTGCATCTAGGTCTTTGATAGATAATGTGAATATATCCAGACCAATTGTTGCAGTTTTGTGTAGCTTTTGTAAGTAGCAGTTACAGTTTTCTGCCAGACTAACTATAAACAATGAGCAATTCAAGGCCAAGAGTGGTGGCCCGAGAGATAGTCATAGTGCCTCTGAGAATCACATGTAGGAGAAAACAACCTGGAAGCAGCTGCACTTTGCCCCTGGAGAAGGGAGTGAGAAGATGTAACAAGCTGTGCAGACACCAAGTCCGGGTAGGGTGGGGGAGGAGGCGTCCCAGGTGCTGGAGAGAAAGATGCCCCTGCAGCCTGTGGAGAAACCAACCCCATGGAAAAGGCCAAGACCCCACCTGTAGCCCATGGAGGGGCTCCACGCTGGATGGAACAGGTGAAGAAATAGAGAAGACGCTGTGACCCTACGTTGGGATAAGCCCCTGCCAGCACTTGCAGCCATGAAGAGAATCAAAGACACAGAGATGAATGAGAGAGAGAGTTTTGCGCCCAAGCAGGTTTGCTGGGGGGAGGCTGGTGACCCCATGGAGGACTGGGACTGAGAGACATTGTGATTTATTGCTGCCCACTATAGCAGTGATCCAGGCAGAGCAGCTGATGAAGAGATAAAGCCCTGGGGGAAGAGACTCACGTTGGAGAAAGTTGGTGGAGGACTGTCTCTCCTGGGTGGGACCCACGGTGCAGCAGGGGGAGGGTGTGTGGAATGAATGCCCACCCCACCCCCCACCTTTCCCCCCCTCCCCCAGCCGAGAAGGAAAACAACTTGCAAGGAACTGACAGAAGCCCCCATCTCCCAGTCCCTGCCCCCCTGTGCTGCGAGCAGGGGGAATAAGGGAGCAAAATCATGGCTAAAGGGAAGTCTGCTTAGAATAGACAGGTGAGGGGAAGGTGCTACTGAGAACCCCATTTTCCCCAATCCCTGCCCCCCTGTGCTGCAAACGGGAGGGAAGAAGGGAGAAAAATTCTGACTAAAGTCTGTTAAGAAGGGAGTGGTGGGGGAAGCGTGTTTTAAGATCTGGTTGCATTTGTTTTAAGATTTGGTTGTGCTCCTGACTCCGTTTTTCACTGTTCTTTTTAGTGTAGTGTAATAAATTAGAATAGTTTTTCCTCCACTCTGTGTTGAATCTGTTTTGCTCACGCCGTTGCTGATAAAATGATCTCTCTTTGTCCTTATCTTGACTCCTAAGCCTCTTGCTATAGATTTTCTCTCCTGTCCAACTAAGAAAGGGAGCAATAGACTGATTTTGGTGGGCATCTGGCCTCCAGCCAGGGCTAAACCACCACACCAATGAATGACTTTGGGCAGACCAGGATCTACAGACCTTCAACTAGGCTCTGTGCTGCTTATCACAACACTCTGAGCTCTGCCATTCAGCTAGCTCTCTGTGGTGGTTTGACCCTGGCTGGAGACTAGGCACCCACCAAAGTTGCTCCATCACTCCCTTTTTAAGCTGGACAGGGGGGAAATATATATTGAGAGGCTTGGGAGTCGATACAAGGACAGGGAGAGATGATTCTGCAATCAGCGTCACGGGAAGAGCAGACTCAACATAGAAAACTGTCTAATTTATGACACTGCACTGCACATACACAAAAAACAGAGTCAGGTAATGAGAAGCATGACCAGATCTTAATGCACCTCCTCCCACCCCTCCCTTCTTGGCAGATTTCACTTTAATCATGATTTTGATTCCTTCCTCCCCCCACCCCCTGCCCCATTGTGGCACTGGGAGGGGCAGGGACTGGGGGAATGGGGGCTTCAGTCAGTTCCTCTTGAGCTGGTTTCCTTCTTGGCCGCAGCTGGGAGTTCCTCACTCCCTTCCCCTGCTGCAACATGGGGTCCAGCTCATGGCAGACAGTCCTCCATAAGCTTCTCCACTGTAAGTCCTTTCCCATGGGGCTTCAGTTCTTCCCCAGCTGCTCCAGTGTGGGTCACTTCTGTGGGGTGCAGTCACAAATCACAGAATGTCTCTCAGTCTTTCAAGCCCAGACTGTTCCAGCCTGGTCCTCCACAGAGTCACAAGCCTTTTACCCCAGCAAACCTGGTCCGGCGTGGATATCTTTCTCTCTTGCTCATCTCAGCGTCTCTGTCTCTCTTCATGGGCTGCAAGTACTAAGCTTTTGAGGCACCGGTTTGAGGGTTTGAAATGCTTTGGGAGTAACTCCAGTATCCAGCATCCTTGGCTTTCTGCCTGGAGGGAAGATCTCTACTCTTTCCTCCTGGCTTCAGGTGCTACCAACATGCCATCATGGACACCTTGCAATCCTCTGACAGTGGCCTTTATGTGATTGAATTACCTCTCCTCCTGTAGGTCCTGGAACCAGTAAATTCCTTGGGTAATTCTGTGCAAAGCATCCTTATCTTCCTCCTGGTCCAGTGAAGACCTGACTTCACATTGTGAAGCCTGAGTTGCAGTTTTCCCCTTTGAGCTGTCACACATCACCTGCAAAGGTGTGCACATGTCTGTAAGTCTGTCACAGAATGAGTGGAAAGATGAGGTTGGAAGGCATCAGAGAAGGCCATCTGGTCCAAGCCCCCTGTTCAAGCAGGGCCACCTAGTGCCAGATGCCCAGGACCATGTGCAGAGAGCTTGTGAATTCCTCCAAGCATTAAACTCCACAGGTTCTCTGGGCAATGTGTGCCTGTGCTTGGCCATCTTGACAGTGCAAAAGTGTTTCCCAATCTTCAGATGGAGCCCTCTGATTTTCTGTGTGTGTGCATAGCCTCTTGACCTGGCACTGAGCACCACTGAAGAGAGCCTGGCCCTGCCTTCTCTGCACCCATGTCCCATATTATTCTGTTGCTGAGATGCCCTCAAGCCTTCTGTTCTGCAGGGCAAACAGTCCCAGCTCTCTCAGCCTTTCCTGATGGAAGAGGTTGTCCATGCCATAATTATCTTCAATGTCCCTCACTAAATGCTTCCCAGTATGTGCTAATCACCCTTATCCTGGGCAGCCCAGAAATATTCCCAGTATTCCAGGTGTGACTTCAGCAGTGTTGAGTAGAGGGGAAGCATCATCTTCCTGACCTACTGGAAACACTCCTCCTGAGGAGCCCAAGACAACCTCAGCCTCTTTGCCACCAGGGCATATTGCTGGCTCATGGTCAAGCTGTTGTCCACCTTCTGGCCTCAGATCCTCATCTGCAAGTGTGATTCCCTGTGAGCAGCTCCCGGGCTGCCCTGTTGCAGGGGGTTGTACCTGCCCAGCTGCAGGGCTTTGCCTTTTCCTCTGTGGAAGTGGATGGGGTTTTTTCCTGCCAGCTACTTCTCCAGGCTGTTGAGGTCCCACTGGATGGCAGCAGAGGCCTCTGTGTATCTTATGACCGAAGACAGTGGCTGGGGGTGAGGCCAGGTAGGGCTGGGGATGGGACCTTGGAGGGGACGCTGCCCCCGCTGCCTCTGGTCGTGGCGCCGACACCCTTTCGCAGAGCTCATCAGGTCAACAAACTGAGAGCCGGCGCCGCGCTGCAACCCAAGGTTCAGCAAGCTTCCTGTGGAGGGACGGCGCAGCCCTCGTCCCTCCCCTCACCCCCTTCATCCTGCTCCGAAGCAGCGGTGGCACCGGGGGGCCCGTGCTGTGCCTGTTGGGAGCGGGCCGAGACACCTCTGCCCCCACTGGGGACTGAGCCAATAGTGCAGGCCTTGGCAGGCCCGAGTGTGGCTTTTCTTCACTCCTCTTGGCTTCTCTCACAGGCCCTTCAGCCACGATTGGCCCTGCTGCATCAGGGTATGATGGCTCCCAAGCTGGTGCCATGGCTTTTGGCCTTGTTCTTGGCCATGGGGCCTTCAGGTGAGAGCTATGAGGGGCAGGCAGCATGGTCCTGGATGGGCCTGGCAGTGGGGCTGCCCACGGGCGGCGCTGCCCGTCCCAGACTTGCTGCGGGTGCCGCTGTGGCTGCTCTTGCACCGAGCGCGCTGTCTCTTGGTGCTTGCCTTCCTTAGCTGAAATTGCAGAGCAGAAGATGTGGGGGCACAGGGGAGGGTGAGGCCAAGGCAGCAGCAGCCGCTGAGGGAGGCTTTGGGTCTGCGGGTGGGGGCTGCAGTGTCTGCAGCAGGTGCAGCTCAGCCCCGAAGGCAGGGCATTGACCCTGGTATGGAGCTTTGCCTGGACAGAGGGGGTTGGCACCTGTCACTGTGCCTGGTCTGAGGTGCCTAGGTTACTGAACGTCCTTGGGCGTGGGTGCGTCCTGCCCAGCTGCCTGTGCTTTCTGTCCACAGGGCTGTGGGCACAGCTATGGCTGGTGGAGAGTGGTGGGGGGCTGCGAGGACTTGGGAAGAACGTGACCCTCTCCTGCCATGGATCTGGATTCATCTTCGAGAATTATGATGTCCTGTGGTACCGTCTGGCACCCGGTGATAAATTCGAGTGGGTATCCTATATAGACAATGGCCAGGGTACCACGAAGTCTTACACGACAGCAGTGCAGGGTCGAGCCACAGTCTCCCGAGACAATTCCCAGCCCAAGTCATTTCTGGAACTGCGAGACCTGCACCCTCAGGACTCTGCCCGCTACTTCTGTGCAATTTGCACACAGAGACAGGAAATCCAGTAGTGCTTTAACACAAACCTCCTGCTAGAGTCCTGACTCTGGGCCTTGGAGCTGGAAGGGAGGTGACTCTCATAGATGCTTAGGGTTGCTCGCAGCCAGTCATGTAGTTACAGCATAGACTTTTCACATTTTTGATTCTGACCTGTTTATGTCTTCAGATGATCTCTAAGCATTATGTTTGCTATCTTCCAATGTTGCATGGAAACCCTGTCAGACTGCAAAATTCCTTCATCTTTGGAAAGATGTTTTGCTTTTTCCATTGTTTCCCAGTCATGGTCCAAGTGGTAAGAGGTGTGAATATCCCTGCTCTGTTTTGGGTATGGCTCAGATCAACTAATCATGGCCCATGAGTTTTATTCCTGGAGGAGTGCGGAGAATGGGAAAAAGGCAGATGGTCATTTGGCAGCTCACTGGGAGAAACTTTTCTAAGTTGTTCTGCCTGATCTGAGATCAAGACCTATTGTGAGACTGTGTTTGCATCTTCTGGATCCGTGGGATCACAAGCAGAAGCCCAGTGATGTGGTAGAGTGGATGAGGTGATGGCTTGAACCGTTTGTTCCTGTTCACCCTTGTGTGGTGGGGTTCAAGGTGCCCATTCGGAGGTGCAGACAGAGGCCTCTGGCACCGCAGTAGGGAAGGTCTCAGTGTGTTTGACATCTACATGCCACACCTCTGGTATCATTGATAGCAGCTATGCATAGGACTGGATCTGCCAGACTCCTGGCAGAGACCAGCATACAGTGTTACAGTATCTTTTCACAGGACTCCAGCAGGAGAAGGAATTTATCCTTCCAAAACCAAGGATGCAGCTCTGCAGACCCCTCCAAGAACTGGCTGTTCTGTAAGAGCTTTCTGCACACACAGCTGTCTATTTCTGTGACACAGAAAAGGTGGTTAAATGGCACAGTGCCTGAAAAATGAGGAGGGCTAGGGTGGAAAACAAACGAGGGGGTTTAATCCTGCCATGTCTTTAGTGGTTGCTGCAAAGCAAGGCTCTTCCCAGACTTCTCAGGAACAGTGTGGTGTGGCTTTTCCCAGAATCAGGCCCAGAGGTGCTGCAGCAGTAGCAGCAGCAGAGTCTCCCATAAGCACACACAAAACCTCTAATGTGCTGCTACCTTCTTTCTTCCTTCTCAGTCCCCTCTGGTGGCACAAAGCAACTGAGCCAGCATTACTGAGTCACAGAACAATAGGGGATGGGAGTGACCTCTGGAAATCCTTTCCATCCATTTGCCACGTAAAAGCCAGGTCCCCTAGAGCAGGTTACACAGGATCCTGTCCAGCCAGGCTTTGAATATTTCCAGAGAAGGAGACTCCAGAACTGCTCTGGATGCTTGGGGTGAAGTCATTTTTCCTCATAATTTTGGGGTTTGGTAGGTGAGATATCCAGGGGTGGCTTCTGAGAGAAGCTGCTACAATCTTCCCATATGTCAAAGAGCACAAATGGCAGCAGGCTTTAAGACAAATGCACTGTTACCCAAGGACAAGGCAAGCAGAAACACTGGTAGTACCTCCCTGGTAACATATTTAAGAAGGAAAAACAAAAACTTAGGAGCACCATTTGTAGCCAGAGAGTTGAGTGAGAATATGTGAGAGAAAAAACTCTGCAAACACCCACATCAGTGAAGAAGGAGGGTAGGAAATGCTACAAGAAATAGAGCAGAAATTCACCTTTAACACAAACCTCCTACTAGGTTTTACTCCCTGTAGCTTATATGTTGCAGTATCCATTCACAAGACTCATGGTAGTTTCATGCACATGCATTTTAAGGTATGAACTGCAGGGCCGGAGGCTGCACATCAACTGCAGTACTGCAGCACCAAGCATGTCCTGGATCTGACCTGCCATTTGCTGCCTTTGCTGCTTTGGGGTTCAGGGAGGGGTTTACACAGGATGGGTGAGCTTGGTGACCCAATCATCAGCACGGGTGAGTGATTGGGGTGCTGAGGCAGAGTGGAGAGAGCTGGGTGAGGAGCATATCTGCCTAGGGGTGTTCTGTACAAGGTGGAGCTGAGCTCAGGGTGGTGCCATACAGGAAGAGCAACTCAGCAGAACCAAGGCACAGGGGCTGTCTGGGAAGACTACCTGCCACTCCCAGAGCCAGCTCCAAAATCCCAGGAGAAGCACCTTAGTCCCTCCCCAGCAGAACGTCAGGGTGTCACCACAGCAATATGTTACCTCTTGCCTAGCAGAGGTTTTCCTGCCAAGCGAGCATCATGTGCTGCTGCTCCTCCAGCCCTCACCTCTCGCCTTCACTGCTGTCATAGACTGAGGCTGTGACACAGAGGGACTGGGACTGACGGCAGGCACAGGGACACAGACAGGGAAGATGTGGGCAGAGCTGTTCTGCCGGCAGAGACAAGCTGGAGGGAGGCGACCCAGAGACGGCCTGGCCATGTGGACTGCCATGTGCGTGGGGTTCTTGCCTGTGGTAGGTAAGTGAAGGGAAGGAGTGATGTCCCCCTCAGGACATGAGCATACTTGTGTGCTCTGCACAGCTCTGTGGAGCTCTGTGGAGCTGTGCTGACCGCTTGCAGCCCCACCTGTGCCCCTGGGCCCGACCTCTCCACCCATTCCTGCAGAACACACTCGGAACAGCCCTCTTGCTCTACTAGCCGTGAGTTGGGCACCTCTGCATGTCTCACCTGCTGTGCAGTGTGGGGACAGGCAGGGCACTGACCTGCTACGCTCATGTCTTGGAGCACTGTGCTCTGCACTTGGATTGGGCACTCTGCTCATGGGGCACTGCAACCCATCATGCAAAGACCAGGTTGACAGTGTAATTTTTGGGGTGGGGCCCCAGTTGCCTCTTACAGGTCGTTGTCCATCCTGTGTGCTTCCAGATGTGATTCAGGGACAGGAGAATGGGTAACTCACCATCCCAGTTGGCAAAGACAAAGGGATTTTCCCTGATGATGGAAAACATTCAAAAGGGATTCAGATAACTCAGTCCTCTTGCTTCTCCAATGCCATCACAATGCCCCAACCACCACTGTCATGAGCTTTGCTTGTTCTTGGAGTGATCAGGCCTTGTTCTTGCTCTCCACAGCAGTCACTGGCCAGGTGGTCTTGGAGCAGCATATCAGGGAGCTGGCCGTGCGAGTGGGAGGGTCGAGCCACGGCCTCCCGAGACAATTCCCAGTCCAAGTCATTTCTGGAACTGCGAGACCTGCGCCCTCAGGACTCTGCCCTCTACTTCTGTGCCGTTGCTCACACAGACACAGGAAATCCAGCAGAGCTTTAACACAAACCTCCTGCCAGGGTCCTGGCTCTGGCCCTTGGAGCTGGAATAGATTCTCAGGGGCAATTGCCCTCCGTCGTGTAGTTACAGCACAGAGTTTTCAAATGGTTGATTCTGACAGGGACGCCCTGCCTGTTTATGTCCCCAAATGAGCTCTAAGGCCTCTGTTTGCCATCTTCCCAAGTGTCATGGAAACGTTATCTCCTGTCAGACTCCAAAATTCCTTCACATTTGGAAATAAGTTTTGCTCTTTCCATCATTTTCCAGTAGTATGGGTATCCAGTCATGGTCCAAGTGGTAGGAGGTGTGAATAGCCTTGCTCTGTTTTTGTGTATGTCTCAGGTCAACTCAGCATGACTCATGAGTCTTATTCCTGGAGAAGCAATCAGAACAGGGAAAAGGCAGTCATTTGGGTGCTCACTGGGAGAAACAGGAAGTTTTCTCTACTGTCCCAGATCTAAGATCAAGATCTTTTGTGCTGGTGAGTTTGCATCTGCTAGATCCTTGGGTCACAAGCAGAAGCCCAGGAAACTGGTAGAGTAGATAAGGTGATGGCTTGAGACGTTCATGCCTGTTCACACTTGTGTTGTGGGGTTCCAGGTGCCCTTCCCAGGTACAGACAGAGGCCTCTGCAGTAGGGAAGCTCTCAGTGTCCTTTCTTTATGCATACCTGCCACATCTCTGGTGTACCCATCACCGACATAAGCTACACTTATTGTGTACTGCCAGACTCCTGGCAGAGACCAGCATACAGTGTTGCAGTGTCTTTTCACAGGACTCCAGCAGGAGAAGGAATTTATCCTTCCAAAACCGAGGATGCAGCTCTGCAGACCCCTCCAAGAACTGGCTGTTCTGTAAGAGCTTTCTGCACACACAGCTGTCTATTTCTGTGACACACAAAAGGTGGTTAAATGGCACAGTGCCTGAAAAATGAGGAGGGCTAGGGTGGAAAACAAACAAGGGGGTTTAATCCTGCCATGTCTTTGGTGGTTGCTGCAAAGCAAGGCTCTTCCCAGACTTCTCAGGAACAGTGTGGTGTGGCTTTTCCCAGAATCAGGCCCAGAGTTTCTGCAGCAGTAGCAGCCCACAAGGAAAGGCAGAACCATGAACGTGTTGTTACCTTCTTTATTCCTTCTCAGTCTTTCCTTCTGTGGTGGTTTGACCCTGGCTGGAGGTCAGATGCTCACCAAAGTCACTCTATCACTCCCCTTCTGCTGGACGGGGGAGAAAATAATTATTGAGGGGCTTAGGGGTCAGGATAAGGACAGGGAGAGATCATTCCTCAGTGAGTGTCATGGGCAAAAGAGACTCAACAGATAAAAAGGAAAGAAAACTGATTTATTACACTAAACCATACACAGTGAAACCAGAGTTCAATAATGAGAAGCACAACCAGAGCTTAAAGCACCTCCTCCCACCCCTCCTTTCCTAGCTGACTTCATTCACAATTTCTCTCTGTTCTCCCCCCAACCAGGGTGATGTGGGGAAAGGCAGGGAATGGGGGAATGGGGTTTCATTGACTTCCTTACGAGTTGTTTTTCTCCTTAGTCAGAGGATGGAGGGGGGCATTCTTCACACCCTTCCCCTGCTCCAACATGGGGTCCCACCCACAGGAGATGTACATAAACTTCTGCAATGTGAGTTCTTCCCACAGGGCTTCAGCTCCTCAGCAGCTGCCCCAGCATGGATCCATTCTATGGGATGTCATTACAGAATCACAGAATCACAGAATCGTAGGGGTTGGAAGGGACCTCGAGAGATCATTGGGTCCAACCCCCCTGTCAAAGCAGCTCCCCAGCTCATATTGCACAGGTCGGTGTCCAGACGAGTCTTGAATATCTCCAGAGAAGGAGACTCCACCACCTCCCTGGGCAGCCTGTCCCAGGGCTCTGTCACCCTCACTGGGTAAAAGTTCTTCCGCATGTTGGTGCGGAACTTCCTGTTCCATTCTTCAGGCCCAGACTGCTCCAGCCTGGTCTCCCACGGAATCACAAGTCACCCCAGCAAACCTGCTTCGGTGTGGGTTTGTCTCTCCACGGGCTGCAGGTTCTTCTGCTAGAAGCTTGCTCCAATGCGTTCTTCTCATGGTGTCACAGCATCCTTCAAGTGTCTCCATCCACTCCAGTGTGGGGTCTTCCATGGTCTGTAGATGGGATTTCTGGACCTTATCATCATCCACAGGTGGCAGGGGGACAACCTGCTTCACCGTGGTCTTCTCCATGGGCTGCAGGGGAATCTCTCTCCAGCACCTGCAGCACCTCCTCCCCTGCCTTCTTCACTGACCTTGGTGTCTGCAGAGTTTCTTACACAGAGTTTCTCACCCCCTCCTCTGGTGGCAAAAAGGGGCAGCTTGCATTTTTTCTCTTAAATGTTATTGACAGAGGTGCTAGGACTGATTGGCTCGGCCTTGGTCAGCGATGAGTCTGGTGTTGCATGGGATGTTGTTTACTCTGTCTGACCTAGGGAAAGCTTCTAGCACCATCTCGCAGAAGCCCCACCAGAACCTTACCACATAAACCCACAACACCTGCAGCTAGAAAGCTATAGGGGAAAGGCTTTACAGTATCACTAAATCACAGAACAATAGGTGTTGGAAGGGACCTCTGGAAATCTCCATCCATGGTCCTGCTAAAGTGAGGTCACCTAGAGCAGACGCACAGGATTGTGTGCATGTGGGCTGTGAATGTTTCCAGAGAAGGAGATTCCACAACCTCTCTGGACAGCCTGTTTCAGGGCTCTGTCACACTTGGGGTGAAGCCATTTTTCCTCATTTTGCTTTTGGCAGGTGGGGTCTCCAGGGGTGGCTCCTTAGAGAGCTTAGAAGCTTCCCCTATGTCCAAGAGAGCAAATACTGCTGGCTGGAAGACGGACCTGCCACTGGCCAAGGGCAAGGAAATTGGTAACCCTAGTAGTCCCTTTGTGGTAACTTATTTAGAAGGAAAATCAAACACTTAGGAACATGCTTTGCAGCCAGAGAGTTGAGTGAAAATATGAGAGAGAAACAACTCTGTAAACAGCCATGTTGGTGAAGAAGGAGGGGAGGAGATGCTCGAAGAAATAGAGCAGAAATTCCCCTTTAACACAAAACTCATGCCAGGGTCTTTGCTCCTGGCCTTGTAGCTGGAAGGGAAGCAAATCACAGATGCTCAGGAATCCTCTCAGAAAATCGTTTCCTTGTAGCACAAGTAGCAAGAGATGGCCCAATTACTGTGGGACATGAAAATCCCTGTTCTGGTCTTGGCTGTGGGTCAGGTTGTCTCAGCCCAGCCCAGAAGTTTTACTCCCTGTAGCTTGTATGTTACAGTATCTATTCACAGGACTCACAGTAGTCCCGTGCACAAGCGTTTTGGGGTATGAGCTGTAGGGCAGGAGGCTGCACATCAACCGCAGTACTGCAGCACCAAGCATGTCCTGGATCTGACCTGCCATTTGCTGCCTTTGCTGCTTTGGGGTTCAGGGAGGGGTTTACACAGGATGGGTGAGCTTGGTGACCCAATCATCAGCACGGGTGAGTGATTGGGGTGCTGAGGCAGAGTGGAGAGAGCTGGGTGAGGAGCATATCTGCCTAGGGGTGTTCTGTACAAGGTGGAGCTGAGCTCAGGGTGGTGCCATACAGGAAGAGCAACTCAGCAGAACCAAGGCACAGGGGCTGTCTGGGAAGACTACCTGCCACTCCCAGAGCCAGCTCCAAAATCCCAGGAGAAGCACCTTAGTCCCTCCCCAGCAGAACGTCAGGGTGTCACCACAGCAATATGTTACCTCTTGCCTAGCAGAGGTTTTCCTGCCAAGCGAGCATCACGTGCTGCTGCTCCTCCAGCCCCCGCCTCTCGCCTTCACTGCTGTCATAGACTGAGGCTGTGACACAGAGGGACTGGGACTGACGGCAGGCACAGGGACACAGACAGGGAAGATGTGGGCAGAGCTGTTCTGCCGGCAGAGACAAGCTGGAGGGAGGCGACCCAGAGACGGCCTGGCCATGTGGACTGCCATGTGCGTGGGGTTCTTGCCCGTGGTAGGTAAGTGAAGGGAAGGGGTGATGTCCCTCCCTGGGACATGAGCATACTTGTGTGCTCTGCACAGCTCTGTGGAGCTCTGTGGAGCTGTGCTGACCGCTTGCAGCCCCACCTGTGCCCCTGGGCCCAACCTCCCCACACATTCCTATAGAACACACTCGGAACAGCCCTCTTGCTCTTCTAGCTCTGAGTTGGGCACCTCTGTACGTCTCATCTGCTCTGCAGTGTGGGGACAGGCAGGGCACTGACCTGCTACGCTCATGTCTTGGAGCCTTGTCCTCTGCACTTGGACTGGGCACTCTGCTCATGGGGCACTGCAACCCATCATGCAAAGACCAGGTTGACAGTGTAATTTTTGGGGTGGGGCCCCAGTTGCCTCTTACAGGTCGTTGTCCATCCTGTGTGCTTCCAGATGTGATTCAGGGACAGGAGAGTGGGTAACTCACCACCATCCCAGTTGGCAAATACAAAGGGATTTTCCCTGATGATGGAAAACATTCAAAAGGGATTCAGATAACTCAGTCCTCTTGCTTCTCCAATGCCATCACAATGCCCCCACCACCACTGTCCTGAGCTTTGCTTGTTCTTGTAGTGATCAGGCCTTGTTCTTCCTCTCCACAGCAGTCACTGGCCAGGTGGTCTTGGAGCAGCATATCAGGGAGCTGGCCTTGCGAGTGGGAGATGGAGTCACCTTCCAGTGCAGCATGAATGGAGGCAATATGAGAAGCTGGTACATGTACTGGTACCGGCAGGGACCACGTGGCACTCTGGACTGGATTTACAGGGACTCTGATGATACCTACGGAGAAGGTTTCCGGGATCGCTTCAAGGGAACAGTGGAGAGCTCCCAGAACAGATTCTCCCTGCAGATCTGGGCAGCTAAGCAAGGGGATGAAGCAGTGTATTACTGTGGTGCTAGTCTCACCCTGAAGCAGCTTTGCAGCAGAGTGGGACAAGAACTGACTGTCAGTGAACACAGGCTTCTCAGCATTTCTTTCTAGCAGCTGCTAGCCAGAAGTTGGTGTGACATGATTGCAGGTGCAGGGAAGAGACATTTGGATGCTTGCAGTAGAAGGCAGTGAAGGGAAGTGTGGTTGAAGGGCTGGGACCGTTTATGATGGAGGGAAGGAGGGTAGATCAGCATAGGTGACTCTGTGATGGGTGTCAGCTACAGCTCACTGGCTCAGGAAGAATTGGACAAGTGGTGTGGTTTCACTTTGGCTGGTACCAGGTGCCCACCAATCACAGAAGCATAGAATCATAGAAATACAGGATGCTTTGGGTTGGAAGGTGTGGCTGTTTAGCCCTGGCTGGAAGCCAGATGCCCATCAACGTCAGTAGATCACTCCCATTTTCAGCTGGACAGGGGAGAAAATATATATTGAGAGGCTTAGGAGTGGAGATAAGGACAGGGAGAGATCACTCTGCAATTAGTGTCATGGGCAAAACAGACTCAGCACAGATTAAAGGAAATAAAACTCTCTAATTTACTACACTACACTGCACACAGAGTGGCAGCAGAGTTGGATAATGAGAAGTGTGACCATATCTTAAAGCACCTCCCCCCTCCCCTCCCTTCTTAGCAGACTTCACTTCAGTCATGATTTTGCTCCCTTCTTTCCCTCCCCCCACTGTAGTACGGGGAGGAGCAGGGACTGGGGGAATGGGTGTTTTGGTCAGTTCCTCATAACTTGTTTTCCTTCGTACCTGGGGGGCATTCATTCCACACACCTTCCCCAGACTGCACCCTGGGGTCCCACTCATGGCAGACAGTCCTTCATGAAATTCTCCAACATGAGTCCTTTACTACAGGGCTTCAGCTCTGCCCCAGCTGCCCCAGCGTGGGTCACTGCTATGGGTGCAGTCATAAATCACAGAATGTCTCTCAGTCTCTGAAGCCCCGCCTGCTCCAGCCTGGGCCTCCACGGGGTCACCAGCCAGCCAACCTGCTCTGGCATGGATGTCTCTCACTCATCTCTGTGTTGCTCTCTCTCTCCATGGGCTGCAAGTGCTGTCAGGGGCTTGCTTCAACGTGGGTCACAGCATCTCCTGTATGTCACCCCCTGCTCCAGCATGGGGCCTCTCCATGGGCTTCAGGTGGGGTCTTGGCCTTTTCCATGGTCTGTGGGGGGACACCCACTCCACCATGGGTTTCTCCAGGGGCTGCAGGGGCATTTTTCTGTCCGGCACCTTGGGTGTCTCCTCCCCCACCTCTCCTGACCTTGGTTTCTACACAGCTTCTCACATCTTCTCACTTCCTTCTCCAGTGGCAAAATGCAGCTGTTTGCAGTTTTTTTCGTCCTAAATATGATTCTGGACAGCAGAAGCATCATCTGGGGAAGCATCATCCTCCTGACCTACTAGAAACACTCCTCCTGAGGAGCCTATGACACTTTCAGGCCTCTTTGCTGCCAGGGCACATTGCTGGGTCACGATCAAGCTGCTGTCCACCAGAAGCCTCGGGTGCTTGTTGGTGCCTGTGATTCCCTGTGAGCAGCCCCCCGCCTGCCCTGGTGTGTGAGGTTGGACCTGCCCGGCTGCAGGGCCTTGCTGTTTCCTCTGTGGAAGTGGATGGGGTTCCTTCCTGCCAGCTACTTCTCCAGGCTGTCGAGGTCCCACTGGATAACAGCACAGCGCTCGGTGTGTCTTTTGGCCGTGGGCAGATGCTGGGAGTGAGGCCAGGTCGGGCTGGGGTTCCTGTGCGTGCATGGGGAGGGTCCTGTGAGGGGACGCTGCAGGCCAACATCCCGGCCTGTAGGTGGGGCTGGAGCCGTGGTCGGCCTTAGTTGCGTGTGGCTGCGGTGCCCCTGCACACGACGTTCCCTCGAGTCCCTCCCCGCGCCCCCCGCCCTCCCTTCTTGGCCTGACGGGGGTGCGGCCTAGGAGGGGGCTGTGCCGTGCCTGTCGGGGGTGGGTAGAGGCGTGTCGGCGCTGTCCCGATGAGGGGCCGAGCCGCCGGGCGGTCAGGATCGGTCCCGAGCGCGGCTTCACTCGGCTCCTTTCCGGTTCCTTCCCGGGTCCTTTGGCCACGACTGGCCCCAGCAAGGCAGGGCATGATGGTGCCCAGGCTGGGGTCGTGGCTTCTGGCGTTGTCCCTGGCCGTGGGGCCGGCAGGTGAGAGCCGGGAGGGGCGGGCAGCGAGGCCCGGGATGGGCCCGGCACTGCCGGTCCCGGAGACCCGAGACTACCGCAGTCCCTGCGCCGGGCGCTCTGTCGCCTGCTGGTCACCTTCCTCAGCGGGCTGTGGGGAGCGGGTGGCGTGGTGGAAAAGAGTGGAAGCTGAAGCAGTGGCATTGTTGGGGCCACAGTGTCTACAGCAGGTGCAGCTAAGCCTCGAGAATGGCAGATGGAGTGCGGGACTTTGCCGGGAGAGAGGTGGGGGCAGCTGTCGCTGTGCCAGGTCGGGGGGCACCGGGGCGGTGGATGAAGGTCATTGGGCCACGGGTGCACCCTGCCCGGCTGCCTGCGCTCTCTGTCCACAGGGCTGTGGGCGCAGGTTCAGCTGGCGGAGAGCGGCGGGGGACTAAGAGCACCCAGGGAGTCCGTGAAGCTCACCTGCCATGGATACAGATTGACCTTTGAAGATTATAATGTTCTGTGGTACCGCCAGGCACCCAGTGATAAATTCGAGTGGGTCTCCTACATTAGCATTGGCCGGGGTACCACGAAGAATTATGGGGCAGCAGTGAAGGGTCGAGCCACGGCCTCCCGAGACAATTCCCAGTCCAAGTCATTTCTGGAACTGCGAGACCTGCGCCCTCAGGACTCTGCCCGCTACTTCTGTGCTGTTGCTCACACAGAGACAGGAAATCCAGCAGAGCTTTAACACAAACCTGCTGCCAGGGTCCTGGCTCTGGCCCTTGGAGCTGGAATAGATTCTCAGGGTTGCCCTCCGTCATGTAGTTACAGCACAGAGTTTTCAAATGGTTGATTCTGACAGGGACGCCCTGCCTGTTTGTATCCCCAAATGAGCTCTAAGGCCTCTGTTTGCCATCTTCCCAAGTGTCATGGAAACGTTATCTCCTGTCAGACTCCAAAATTCCTTCACATTTGGAAATAAGTTTTGCTCTTTCCATTATTTTCCAGTAGTATGGGTATCCAGTCATGGTCCAAGTGGTAGGAGGTGTGAATAGCCTTGCTCTGTTTTTGTGTATGTCTCAGGTCAACTCAGCATGACTCATGAGTCTTATTCCTGGAGAAGCAATCAGAACAGGGAAAAGGCAGTCATTTGGGTGCTCACTGGGAGAAACAGGAAGTTTCTTCTACTGTCCCAGATCTAAGATCAAGATCTTTTAAGCTGGTGAGTTTGCATCTGCTAGATCCTTGGGTCACAAGCAGAAGCCCAGGGAACTGGTAGAGTAGATAAGGTGATGGCTTGAGACGTTCATGCCTGTTCACACTTGTGTTGTGGGGTTCCAGGTGCCCTTCCCAGGTACAGACAGAGGCCTCTGCAGTAGGGAAGCTCTCAGTGTCCTTTCTTTATGCATACCTGCCACATCTCTGGTGTACCCATCACCGTCATAAGCTACACTTATTGTGTACTGCCAGACTCCTGGCAGAGACCAGCATACAGTGTTGCAGTGTCTTTTCATAGGACTCCAGCAGGAGAAGGAATTTATCCTTCCAAAACCGAGGATGCAGCTCTGCAGACCCCTCCAAGAACTGGCTGTTCTGTAAGAGCTTTCTGCACACACAGCTGTCTATTTCTGTGATACCCAAAAGGTGGTTAAATGGCACAGTGCCTGAAAAATGAGGAGGGCTAGAGTGTAAAACAAACAAGGGGGTTTAATCCTGCCATGTCTTTAGTGGTTGCTGCAAAGCAAGGCTCTTCCCAGACTTCTCAGGAACAGTGTGGTGTGGCTTTTCCCAGAATCAGGCCCAGAGGTTCTGCAGCAGTAGCAGCCCACAAGGAAAGGCAGAACCATGAACGTGTTTTTATCTTCTTTCTTCCTTCTCAGTCTTTCCTTCTGTGGTGGTTTGACCCTGGCTGGAGGTCAGATGCTCACCAAAGTCACTCTATCACTCTCCTTCTCAGCTGGACGGGGGAGAAAATAATTATTGAGGGGCTTAGGAGTCAAGATAAGGACAGGGAGAGATCATTCCTCAGTGAGTGTCATGGGCAAAAGAGACTCAACAGATAAAAAGGAAAGAAAACTGATTTATTACACTAAACCATACACAGTGAAACCAGAGTTCAATAATGAGAAGCACAATCAGAGCTTAAAGCACCTCCTCCCACCCCTCCTTTCCTAGCTGACTTCATTCACGATTTCCCTCTGTTCTCCCCCCAACCAGGGTGATGTGGGGAAAGGCAGGGATTGGGGGAATGGGGTTTCATTCACTTCCTCACGAGTTGTTTTTCTCCTTAGTCAGAGGATGGGGGGAGCATTCTTCACACCCTTCCCCTGCTCCAACATGGGGTCCCACCCACAGGAGATGTACATAAACTTCTGCAATGTGAGTTCTTCCCACAGGGCTTCAGCTCCTCAGCAGCTGCCCCAGCATGGATCCATTCTATGGGATGTCATTACAGAATCACAGAATCACAGAATCGTAGGGGTTGGAAGGGACCTCGAGAGATCATTGGGTCCAACCCCCCTGCCAAAGCAGGCTCCCCAGCTCATATTGCACAGGTCGGTGTCCAGACGAGTCTTGAATATCTCCAGAGAAGGAGACTCCACCACCTCCCTGGGCAGCCTGTCCCAGGGCTCTGTCACCCTCACTGGGTAAAAGTTCTTCCGCATGTTGGTGCGGAACTTCCTGTTCCATTCTTCAGGCCCAGACTGCTCCAGCCTGGTCTCCCACGGAATCACAAGTCACCCCAGCAAACCTGCTTCGGTGTGGGTTTGTCTCTCCACGGGCTGCAGGTTCTTCTGCTAGAAGCTTGCTCCAATGCGTTCTTCTCATGGTGTCACAGCATCCTTCAAGCGTCTCCATCCACTCCAGTGTGGGGTCTTCCATGGGCTGTAGATGGGATTTCTGGACCTTATCATCATCCACAGGTGGCAGGGGGACAACCTGCTTCACCGTGGTCTTCTCCATGGGCTGCAGGGGAATCTCTCTCCAGCACCTGCAGCACCTCCTCCCCTGCCTTCTTCACTGACCTTGGTGTCTGCAGAGTTTCTTACACAGAGTTTCTCACCCCCTCCTCTGGTGGCAAAAAGGGGCAGCTTGCATTTTTTCTCTTAAATGTTATTGACAGAGGTGCTAGGACTGATTGGCTCGGCCTTGGTCAGCGATGAGTCTGGTGTTGCATGGGATGTTGTTTACTCTGTCTGACCTAGGGAAAGCTTCTAGCACCATCTCGCAGAAGCCACCCCCACAGCCTCCCCCTTCTCCACCAGAACCTTACCACATAAACCCACAACACCTGCAGCTAGAAAGCTATAGGGGAAAGGCTTTACAGTATCACTAAATCACAGAACAATAAGTGTTGGAAGGGACCTCTGGAAATCTCCATCCATGGTCCTGCTAAAGTGAGGTCACCTAGAGCAGACGCACAGGATTGTGTGCATGTGGGCTGTGAATGTTTCCAGAGAAGGAGATTCCACAACCTCTCTGGACAGCCTGTTTCAGGGCTCTGTCACACTTGGGGTGAAGCCATTTTTCCTCATTTTGCTTTTGGCAGGTGGGGTCTCCAGGGGTGGCTCCTTAGAGAGCTTAGAAGCTTCCCCTATGTCCAAGAGAGCAAATACTGCTGGCTGGAAGACGGACCTGCCACTGGCCAAGGGCAAGGAAATTGGTAACCCTAGTAGTCCCTTTGTGGTAACTTATTTAGAAGGGAAATCAAACACTTAGGAACATGCTTTGCAGCCAGAGAGGTGAGTGAAAATATGTGAAACAACTCTGTAAACAGCCATGTTGGTGAAGAAGGAGGGGAGGAGATGCTCGAAGAAATAGAGCAGAAATTCCCCTTTAACACAAAACTCATGCCAGGGTCTTTGCTCCTGGCCTTGTAGCTGGAAGGGAAGCAAATCACAGATGCTCAGGAATCCTCTCAGAAAATCGTTTCCTTGTAGCACAAGTAGCAAGAGATGGCCCAATTACTGTGGGACATGAAAATCCCTGTTCTGGTCTTGGCTGTGGGTCAGGTTGTCTCAGCCCAGCCCAGAAGTTTTACTCCCTGTAGCTTGTATGTTACAGTATCTATTCACAGGACTCACAGTAGTCCCGTGCACAAGCGTTTTGGGGTATGAGCTGTAGGGCAGGAGGCTGCACATCAACCGCAGTACTGCAGCACCAAGCATGTCCTGGATCTGACCTGCCATTTGCTGCCTTTGCTGCTTTGGGGTTCAGGGAGGGGTTTACACAGGATGGGTGAGCTTGGTGACACGATCATCAGCATGGGTGAGCAATTGGGGTGCTGAGGCAGAGTGGAGAGAGCTGGGTGAGGAGCATATCTGCCTAGGGGTGTTCTGTACAAGGTGGAGCTGAGCTCAGGGTGGTGCCATACAGGAAGAGCAACTCAGCAGAACCAAGGCACAGGGGCTGTCTGGGAAGACTACCTGCCACTCCCAGAGCCAGCTCCAAAATCCCAGGAGAAGCACCTTAGTCCCTCCCCAGCAGAACGTCAGGGTGTCACCACAGCAATATGTTACCTCTTGCCTAGCAGAGGTTTTCCTGCCAAGCGAGCATCACGTGCTGCTGCTCCTCCAGCCCCCGCCTCTCGCCTTCACTGCTGTCATAGACTGAGGCTGTGACACAGAGGGACTGGGACTGACGGCAGGCACAGGGACACAGACAGGGAAGATGTGGGCAGAGCTGTTCTGCCGGCAGAGACAAGCTGGAGGGAGGCGATCCAGAGACGGCCTGGCCATGTGGACTGCCATGTGCGTGGGGTTCTTGCCCATGGTAGGTAAGTGAAGGGAAGGGGTGATGTCCCTCCCTGGGACATGAGCATACTTGTGTGCTCTGCACAGCTCTGTGGAGCTCTGTGGAGCTGTGCTGACCGCTTGCAGCCCCACCTGTGCCCCTGGGCCCAACCTCCCCACACATTCCTATAGAACACACTCGGAACAGCCCTCTTGCTCTTCTAGCTCTGAGTTGGGCACCTCTGTACGTCTCATCTGCTCTGCAGTGTGGGGACAGGCAGGGCACTGACCTGCTACGCTCATGTCTTGGAGCCTTGTCCTCTGCACTTGGACTGGGCACTCTGCTCATGGGGCACTGCAACCCATCATGCAAAGACCAGGTTGACAGTGTAATTTTTGGGGTGGGGCCCCAGTTGCCTCTTACAGGTCGTTGTCCATCCTGTGTGCTTCCAGATGTGATTCAGGGACAGGAGAGTGGGTAACTCACCACCATCCCAGTTGGCAAATACAAAGGGATTTTCCCTGATGATGGAAAACATTCAAAAGGGATTCAGATAACTCAGTCCTCTTGCTTCTCCAATGCCATCACAATGCCCCCACCACCACTGTCCTGAGCTTTGCTTGTTCTTGTAGTGATCAGGCCTTGTTCTTCCTCTCCACAGCAGTCACTGGCCAGGTGGTCTTGGAGCAGCATATCAGGGAGCTGGCCGTGCGAGTGGGAGATGGAGTCACCTTCCAGTGCAGCATGAATGGAGGCAATATGAGAAGCTGGTACATGTACTGGTACCGGCAGGGACCACGTGGCACTCTGGACTTTATTTACAAGGAGGGTAATACCTACGGAGAAGGTTTCCAGGATCGCTTCAAGGGAACAGCGGAGAGCTCCCAGAACAGATTCACCCTGCAGATCCGGGCAGCCAAGCAAGAGGATGAAGCAGTATATTACTGTGGTGCTAACCCCACCCTAAAGCAGCCCTGCAGCAGAGTGGGCCAAAAAGTGACTTCTCAGCATTTCTTTCTAGCAGCTGCTAACCAGACGTTGTGTGACATGATGGCAGGTGCAGGGAAGAGACATTTGGACGCTTGCAGTAGAAGGCAGTGAAGGGAAGTGAGGTTGAAGGGCTGGGACTGTTTATGATGGAGGGAAGGAGGGTAGATCAGCATGGGTGACATTGTGGTGGGTGTCAGCTACAGATCACCGGTTCAAAGAAGAAGAAGACAAGTGGTGTGGTTTCAGCTTGTCTGTCAAATCTGCAGACACCTAAGTCAGTGAGGAAGGAGGCAGGGAAGGTATTCCAGTCACCAGAGCAGAGATTCCTCTGTTGCCTGAAATGCTGTGGGTTTGTGTGTTTAGGTTCTGGTGGAGGAAGAGGGGCTGCAGGGGTACCTGCTGCAAGGAGCTGCTAGAAGCTTCCCCTAGGTCTGACAGAGCCATTGGCAGCTGGCTTAATGAAGCACCTGCTGTTGATCAAGGCCAAGACAGTCAGAGATGGTGGTAGCACCTCTGTGATTAAGAGGGAAGAAAAATGTAAGTGGACATTTTTTGCCAGCAGAGAAGGGAGTGAGAAGATGTAGGAAACTGTGCAGACACCAAGGTCAGCGTAGAAGAGGAGAGGAGGCTCTCCAGGTGCTGGAGGATAGATTCTCCTGCAGCCAGTGGAGAAGACCATGGTGGAGCAGGTTGTCCCCCTGCAGCCCATGGATGATGATGGGGAGCAGAGATCCCACCTGCAGCCCATGGCAGTACCCACACTTCAGCAGCTGGAGATCTATGTAGAATAATGAGTCACATTGGAGCAAGGTCCTGGCAGGAGCTACAGCCCATGGAGTGAGAAGCCCACACAGGAAGCATGTTTGCTGGGGGGACTTGTGACTCCATTGGGAACCAGGCTGGAGCAGTCTGGGACTGAGGGAATGTACCCATGGAAGTGACTCCCCTGGAACAGTTTGGTGAATATCTAAATCCCTCTGGGAATGGCATTGGAGATGTTAGTGGAGTATCACAGAATCACAAGGTTGGAAAAGACCTTTAAGATCATCAAGTCCAACCGTTCCTGTCCTGTGCTAAACCATATCCCTAAGTACCTCATCTACCCTTTTTTTAAACACATCCAGGGATGGTGACTCAACCACCTCCCTGGGCAGCCTGTTCCAGGCCCTGACAACTCTTTCAGTGAAAATTTTTTTCTTAACATCTGCTCTGACCCTGCCCTGGTGCAGCTTGAGGCCATTTCCCCTTGTTCCATCTCCTGTCACTTGACTGAAGAGACCATCACCCACCTCTCTACAATCTCCCTTCAGGTAATTGTAGGTGGTGATAAGGTCTCCCCTCAGCCTCCTCTTCTCCAAGCTAAACAGTCCCAGCTCCCTCAGCCGCTCCTCATAGGATTTGCCCTCCAGCCCCTTCCCCAGCCTCGTTGCCCTTCTCTGGACTCGCTCGAGGACATCAATGTCCTTCTTATGGTGAGTGGCCCAAAAATGGACCCAGGACTTGAGGTGCAGCCTCACCAATGCCGAGTACAGGGGCACAATCCCCTCCGCAGACCTACTGGCCACACTATTTTTGATACAAGCCAGGATGCCATTGGCCTTCCTTGCCACCTGGGCTCACTGCTGACACTTATTCAGTCGGCAGTCAACCAGGACCCCCAGGACCCCCAGGTCCTTCTCTGCCTGACAGCTGTCCAGCCAGTCTCCAGCTTCCAGTTAACAAGGAGCCCTCCAGATTCCCAGGACCATTGAAAAATAGTGGAGAGGTTTCACAATGACATCAGCCAGCTCCCTGAGCTCCTTGTGATGAATCCCGTCAGGGCCCATGGACTTCTATGGATCCAGGTGGAGCAGCCAATCACCCACAAGTTTGGGGTTCACTTGGAGTCTATCATTACTGCAGTCACAGTCCTCCAACTTGGGGCATCTGGAATCTCAGAGCCCATCAACTGTGTTGAAGACAGAGGCAAAGTCAGGCTTCACCAAGGGAAGGTCGTGCCTCACCAATCTGGTGACCTTCTATGATGGAGTGACAGCATCAGTAGATAAAGGGAAGGTGACCGATGTCATCTACCTGGACTCTCTAAACTGGAGAGAGGTGGATTTGATGGGTGGACAATCCAGTGGATAAGAAACTGGTTAACAGACCGCAGCCAAAGGGTGGTGGTCAATGGGTTTATGTCCAGGTGGAGGCCGGTGACAAGCGGTGTCCCTCAGGGGTCTGTCTTGGGACCGGTTCTCTTTAACATCTTTATCAATGACATCGATGATGGAATTGAGTGCAGCCTCAGCAAGTTTGCGGATGACACCAAGCTGAGTGGTGTGGTCGACACCCTAGAAGGAAAGGAAGCCATCCAGAGGGATCTTGCCAGGCTGGAGAGATGGGCCCGGGTGAACCTAATGAGGTTCAACACTGGGAAGTGTCAGGTGTTGCACTTGGGCTGGAAGAATCCCAGACATATCTACAGACTGGGAGAAGAGCTCCTGGAGAGCAGCCCTGAGGAGAAGGACCTGGGTGTCATGGTGGATGAGAAACTTAACATGAGCCAGCAGTGTGCTCTTGCAGCTTAGAAGGCCAATGGTATCCTGGGCTCCAAGAGAAGAGGGGTGGCAGCAGGGACAGGGAGGGGATTGTCCCTCTCTGTTCTGCCCTCATGAGGTCCAATCTGGAGTCATAGAATCATAGAATCATAGAATGGCATGGGTTGGAAGGGACCCCAAGGATCATAGAGCTCCAACTCCCCTGCCACAGGCAGGGCCACCAACCTCAGGCCTGGATCTACACTAGGTTGCCCAGGGCCCCATCCAACCTGGCCTTTAACACTTCCAGGGACAGGACATCCACCCCTTCTCTGGGCAGCCTGTTCCAGCACCTCACCACTCTTTCTGTAAAAAACTTCCCCCTAATATCTAATCTAAACCTTCCTTCCTTTAGTTTTAATCCATTCCCCCTTGTCCTGTCATTGTCTATCCTTTTAAAAAGTTGAATCCCCTCCTGCTTATAAGCTCCCTTCAGGTACTGGAAGGCTGCAATGAGGTCCCCCCGCAGCCTTCTCTTCTCCAGGCTGAACAAGTCCAGCTCCCTCAGCCTCTCTTTGTAGGGCAGGTGCTCCAGGCCTCTAATCATCTTCATGGCCCTCTTGGCCTTTCCTGATGGAAGAGGTTGTCCATGCCATAATTACCTTCATGGCCCCTCACTACACACTTCCCAGTATGTGCAAGTCTCCCTTATCCTGGGCAGCCCAGAATTATTGCCAGTGTTCCAGGTGTGACTTCAGCAGTGTTGAGTAGAGGGGAAGCATCATCTTCCTGACATTCCTCTTGAGGAGCCTAGGACACTTTCAGGCCTCTTTGCTGCCAGGGCACATTGCTGGCTCATGATCAAGCTGTTGTCCACCTTCTGGCCTCAGGTCCTCGCCTTCAAGTGTGATTCCCTGTGAGCATCCCCCCAGCTGCCCTGGTGGGTGGCTTTGTCCCAGCCTGGGTGCAGGGCATTGCTGTTGCCTCTGTGGAAGTGTACAGGGTTCCACCCCACCAGCTACTTCTCCACCCTTTTGAGGTGCCTCTGGATGGCAGCACAGGCCTCTGTGAGTCTTGTGGCCTCAGGGCGGATCTGCGGTTGAGGCCAGGTCGGGCTGGGGGTGCGGGACACAGGGAGGGTCTGGGGCCAGCTCCAGCTGCTCCTTGCAGAGGGGGTGACGTGATTTCCACAGGGCTCATCAGGGCGACAAGCCTGAACATAGCAGGACCTGCGCTGGGAGCCAAGGGACAGCAAGCTTCCTGTGCTGGGACAGCGCCACCCTCATCCTCTGCCCACAGTACCGCCCCTTCTAGTGAGGGGACTGCGGCACTGGGGGCCTGTGCCATCCCGTGCTTTTGGGTGTTGGGGGCGGGCAGAGGTGTTGGCGCTGCTGAAGGGCCCGAGCACGGCTCTGCTCGGTTCCTCTCTGTTTCCTTCCCTGGCCCTTTGGCCACAGTAGGCCCCGGTGTGGCAGGGTATTGATGGCTTCCGGGCTGTGGCTGTGGCTTCTGGCCTTGTCTTTGGCCATGGGGTCTGCAGGTGAGAGCTAGGCGAGGAGGTCAGCAACGTGGGGTCGGGCTGGGACTGCCTGCTGGCAGCCCTGCCAGTCCTGGGGCCCTGGGGCTGTGGGTTCTTCCGCGCTGGGCAGGCTGTCACCTGGTGCTTGTCTTCCTTAGTGGGGGATCGGGGAGCGGGTGGCGTAGGGCAGAGTGAGGCCGAGGCAGCAGGAGCTGCTGAAGGAGGCTTTGGGCCTGCGGGTGGGGGCTGTAATGTTGGCAGCAGGCTCAGCTCAGCCCCAAGAAGGGCAGGCGGGGTGTTTGCCCCGACCTAGGGCTTTGCCAGGAGAGAGAGAGTGGTGGTTGTCACTGTGCTGGGTCGGGGGGCGTTGGATCTGTGGATTAATGTCCTTGTGCTGTTGGCACACCCTGCCCAACTGTCTGCACTCTCTCTCTGTAGGGGTGTGGGCTCAGCTGCAGCTGGTGCAGAGCGGTGGAGAACTGCGAGTGCTTGGGGAGTCTGTGAAGCTCTCCTGCCAGGGATCCGGATTCGCTGTCGGGAATTACCACGTTTTTTGGTACCGCCAGGCACCAGGTAGCAGTCTCGAGTGGGTGTCTGTTATGTGGACAGCAGGTGATACAAAGTATGGGCCATCAATGGAGGGTCGAGCCATGGCCTCCCGGGATGCTTCGAAGACCAACTTGTATCTGACCTTAAGGGACCTGCGCCCTCAGGACTCTGCCATCTACTTCTGTGCAGTTCACACAGAGACAGGAAATGCAGCAGCGCTTTAACACAAAGCACTTGCCAAGGTCCTGGCTCTGGGCCTTGTAGCTGGAAGGGAGCTAACTTCCACAGATGCTCAGGGCTGCTCTAAGAGAATCGTTTCCCTGTAGTACAAGTAGACAGACATGGCCCAACTGGTGTGGAGTGTGGATATCCTTGTTCTCGTTCTGGCTATGGCTTAGGTTGTTTCAGCCCAGTCCAGAAGTTTTATTCCCTGTAGCTTATGTTGCAGTATGCTTTCACAGGACTCATGGTAATCATGTGCACAGGAATTTTGGGGTTTGAGCTGTATGGCATGAGCCTGCACATCAACCCCAGTACTTCAGTGCCAAGCATGTGCTGGATGTGACGTGCTGCCTTTGCTGCTTTGGGGTTCAGGGAGGGGTTTACGCAGGGTGAGCTTGGTGACCCAGTCATCAGTGTGGGTGAGCAATTAGGGTGCTGGGGCAGAGTAGAGGGAGCTGGGTGAGAAGCACTTTGGAGCAGAGTGAGGAGCATATCTGCCCAGGGGTACCTCTGCCGTCAGAGTGGCTCCAGAGAATGTTTCTCAATACAGTGATATGAGCTTTATATATATAAATATGTGTATATATAAAGGTGATGGTGCCATCCAGGAGGAGCAGCTCAGTGGAACCAAGGCACATGGGCTCTCTGGGAAGACTGCCTGCCACCCCCAAGGCCAGCTCCAAAGTCCCAGCAGAAGCACCTCAGTCCCTCCCGAGCAGAAAGTCAGGGATGTCACCACAGCAATATGTCACCTTTTGCTTGGCAGAAGATTTCCTGCCAAGAGAGCATCACGTGCTGCTGCTCCTCCAGCCCCTGCCTCGCGACTTCACTGCTGTCATAGACTGAGGCTGTGACACAGAGGGACTGGGACTGATGGCAGGCACAGGGGCACAGACAGGGAAGATGTGGGCAGAGCTGTTCTTGCATCAGAGAGAAGCCGGAGGGGGGCGACCCAGAGACGGCCTGGCCATGTGGACTGCCATGTGCGTGGGGTTCTTGCCCGTGGTAGGTAAGTGAAAGGAAGGGGTGATGTGCCTCCTGAGGCATTGAGCATACTTGTGTGCTCTGTACAGCTCTGTGGAGCTCTGTGGAGCTGTGCTGACCACTTGCAGCCCCACCTGTGCCCCTGGGCCCGACCTCCCCACCCATTCCTGCAGAACACACTGCAAACAGCCCTCTTGATCTTCTAGCCATGACTTAAGCACCTCTTGTCCATCCTGCCTCCTCTGCAGTGTGGGGACAGGCAGGGCACTGACCTGCTACGCTCATGTCTTGATTCCTAGCAGTCTGCATTTGGACCGGGCACTCTTGCTCATGTGGCATTGTAACCCATCATGCAAAGATGAAGTTATCAATGTAATTTTGGGGGTCGAGCCCCACTTCGTCATGACAGGTCTATTTCTGGGGCACTAGCCTCAGCCCAGAGCAGCTCTGCATCAAAGCGGTCCATACACTGACTGACAGAGAACACACACGTCTCAGCATTTCTTTCTAGCAGGTGCTAAGCAGACATTGATGTGACATGATGGCAGGTGCAGGGAACAGCCCTTTGGCATGCTTGCATTACAAGGCAGTGAAGAGAAGAGTGATTGAAGGACTGAGACTATGATGCAGGGAAAGAGAGAGAGAGAGCAGATCATCATGGGTGTCATTGTGATGGTGTCTGCTACAGATCACTGGCATAGGAAGTAGCAAATGGTGTGGTTTCACCTTCGCTGGCCACCAGGTGTCCACCATGCCACACTCTCTGTCCCCCTCATCCTCTGAACCACGGCCAAAAAGTACAATGACAGGCTGATGGATGGATGGATGGATGGATACAAATACAAGGAGAGGACCCAGGAATTACTGTCACAGGCTAAACGACTTGATTTAGGGAAATAATTTATTTGTAATTAAATCAGATTAGGATAATGAGAAGTAAGAAGAAATCTAAATAGACCTTCCCCCACCCGTCCCTTCTTATGAGGCCCAACTTTACTCCAAATCTCTCTACTTTCTCACAGAAAGTACAGAATTAAATCCATTCTGTACTTCCCATCATCAGGCAGTCTGACCATTTCAAGGAGAGCAGGCCTTCATCATGTGTAACAGCTACTTGGAAAAGGCAAATGTCATAACTCCCAATATCCCCCTTTTCTCCTTCCTTCCCCAGGTTTTATTGTGCGTTATGACATCATCTAAAATGGAATATTCCTTTGGCTGGTTCTGGTGAGCTGGCGTGGCTATGTGAGAGATAGAGAAGGCCCTGATGCATAAGCACTTCCAGAGCAGCTAAAGCATTGGTCTGTTACCAACATGGCTTTAATCACAAAGCTGGCCATACAGGCTGCTAAGAGGAATATTAATTCCATCTCAAGCAGACACAGTACACCCAATTTAGCTGACCCTGCTCTGAGTAGAAGGGCTAAACTAAGCTTTTTCTAGAGTTCCATTACAGCCTCAATGCTTCTGCCATCCTAGCAGCAAAAGTGGCTCCTCTTCTGCTCTGCCTTTCTCACACCCTTTACCTGGGGATCCTGAAAGGACAGTGTTTGGCCTGATGGCCCACCAGAGCTTTTGAGAAGCAGCTTTGGGTGGTGGAAGTGCTTTGGGAATACTCCAGCATCTCTAGTCTTTCCTCCTGGCCTCCGGTGCTGACAACATGCCATCATGTACACCCTGCAATTCTCCAGCAGCAGACTTTGCGTGTGATTGAATTCCCTCCCCTCCACCTGTCCAGGAATGCTGTCGCCAGCAACAAGCCATGGCCAGCAACAGGTCTTTCAGCAGACAGTTCACCTGTGAAATGGGGGTGGGTATTATTTCCTATCTACCCAAAACCAGGCTCTAGGTTTGTGTCCATGGCTGCACAGCCTCATCACGTGCTCTGGCAGATGGGTGGAGTTGCAGTTTTCCCCTTTGAGCTGTCACACATCACCTGCAAAGGTGTGCACGTGTCTGTAAGTCTGTCACAGAATGAGTGGAAAGATGAGGTTGGAAGGCATCACAGAGGCCATCTGGTCCAAGCCCCCTGTTCAAGCAGGGCCACTTAGTGCCAGATGCCCAGGACCATGTGCATACAGCTTGTGAATACCTCCAAGCATTAAACTCCACAGGTTCTCTGGGCAATGTGTGCCTGTGCTTGGCCATCTTGACAGTGCAAAAGTGTTTCCCAATCTTCAGATGGAGCCCTCTGATTTTCTGTGTGTGTGCATAGCCTCTTGACCTGGCACTGAGCACCACTGAAGAGAGCCTGGCCCTGCCTTCTCTGCACCCATGTCCCATATTATTCTGTTGCTGAGATGCCCTCAAGCCTTCTGTTCTGCAGGGTAAACAGCCCCAGCTCTCACGGCCTTTCCTGATGGAAGAGGTTCTGCTGTAGTTTGTGTGCCAAGGTTATGGTGGAGGGTGGGCTGCAAAGATGGCTTCTTCAAGAAGCAGCCAGAAGGTCTCTGCAGGCCTGACAGAGTAAACATTGGCCGGTTCAAGGCCAAAGTTGTTGACCAAGTCCGAGCCAATCAGCGATGGTCACAGCACCTCTGTGAACCACATTTAGGAGGAAAAAAATGCTAGCAGCCACTTTTTGCCACAGGAGAAGGAAGTGAGAAGATCTAAGCAACTGTGCAGACGAGGTCAGTGAAGAAGGGTGAGGAGGAGGTGCCCCAGGTGCCAGAGAGAATGATTCCCCTGCAGCCTGTGGAGAAGACCATGGTGGAGTGGGTGCCCCCCAGCACCGCCGCAGCCCATAGTAAGGGACGAGATCCACCTGCAGCCCATGGAGAGGCCACACGCAGGAGAAGGTGGAGACATATAGAAGATGCTGTGACCTGCATTGGAGCAAGCCCCTGCCAGCACTTGCAGCCCATTGAGTGAGACACAGAGATGAGCAAGAGAGATCTGTGCCAGAGTAGGTTTGCTGGGGGGAAATACTTGTGACCCCATGTAGGACCAGGCTGGAGCAGGCGGGGCTTGAGAGACTGAGAGACATTCTGTGATTTGTGACTGCACCCATAGCAGTGACCCACACTGGGGCAGCTGATGAAGAGCTGAAGCCCAGTGGGAAAGGAGTCACGTTTGGAGAGGTTCATGGAGGACTGTCTGCCATGGGTGGGACCCCACGGTGCAGCAGGGGAAGGGTGTGTGGAATGAATGCCCCCCAGGTAAGAAGGAAAACAACTCATGAGGAACTGACAGAAGCCCCCATTTCCCCAGTCCCTGCCCCCCACCCCTGTGCCACAATGCGGGGAAGAAGGGAGCGAAATCAAGTGAAGTCTGCTAAGAAGGGAGGGGTGAAGGAAGGTGCTTTAAGATCTGGTCGTACTTCTTGTTACCTGGCTCTGGTGTCACTGGGTGTGCAGGGCAGTGTAATAAATTAGAGAGTTTTCTTTCTTTCACTCTGTGTTGAGTCTGTTTTGCCCATGACGCTGATTATGGGATGATCACTCCTGTCCCTCCTGAGCCTCTCAATATATATTTTCTTCCCTGTCCAGCTGAAAAGGGGAGTGATAGACCGACTTTGGTGGGCATCTGGTCTCCAGCCAGGGTGAAACCATCACAAGAAGTTACTACTACCCGGAGCCGTGTCACAACTTCTGGTGTCCCAGCAGGAACATCAGGAAGAAAGACCCAAGAGTTTCCTAGCAAGGCCAACTCCTTGTCCTTTATCTCCTCTCAGCTTTCAGGGTCAGAGACAGCAACCTGAACAGCATGTTTGATTCTGACATGGATGTTGAACCTGTTTATGGCTCCAAAAGTGCTCTAATCCTCCTATTTGCCATCTTACTGTGTCAAGGCTATTTCCTTTCACACTCCAAACTTTATTTACCTTTAAAAGGAAGTTTTGTAGTTTCTATGGTTTCCTTGAACTACAGGTACTAGGATATGATAGAATCATAGAACATACTAACTTGTAAAGGACCCATAAGGATCTTCGAGTCCATCTCCTGCCTCTACACAGGACCAGCCAAGTCAGAACATGTGACTGACTGCATCATCCAGATAACTCTTGAACTCAGTTAAACTCAGTGCTGTGACCACTTTTCTGGGGAACCTGTTCTAGCACTCAACCACCCTCCCAGTAAAGAACCCGTTCCTAATATCCAACATAAACCTCCCCTGTCGCTGCTTCATATTGCTCCTTCAGGTTCTATTACTGGTCACCAAAGGGAGTTCAGTGACTGCCCCCTCTCACCCTCTCAGAAGGAAGCCATAGACCATGATGAGTTCTCCCCTAAGTCTCATTTTCTCCACACTGAACAAACCAAGGGACTTCAGACTCTCCTTGTAAGACTTTTCCCTCCAGACCTTTCACCATCCTGGTTGCCCATTCTCTGGACACTCTCTAATAGTTTCATGTCCCTCTTGTATTGTTGCACCCAAACTGCAGACAGCGAGGCTGCATCAGCGTGGTATAGAGTGGGAGAATCACCTCACTGGACTAGCTGGCAATGCCATACTTGATGCACCCCAGGATACTGTTGGCGCACCTGGCTGCCTGGGTACACTGCTAACTCACGTTTAACTTGCTGTCGACCATGATCCCCAAATCTCTCTCAGCATGGCTGGCCTCCAGCATCTGATCCCCCAGTCTGGATGTGTAGCCAGGGTTGCCCCTTCCCAGATGTCAAATCCAGCACTTGCCCTTCTTAATCTTCATATAGTTAGTGACTGCCCAGCTTTCTAATCTGTCCAGGTCTCTCTGTAAGGCTTCTTCACCCTCAACAGAGTCAACAGCTCCTCACAATTTGGTTTTGTTTGTAAACTTACTTCAGAGAACTTCTAGTCCTGTGTCCAGGTCATTTATGAAAACATTAGTAAGTGGCCCTCAAATGAAGCTCTGGGTAACCCTGCTAATGACTGGCCACCTGCCAGATTTAATCCTATTTACTATCACCCTCTGGGCATGATCTGTCAGCCAGTTGCCCACCCAATGCATTATGGCTTTGTCTATTTGTATCCTGGACATTTTGTGCAGCAAGATAGTGTGAGACACAGAATCAAATGCCTTGCTGAAATCCAAAATTTTTCCCATAATTTTACCAGGCACTGATGTTGAGACTGACAGGAACACAATTACCAGGGTCCTCCTTCTTACCTTTCTTGACAATTGGCACAATGTTTGACAGCTTCCAGTTAACTGGGAGCCCTCCAGATTCCCAGGACCATTCAAAAATAATGGAGAGGATTCACAATGACATCAGCCAGCTCCCTGAGCTCTCTGCAATGAATCCCATCAGGGCCCATAGACTTCTATGGATCCAGGTGCAGCAGCAAATCACCCACAAGTTTGGGGTTCACTTGGAGTCTATCATTACTGCAGTCACAGTCCTCCAACTTGGGGCATCTGGAATCTCAGAGCCCATCAACTGTGTTGAAAACAGAGGCAAAGGTTGCACTAAATGTCTCTGCTTCGTTTATGTCCCTGTTAGTAAGGTGATTGTTGTCATTGAGTAATGGACCAATGGTCTTTCTGGTTAATGTATTTGAAAAACCCCTTTTTATTGTTGGACAGAGTATTGCCCAGCCTCAGCTCTGAGATTTGGACACACAAATTTTCTCCCTAAAAAGAAGAAGAGCATCCTCAAAATCCTCACACATTGCCTGACCTTGCTTCTATTGGCTGATGAAACTGAAGATGATAAGGCTGAAACAGTATGTGTAGATTAAGACAAGAAGGATGACAATGAAAACAACAATGCTGGTGAACTTCAGGGGTTGTGCTCACTGTTTGGTACCACTGGGGAGCAAAAGGGAATTCGGTTTAGGCAGCCCAGAGCCCAGGCAGGACTCAGCTTGGCCTCTGTTCCCCATAGAACATTTCAAGGACACTCCTGCAGCCACATAGGTCCTGCTTCCCACAAGAGGTTTTCCCAGCAGGACAAATACAGCCACAGAAGACAGGTCATTCTGACACTGGAGCTGAGGGACACCTTCTTGTGTTTTGGCAGGAATGACAGGAAAGGACACCAAAGGGTGCCATGACAGTTCCAGCTACTTGGCAGTGCTCATCTCTTGTCTTTTGGGTTCAGGGAAGTAAGAGATCAGACAAATGCCAAGTCTAACAGACTAACTCTGACTGGAGCGTAGATTGGGGTGAAAATAGAACAAGAAGGGGTGACCACAGTACAGGCAGGGGAAATGTGAGGGTTGCAAAGGCAGAGGAGTTCTGGCTATGTGTACTCTCATGTATGTGGGAATATTTCACATCTCTCGTGTCTATGGGCAGGGCCTGGGGGTGAGGCCAGGGTGTGCTTGGGGTGCAGGGTACAGGGAGGGTCCTGTAAGGGGATGCAGCAGGCCAACAGCCCTTTCTTTTGATGGGGCTGGGGTTATGGTTGGCCCCAGCTGCCCCTGGCTGAGGCTCTGACCTCCTTCCTCAGGGATCCTCAGGGCAACAAGCTGGGACAGAGCTGGAGCTGCACTGGGAGACAAGGGATAGCAGGCCTTGTGTGCCGGCAGAGCGCAGCACTCATTCTCTGCCCACGGTCTGCCTCACATCCCTCCCCGCAACCACCCTTCTCTTCATCCGAAAGGGCTGCAGCACTGGTGGGCCGGGCTGTGACTCTTTGGGGCGGGCAGAGGCATTGGCGCTGCCTCATCAAGGGGCTGAGCCGGCAGTTTGGTCAGAATCTGTCCAGAGTGTGGCTCTGCTCGGCTCCTTTACTGCTCTTGTTGGGCCTTTCGGGCACGACAGGCCCTGGTGTGGCAGGGCATGATGGCTTCTGGGCTGGGGCCATGGCTCCTGGCCTTGTCCTTGGCTGTGGGGCCAGAAGGTGAGAGCCGGGGGGGGACAGAGCTGCAAGGCTGAAGCTGCCTGCGGGCGGCCCTGCCCATCCCTGTGTCCTGGGGCTCTGGCTGCTCTCGCGCCGGGTACTCTGCTGCCTGGTACTCACCTTAGCAGGGAGCGAGGAGCAGGTGGCATGGGGGGAGAGGGCAGACCAAGCCCGAGGCAGGCTTTGGTTCTGCAGTTCGGGGCTGCAATGTTGTCAGCAGATGTGGCTCTGCACCGAGGAAGGGCACCTGAGCCATTGGTGCAGACGTGGGGCTTTGGCGGGAGAGAAGGCTGTCAAGGCTGTTGTTGTGCTGGGGAGAGGGGTGCATGGACCGCGGGCAAACATCCTCGGGCTGTGGGCACACCCTGCCCAGCTGCCTGTGCTCTTTGTCCACAGGGCTGTGGGCGCAGGTGCGGCTGGTGGAGAGTGGTGGAGGGCTGCAACGACTGGGACAGTCCGCGAGTCTCTCCTGCCATGGATCTGGCTACAGATTTGAAAGTTACGGAGTTTTTTGGTTCCGTCAGGCAGCTGGTAGCAGTCCTGAGTGGATGGCTGTCATCTGGGCATCAAGTGCTACAAATTATGGGCCAGAATGGAAAGATAGAGCCACGGTCACTCGGGACAATTCCCTGTCCAAGTCATTTCTGGAACTGCGGGACCTGCGCCCTCAGGACTCTGCCCGCTATTTCTGTGCTGTTGTTCTCACAGAGGCAGGAAATTCAGCAGAGCTTTAACACAAACCTCCTGCCAGAGTCCTGGGTTGGGCCCTGGAGGTAGAACGGAGGCAACTCACATAGATGCTCTCAGTCATGTAGTTACAGAAGAGAGTTTTAAACTATTTGACAGGGACATCCTACTTGTTGATGTCCCCAGATGAGCTCTAAGCTTTGTGTTTGCCATCTTCCAATGTGTCATGGAAACCTTATGTCAGGCTCCAAAATTCGTTCACCTTTGGAAATAAGTTTTGCTTTTTCCATCATTTCCTGGTAGTATGGGTACCCAGAGATGGCTCAGCTGGTGTGGGGTGTGAATAGCCCTTTGCTGGTTTTGGTCATGCTTCAGGTTGTTTTAGTTCATCTCACAAGTTTTATTCCCTGCAGCCTACAAGGTTGCATTATCCTTTCAGGACACTCCAACACCACGCTTCATCCTTCCAGACCTGAGTCACCAGCTCTGCAGATCCCTCCAATAACCACCAGGAATGAGCTGTCCCTAAAAGTGCTCTCTCCATCAGCTGGTGACAGGGTTGCTGTAAAACAAGGCTCTTAGACTTCTCAAGAACACTGTGGTGTGGCTTTTCCCAGAATCAAGCCCAGAGGTGCTGCAGCAGTAGCAGCAGCATAGTCTCCCACAAGCACACACAAAGCCACACAAAGCCACACAAAGGGTTTTTGTTTGGTTTTTGCTTTTTATTTTAGGAAGCACAGTGAACACTGAAAGAATCATAATTTCAACACGGAAAGGCAAAACTCAGTTTCATTTGGATTCCCCATGTTGTTCAGGGAGTCTCAGAGCAATGTTGCAGCAGCACATAGTTATAGTGGTTAATTTGTACTTGAGTGGAGAGTGGTACTGCAACAGGGACTGTACTGCCAAGGTGATTTTTCTCAGGATATCATGAAAAATTTGTTCTCTGCTCTCTCATCTTTATCTCCATTTGAATAAATGGACATGTTCTTATGCTGAGGACTGACCATTTCTGTATTTGGAACTGTAGATTTTCATAGAAATGCATTTGTATGTATGTCTCCATACTGAAATGTATTCATATGCTTGTATGCATTCATAGATTGCACTGGTTGTCCTTTACAAAGAGCTAGACATACAGGAGAAGTCAGTTTCCCCAAACTTTGTCCTGATTACCACGTCTGTCTCTGTGGAATAATCACTGCAGTGTGTTAATCTAAAAATTATTCAACACAGTAGACTGCCTCTTAGGGCAATGTCACTCTTGGAAAGGCTTGATAGGAATCCCTCTCAGGCTTCTCTTTCCCAGGCTAAACAGACCTAGCTCTCTCAGCCTTTCTTTATATGAGAAATGCTCCAGTGCCCTAGTCATCCTTGTAGCCCTTGTCATCCTTGTAGCCCTTCTCTGGACTCTTTCCAGTAGTTTCTCCTCTTTCTTGAACTAGGAATCCCTACAATGGACACAGGTCTCCAGATGTGACCTTGCCAGGGCAGAATTGAGGGGGAGGAGAACCTCCCTTGACCTGCTGGTCACACTCTTCTTAATACACCCAAGAGTACCATTAGACTTCTTTGGTACAGGGTAAGTTGCTGATTAATGGACAACTGTTTGTCCACCAGGACTCCCAGTTCCTTCTCTGCAGCACTGCTTCCCAACAGGTCAACCCCTAACCTATATGTATGCCTGGTGTTATTCCTCCCTAGATGCAGGACTCTACACTTGATCTTATTGAATGTAATTTGTTCCTCTTTAACCAATTCTCTAGTCTGTCCAGATCTTGTTGAATGGCAGATCAGCCACTCCTTCTAGTTTGTCTCATCAGCAGACTTGCTGAGGGTAATATCTCCCTTCATCCAGGTAATTTTCCATAGAATCATAGAATTGTTTTGATTGGAAAAAACTTCTAAGATCATCAGGTTTAACCATTAGCCTAGCAGTGCCAAGTCCAATCATTAAACCACGTCTCTAAGCAGCACATCTGTATGTGTTTCAAATACCTTCAGGAATAGTAAATCAACCACCTCTCTGGGCAGCCCGTTCCAGTGATTGATAAACCTTTCCCTGAAGAAATGTTTCTGAATATCAAATCTAAACCTCCTCTGAGGCACCTTGAGGCCATTTCCTCCTGTCTTGTCATTTCTTACTTGGGAAAAGAGAATGACACCCACCCGGCTACAACCTCCTTTCAGGTAGTTGTAGAGAGCAATAAGGTATCCCCTTTGTCCTCCTTTTCACCAGACTATACAACCCCTGATTCCCCAGCCATTCCTCATAGCACTGATTTTTAGTCCCTTCAGCAGCTTTGTTGCTCTTTGGACACACTTCAGCACCTCAATATCCTTCTTGTAGTGAGGGACCCAAAACTGAACACAGTACTCAAGGTGTGACCTCACCATTGCTGAGCACAGCAGAGTGATCACATCACTAGTCCTGCTGCCCACACTAGTTTTGATACAAGCCAGGAAGCTCTTGGCCTTCTCGGCCACATGGGCACACTGCTGCCTCATGTTCATCCAGCTGTCAGCCAATACCTCCAGGTCCTCTTCCACCAGGGAGCTTCCCAGCCACCTTTCGCCAAGCCTGTAGCATCGCCTGGGGTTGTTATGATGCAAGTGCAAGACCTGGCACTAAGCCATGTTGAACCACATACAGTTGGCCTTGGCCCATCTATCCCACCTGTCCAGATCTCTCTATAGAGCCTTCCTACCCTCAAGCAGATCACCACTCCTGCCCAAATTGGTATTGTCTGCAAACTTACCAAGGGTGTTCTTGATTTGCTTGTCCAGATCATCAATACAGATGTTAAAGAGAACTGGCCCTGAGTCCTGGAGAACACAACTTGTGACCAACCACCAGCTGGATTTAACTCCATTCACCATATATCTTTGGGTCTAGCCATCCAGCCAGTTTTCTACCCAGCAAAATGTACACCAGTCCAAACCATGAGCAGCCAGTTTCTCCAGGAGAGCACTTTGTGAAACAGTTTAAAATTATTTATTGAAGTCTAGGTAGGCAACATCCACAGCCTTTCCCTCATCCACTAATTGTGTCACCTTGTCATAGAAGATCAGGTTAATCAAGCAGGACCCATGCTGACTGGGTCTCATCATCTGGTTATATTATACATGCCATGTGATGGCACTCAGGGTGATTTGCTTCATAACCTTCCCTGGCACTGAGGCCAGGCTGACAGGCCTGTAGTTCCCTGGATCCTCCTTCCAGCCCTTCTTGTTGATGGGTGGCCGTCATATTTGCTAATCTCCAGTCATCTGGGACTTCCCCAGTTACCAAGAATGCTGATAAATGATGTAGAGTGGCTTAGTTAGCACTTCTGCCAGTTCTCTCAGTACCCTTGCGTGTTTGGTTTATATGGCAAGGTCTTGGTAGCAGTGAGATTACACGGTAGCTTCCAAGAGAAGCTTCTAGAAGCTTCCTCCATGTCTGGTAGAACCAATGCCAGCCAGCTCCAAGATGGACCTGAAACTTGCTAAGGCCAAGCGAATCAGCCACAGTGGTAGCACCCCTGTGATAACATATTTAAGAAGGGCAAAAAGCCTCCAAACAACACCAAAACCACTAGAGGCAGTTTGACCATGAGAGAGAGGAGTGAGAGTATGTGAAACAACTCTGCAGGCACACAGGTCAGTAAAGAAGGAGGGGGAGGAGGTTCTCCAGGAACTGCAGAGATTCCCCTGCAGCCCATGGAGAAGACCATGGTGAAGCAGGCTGTCCCTCTGTAGCCCATGGAGGATGATGGGGACTAGGGCTTCCACCTGAGCCCCATGGAGGACCCAACACCAGAGGAGATGGATGTCTGAAAGAGGCTGGGACCCTCTGGGAAGCCTGCACTGGAGCAAACTCCTGGAAGACCTGTGGAAGAGGAGCCCATGCTGGAGCAGGTTTGCTGGCAGGACTTGTGACCCTTGGTAGGAGGATTGACTGGGATAGTTCTGTCCACAGAAGAACATAATGTTCTGTCCACATCCTTTAAAAGTTACCTTCTTGACAGATGTATCCTAGAACCACCTCTCCTTCCCAATAAAACCATGGTCACACCCTCTTATAAATGTGTGGACATGCATGAAGCTACTCTCAGAATGAGCAGTTCCCCCAAAATGGAAATTGTGTTAAAGTGCAATGAATATTTCTGAGGGCCAAGAAGAACTGTGATGCAAAGGTCAGGATGGTTTCTTCTTAACAAAGCAGTGTAGACCTTTAGTAAGGGATGAAGGAATTCAAAGAACCATGCATGCAAAAAACACCTGATAGTTCCCCTGTAAAATATATCTTCATCTGCCCAGGACACTTTTCTAGAGGAAAGGGGGGACTCTCCTATAAATTTCCTCTGAAACGGGACTGAAGAACAGGTCTTCAGTGCCACCTCGTGGAACAGAGACAGTCTAAGCAGTCTGTCTCATGTCTCACAGGCAGTACTGGAGCGCCTCCTGCAATTTCTTGAGGGGGATGCACCAGGACAGAGAAAAAAACAAAAGCAGAACTCAACTTTTGAATGGAACAAATCCAAGCTATGAGGACAGGTATGTTTCTGTGGCCATCCAAATGGAAAAAGGCTGTTTAACTGCATCAGAGATCTCAGTGACAAGCAAGTTGTGGTCTCACAGCTCTGGGAAGATTTTCAGCAAGTGAAAGAGGTAGTAGAGACAGCTGCATGTACCCAGGCCTGTGGCAGGAAGTGTTGAGAGCTTGTTCTTTTTGTCCTGGCAACAGTTCAAGTGACTTAATGTATTCACAACAGCCAACTAGACCAATTTCCTGGAGGGCTGAAGCAGTAAGGAGGAGAAAACGATTTGACACAATGAAGGGAACAGCAGATGAAGATGCCCATCTTAACAACCGAAAATATAGCAGCACTGGTATTAAAAAGAATGATTAAAAATGAGAAATACACCTTTGTACTTGGTAACAACAATAATACAAATAAACATATTGAATAATACAGCATGGAACCAGGCAAATTTGTGAACAGGATGGAATAATGCTTTTCTTAGAAAAGGATTTGGGGATTCAGAAACTGCTCCACAATTCCAGGTAACCACTAGTCAGAATCATTAAAGTAAGCTAAAAAACTTTAATCAACCGTAACTAGATGGTTCCCACCTTCAAACTCAGGTAAAAGCACATATAAATAAATCAAAAGTCTAAAGCATAGCCAGCTTGGTGGTCAAATAATCTTCTTCACAACATCAAAGAAATTGAGAAAAGAGTGGTGCATATAATTAGTAAAAAACTCACAATACCTTTATAAAAATGGCACCAAGAAATACTAAAAATGAAAGACCTGAGTAAATAAGCAACTTTATCTCATCAAGACAGAGTCCATTAAGCCACCATCAGCCATGCAAAAATAACTTTTGGACAATTCATAAATATGGACTATTTTTTTTTATTTGGAATGAAAGTAGGCTTTGAGAATACTTGAAAGTCCAGAAGTAGTTAGGAAATGTGAAATGAAATAAAATTGAAAATTAGTAAGACTGGGTCAGTAGGTGCCCAGATATTCTTTAAAATATTTCACCCTAAGTGTCGTGATGTTTGTTAAAGGACAAACCAGGAATCAGGCCCTTTAAGTGAGACCAGCTCTAGCAACTCAAAAGAAACAGTATTCTCTTTCAGTATTCTTTTTTGACAAGTAAGGACAATATTTTAGTGAGATATTAATATGACCCAATGTGCCAAAAAAAGCAATAGCCATAATGTTATTTATAGTGTATAACATCCTCTCTGGAATAGTATTAGATTTTTCAGAAGTAGAGCAGCATAGAGGAAGAGAAAGATAAAATCCGTCTCTTCAAAGCACATGAAAGAGGAGACATCACCTGGCACTGAAAAAACCACATGTTTTTGTAGAACTGTCTACCACTGTGTGGACTACGTACCACAGTGACTAAAGAAGGCTGAACTACTGCACAAAAACTGTCTCACTCTCTGACTTCTCTTGAAAGTGAAAACATGGTTCCCTTCATAGACTTTTTCCTTAGAAAACTGTATGCACACACACAATGTCCCAGAATGACTCAGATAGCAGGAAAACCTCTGTATGGAAGGCTAGTTTCCCCAACATTCAACATCAGATCTTGGATGTTGCATGGGAAGTAATTTGAGACATCTTACAGTCAGCTCAAGTTGTGCAAGTGGGGATTCTAGAGGTTTCCATTTAAGCTTAGCATTATGGTCTTCTCTTTGTCTCCCAGCACAGAGGAGGTAAGTTTTGTACACACTTTTTGTTAAGAAAAAAGATCCTTTGAGCTTTATATCCAACAGTGGCCAGAAGCGGATGCATGAAGAACAAGAGCAGGAGACAGAAAGGACACCTCCCATTTGCAACGTTCCAACTCTTAGACATCAGATCACGGACTTTGAATAGCATATCATTCTTTTGTCTTTACCTGGGAATCCTGAAGTTTTGACTGTAAAGACTGAGTCAGAGATGTCACCAAGACACTTTTCCAGTGTCTTTTGTCTCCAGATACCCTACCCCAGTCTGTAGTAGTCCCACATTTCTAGAGGTACATTATCAACTAAAGAAAAACTATCTTTAGCTGATAATGTACCTCTAGAAGCCTTTGTAATGCCCTTCAGATCTCTTGTCAGATTCAACTCCAGAAGCACTTTGTCTTTCTTAACCCAATCCCTTCATGATTGAACATGGTCTCTATAACCCTTCCAGATCATCCTCCCTGCTTCCACCTTTTATATATTTGCTTTTTATTTATGAGTTTATTCAGCACCCCTTATTCATCATTTTGGCCTCCTGCCAACTTTGCTTGACTTACTGCTTTGTAAGGATGAACCATTCTTGAGGTTGAAGGAGCTAATATCTGAAAATCAATCAGCTCTCCTAGACGTCTCCTCTGTCCAGGACCATAACCCATGGGATTCTTTCAAGCAGATCCCTGAAGAGTCCAAATTTTGCTCTCCTGACGTCCAAGGCTGTAGCCCTGTTTCATGCTTTGCTTCCTTCTATCTGGATCCTGAGCATGATCACTGCATCTGAGGCTGCCCCTGACCTTCACATCCATCACCAATTCTTCCTCATTTCCAAGTAGGAGGTCCAGATCCTCAGTCACTTGTGTCATCAAATTCTCATCAGTATACTCCAGAAGACTGCTCAATTGCTTGTGCCCCGCTGTTCTGTCCTGCTAGCAGACATTTGGCATGGTTCATTCAATGGAGACTTCTACTGATGGGCACAGACTCAACTTGCCTCTCCTTTGTTAAAAAAGACAGGAGTGATCGTTGAAGCTGCAGGGTATTGGAGACCAAGTCCATCTCTTGACATCAAGGTCCAGATAGTGGTAATTATGCAGAAATTGATGATGATGAAGGATTTGATCAACCTGCAGCAGCTCCTTTACTCTTTAATAGCCAATTCCATGGGTACAGTGCCTCAACCTCACAAAGAACAATCATTTTACCTAATCATCCTACCTAAAATATCATAAAAACTTCCTAAGACACAGGTGACCTCCAGACACCAACTCTAAGAGCCCAGAACAGGCACATTCATCATGTTCATGAACCTTGAAACCAAATTCAAGTAGACAGCTTCCTGCAGCATAGAAGGATTTCCACAAATGGTTTGAAATAGTACTAAAAGTATTGATTTTTTTTGGTTCCACTTTCTATCCACCTTAACTCCATGAGACTTATCAGAGGTGTCTTGGATTCCCAAGGTTTTGCCCTATAATTCACCAGTTTTAGTCTTACTTTAGACCATTCTTTGAAAGACATGTAATGTTTCTTCATGTGGTATGTTGGGACAGAAACCACTTGAGAAGTCACGTGACTGTCTGTATAATCTAAAATTCTGTGTAGTGGAAAAGAAGGAAGATAGAGTTTTTGTAATGACTTGTGTCACTGTGTTGGGTGGCTGGAGTACCACAATGCTATAAACAACATAGGGCCCTGTACAAAAACCTAAAGACGGAAAAAAGGCAATATATTTTTGGGAAGAAGTAGGATGGGTGACTGAAATGATTAAGGAGACAACTACAACATTCTTTTCATATTTCTGTTTATCCTAGAAATATAGAACTCATAGAGTTTCTTTAAAAATATGGAAGAAAGGGAGAACTTGCATATTCTGTACTTAATCAAGCTATCTGACATAATTTAACTATTCAATTATTGTTTTTTTCCCTTTCTAGTTTTTGGAAGAAAATGTGGCTCTTTATAAACTTCAGGTGTTTCACACATGGATAATGAGAACAAATATCTGGCTTTTCATCTCCTGTTTTACCATGCTTTTGAATACCACGAGGAAGGAGGCATTTCTTTGAATAAGCATTAGCAGTGTGAGTACAGATAAGCTTATATTTGGAAGTGGGACTACTCTCACCGTTGAACCAAGTAAGTACCATTTTTTATCTCCAAAAAAATATGTTAAAATTAAGTTGGGGAGAGGACAAAGGAATCTAATTGTTTGGGTTCACTGTAAGAACTTTCTGCTGCAATATTCCCTAGAATGCACTGTCTCCAGACAGGGTTTCAAGCTGAATCCTCAGCTTGTGTCTGCTTAGGAAGGCTTTCACAGGACCAACTTGGCTACCTCTGCATACCACCACTACTCCATGATCCCCCAAACACGTAGTGTGCACTATTTAAATTTAACACGTTACAACTTATTCCCAGTCGGGATAGTACTCTGGTCACATTTACTGTCAAGTGTCCTATCATCCAGTTGATTGTTATTGCCTCATTTTGAGCAGGAATGCACAGATCAGTGATGATCTGACAGTAGAGAGAAGTTTTGAGCCAGATCTTTAGCTCTCTGGTATGAGAAGTTAGTTTTTGACACTGGCACCACACTTGGACTGTCATCAAGTAGGTAATTCCATGGGCATGGAGACAGAGGAGGAAGGACTTAAATTTTCCCAGTTGCCTGATGCCTAAGACTACTTAGAGTTAAGGAAAATTGGTTACCAAGTTGCTTAGGCTTTGAAAATGCAGGTGTGGTGAGTAGGGATTGTACATAACTATCTGTATTTGAAATTTTGTGATTTACAAAACAGGTGGAGGTCACCCCAAGCTTTTCTGTATAACTGTGCATGTTGGGGCAGCAAGAGAATTTTTTAGGTTGATCTTTGCTATCCTCAACATCCAGGTGCATATCTGGTGCAGATTTGTTATGTTGCTTCCAGAGGTCTGCCTGGTTTTAGTGCTGCAAAAATGTCCCATATAATTTTACATACCTAAAACATCCTGCTCTTATTCCAGAAATGCACGAGGCTCCCTTAGGTGCTGTCTAATATCTCTCCAGGTCTGTAGGATATCTTGCATGGGAATAAATGTCTATTTTGGAGCAATTTAAGTTAACTTTAAATTCTAAAGGGTCAAAGGATTGCAAAGTTTTCTGAAGTAAGATCTGTTCTAACCAGCAAATCCTCAGTTGTAAATATAGGGCCAGAAGAAACTGTCAGGTTTCAGTATTTTAACGTCCGCCTACATTGATCTAAAGATTATATTTCTCAAAAAAAGTAGTAAAATATCCCATAGAGCATAGTAGAGTGTATCAAGAAACAACAGCCACTGAAACACAGTCTGAAAGGTGGCAGGTGGAAGATTGAACAATGGTATTGCCATTTCAGACATTTACAGAAATTCTGATATGATACTCTTGTTTCTCATATAAAGGATCGTATATGTGTTTTTAAAAAAGTTTTGTGTCTTGGGTTCTTCTGCTGGCAAGAAAAGATTTCTTTCTCCTCAGCTGAAGGTAGCATGTGGCTCATTGACTGCAACAAGGTGCTCCTGGTTTAAGGAAACTTTTACAGTACATTACTCAAATTTCTAAAACATCTTCACTGAGTTTCCCACAACCTGGGTTAGAAAACACATAATTTCACACACACAAAAAAGGGTATTAGCTTTGTCTTCTCTACTGTGAAATGCTTTATATCATTCTTTCTCTACCTTTCCTGCCTGTCTATCCTCTCTGACATCCTGATTCAAAATTACATGAAACTTCAGATGAGTGAAGTTATGATGCTGTTCAATGATTGCTCTTTTTCTAGCTAAGGATAGGATGATATTTTCAAAGCTGTACAAAGACTTTAGGATTGAGTTTGAATGTAAAAGACAATAGGCCTTAAGCATCTAAGTCACACAATGTCTGTCAAAATAAGTTGAAAACAAATTTTCCAGAATTTGAGCAACCTGACCCTTTTGTTGTTAAATTTGAATTTATTTGGGAGATACTAATATGCATTTTAAGATGGCTGCATTTTCAGGTAATGCAAAATGGTGGGACTCAGTTCTGACTTCTGGGGTCTGATAAAGAAATAATTCTGCTTTATTAACTGCTGTTGCACTCTGTACACTTCTTGCTGAAGATCTTTCCCAGTGAGTTATGCCAAAGAAGCAGCTTGCTGGTATACTGGCTGCTGGAAACACTGAAGATCAGAACACATAAAAAGCCTTTAAAGATCTTCTCAGATAACAAAGAATGCACAGGACTAACAGGTTCTGGCAAAACCATATTACAGCACCTGGAAAGGAAGTGTATGTAGGAGGAATAGAAAAAAGTAGCCTTTTTTGATTTATGGATTATAACTGTGTGTTACTGCTGCGCTTGTCTTTGGGAAGGGGACTCAACTGACCGTGGAGCCAAGTAGGTATTCTTTATGCATGAATCTTTTCTGAGTTGTTGTTATTTTGATTTTCTCTTTTTTTTTTCTTCCTCCTCCAGTCATGCTTTAAAGTCACTAGTTAGACTTCAAGCTTTCTATATACAGCAATTAGACAATTTAGGTATAAAGAACCATGCCGATCCCACTTCTCAGGAGCTGCCAAAGAATTTGGGCTCTGCAAGGGCAAATCCTGTATGCTATCATTCTGAATTTCTTTGGGACCTAAAATCTATCCACTTACTCAGGCATCTTAATAAGCTTTTCATAGTAACTGTTAGGTTTTAAAGTCATGCTTGGACAGTCTAAAGGGAACTAAAGTTTCTCTAGAGGTTAAAATTTAAATTCCTAATACTTTTTATTCTGTCAGTTAGACAGCACTGAGGAGAGAAGGGTAACATATGAAAGCATTAAATAGAATCTTATGCAATATTTCCATACTAGTTTAATCTCATTCAAAGTATGGGTTAAACTGAATTGGTCAAATTAACTCAATTAACCTTTATTAATAGAGCCAAGCCATGAGGTTATAGCAGAGTACTATTTGGCTTTCACCTCAGTTTTTCAGTATTGGGGCCAAGGTGCTGGAGAGAGTAAAATCAGAGCCCCTTCACAGAATCACAGAATCACTAGGTTGGAAAACACCTTTGATATTATTGAGTCCAACCATACCAGTCCTCTACTAAACCATGTCCCTAATCACCTCATCTACCCATCTTTTAAATACATTCAGGGCTGGTGACTCAACTGCCTCCCTGGGCAGCCTGTTCCAACGCCCGATAACCCTTTCAGTGAAGAACTTTTTCCTAATGTCTAATCTGACCCTGCCCTGGTGCATCTCGAGTCTGTTCTCCCTCGTCCTATCACCTGTCACATGGGCAAAGAGAAAAACACCCATCTCTCTACAACCTCCTTTCAGTTAACTGTAGGCAGTGATAAGGTCACTCAGCCTCCTCCAGGCTAAACAACCGCAGTTCCCTCTGCTGCTCCTCATAAGATTTGCTCTCCAGCCCCTTCCCCAGCCTGGTTGCCCTTCTCTGGACACACTCCAGGACCTCCATGTCTTTCTTATAGTGAAGGGCCCAAAACAGAACACAGTTTTTGAGGTGTGGCCTCACCAATGCTGAGTACAGGAGCAAAAACTTTGAAAAAATATCCTGTGATGAACAAAATGTTAGACCTGAGGGATCATTTGACCAGACTGCAAGGCAGTTGCCATGCAAAATTCAAAGCCTAATGCAGTTCTTTTTAGCAAAAAGACTCATTAGGATGCTTCTGTCAAATTGGACATGTAAATACTTTTTGGTATGTCTGATAGCCTTTAATAAGCAGAGCCCTTTTTGGCAAGGAAGTATGGTAGGGGATTCCCTTCAGTGTAATGTTTTGCAATTCACGTTGCTAATCTTGTCCTGACATTGGTATGTGGAATGTCCCTAGTTTCTCCACCTGTCCTGAGGGCAAAGCCTTTTTTTAATTGTTTTAAATCATGATACCTTAATAATTTCTTGTCTACTAAATTATTTTGAGACTGTTTCTTTAAAAGACATCCCCTTCAAGTTTAAGCAATTTTATTTCATTATGTGTATGTCTTACAAGAAATTCCCAGAGAAGGCTGTTGTTATATAGTTGAAATTCAGGCTTTTGCAGTTCTCAGGCCTTTGTCATGTGCTGCTTGGAATTGAGGATTCAACTCTAAAATTAATTAAAAACTGAAACAATGCATCTAAATGTTTCAGGGGAACACTTCTGAAAGATGCATGAAAGAGCAAGGATCCCTAATCCTGTGAAAACGTGTTAGCATCTTTTAGATTCTTTCAAAATTCCAGTTCTCGGACACATTTTTCATGCCTACAAGTTTCTTGGTATCTTAACCCTAAAGGACTACCACTAAAGTGATACACTAGTCTAAGGAAGATTGTAAGACTTGTCCAAGGACATCAAGTTCATAGGCCTCACGGTATTCTTCCCTTCAAATCAGTTTATTATATAAATTCTGCATTATATTTCACAGAATCACAAGGTTGGAAAAGACCTTTAAGGTCATCAAGTCCAACCGTTCCTGTCCTACGCTAAACCATATCCCTAAGTACCTCATCTACCCTTTTTTAAAAAACATCCAGGGAAGGTGACCCAACCTGCTCCCTGGGCAGCCTGTTCCAGGCCCTGACAACTCTTTCAGTAAAAAAATTTTTTCCTACCATCCAATCTAAACCTGCCCTGGCACAGCTTCATGCCATTCCCCCTTGTCCTATCACCTGTCACCTGGCTGAAGAGACCATCACCTATCTCTCTACAACCTCCCTTCAGGTAGTTGTAGGTGGTGATAAAGTGTCCCCTCAGCCTCCTCTTCTCCAGGCTGAACACCCCCAGCTCCCTCAGCCGCTCCTCAGAGGATTTGCCCTCCAGCCCCTTCACCAGCCTTGTTGCCCTTCTCTGGACTCGCTCCAGGACCTCCATGTCCTTCTTGTGGTGAGGAGCCCAGAACTGGACACAGTACTCGAGGTGCAGCCTCACCAGTGCCGAGTACAGGGGCACAATCCCCTCCCTAGACCTACTGGCCACACTATTTTTGATACAAGCCAGGATGCCATTGGCCTTCCTGACCACCTGGGCACACTGCTGACTCATATTCAGTCTGCAGTCACCCAACACCCCCAGGTCCTTCTCTGCCTGACAGCTCTCCAGCCAGTCCCCCCAGCCTGTAGCGCTGCATGGGGTTATTATGTCCCATGTGCAGCACTCTACACTAGGCCTTGTTAAACTTCATCCCATTGGTCTCAGCCCATCAGTCCAGTCTGTTCAGATCCCTCTGAAGGGCCTCCCTACTCTCAGGCGATCAACACTTCCTCCTAGTTTAGTGTCATCTGCAAACTGACTGAGGGAGCATTCAATCCCTTCGTTGAGATCACTGATAAAGATGTTGAACAAGACTGGACCCAGGACTGAGCCCTGGGGGACGCCACTTGTGACGGGCCTCCAGCTGGATTTTGTTCCATTCACCACCACCCTTTGGGCTCGGCCATCCAGCCAGTTTAACCCAGCTGAGGGTCCACCTGTCCAGGCCATGGCAGCCAGTTTCTCAGTCAGAATGCTGAGAGAAACGGTGTCAAAGGCTTTACTGAAGTCCAGGTAGACCAATTTATATATAAATATTTCTAACTGCCCCTGGGGCTGTGGGGTTAACAATATGGCACAGCACATGGATGAAAAAGGTCACACTTTTTGAAGCAGGTGCAATATTTTTTGTAGAACTAAGTACCAATCTTATTCTCTTTTCATTCTTTCCAGACTAGGTTGGAATGTCTTATACCATGTGCAGTTTCTAGTGGGGAAAACATCCCCCACAACTGAAAATTCTTGACTTTAACAGAAACTCCTGGAAAAATGGAGACAGGCAATTCACAGTCTTCTGATTGCTTCTGTCCTACTTTGCTATCTTAATGACAAAAATCCTTTTTGCATCTGAGCATTTGTTATTGAAAAGACCAACCTTGTCCCCCACTCCAGAAACGGAAATACTTCTTTGCCCTACCACTCTTGCTATGGGTAGACCTTTTAGCTGCATCAGAAGATTTAGTGGGGAGGGATGATAAAGGAAAAGCAGTTATTCCCTCATGTATCATGTATATGCAAAACAGGAATTGTTGAGAAAGTTGAATAATATGGAACAGGAAGCATCTAAGTTCTCTTTTCATTTGCAATTCCCTTATAAAAGAAAGAATTCACATATAGGCACAAACTTTGGCAAAAGAAAGCCTAGAATCCTGTGGAATTAAACTTCCTATAAAAAAAAAACCTACTTGCATACATGCTTTCTGACTTTGATCTGATCTTTTCAAAGCAGTGGCAAGAAATAATGACAAAGGCAGTTAGTAATTAATACTAGTCATTACTCACACCTGGAGTATATATGACCTTTAGGTGATTTAGCACTCAGGCAAGCTTGCAAGCAAATGAAATCATGCCAAACAACACTTTTCTTCACAGGCAGTCAAACAAGTTCTGTCCCAGAAGTCATTGTGATGAAATCAGAGAAACTGGAAGGAGGCAGCACTGTGAGAGCAGCTTGTTTGGCAAGGAATGTCAGTACAAAGAACATCAACATGAAGATGACCTCTGAGGATGTTGTATATGAGCAGAGTACACCCATTTTGACATCAGATGGATTGTACAACAGTATTAAGGTGGTTGGTGTGACAAAAGGCACAGAGGTGAACTGCAGTGCCACAATCAATGACAAGACTTATGAATCCAGTACAGTGGGGACAGGTACAATTTTGTAGTACAGCTGTAACTGCAGGCAGTGTCTTCTAACTCTTGCTATTTCTTCAGATAGTAAGCATTGACCTGGGTAGCCAACAGAAATGGGAAAGATATCTGGTGCTATAGCAGGTAGAGCTGAATGATATTTTAAAGCATCTAAAATAAATTAACTGTTTAACCGTTTGCTTTGTTTTGAGAGGGAGGAAGATACAATCATTTTTTATTTTTAAATGTACATTTACTTACTAAATCACCACACAGCAGCAAACCTCCTAGAGCACAGCCTTTCTAAAAACAACAAAAAGTTAAAGTGGAGGTTTGTTATTTGTTTGTTTTTTTCCTAAATAACTTTTTATATTTTGAGGGATTGTTTTTGTGAAAGCTCATTCAAATAGTAAAAACAAAACAACACAGGAATTCTTTGTTTCCTGCAATTGCATGGAGAAATTTTCTCTTCACTTTAATATTATCTGAGCCTCAGACTATACTGCCCACAATTTCTTATGGGAAGTATCATACAAACAGGCACAGGGACACAGACAGGGAAGATGTGGGCAGAGCTGTTCTTGCATCTGAGACAAGCTGGAGGGAGGCGACCCAGAGAGGGCCTGGCCATGTGGACTGCCATGTGCGTGGGGTTCTTGCCCATGGTAGGTAAGTGAAGGGAAGGGGTGATGTCCCTCCCTGGGACATGAGCATACTTGTGTGCTCTGCACAGCTCTGTGGAGCTCTGTGGAGCTGTGCTGATCGCTTACAGACCCACCTGTGCCCCTGGGCCCAACCTCCCCACCCATTCCTATAGAACACACTGGGAACAGCCCTCTTGATCTTCTAGCCACAAATTAGGCAGCTCTGTGCATCTCATCTGCTCTGCAGTGTGGGGACAGGCAGGGCACTGACCTGCTACGCTCATGTCTTGGAGCCTTGTCCTCTGCACTTGGACTGGGCACTCTGCTCATGGGGCACTGCAACCCATCATGCAAAGACCAGGTTGACAGTGTAATTTTTGGGGTGGGGCCCCAGTTGCCTCTTACAGGTCGTTGTCCATCCTGTGTGCTTCCAGATGTGATTCAGGGACAGGAGAGTGGGTAACTCACCACCATCCCAGTTGGCAAATACAAAGGGATTTTCCCTGATGATGGAAAACATTCAAAAGGGATTCAGATAACTCAGTCCTCTTGCTTCTCAAGTGCCATCACAATGCCCCCAATGCCACTGTCCCGAGCTTTGCTTGTTCTTGTAGTGATCAGGCCTTGTTCTTGCTCTCCACAGCAGTCACTGGCCAGGTGGTCTTGGAGCAGCATTTCAGGGACCTGGCCGTGCAAGAGGGAGATGGAGTCACCTTCCAGTGCAGCATGAGTGGAGGCGGTATGAGCAGCTACTACATGTACTGGTACAGGCAGGGGCCACGTGGCACTCTGGACTTTATTTACAAGGAGGGTAATACCTACGGAGAAGGTTTCCAGGATCGCTTCAAGGGAACAGTGGAGAGCTCCCAGAACAGATTCACCCTGCAGATCCGGGCAGCCAAGCAAGAGGATGAAGCAGTATATTACTGTGGTGCTAACCCCACCCTGAAGCAGCCCTGCAGCAGAGTGGGCCAAAAAGTGACTTCTCAGCATTTCTTTCTAGCAGCTGCTAACCAGACGTTGTGTGACATGATGGCAGGTGCAGGGAAGAGACATTTGGACGCTTGCAGTAGAAGGCAGTGAAGGGAAGTGAGGTTGAAGGGCTGGGACCGTTTATGATGGAGGGAAGGAGGGTAGATCAGCATGGGTGACATTGTGGTGGGTGTCAGCTACAGATCACCGGTTCAAAGAAGAAGAAGACAAGTGGTGTGGTTTCAGCTTGTCTGTCAAATCTGCAGACACCTAAGTCAGTGAGGAAGGAGGCAGGGAAGGTATTCCAGTCACCAGAGCAGAGATTCCTCTGTTGCCTGAAATGCTGTGGGTTTGTGTGTTTAGGTTCTGGTGGAGGAAGAGGGGCTGCAGGGGTACCTGCTGCAAGGAGCTGCTAGAAGCTTCCCCTAGGTCTGACAGAGCCATTGGCAGCTGGCTTAATGAAGCACCTGCTGTTGATCAAGGCCAAGACAGTCAGAGATGGTGGTAGCACCTCTGTGATTAAGAGGGAAGAAAAATGTAAGTGGACATTTTTTGCCAGCAGAGAAGGGAGTGAGAAGATGTAGGAAACTGTGCAGACACCAAGGTCAGCGTAGAAGAGGAGAGGAGGCTCTCCAGGTGCTGGAGGATAGATTCTCCTGCAGCCAGTGGAGAAGACCATGGTGGAGCAGGTTGTCCCCCTGCAGCCCATGGATGATGATGGGGAGCAGAGATCCCACCTGCAGCCCATGGCAGTACCCACACTTCAGCAGCTGGAGATCTATGTAGAATAATGAGTCACATTGGAGCAAGGTCCTGGCAGGAGCTACAGCCCATGGAGTGAGAAGCCCACACAGGAAGCATGTTTGCTGGGGGGACTTGTGACTCCATTGGGAACCAGGCTGGAGCAGTCTGGGACTGAGGGAATGTACCCATGGAAGTGACTCCCCTGGAACAGTTTGGTGAATATCTAAATCCCTCTGGGAATGGCATTGGAGATGTTAGTGGAGTATCACAGAATCACAAGGTTGGAAAAGACCTTTAAGATCATCAAGTCCAACCGTTCCTGTCCTGTGCTAAACCATATCCCTCAGTACCTCATCTACCCTTTTTTTAAACACATCCAGGGATGGTGACTCAACCACCTCCCTGGGCAGCCTGTTCCAGGCCCTGACAACTCTTTCAGTGAAAATTTTTTTCTTAACATCTGCTCTGACCCTGCCCTGGTGCAGCTTGAGGCCATTTCCCCTTGTTCCATCTCCTGTCACTTGACTGAAGAGACCATCACCCACCTCTCTACAATCTCCCTTCAGGTAATTGTAGGTGGTGATAAGGTCTCCCCTCAGCCTCCTCTTCTCCAAGCTAAACAGTCCCAGCTCCCTCAGCTGCTCCTCATAGGATTTGCCCTCCAGCCCCTTCCCCAGCCTCGTTGCCCTTCTCTGGACTCGCTCGAGGACATCAATGTCCTTCTTATGGTGAGTGGCCCAAAAATGGACCCAGGACTTGAGGTGCAGCCTCACCAATGCCGAGTACAGGGGCACAATCCCCTCCGCAGACCTACTGGCCACACTATTTTTGATACAAGCCAGGATGCCATTGGCCTTCCTTGCCACCTGGGCTCACTGCTGACACTTATTCAGTCGGCAGTCAACCAGGACCCCCAGGACCCCCAGGTCCTTCTCTGCCTGACAGCTGTCCAGCCAGTCTCCAGCTTCCAGTTAACAAGGAGCCCTCCAGATTCCCAGGACCATTGAAAAATAGTGGAGAGGTTTCACAATGACATCAGCCAGCTCCCTGAGCTCCTTGTGATGAATCCCGTCAGGGCCCATGGACTTCTATGGATCCAGGTGGAGCAGCCAATCACCCACAAGTTTGGGGTTCACTTGGAGTCTATCATTACTGCAGTCACAGTCCTCCAACTTGGGGCATCTGGAATCTCAGAGCCCATCAACTGTGTTGAAGACAGAGGCAAAGTCAGGCTTCACCAAGGGAAGGTCGTGCCTCACCAATCTGGTGACCTTCTATGATGGAGTGACAGCATCAGTAGATAAAGGGAAGGTGACCGATGTCATCTACCTGGACTCTCTAAACTGGAGAGAGGTGGATTTGATGGGTGGACAATCCAGTGGATAAGAAACTGGTTAACAGACCGCAGCCAAAGGGTGGTGGTCAATGGGTTTATGTCCAGGTGGAGGCCGGTGACAAGCGGTGTCCCTCAGGGGTCTGTCTTGGGACCGGTTCTCTTTAACATCTTTATCAATGACATCGATGATGGAATTGAGTGCAGCCTCAGCAAGTTTGCGGATGACACCAAGCTGAGTGGTGTGGTCGACACCCTAGAAGGAAAGGAAGCCATCCAGAGGGATCTTGCCAGGCTGGAGAGATGGGCCCGGGTGAACCTAATGAGGTTCAACACTGGGAAGTGTCAGGTGTTGCACTTGGGCTGGAAGAATCCCAGACATATCTACAGACTGGGAGAAGAGCTCCTGGAGAGCAGCCCTGAGGAGAAGGACCTGGGTGTCATGGTGGATGAGAAACTTAACATGAGCCAGCAGTGTGCTCTTGCAGCTTAGAAGGCCAATGGTATCCTGGGCTCCAAGAGAAGAGGGGTGGCAGCAGGGACAGGGAGGGGATTGTCCCTCTCTGTTCTGCCCTCATGAGGTCCAATCTGGAGTCATAGAATCATAGAATCATAGAATGGCATGGGTTGGAAGGGACCCCAAGGATCATAGAGCTCCAACTCCCCTGCCACAGGCAGGGCCACCAACCTCAGGCCTGGATCTACACTAGGTTGCCCAGGGCCCCATCCAACCTGGCCTTTAACACTTCCAGGGACAGGACATCCACCCCTTCTCTGGGCAGCCTGTTCCAGCACCTCACCACTCTTTCTGTAAAAAACTTCCCCCTAATATCTAATCTAAACCTTCCTTCCTTTAGTTTTAATCCATTCCCCCTTGTCCTGTCATTGTCTATCCTTTTAAAAAGTTGAATCCCCTCCTGCTTATAAGCTCCCTTCAGGTACTGGAAGGCTGCAATGAGGTCCCCCCGCAGCCTTCTCTTCTCCAGGCTGAACAAGTCCAGCTCCCTCAGCCTCTCTTTGTAGGGCAGGTGCTCCAGGCCTCTAATCATCTTCATGGCCCTCTTGGCCTTTCCTGATGGAAGAGGTTGTCCATGCCATAATTACCTTCATGGCCCCTCACTACACACTTCCCAGTATGTGCAAGTCTCCCTTATCCTGGGCAGCCCAGAATTATTGCCAGTGTTCCAGGTGTGACTTCAGCAGTGTTGAGTAGAGGGGAAGCATCATCTTCCTGACATTCCTCTTGAGGAGCCTAGGACACTTTCAGGCCTCTTTGCTGCCAGGGCACATTGCTGGCTCATGATCAAGCTGTTGTCCACCTTCTGGCCTCAGGTCCTCACCTTCAAGTGTGATTCCCTGTGAGCATCCCCCCAGCTGCCCTGGTGCGTGGCTTTGTCCCAGCCTGGGTGCAGGGCATTGCTGTTGCCTCTGTGGAAGTGTACAGGGTTCCACCCCACCAGCTACTTCTCCACCCTTTTGAGGTGCCTCTGGATGGCAGCACAGGCCTCTGTGAGTCTTGTGGCCTCAGGGCGGATCTGCGGTTGAGGCCAGGTCGGGCTGGGGGTGCGGGACACAGGGAGGGTCTGGGGCCAGCTCCAGCTGCTCCTTGCAGAGGGGGGTGACGTGATTTCCACAGGGCTCATCAGGGCGACAAGCCTGAACATAGCAGGACCTGCGCTGGGAGCCAAGGGACAGCAAGCTTCCTGTGCTGGGACAGCGCCACCCTCATCCTCTGCCCACAGTACCGCCCCTTCTAGTGAGGGGACTGCGGCACTGGGGGCCTGTGCCATCCCGTGCTTTTGGGTGTTGGGGGCGGGCAGAGGTGTTGGCGCTGCTGAAGGGCCCGAGCACGGCTCTGCTCGGTTCCTCTCTGTTTCCTTCCCTGGCCCTTTGGCCACAGTAGGCCCCGGTGTGGCAGGGTATTGATGGCTTCCGGGCTGTGGCTGTGGCTTCTGGCCTTGTCTTTGGCCATGGGGTCTGCAGGTGAGAGCTAGGCGAGGAGGTCAGCAACGTGGGGTCGGGCTGGGACTGCCTGCTGGCAGCCCTGCCAGTCCTGGGGCCCTGGGGCTGTGGGTTCTTCCGCGCTGGGCAGGCTGTCACCTGGTGCTTGTCTTCCTTAGTGGGGGATCGGGGAGCGGGTGGCGTAGGGCAGAGTGAGGCCGAGGCAGCAGGAGCTGCTGAAGGAGGCTTTGGGCCTGCGGGTGGGGGCTGTAATGTTGGCAGCAGGCTCAGCTCAGCCCCAAGAAGGGCAGGCGGGGTGTTTGCCCCGACCTAGGGCTTTGCCAGGAGAGAGAGAGTGGTGGTTGTCACTGTGCTGGGTCGGGGGGCGTTGGATCTGTGGATTAATGTCCTTGTGCTGTTGGCACACCCTGCCCAACTGTCTGCACTCTCTCTCTGTAGGGGTGTGGGCTCAGCTGCAGCTGGTGCAGAGCAGTGGAGAACTGCGAGTGCTTGGGGAGTCTGTGAAGCTCTCCTGCCAGGGATCCGGATTCGCTGTCGGGAATTACCACGTTTTTTGGTACCGCCAGGCACCAGGTAGCAGTCTCGAGTGGGTGTCTGTTATGTGGACAGCAGGTGATACAAAGTATGGGCCATCAATGGAGGGTCGAGCCATGGCCTCCCGGGATGCTTCGAAGACCAACTTGTATCTGACCTTAAGGGACCTGCGCCCTCAGGACTCTGCCATCTACTTCTGTGCAGTTCACACAGAGACAGGAAATGCAGCAGCGCTTTAACAGAAAGCACTTGCCAAGGTCCTGGCTCTGGGCCTTGTAGCTGGAAGGGAGCTAACTTCCACAGATGCTCAGGGCTGCTCTAAGAGAATCGTTTCCCTGTAGTACAAGTAGACAGACATGGCCCAACTGGTGTGGAGTGTGGATATCCTTGTTCTCGTTCTGGCTATGGCTTAGGTTGTTTCAGCCCAGTCCAGAAGTTTTATTCCCTGTAGCTTATGTTGCAGTATGCTTTCACAGGACTCATGGTAATCATGTGCACAGGAATTTTGGGGTTTGAGCTGTATGGCATGAGCCTGCACATCAACCCCAGTACTTCAGTGCCAAGCATGTGCTGGATGTGACGTGCCTTTTGCTGCCTTTGCTGCTTTGGGGTTCAGGGAGGGGTTTACGCAGGGTGAGCTTGGTGACCCAGTCATCAGTGTGGGTGAGCAATTAGGGTGCTGGGGCAGAGTAGAGGGAGCTGGGTGAGAAGCACTTTGGAGCAGAGTGAGGAGCATATCTGCCCAGGGGTACCTCTGCCGTCAGAGTGGCTCCAGAGAATGTTTCTCAATACAGTGATATGAGCTTTATATATATAAATATGTGTATATATAAAGGTGATGGTGCCATCCAGGAGGAGCAGCTCAGTGGAACCAAGGCACATGGGCTCTCTGGGAAGACTGCCTGCCACCCCCAAGGCCAGCTCCAAAGTCCCAGCAGAAGCACCTCAGTCCCTCCCGAGCAGAAAGTCAGGGATGTCACCACAGCAATATGTCACCTTTTGCTTGGCAGAAGATTTCCTGCCAAGAGAGCATCACGTGCTGCTGCTCCTCCAGCCCCTGCCTCGCGACTTCACTGCTGTCATAGACTGAGGCTGTGACACAGAGGGACTGGGACTGATGGCAGGCACAGGGGCACAGACAGGGAAGATGTGGGCAGAGCTGTTCTTGCATCAGAGAGAAGCCGGAGGGGGGCGACCCAGAGACGGCCTGGCCATGTGGACTGCCATGTGCGTGGGGTTCTTGCCCGTGGTAGGTAAGTGAAAGGAAGGGGTGATGTGCCTCCTGAGGCATTGAGCATACTTGTGTGCTCTGTACAGCTCTGTGGAGCTCTGTGGAGCTGTGCTGACCACTTGCAGCCCCACCTGTGCCCCTGGGCCCGACCTCCCCACCCATTCCTGCAGAACACACTGCAAACAGCCCTCTTGATCTTCTAGCCATGACTTAAGCACCTCTTGTCCATCCTGCCTCCTCTGCAGTGTGGGGACAGGCAGGGCACTGACCTGCTACGCTCATGTCTTGATTCCTAGCAGTCTGCATTTGGACCGGGCACTCTTGCTCATGTGGCATTGTAACCCATCATGCAAAGATGAAGTTATCAATGTAATTTTGGGGGTCGAGCCCCACTTCGTCATGACAGGTCTATTTCTGGGGCACTAGCCTCAGCCCAGAGCAGCTCTGCATCAAAGCGGTCCATACACTGACTGACAGAGAACACACACGTCTCAGCATTTCTTTCTAGCAGGTGCTAAGCAGACATTGATGTGACATGATGGCAGGTGCAGGGAACAGCCCTTTGGCATGCTTGCATTACAAGGCAGTGAAGAGAAGAGTGATTGAAGGACTGAGACTATGATGCAGGGAAAGAGAGAGAGAGAGCAGATCATCATGGGTGTCATTGTGATGATGTCTGCTACAGATCACTGGCATAGGAAGTAGCAAATGGTGTGGTTTCACCTTCGCTGGCCACCAGGTGTCCACCATGCCACACTCTCTGTCCCCCTCATCCTCTGAACCACGGCCAAAAAGTACAATGACAGGCTGATGGATGGATGGATGGATGGATACAAATACAAGGAGAGGACCCAGGAATTACTGTCACAGGCTAAACGACTTGATTTAGGGAAATAATTTATTTGTAATTAAATCAGATTAGGATAATGAGAAGTAAGAAGAAATCTAAATAGACCTTCCCCCACCCGTCCCTTCTTATGAGGCCCAACTTTACTCCAAATCTCTCTACTTTCTCACAGAAAGTACAGAATTAAATCCATTCTGTACTTCCCATCATCAGGCAGTCTGACCATTTCAAGGAGAGCAGGCCTTCATCATGTGTAACAGCTACTTGGAAAAGGCAAATGTCATAACTCCCAATATCCCCCTTTTCTCCTTCCTTCCCCAGGTTTTATTGTGCGTTATGACATCATCTAAAATGGAATATTCCTTTGGCTGGTTCTGGTGAGCTGGCGTGGCTATGTGAGAGATAGAGAAGGCCCTGATGCATAAGCACTTCCAGAGCAGCTAAAGCATTGGTCTGTTACCAACATGGCTTTAATCACAAAGCTGGCCATACAGGCTGCTAAGAGGAATATTAATTCCATCTCAAGCAGACACAGTACACCCAATTTAGCTGACCCTGCTCTGAGTAGAAGGGCTAAACTAAGCTTTTTCTAGAGTTCCATTACAGCCTCAATGCTTCTGCCATCCTAGCAGCAAAAGTGGCTCCTCTTCTGCTCTGCCTTTCTCACACCCTTTACCTGGGGATCCTGAAAGGACAGTGTTTGGCCTGATGGCCCACCAGAGCTTTTGAGAAGCAGCTTTGGGTGGTGGAAGTGCTTTGGGAATACTCCAGCATCTCTAGTCTTTCCTCCTGGCCTCCGGTGCTGACAACATGCCATCATGTACACCCTGCAATTCTCCAGCAGCAGACTTTGCGTGTGATTGAATTCCCTCCCCTCCACCTGTCCAGGAATGCTGTCGCCAGCAACAAGCCATGGCCAGCAACAGGTCTTTCAGCAGACAGTTCACCTGTGAAATGGGGGTGGGTATTATTTCCTATCTACCCAAAACCAGGCTCTAGGTTTGTGTCCATGGCTGCACAGCCTCATCACGTGCTCTGGCAGATGGGTGGAGTTGCAGTTTTCCCCTTTGAGCTGTCACACATCACCTGCAAAGGTGTGCACGTGTCTGTAAGTCTGTCACAGAATGAGTGGAAAGATGAGGTTGGAAGGCATCACAGAGGCCATCTGGTCCAAGCCCCCTGTTCAAGCAGGGCCACTTAGTGCCAGATGCCCAGGACCATGTGCATACAGCTTGTGAATACCTCCAAGCATTAAACTCCACAGGTTCTCTGGGCAATGTGTGCCTGTGCTTGGCCATCTTGACAGTGCAAAAGTGTTTCCCAATCTTCAGATGGAGCCCTCTGATTTTCTGTGTGTGTGCATAGCCTCTTGACCTGGCACTGAGCACCACTGAAGAGAGCCTGGCCCTGCCTTCTCTGCACCCATGTCCCATATTATTCTGTTGCTGAGATGCCCTCAAGCCTTCTGTTCTGCAGGGTAAACAGCCCCAGCTCTCACGGCCTTTCCTGATGGAAGAGGTTCTGCTGTAGTTTGTGTGCCAAGGTTATGGTGGAGGGTGGGCTGCAAAGATGGCTTCTTCAAGAAGCAGCCAGAAGGTCTCTGCAGGCCTGACAGAGTAAACATTGGCCGGTTCAAGGCCAAAGTTGTTGACCAAGTCCGAGCCAATCAGCGATGGTCACAGCACCTCTGTGAACCACATTTAGGAGGAAAAAAATGCTAGCAGCCACTTTTTGCCACAGGAGAAGGAAGTGAGAAGATCTAAGCAACTGTGCAGACGAGGTCAGTGAAGAAGGGTGAGGAGGAGGTGCCCCAGGTGCCAGAGAGAATGATTCCCCTGCAGCCTGTGGAGAAGACCATGGTGGAGTGGGTGCCCCCCAGCACCGCCGCAGCCCATAGTAAGGGACGAGATCCACCTGCAGCCCATGGAGAGGCCACACGCAGGAGAAGGTGGAGACATATAGAAGATGCTGTGACCTGCATTGGAGCAAGCCCCTGCCAGCACTTGCAGCCCATTGAGTGAGACACAGAGATGAGCAAGAGAGATCTGTGCCAGAGTAGGTTTGCTGGGGGGAAATACTTGTGACCCCATGTAGGACCAGGCTGGAGCAGGCGGGGCTTGAGAGACTGAGAGACATTCTGTGATTTGTGACTGCACCCATAGCAGTGACCCACACTGGGGCAGCTGATGAAGAGCTGAAGCCCAGTGGGAAAGGAGTCACGTTTGGAGAGGTTCATGGAGGACTGTCTGCCATGGGTGGGACCCCACGGTGCAGCAGGGGAAGGGTGTGTGGAATGAATGCCCCCCAGGTAAGAAGGAAAACAACTCATGAGGAACTGACAGAAGCCCCCATTTCCCCAGTCCCTGCCCCCCACCCCTGTGCCACAATGCGGGGAAGAAGGGAGCGAAATCAAGTGAAGTCTGCTAAGAAGGGAGGGGTGAAGGAAGGTGCTTTAAGATCTGGTCGTACTTCTTGTTACCTGGCTCTGGTGTCACTGGGTGTGCAGGGCAGTGTAATAAATTAGAGAGTTTTCTTTCTTTCACTCTGTGTTGAGTCTGTTTTGCCCATGACGCTGATTATGGGATGATCACTCCTGTCCCTCCTGAGCCTCTCAATATATATTTTCTTCCCTGTCCAGCTGAAAAGGGGAGTGATAGACCGACTTTGGTGGGCATCTGGTCTCCAGCCAGGGTGAAACCATCACAACAAGTTACTACTACCCGGAGCCGTGTCACAACTTCTGGTGTCCCAGCAGGAACATCAGGAAGAAAGACCCAAGAGTTTCCTAGCAAGGCCAACTCCTTGTCCTTTATCTCCTCTCAGCTTTCAGGGTCAGAGACAGCAACCTGAACAGCATGTTTGATTCTGACATGGATGTTGAACCTGTTTATGGCTCCAAAAGTGCTCTAATCCTCCTATTTGCCATCTTACTGTGTCAAGGCTATTTCCTTTCACACTCCAAACTTTATTTACCTTTAAAAGGAAGTTTTGTAGTTTCTATGGTTTCCTTGAACTACAGGTACTAGGATATGATAGAATCATAGAACATACTAACTTGTAAAGGACCCATAAGGATCTTCGAGTCCATCTCCTGCCTCTACACAGGACCAGCCAAGTCAGAACATGTGACTGACTGCATCATCCAGATAACTCTTGAACTCAGTTAAACTCAGTGCTGTGACCACTTTTCTGGGGAACCTGTTCTAGCACTCAACCACCCTCCCAGTAAAGAACCCGTTCCTAATATCCAACATAAACCTCCCCTGTCGCTGCTTCATATTGCTCCTTCAGGTTCTATTACTGGTCACCAAAGGGAGTTCAGTGACTGCCCCCTCTCACCCTCTCAGAAGGAAGCCATAGACCATGATGAGTTCTCCCCTAAGTCTCATTTTCTCCACACTGAACAAACCAAGGGACTTCAGACTCTCCTTGTAAGACTTTTCCCTCCAGACCTTTCACCATCCTGGTTGCCCATTCTCTGGACACTCTCTAATAGTTTCATGTCCCTCTTGTATTGTTGCACCCAAACTGCAGACAGCGAGGCTGCATCAGCGTGGTATAGAGTGGGAGAATCACCTCACTGGACTAGCTGGCAATGCCATACTTGATGCACCCCAGGATACTGTTGGCGCACCTGGCTGCCTGGGTACACTGCTAACTCACGTTTAACTTGCTGTCGACCATGATCCCCAAATCTCTCTCAGCATGGCTGGCCTCCAGCATCTGATCCCCCAGTCTGGATGTGTAGCCAGGGTTGCCCCTTCCCAGATGTCAAATCCAGCACTTGCCCTTCTTAATCTTCATATAGTTAGTGACTGCCCAGCTTTCTAATCTGTCCAGGTCTCTCTGTAAGGCTTCTTCACCCTCAACAGAGTCAACAGCTCCTCACAATTTGGTTTTGTTTGTAAACTTACTTCAGAGAACTTCTAGTCCTGTGTCCAGGTCATTTATGAAAACATTAGTAAGTGGCCCTCAAATGAAGCTCTGGGTAACCCTGCTAATGACTGGCCACCTGCCAGATTTAATCCTATTTACTATCACCCTCTGGGCATGATCTGTCAGCCAGTTGCCCACCCAATGCATTATGGCTTTGTCTATTTGTATCCTGGACATTTTGTGCAGCAAGATAGTGTGAGACACAGAATCAAATGCCTTGCTGAAATCCAAAATTTTTCCCATAATTTTACCAGGCACTGATGTTGAGACTGACAGGAACACAATTACCAGGGTCCTCCTTCTTACCTTTCTTGACAATTGGCACAATGTTTGACAGCTTCCAGTTAACTGGGAGCCCTCCAGATTCCCAGGACCATTCAAAAATAATGGAGAGGATTCACAATGACATCAGCCAGCTCCCTGAGCTCTCTGCAATGAATCCCATCAGGGCCCATAGACTTCTATGGATCCAGGTGCAGCAGCAAATCACCCACAAGTTTGGGGTTCACTTGGAGTCTATCATTACTGCAGTCACAGTCCTCCAACTTGGGGCATCTGGAATCTCAGAGCCCATCAACTGTGTTGAAAACAGAGGCAAAGGTTGCACTAAATGTCTCTGCTTCGTTTATGTCCCTGTTAGTAAGGTGATTGTTGTCATTGAGTAATGGACCAATGGTCTTTCTGGTTAATGTATTTGAAAAACCCCTTTTTATTGTTGGACAGAGTATTGCCCAGCCTCAGCTCTGAGATTTGGACACACAAATTTTCTCCCTAAAAAGAAGAAGAGCATCCTCAAAATCCTCACACATTGCCTGACCTTGCTTCTATTGGCTGATGAAACTGAAGATGATAAGGCTGAAACAGTATGTGTAGATTAAGACAAGAAGGATGACAATGAAAACAACAATGCTGGTGAACTTCAGGGGTTGTGCTCACTGTTTGGTACCACTGGGGAGCAAAAGGGAATTCGGTTTAGGCAGCCCAGAGCCCAGGCAGGACTCAGCTTGGCCTCTGTTCCCCATAGAACATTTCAAGGACACTCCTGCAGCCACATAGGTCCTGCTTCCCACAAGAGGTTTTCCCAGCAGGACAAATACAGCCACAGAAGACAGGTCATTCTGACACTGGAGCTGAGGGACACCTTCTTGTGTTTTGGCAGGAATGACAGGAAAGGACACCAAAGGGTGCCATGACAGTTCCAGCTACTTGGCAGTGCTCATCTCTTGTCTTTTGGGTTCAGGGAAGTAAGAGATCAGACAAATGCCAAGTCTAACAGACTAACTCTGACTGGAGCGTAGATTGGGGTGAAAATAGAACAAGAAGGGGTGACCACAGTACAGGCAGGGGAAATGTGAGGGTTGCAAAGGCAGAGGAGTTCTGGCTATGTGTACTCTCATGTATGTGGGAATATTTCACATCTCTCGTGTCTATGGGCAGGGCCTGGGGGTGAGGCCAGGGTGTGCTTGGGGTGCAGGGTACAGGGAGGGTCCTGTAAGGGGATGCAGCAGGCCAACAGCCCTTTCTTTTGATGGGGCTGGGGTTATGGTTGGCCCCAGCTGCCCCTGGCTGAGGCTCTGACCTCCTTCCTCAGGGATCCTCAGGGCAACAAGCTGGGACAGAGCTGGAGCTGCACTGGGAGACAAGGGATAGCAGGCCTTGTGTGCCGGCAGAGCGCAGCACTCATTCTCTGCCCACGGTCTGCCTCACATCCCTCCCCGCAACCACCCTTCTCTTCATCCGAAAGGGCTGCAGCACTGGTGGGCCGGGCTGTGACTCTTTGGGGCGGGCAGAGGCATTGGCGCTGCCTCATCAAGGGGCTGAGCCGGCAGTTTGGTCAGAATCTGTCCAGAGTGTGGCTCTGCTCGGCTCCTTTACTGCTCTTGTTGGGCCTTTCGGGCACGACAGGCCCTGGTGTGGCAGGGCATGATGGCTTCTGGGCTGGGGCCATGGCTCCTGGCCTTGTCCTTGGCTGTGGGGCCAGAAGGTGAGAGCCGGGGGGGACAGAGCTGCAAGGCTGAAGCTGCCTGCGGGCGGCCCTGCCCATCCCTGTGTCCTGGGGCTCTGGCTGCTCTCGCGCCGGGTACTCTGCTGCCTGGTACTCACCTTAGCAGGGAGCGAGGAGCAGGTGGCATGGGGGGAGAGGGCAGACCAAGCCCGAGGCAGGCTTTGGTTCTGCAGTTCGGGGCTGCAATGTTGTCAGCAGATGTGGCTCTGCACCGAGGAAGGGCACCTGAGCCATTGGTGCAGACGTGGGGCTTTGGCGGGAGAGAAGGCTGTCAAGGCTGTTGTTGTGCTGGGGAGAGGGGTGCATGGACCGCGGGCAAACATCCTCGGGCTGTGGGCACACCCTGCCCAGCTGCCTGTGCTCTTTGTCCACAGGGCTGTGGGCGCAGGTGCGGCTGGTGGAGAGTGGTGGAGGGCTGCAACGACTGGGACAGTCCGCGAGTCTCTCCTGCCATGGATCTGGCTACAGATTTGAAAGTTACGGAGTTTTTTGGTTCCGTCAGGCAGCTGGTAGCAGTCCTGAGTGGATGGCTGTCATCTGGGCATCAAGTGCTACAAATTATGGGCCAGAATGGAAAGATAGAGCCACGGTCACTCGGGACAATTCCCTGTCCAAGTCATTTCTGGAACTGCGGGACCTGCGCCCTCAGGACTCTGCCCGCTATTTCTGTGCTGTTGTTCTCACAGAGGCAGGAAATTCAGCAGAGCTTTAACACAAACCTCCTGCCAGAGTCCTGGGTTGGGCCCTGGAGGTAGAACGGAGGCAACTCACATAGATGCTCTCAGTCATGTAGTTACAGAAGAGAGTTTTAAACTATTTGACAGGGACATCCTACTTGTTGATGTCCCCAGATGAGCTCTAAGCTTTGTGTTTGCCATCTTCCAATGTGTCATGGAAACCTTATGTCAGGCTCCAAAATTCGTTCACCTTTGGAAATAAGTTTTGCTTTTTCCATCATTTCCTGGTAGTATGGGTACCCAGAGATGGCTCAGCTGGTGTGGGGTGTGAATAGCCCTTTGCTGGTTTTGGTCATGCTTCAGGTTGTTTTAGTTCATCTCACAAGTTTTATTCCCTGCAGCCTACAAGGTTGCATTATCCTTTCAGGACACTCCAACACCACGCTTCATCCTTCCAGACCTGAGTCACCAGCTCTGCAGATCCCTCCAATAACCACCAGGAATGAGCTGTCCCTAAAAGTGCTCTCTCCATCAGCTGGTGACAGGGTTGCTGTAAAACAAGGCTCTTAGACTTCTCAAGAACACTGTGGTGTGGCTTTTCCCAGAATCAAGCCCAGAGGTGCTGCAGCAGTAGCAGCAGCATAGTCTCCCACAAGCACACACAAAGCCACACAAAGCCACACAAAGGGTTTTTGTTTGGTTTTTGCTTTTTATTTTAGGAAGCACAGTGAACACTGAAAGAATCATAATTTCAACACGGAAAGGCAAAACTCAGTTTCATTTGGATTCCCCATGTTGTTCAGGGAGTCTCAGAGCAATGTTGCAGCAGCACATAGTTATAGTGGTTAATTTGTACTTGAGTGGAGAGTGGTACTGCAACAGGGACTGTACTGCCAAGGTGATTTTTCTCAGGATATCATGAAAAATTTGTTCTCTGCTCTCTCATCTTTATCTCCATTTGAATAAATGGACATGTTCTTATGCTGAGGACTGACCATTTCTGTATTTGGAACTGTAGATTTTCATAGAAATGCATTTGTATGTATGTCTCCATACTGAAATGTATTCATATGCTTGTATGCATTCATAGATTGCACTGGTTGTCCTTTACAAAGAGCTAGACATACAGGAGAAGTCAGTTTCCCCAAACTTTGTCCTGATTACCACGTCTGTCTCTGTGGAATAATCACTGCAGTGTGTTAATCTAAAAATTATTCAACACAGTAGACTGCCTCTTAGGGCAATGTCACTCTTGGAAAGGCTTGATAGGAATCCCTCTCAGGCTTCTCTTTCCCAGGCTAAACAGACCTAGCTCTCTCAGCCTTTCTTTATATGAGAAATGCTCCAGTGCCCTAGTCATCCTTGTAGCCCTTGTCATCCTTGTAGCCCTTCTCTGGACTCTTTCCAGTAGTTTCTCCTCTTTCTTGAACTAGGAATCCCTACAATGGACACAGGTCTCCAGATGTGACCTTGCCAGGGCAGAATTGAGGGGGAGGAGAACCTCCCTTGACCTGCTGGTCACACTCTTCTTAATACACCCAAGAGTACCATTAGACTTCTTTGGTACAGGGTAAGTTGCTGATTAATGGACAACTGTTTGTCCACCAGGACTCCCAGTTCCTTCTCTGCAGCACTGCTTCCCAACAGATCAACCCCTAACCTATATGTATGCCTGGTGTTATTCCTCCCTAGATGCAGGACTCTACACTTGATCTTATTGAATGTAATTTGTTCCTCTTTAACCAATTCTCTAGTCTGTCCAGATCTTGTTGAATGGCAGATCAGCCACTCCTTCTAGTTTGTCTCATCAGCAGACTTGCTGAGGGTAATATCTCCCTTCATCCAGGTAATTTTCCATAGAATCATAGAATTGTTTTGATTGGAAAAAACTTCTAAGATCATCAGGTTTAACCATTAGCCTAGCAGTGCCAAGTCCAATCATTAAACCACGTCTCTAAGCAGCACATCTGTATGTGTTTCAAATACCTTCAGGAATAGTAAATCAACCACCTCTCTGGGCAGCCCGTTCCAGTGATTGATAAACCTTTCCCTGAAGAAATGTTTCTGAATATCAAATCTAAACCTCCTCTGAGGCACCTTGAGGCCATTTCCTCCTGTCTTGTCATTTCTTACTTGGGAAAAGAGAATGACACCCACCTGGCTACAACCTCCTTTCAGGTAGTTGTAGAGAGCAATAAGGTATCCCCTTTGTCCTCCTTTTCACCAGACTATACAACCCCTGATTCCCCAGCCATTCCTCATAGCACTGATTTTTAGTCCCTTCAGCAGCTTTGTTGCTCTTTGGACACACTTCAGCACCTCAATATCCTTCTTGTAGTGAGGGACCCAAAACTGAACACAGTACTCAAGGTGTGACCTCACCATTGCTGAGCACAGCAGAGTGATCACATCACTAGTCCTGCTGCCCACACTAGTTTTGATACAAGCCAGGAAGCTCTTGGCCTTCTCGGCCACATGGGCACACTGCTGCCTCATGTTCATCCAGCTGTCAGCCAATACCTCCAGGTCCTCTTCCACCAGGGAGCTTCCCAGCCACCTTTCGCCAAGCCTGTAGCATCGCCTGGGGTTGTTATGATGCAAGTGCAAGACCTGGCACTAAGCCATGTTGAACCACATACAGTTGGCCTTGGCCCATCTATCCCACCTGTCCAGATCTCTCTATAGAGCCTTCCTACCCTCAAGCAGATCACCACTCCTGCCCAAATTGGTATTGTCTGCAAACTTACCAAGGGTGTTCTTGATTTGCTTGTCCAGATCATCAATACAGATGTTAAAGAGAACTGGCCCTGAGTCCTGGAGAACACAACTTGTGACCAACCACCAGCTGGATTTAACTCCATTCACCATATATCTTTGGGTCTAGCCATCCAGCCAGTTTTCTACCCAGCAAAATGTACACCAGTCCAAACCATGAGCAGCCAGTTTCTCCAGGAGAGCACTTTGTGAAACAGTTTAAAATTATTTATTGAAGTCTAGGTAGGCAACATCCACAGCCTTTCCCTCATCCACTAATTGTGTCACCTTGTCATAGAAGATCAGGTTAATCAAGCAGGACCCATGCTGACTGGGTCTCATCATCTGGTTATATTATACATGCCATGTGATGGCACTCAGGGTGATTTGCTTCATAACCTTCCCTGGCACTGAGGCCAGGCTGACAGGCCTGTAGTTCCCTGGATCCTCCTTCCAGCCCTTCTTGTTGATGGGTGGCCGTCATATTTGCTAATCTCCAGTCATCTGGGACTTCCCCAGTTACCAAGAATGCTGATAAATGATGTAGAGTGGCTTAGTTAGCACTTCTGCCAGTTCTCTCAGTACCCTTGCGTGTTTGGTTTATATGGCAAGGTCTTGGTAGCAGTGAGATTACACGGTAGCTTCCAAGAGAAGCTTCTAGAAGCTTCCTCCATGTCTGGTAGAACCAATGCCAGCCAGCTCCAAGATGGACCTGAAACTTGCTAAGGCCAAGCGAATCAGCCACAGTGGTAGCACCCCTGTGATAACATATTTAAGAAGGGCAAAAAGCCTCCAAACAACACCAAAACCACTAGAGGCAGTTTGACCATGAGAGAGAGGAGTGAGAGTATGTGAAACAACTCTGCAGGCACACAGGTCAGTAAAGAAGGAGGGGGAGGAGGTTCTCCAGGAACTGCAGAGATTCCCCTGCAGCCCATGGAGAAGACCATGGTGAAGCAGGCTGTCCCTCTGTAGCCCATGGAGGATGATGGGGACTAGGGCTTCCACCTGAGCCCCATGGAGGACCCAACACCAGAGGAGATGGATGTCTGAAAGAGGCTGGGACCCTCTGGGAAGCCTGCACTGGAGCAAACTCCTGGAAGACCTGTGGAAGAGGAGCCCATGCTGGAGCAGGTTTGCTGGCAGGACTTGTGACCCTTGGTAGGAGGATTGACTGGGATAGTTCTGTCCACAGAAGAACATAATGTTCTGTCCACATCCTTTAAAAGTTACCTTCTTGACAGATGTATCCTAGAACCACCTCTCCTTCCCAATAAAACCATGGTCACACCCTCTTATAAATGTGTGGACATGCATGAAGCTACTCTCAGAATGAGCAGTTCCCCCAAAATGGAAATTGTGTTAAAGTGCAATGAATATTTCTGAGGGCCAAGAAGAACTGTGATGCAAAGGTCAGGATGGTTTCTTCTTAACAAAGCAGTGTAGACCTTTAGTAAGGGATGAAGGAATTCAAAGAACCATGCATGCAAAAAACACCTGATAGTTCCCCTGTAAAATATATCTTCATCTGCCCAGGACACTTTTCTAGAGGAAAGGGGGGACTCTCCTATAAATTTCCTCTGAAACGGGACTGAAGAACAGGTCTTCAGTGTCACCTCGTGGAACAGAGACAGTCTAAGCAGTCTGTCTCATGTCTCACAGGCAGTACTGGAGCGCCTCCTGCAATTTCTTGAGGGGGATGCACCAGGACAGAGAAAAAAACAAAAGCAGAACTCAACTTTTGAATGGAACAAATCCAAGCTATGAGGACAGGTATGTTTCTGTGGCCATCCAAATGGAAAAAGGCTGTTTAACTGCATCAGAGATCTCAGTGACAAGCAAGTTGTGGTCTCACAGCTCTGGGAAGATTTTCAGCAAGTGAAAGAGGTAGTAGAGACAGCTGCATGTACCCAGGCCTGTGGCAGGAAGTGTTGAGAGCTTGTTCTTTTTGTCCTGGCAACAGTTCAAGTGACTTAATGTATTCACAACAGCCAACTAGACCAATTTCCTGGAGGGCTGAAGCAGTAAGGAGGAGAAAACGATTTGACACAATGAAGGGAACAGCAGATGAAGATGCCCATCTTAACAACCGAAAATATAGCAGCACTGGTATTAAAAAGAATGATTAAAAATGAGAAATACACCTTTGTACTTGGTAACAACAATAATACAAATAAACATATTGAATAATACAGCATGGAACCAGGCAAATTTGTGAACAGGATGGAATAATGCTTTTCTTAGAAAAGGATTTGGGGATTCAGAAACTGCTCCACAATTCCAGGTAACCACTAGTCAGAATCATTAAAGTAAGCTAAAAAACTTTAATCAACCATAACTAGATGGTTCCCACCTTCAAACTCAGGTAAAAGCACATATAAATAAATCAAAAGTCTAAAGCATAGCCAGCTCGGTGGTCAAATAATCTTCTTCACAACATCAAAGAAATTGAGAAAAGAGTGGTGCATATAATTAGTAAAAAACTCACAATACCTTTATAAAAATGGCACCAAGAAATACTAAAAATGAAAGACTGAGTAAATAAGCAACTTTATCTCATCAAGACAGAGTCCATTAAGCCACCATCAGCCATGCAAAAATAACTTTTGGACAATTCATAAATATGGACTATTTTTTTTTATTTGGAATGAAAGTAGGCTTTGAGAATACTTGAAAGTCCAGAAGTAGTTAGGAAATGTGAAATGAAATAAAATTGAAAATTAGTAAGACTGGGTCAGTAGGTGCCCAGATATTCTTTAAAATATTTCACCCTAAGTGTCGTGATGTTTGTTAAAGGACAAACCAGGAATCAGGCCCTTTAAGTGAGACCAGCTCTAGCAACTCAAAAGAAACAGTATTCTCTTTCAGTATTCTTTTTTGACAAGTAAGGACAATATTTTAGTGAGATATTAATATGACCCAATGTGCCAAAAAAAGCAATAGCCATAATGTTATTTATAGTGTATAACATCCTCTCTGGAATAGTATTAGATTTTTCAGAAGTAGAGCAGCATAGAGGAAGAGAAAGATAAAATCCGTCTCTTCAAAGCACATGAAAGAGGAGACATCACCTGGCACTGAAAAAACCACATGTTTTTGTAGAACTGTCTACCACTGTGTGGACTACGTACCACAGTGACTAAAGAAGGCTGAACTACTGCACAAAAACTGTCTCACTCTCTGACTTCTCTTGAAAGTGAAAACATGGTTCCCTTCATAGACTTTTTCCTTAGAAAACTGTATGCACACACACAATGTCCCAGAATGACTCAGATAGCAGGAAAACCTCTGTATGGAAGGCTAGTTTCCCCAACATTCAACATCAGATCTTGGATGTTGCATGGGAAGTAATTTGAGACATCTTACAGTCAGCTCAAGTTGTGCAAGTGGGGATTCTAGAGGTTTCCATTTAAGCTTAGCATTATGGTCTTCTCTTTGTCTCCCAGCACAGAGGAGGTAAGTTTTGTACACACTTTTTGTTAAGAAAAAAGATCCTTTGAGCTTTATATCCAACAGTGGCCAGAAGCGGATGCATGAAGAACAAGAGCAGGAGACAGAAAGGACACCTCCCATTTGCAACGTTCCAACTCTTAGACATCAGATCACGGACTTTGAATAGCATATCATTCTTTTGTCTTTACCTGGGAATCCTGAAGTTTTGACTGTAAAGACTGAGTCAGAGATGTCACCAAGACACTTTTCCAGTGTCTTTTGTCTCCAGATACCCTACCCCAGTCTGTAGTAGTCCCACATTTCTAGAGGTACATTATCAACTAAAGAAAAACTATCTTTAGCTGATAATGTACCTCTAGAAGCCTTTGTAATGCCCTTCAGATCTCTTGTCAGATTCAACTCCAGAAGCACTTTGTCTTTCTTAACCCAATCCCTTCATGATTGAACATGGTCTCTATAACCCTTCCAGATCATCCTCCCTGCTTCCACCTTTTATATATTTGCTTTTTATTTATGAGTTTATTCAGCACCCCTTATTCATCATTTTGGCCTCCTGCCAACTTTGCTTGACTTACTGCTTTGTAAGGATGAACCATTCTTGAGGTTGAAGGAGCTAATATCTGAAAATCAATCAGCTCTCCTAGACGTCTCCTCTGTCCAGGACCATAACCCATGGGATTCTTTCAAGCAGATCCCTGAAGAGTCCAAATTTTGCTCTCCTGACGTCCAAGGCTGTAGCCCTGTTTCATGCTTTGCTTCCTTCTATCTGGATCCTGAGCATGATCACTGCATCTGAGGCTGCCCCTGACCTTCACATCCATCACCAATTCTTCCTCATTTCCAAGTAGGAGGTCCAGATCCTCAGTCACTTGTGTCATCAAATTCTCATCAGTATACTCCAGAAGACTGCTCAATTGCTTGTGCCCCGCTGTTCTGTCCTGCTAGCAGACATTTGGCATGGTTCATTCAATGGAGACTTCTACTGATGGGCACAGACTCAACTTGCCTCTCCTTTGTTAAAAAAGACAGGAGTGATCGTTGAAGCTGCAGGGTATTGGAGACCAAGTCCATCTCTTGACATCAAGGTCCAGATAGTGGTAATTATGCAGAAATTGATGATGATGAAGGATTTGATCAACCTGCAGCAGCTCCTTTACTCTTTAATAGCCAATTCCATGGGTACAGTGCCTCAACCTCACAAAGAACAATCATTTTACCTAATCATCCTACCTAAAATATCATAAAAACTTCCTAAGACACAGGTGACCTCCAGACACCAACTCTAAGAGCCCAGAACAGGCACATTCATCATGTTCATGAACCTTGAAACCAAATTCAAGTAGACAGCTTCCTGCAGCATAGAAGGATTTCCACAAATGGTTTGAAATAGTACTAAAAGTATTGATTTTTTTTGGTTCCACTTTCTATCCACCTTAACTCCATGAGACTTATCAGAGGTGTCTTGGATTCCCAAGGTTTTGCCCTATAATTCACCAGTTTTAGTCTTACTTTAGACCATTCTTTGAAAGACATGTAATGTTTCTTCATGTGGTATGTTGGGACAGAAACCACTTGAGAAGTCACGTGACTGTCTGTATAATCTAAAATTCTGTGTAGTGGAAAAGAAGGAAGATAGAGTTTTTGTAATGACTTGTGTCACTGTGTTGGGTGGCTGGAGTACCACAATGCTATAAACAACATAGGGCCCTGTACAAAAACCTAAAGACGGAAAAAAGGCAATATATTTTTGGGAAGAAGTAGGATGGGTGACTGAAATGATTAAGGAGACAACTACAACATTCTTTTCATATTTCTGTTTATCCTAGAAATATAGAACTCATAGAGTTTCTTTAAAAATATGGAAGAAAGGGAGAACTTGCATATTCTGTACTTAATCAAGCTATCTGACATAATTTAACTATTCAATTATTGTTTTTTTCCCTTTCTAGTTTTTGGAAGAAAATGTGGCTCTTTATAAACTTCAGGTGTTTCACACATGGATAATGAGAACAAATATCTGGCTTTTCATCTCCTGTTTTACCATGCTTTTGAATACCACGAGGAAGGAGGCATTTCTTTGAATAAGCATTAGCAGTGTGAGTACAGATAAGCTTATATTTGGAAGTGGGACTACTCTCACCGTTGAACCAAGTAAGTACCATTTTTTATCTCCAAAAAAATATGTTAAAATTAAGTTGGGGAGAGGACAAAGGAATCTAATTGTTTGGGTTCACTGTAAGAACTTTCTGCTGCAATATTCCCTAGAATGCACTGTCTCCAGACAGGGTTTCAAGCTGAATCCTCAGCTTGTGTCTGCTTAGGAAGGCTTTCACAGGACCAACTTGGCTACCTCTGCATACCACCACTACTCCATGATCCCCCAAACACGTAGTGTGCACTATTTAAATTTAACACGTTACAACTTATTCCCAGTCGGGATAGTACTCTGGTCACATTTACTGTCAAGTGTCCTATCATCCAGTTGATTGTTATTGCCTCATTTTGAGCAGGAATGCACAGATCAGTGATGATCTGACAGTAGAGAGAAGTTTTGAGCCAGATCTTTAGCTCTCTGGTATGAGAAGTTAGTTTTTGACACTGGCACCACACTTGGACTGTCATCAAGTAGGTAATTCCATGGGCATGGAGACAGAGGAGGAAGGACTTAAATTTTCCCAGTTGCCTGATGCCTAAGACTACTTAGAGTTAAGGAAAATTGGTTACCAAGTTGCTTAGGCTTTGAAAATGCAGGTGTGGTGAGTAGGGATTGTACATAACTATCTGTATTTGAAATTTTGTGATTTACAAAACAGGTGGAGGTCACCCCAAGCTTTTCTGTATAACTGTGCATGTTGGGGCAGCAAGAGAATTTTTTAGGTTGATCTTTGCTATCCTCAACATCCAGGTGCATATCTGGTGCAGATTTGTTATGTTGCTTCCAGAGGTCTGCCTGGTTTTAGTGCTGCAAAAATGTCCCATATAATTTTACATACCTAAAACATCCTGCTCTTATTCCAGAAATGCACGAGGCTCCCTTAGGTGCTGTCTAATATCTCTCCAGGTCTGTAGGATATCTTGCATGGGAATAAATGTCTATTTTGGAGCAATTTAAGTTAACTTTAAATTCTAAAGGGTCAAAGGATTGCAAAGTTTTCTGAAGTAAGATCTGTTCTAACCAGCAAATCCTCAGTTGTAAATATAGGGCCAGAAGAAACTGTCAGGTTTCAGTATTTTAACGTCCGCCTACATTGATCTAAAGATTATATTTCTCAAAAAAAGTAGTAAAATATCCCATAGAGCATAGTAGAGTGTATCAAGAAACAACAGCCACTGAAACACAGTCTGAAAGGTGGCAGGTGGAAGATTGAACAATGGTATTGCCATTTCAGACATTTACAGAAATTCTGATATGATACTCTTGTTTCTCATATAAAGGATCGTATATGTGTTTTTAAAAAAGTTTTGTGTCTTGGGTTCTTCTGCTGGCAAGAAAAGATTTCTTTCTCCTCAGCTGAAGGTAGCATGTGGCTCATTGACTGCAACAAGGTGCTCCTGGTTTAAGGAAACTTTTACAGTACATTACTCAAATTTCTAAAACATCTTCACTGAGTTTCCCACAACCTGGGTTAGAAAACACATAATTTCACACACACAAAAAAGGGTATTAGCTTTGTCTTCTCTACTGTGAAATGCTTTATATCATTCTTTCTCTACCTTTCCTGCCTGTCTATCCTCTCTGACATCCTGATTCAAAATTACATGAAACTTCAGATGAGTGAAGTTATGATGCTGTTCAATGATTGCTCTTTTTCTAGCTAAGGATAGGATGATATTTTCAAAGCTGTACAAAGACTTTAGGATTGAGTTTGAATGTAAAAGACAATAGGCCTTAAGCATCTAAGTCACACAATGTCTGTCAAAATAAGTTGAAAACAAATTTTCCAGAATTTGAGCAACCTGACCCTTTTGTTGTTAAATTTGAATTTATTTGGGAGATACTAATATGCATTTTAAGATGGCTGCATTTTCAGGTAATGCAAAATGGTGGGACTCAGTTCTGACTTCTGGGGTCTGATAAAGAAATAATTCTGCTTTATTAACTGCTGTTGCACTCTGTACACTTCTTGCTGAAGATCTTTCCCAGTGAGTTATGCCAAAGAAGCAGCTTGCTGGTATACTGGCTGCTGGAAACACTGAAGATCAGAACACATAAAAAGCCTTTAAAGATCTTCTCAGATAACAAAGAATGCACAGGACTAACAGGTTCTGGCAAAACCATATTACAGCACCTGGAAAGGAAGTGTATGTAGGAGGAATAGAAAAAAGTAGCCTTTTTTGATTTATGGATTATAACTGTGTGTTACTGCTGCGCTTGTCTTTGGGAAGGGGACTCAACTGACCGTGGAGCCAAGTAGGTATTCTTTATGCATGAATCTTTTCTGAGTTGTTGTTATTTTGATTTTCTCTTTTTTTTTTCTTCCTCCTCCAGTCATGCTTTAAAGTCACTAGTTAGACTTCAAGCTTTCTATATACAGCAATTAGACAATTTAGGTATAAAGAACCATGCCGATCCCACTTCTCAGGAGCTGCCAAAGAATTTGGGTTCTGCAAGGGCAAATCCTGTATGCTATCATTCTGAATTTCTTTGGGACCTAAAATCTATCCACTTACTCAGGCATCTTAATAAGCTTTTCATAGTAACTGTTAGGTTTTAAAGTCATGCTTGGACAGTCTAAAGGGAACTAAAGTTTCTCTAGAGGTTAAAATTTAAATTCCTAATACTTTTTATTCTGTCAGTTAGACAGCACTGAGGAGAGAAGGGTAACATATGAAAGCATTAAATAGAATCTTATGCAATATTTCCATACTAGTTTAATCTCATTCAAAGTATGGGTTAAACTGAATTGGTCAAATTAACTCAATTAACCTTTATTAATAGAGCCAAGCCATGAGGTTATAGCAGAGTACTATTTGGCTTTCACCTCAGTTTTTCAGTATTGGGGCCAAGGTGCTGGAGAGAGTAAAATCAGAGCCCCTTCACAGAATCACAGAATCACTAGGTTGGAAAACACCTTTGATATTATTGAGTCCAACCATACCAGTCCTCTACTAAACCATGTCCCTAATCACCTCATCTACCCATCTTTTAAATACATTCAGGGCTGGTGACTCAACTGCCTCCCTGGGCAGCCTGTTCCAATGCCCGATAACCCTTTCAGTGAAGAACTTTTTCCTAATGTCTAATCTGACCCTGCCCTGGTGCATCTCGAGTCTGTTCTCCCTCGTCCTATCACCTGTCACATGGGCAAAGAGAAAAACACCCATCTCTCTACAACCTCCTTTCAGTTAACTGTAGGCAGTGATAAGGTCACTCAGCCTCCTCCAGGCTAAACAACCGCAGTTCCCTCTGCTGCTCCTCATAAGATTTGCTCTCCAGCCCCTTCCCCAGCCTGGTTGCCCTTCTCTGGACACACTCCAGGACCTCCATGTCTTTCTTATAGTGAAGGGCCCAAAACAGAACACAGTTTTTGAGGTGTGGCCTCACCAATGCTGAGTACAGGAGCAAAAACTTTGAAAAAATATCCTGTGATGAACAAAATGTTAGACCTGAGGGATCATTTGACCAGACTGCAAGGCAGTTGCCATGCAAAATTCAAAGCCTAATGCAGTTCTTTTTAGCAAAAAGACTCATTAGGATGCTTCTGTCAAATTGGACATGTAAATACTTTTTGGTATGTCTGATAGCCTTTAATAAGCAGAGCCCTTTTTGGCAAGGAAGTATGGTAGGGGATTCCCTTCAGTGTAATGTTTTGCAATTCACGTTGCTAATCTTGTCCTGACATTGGTATGTGGAATGTCCCTAGTTTCTCCACCTGTCCTGAGGGCAAAGCCTTTTTTTAATTGTTTTAAATCATGATACCTTAATAATTTCTTGTCTACTAAATTATTTTGAGACATCCCCTTCAAGTTTAAGCAATTTTATTTCATTATGTGTATGTCTTACAAGAAATTCCCAGAGAAGGCTGTTGTTATATAGTTGAAATTCAGGCTTTTGCAGTTCTCAGGCCTTTGTCATGTGCTGCTTGGAATTGAGGATTCAACTCTAAAATTAATTAAAAACTGAAACAATGCATCTAAATGTTTCAGGGGAACACTTCTGAAAGATGCATGAAAGAGCAAGGATCCCTAATCCTGTGAAAACGTGTTAGCATCTTTTAGATTCTTTCAAAATTCCAGTTCTCGGACACATTTTTCATGCCTACAAGTTTCTTGGTATCTTAACCCTAAAGGACTACCACTAAAGTGATACACTAGTCTAAGGAAGATTGTAAGACTTGTCCAAGGACATCAAGTTCATAGGCCTCACGGTATTCTTCCCTTCAAATCAGTTTATTATATAAATTCTGCATTATATTTCACAGAATCACAAGGTTGGAAAAGACCTTTAAGGTCATCAAGTCCAACCGTTCCTGTCCTACGCTAAACCATATCCCTAAGTACCTCATCTACCCTTTTTTAAAAAACATCCAGGGAAGGTGACCCAACCTGCTCCCTGGGCAGCCTGTTCCAGGCCCTGACAACTCTTTCAGTAAAAAAATTTTTTCCTAACATCCAATCTAAACCTGCCCTGGCACAGCTTCATGCCATTCCCCCTTGTCCTATCACCTGTCACCTGGCTGAAGAGACCATCACCTATCTCTCTACAACCTCCCTTCAGGTAGTTGTAGGTGGTGATAAAGTGTCCCCTCAGCCTCCTCTTCTCCAGGCTGAACACCCCCAGCTCCCTCAGCCGCTCCTCAGAGGATTTGCCCTCCAGCCCCTTCACCAGCCTTGTTGCCCTTCTCTGGACTCGCTCCAGGACCTCCATGTCCTTCTTGTGGTGAGGAGCCCAGAACTGGACACAGTACTCGAGGTGCAGCCTCACCAGTGCCGAGTACAGGGGCACAATCCCCTCCCTAGACCTACTGGCCACACTATTTTTGATACAAGCCAGGATGCCATTGGCCTTCCTGACCACCTGGGCACACTGCTGACTCATATTCAGTCTGCAGTCACCCAACACCCCCAGGTCCTTCTCTGCCTGACAGCTCTCCAGCCAGTCCCCCCAGCCTGTAGCGCTGCATGGGGTTATTATGTCCCATGTGCAGCACTCTACACTAGGCCTTGTTAAACTTCATCCCATTGGTCTCAGCCCATCAGTCCAGTCTGTTCAGATCCCTCTGAAGGGCCTCCCTACTCTCAGGCGATCAACACTTCCTCCTAGTTTAGTGTCATCTGCAAACTGACTGAGGGAGCATTCAATCCCTTCGTTGAGATCACTGATAAAGATGTTGAACAAGACTGGACCCAGGACTGAGCCCTGGGGGACGCCACTTGTGACGGGCCTCCAGCTGGATTTTGTTCCATTCACCACCACCCTTTGGGCTCGGCCATCCAGCCAGTTTAACCCAGCTGAGGGTCCACCTGTCCAGGCCATGGCAGCCAGTTTCTCAGTCAGAATGCTGAGAGAAACGGTGTCAAAGGCTTTACTGAAGTCCAGGTAGACCAATTTATATATAAATATTTCTAACTGCCCCTGGGGCTGTGGGGTTAACAATATGGCACAGCACATGGATGAAAAAGGTCACACTTTTTGAAGCAGGTGCAATATTTTTTGTAGAACTAAGTACCAATCTTATTCTCTTTTCATTCTTTCCAGACTAGGTTGGAATGTCTTATACCATGTGCAGTTTCTAGTGGGGAAAACATCCCCCACAACTGAAAATTCTTGACTTTAACAGAAACTCCTGGAAAAATGGAGACAGGCAATTCACAGTCTTCTGATTGCTTCTGTCCTACTTTGCTATCTTAATGACAAAAATCCTTTTTGCATCTGAGCATTTGTTATTGAAAAGACCAACCTTGTCCCCCACTCCAGAAACGGAAATACTTCTTTGCCCTACCACTCTTGCTATGGGTAGACCTTTTAGCTGCATCAGAAGATTTAGTGGGGAGGGATGATAAAGGAAAAGCAGTTATTCCCTCATGTATCATGTATATGCAAAACAGGAATTGTTGAGAAAGTTGAATAATATGGAACAGGAAGCATCTAAGTTCTCTTTTCATTTGCAATTCCCTTATAAAAGAAAGAATTCACATATAGGCACAAACTTTGGCAAAAGAAAGCCTAGAATCCTGTGGAATTAAACTTCCTATAAAAAAAAAACCTACTTGCATACATGCTTTCTGACTTTGATCTGATCTTTTCAAAGCAGTGGCAAGAAATAATGACAAAGGCAGTTAGTAATTAATACTAGTCATTACTCACACCTGGAGTATATATGACCTTTAGGTGATTTAGCACTCAGGCAAGCTTGCAAGCAAATGAAATCATGCCAAACAACACTTTTCTTCACAGGCAGTCAAACAAGTTCTGTCCCAGAAGTCATTGTGATGAAATCAGAGAAACTGGAAGGAGGCAGCACTGTGAGAGCAGCTTGTTTGGCAAGGAATGTCAGTACAAAGAACATCAACATGAAGATGACCTCTGAGGATGTTGTATATGAGCAGAGTACACCCATTTTGACATCAGATGGATTGTACAACAGTATTAAGGTGGTTGGTGTGACAAAAGGCACAGAGGTGAACTGCAGTGCCACAATCAATGACAAGACTTATGAATCCAGTACAGTGGGGACAGGTACAATTTTGTAGTACAGCTGTAACTGCAGGCAGTGTCTTCTAACTCTTGCTATTTCTTCAGATAGTAAGCATTGACCTGGGTAGCCAACAGAAATGGGAAAGATATCTGGTGCTATAGCAGGTAGAGCTGAATGATATTTTAAAGCATCTAAAATAAATTAACTGTTTAACCGTTTGCTTTGTTTTGAGAGGGAGGAAGATACAATCATTTTTTATTTTTAAATGTACATTTACTTACTAAATCACCACACAGCAGCAAACCTCCTAGAGCACAGCCTTTCTAAAAACAACAAAAAGTTAAAGTGGAGGTTTGTTATTTGTTTGTTTTTTTCCTAAATAACTTTTTATATTTTGAGGGATTGTTTTTGTGAAAGCTCATTCAAATAGTAAAAACAAAACAACACAGGAATTCTTTGTTTCCTGCAATTGCATGGAGAAATTTTCTCTTCACTTTAATATTATCTGAGCCTCAGACTATACTGCCCACAATTTCTTATGGGAAGTATCATACAAACAGGCACAGGGACACAGACAGGGAAGATGTGGGCAGAGCTGTTCTTGCATCTGAGACAAGCTGGAGGGAGGCGACCCAGAGAGGGCCTGGCCATGTGGACTGCCATGTGCGTGGGGTTCTTGCCCATGGTAGGTAAGTGAAGGGAAGGGGTGATGTCCCTCCCTGGGACATGAGCATACTTGTGTGCTCTGCACAGCTCTGTGGAGCTCTGTGGAGCTGTGCTGATCGCTTACAGACCCACCTGTGCCCCTGGGCCCAACCTCCCCACCCATTCCTATAGAACACACTGGGAACAGCCCTCTTGATCTTCTAGCCACAAATTAGGCAGCTCTGTGCATCTCATCTGCTCTGCAGTGTGGGGACAGGCAGGGCACTGACCTGCTACGCTCATGTCTTGGAGCCTTGTCCTCTGCACTTGGACTGGGCACTCTGCTCATGGGGCACTGCAACCCATCATGCAAAGACCAGGTTGACAGTGTAATTTTTGGGGTGGGGCCCCAGTTGCCTCTTACAGGTCGTTGTCCATCCTGTGTGCTTCCAGATGTGATTCAGGGACAGGAGAGTGGGTAACTCACCACCATCCCAGTTGGCAAATACAAAGGGATTTTCCCTGATGATGGAAAACATTCAAAAGGGATTCAGATAACTCAGTCCTCTTGCTTCTCAAGTGCCATCACAATGCCCCCAATGCCACTGTCCCGAGCTTTGCTTGTTCTTGTAGTGATCAGGCCTCGTTCTTGCTCTCCACAGCAGTCACTGGCCAGGTGGTCTTGGAGCAGCATTTCAGGGACCTGGCCGTGCAAGAGGGAGATGGAGTCACCTTCCAGTGCAGCATGAGTGGAGGCGGTATGAGCAGCTACTACATGTACTGGTACAGGCAGGGGCCACGTGGCACTCTGGACTTTATTTACAAGGAGGGTAATACCTACGGAGAAGGTTTCCAGGATCGCTTCAAGGGAACAGTGGAGAGCTCCCAGAACAGATTCACCCTGCAGATCCGGGCAGCCAAGCAAGAGGATGAAGCAGTATATTACTGTGGTGCTAACCCCACCCTGAAGCAGCCCTGCAGCAGAGTGGGCCAAAAAGTGACTTCTCAGCATTTCTTTCTAGCAGCTGCTAACCAGACGTTGTGTGACATGATGGCAGGTGCAGGGAAGAGACATTTGGACGCTTGCAGTAGAAGGCAGTGAAGGGAAGTGAGGTTGAAGGGCTGGGACCGTTTATGATGGAGGGAAGGAGGGTAGATCAGCATGGGTGACATTGTGGTGGGTGTCAGCTACAGATCACCGGTTCAAAGAAGAAGAAGACAAGTGGTGTGGTTTCAGCTTGTCTGTCAAATCTGCAGACACCTAAGTCAGTGAGGAAGGAGGCAGGGAAGGTATTCCAGTCACCAGAGCAGAGATTCCTCTGTTGCCTGAAATGCTGTGGGTTTGTGTGTTTAGGTTCTGGTGGAGGAAGAGGGGCTGCAGGGGTACCTGCTGCAAGGAGCTGCTAGAAGCTTCCCCTAGGTCTGACAGAGCCATTGGCAGCTGGCTTAATGAAGCACCTGCTGTTGATCAAGGCCAAGACAGTCAGAGATGGTGGTAGCACCTCTGTGATTAAGAGGGAAGAAAAATGTAAGTGGACATTTTTTGCCAGCAGAGAAGGGAGTGAGAAGATGTAGGAAACTGTGCAGACACCAAGGTCAGCGTAGAAGAGGAGAGGAGGCTCTCCAGGTGCTGGAGGATAGATTCTCCTGCAGCCAGTGGAGAAGACCATGGTGGAGCAGGTTGTCCCCCTGCAGCCCATGGATGATGATGGGGAGCAGAGATCCCACCTGCAGCCCATGGCAGTACCCACACTTCAGCAGCTGGAGATCTATGTAGAATAATGAGTCACATTGGAGCAAGGTCCTGGCAGGAGCTACAGCCCATGGAGTGAGAAGCCCACACAGGAAGCATGTTTGCTGGGGGGACTTGTGACTCCATTGGGAACCAGGCTGGAGCAGTCTGGGACTGAGGGAATGTACCCATGGAAGTGACTCCCCTGGAACAGTTTGGTGAATATCTAAATCCCTCTGGGAATGGCATTGGAGATGTTAGTGGAGTATCACAGAATCACAAGGTTGGAAAAGACCTTTAAGATCATCAAGTCCAACCGTTCCTGTCCTGTGCTAAACCATATCCCTCAGTACCTCATCTACCCTTTTTTTAAACACATCCAGGGATGGTGACTCAACCACCTCCCTGGGCAGCCTGTTCCAGGCCCTGACAACTCTTTCAGTGAAAATTTTTTTCTTAACATCTGCTCTGACCCTGCCCTGGTGCAGCTTGAGGCCATTTCCCCTTGTTCCATCTCCTGTCACTTGACTGAAGAGACCATCACCCACCTCTCTACAATCTCCCTTCAGGTAATTGTAGGTGGTGATAAGGTCTCCCCTCAGCCTCCTCTTCTCCAAGCTAAACAGTCCCAGCTCCCTCAGCCGCTCCTCATAGGATTTGCCCTCCAGCCCCTTCCCCAGCCTCGTTGCCCTTCTCTGGACTCGCTCGAGGACATCAATGTCCTTCTTATGGTGAGTGGCCCAAAAATGGACCCAGGACTTGAGGTGCAGCCTCACCAATGCCGAGTACAGGGGCACAATCCCCTCCGCAGACCTACTGGCCACACTATTTTTGATACAAGCCAGGATGCCATTGGCCTTCCTTGCCACCTGGGCTCACTGCTGACACTTATTCAGTCGGCAGTCAACCAGGACCCCCAGGACCCCCAGGTCCTTCTCTGCCTGACAGCTGTCCAGCCAGTCTCCAGCTTCCAGTTAACAAGGAGCCCTCCAGATTCCCAGGACCATTGAAAAATAGTGGAGAGGTTTCACAATGACATCAGCCAGCTCCCTGAGCTCCTTGTGATGAATCCCGTCAGGGCCCATGGACTTCTATGGATCCAGGTGGAGCAGCCAATCACCCACAAGTTTGGGGTTCACTTGGAGTCTATCATTACTGCAGTCACAGTCCTCCAACTTGGGGCATCTGGAATCTCAGAGCCCATCAACTGTGTTGAAGACAGAGGCAAAGTCAGGCTTCACCAAGGGAAGGTCGTGCCTCACCAATCTGGTGACCTTCTATGATGGAGTGACAGCATCAGTAGATAAAGGGAAGGTGACCGATGTCATCTACCTGGACTCTCTAAACTGGAGAGAGGTGGATTTGATGGGTGGACAATCCAGTGGATAAGAAACTGGTTAACAGACCGCAGCCAAAGGGTGGTGGTCAATGGGTTTATGTCCAGGTGGAGGCCGGTGACAAGCGGTGTCCCTCAGGGGTCTGTCTTGGGACCGGTTCTCTTTAACATCTTTATCAATGACATCGATGATGGAATTGAGTGCAGCCTCAGCAAGTTTGCGGATGACACCAAGCTGAGTGGTGTGGTCGACACCCTAGAAGGAAAGGAAGCCATCCAGAGGGATCTTGCCAGGCTGGAGAGATGGGCCCGGGTGAACCTAATGAGGTTCAACACTGGGAAGTGTCAGGTGTTGCACTTGGGCTGGAAGAATCCCAGACATATCTACAGACTGGGAGAAGAGCTCCTGGAGAGCAGCCCTGAGGAGAAGGACCTGGGTGTCATGGTGGATGAGAAACTTAACATGAGCCAGCAGTGTGCTCTTGCAGCTTAGAAGGCCAATGGTATCCTGGGCTCCAAGAGAAGAGGGGTGGCAGCAGGGACAGGGAGGGGATTGTCCCTCTCTGTTCTGCCCTCATGAGGTCCAATCTGGAGTCATAGAATCATAGAATCATAGAATGGCATGGGTTGGAAGGGACCCCAAGGATCATAGAGCTCCAACTCCCCTGCCACAGGCAGGGCCACCAACCTCAGGCCTGGATCTACACTAGGTTGCCCAGGGCCCCATCCAACCTGGCCTTTAACACTTCCAGGGACAGGACATCCACCCCTTCTCTGGGCAGCCTGTTCCAGCACCTCACCACTCTTTCTGTAAAAAACTTCCCCCTAATATCTAATCTAAACCTTCCTTCCTTTAGTTTTAATCCATTCCCCCTTGTCCTGTCATTGTCTATCCTTTTAAAAAGTTGAATCCCCTCCTGCTTATAAGCTCCCTTCAGGTACTGGAAGGCTGCAATGAGGTCCCCCCGCAGCCTTCTCTTCTCCAGGCTGAACAAGTCCAGCTCCCTCAGCCTCTCTTTGTAGGGCAGGTGCTCCAGGCCTCTAATCATCTTCATGGCCCTCTTGGCCTTTCCTGATGGAAGAGGTTGTCCATGCCATAATTACCTTCATGGCCCCTCACTACACACTTCCCAGTATGTGCAAGTCTCCCTTATCCTGGGCAGCCCAGAATTATTGCCAGTGTTCCAGGTGTGACTTCAGCAGTGTTGAGTAGAGGGGAAGCATCATCTTCCTGACATTCCTCTTGAGGAGCCTAGGACACTTTCAGGCCTCTTTGCTGCCAGGGCACATTGCTGGCTCATGATCAAGCTGTTGTCCACCTTCTGGCCTCAGGTCCTCACCTTCAAGTGTGATTCCCTGTGAGCATCCCCCCAGCTGCCCTGGTGCGTGGCTTTGTCCCAGCCTGGGTGCAGGGCATTGCTGTTGCCTCTGTGGAAGTGTACAGGGTTCCACCCCACCAGCTACTTCTCCACCCTTTTGAGGTGCCTCTGGATGGCAGCACAGGCCTCTGTGAGTCTTGTGGCCTCAGGGCGGATCTGCGGTTGAGGCCAGGTCGGGCTGGGGGTGCGGGACACAGGGAGGGTCTGGGGCCAGCTCCAGCTGCTCCTTGCAGAGGGGGTGACGTGATTTCCACAGGGCTCATCAGGGCGACAAGCCTGAACATAGCAGGACCTGCGCTGGGAGCCAAGGGACAGCAAGCTTCCTGTGCTGGGACAGCGCCACCCTCATCCTCTGCCCACAGTACCGCCCCTTCTAGTGAGGGGACTGCGGCACTGGGGGCCTGTGCCATCCCGTGCTTTTGGGTGTTGGGGGCGGGCAGAGGTGTTGGCGCTGCTGAAGGGCCCGAGCACGGCTCTGCTCGGTTCCTCTCTGTTTCCTTCCCTGGCCCTTTGGCCACAGTAGGCCCCGGTGTGGCAGGGTATTGATGGCTTCCGGGCTGTGGCTGTGGCTTCTGGCCTTGTCTTTGGCCATGGGGTCTGCAGGTGAGAGCTAGGCGAGGAGGTCAGCAACGTGGGGTCGGGCTGGGACTGCCTGCTGGCAGCCCTGCCAGTCCTGGGGCCCTGGGGCTGTGGGTTCTTCCGCGCTGGGCAGGCTGTCACCTGGTGCTTGTCTTCCTTAGTGGGGGATCGGGGAGCGGGTGGCGTAGGGCAGAGTGAGGCCGAGGCAGCAGGAGCTGCTGAAGGAGGCTTTGGGCCTGCGGGTGGGGGCTGTAATGTTGGCAGCAGGCTCAGCTCAGCCCCAAGAAGGGCAGGCGGGGTGTTTGCCCCGACCTAGGGCTTTGCCAGGAGAGAGAGAGTGGTGGTTGTCACTGTGCTGGGTCGGGGGGCGTTGGATCTGTGGATTAATGTCCTTGTGCTGTTGGCACACCCTGCCCAACTGTCTGCACTCTCTCTCTGTAGGGGTGTGGGCTCAGCTGCAGCTGGTGCAGAGCAGTGGAGAACTGCGAGTGCTTGGGGAGTCTGTGAAGCTCTCCTGCCAGGGATCCGGATTCGCTGTCGGGAATTACCACGTTTTTTGGTACCGCCAGGCACCAGGTAGCAGTCTCGAGTGGGTGTCTGTTATGTGGACAGCAGGTGATACAAAGTATGGGCCATCAATGGAGGGTCGAGCCATGGCCTCCCGGGATGCTTCGAAGACCAACTTGTATCTGACCTTAAGGGACCTGCGCCCTCAGGACTCTGCCATCTACTTCTGTGCAGTTCACACAGAGACAGGAAATGCAGCAGCGCTTTAACAGAAAGCACTTGCCAAGGTCCTGGCTCTGGGCCTTGTAGCTGGAAGGGAGCTAACTTCCACAGATGCTCAGGGCTGCTCTAAGAGAATCGTTTCCCTGTAGTACAAGTAGACAGACATGGCCCAACTGGTGTGGAGTGTGGATATCCTTGTTCTCGTTCTGGCTATGGCTTAGGTTGTTTCAGCCCAGTCCAGAAGTTTTATTCCCTGTAGCTTATGTTGCAGTATGCTTTCACAGGACTCATGGTAATCATGTGCACAGGAATTTTGGGGTTTGAGCTGTATGGCATGAGCCTGCACATCAACCCCAGTACTTCAGTGCCAAGCATGTGCTGGATGTGACGTGCCTTTTGCTGCCTTTGCTGCTTTGGGGTTCAGGGAGGGGTTTACGCAGGGTGAGCTTGGTGACCCAGTCATCAGTGTGGGTGAGCAATTAGGGTGCTGGGGCAGAGTAGAGGGAGCTGGGTGAGAAGCACTTTGGAGCAGAGTGAGGAGCATATCTGCCCAGGGGTACCTCTGCCGTCAGAGTGGCTCCAGAGAATGTTTCTCAATACAGTGATATGAGCTTTATATATATAAATATGTGTATATATAAAGGTGATGGTGCCATCCAGGAGGAGCAGCTCAGTGGAACCAAGGCACATGGGCTCTCTGGGAAGACTGCCTGCCACCCCTAAGGCCAGCTCCAAAGTCCCAGCAGAAGCACCTCAGTCCCTCCCGAGCAGAAAGTCAGGGATGTCACCACAGCAATATGTCACCTTTTGCTTGGCAGAAGATTTCCTGCCAAGAGAGCATCACGTGCTGCTGCTCCTCCAGCCCCTGCCTCGCGACTTCACTGCTGTCATAGACTGAGGCTGTGACACAGAGGGACTGGGACTGATGGCAGGCACAGGGGCACAGACAGGGAAGATGTGGGCAGAGCTGTTCTTGCATCAGAGAGAAGCCGGAGGGGGGCGACCCAGAGACGGCCTGGCCATGTGGACTGCCATGTGCGTGGGGTTCTTGCCCGTGGTAGGTAAGTGAAAGGAAGGGGTGATGTGCCTCCTGAGGCATTGAGCATACTTGTGTGCTCTGTACAGCTCTGTGGAGCTCTGTGGAGCTGTGCTGACCACTTGCAGCCCCACCTGTGCCCCTGGGCCCGACCTCCCCACCCATTCCTGCAGAACACACTGCAAACAGCCCTCTTGATCTTCTAGCCATGACTTAAGCACCTCTTGTCCATCCTGCCTCCTCTGCAGTGTGGGGACAGGCAGGGCACTGACCTGCTACGCTCATGTCTTGATTCCTAGCAGTCTGCATTTGGACCGGGCACTCTTGCTCATGTGGCATTGTAACCCATCATGCAAAGATGAAGTTATCAATGTAATTTTGGGGGTCGAGCCCCACTTCGTCATGACAGGTCTATTTCTGGGGCACTAGCCTCAGCCCAGAGCAGCTCTGCATCAAAGCGGTCCATACACTGACTGACAGAGAACACACACGTCTCAGCATTTCTTTCTAGCAGGTGCTAAGCAGACATTGATGTGACATGATGGCAGGTGCAGGGAACAGCCCTTTGGCATGCTTGCATTACAAGGCAGTGAAGAGAAGAGTGATTGAAGGACTGAGACTATGATGCAGGGAAAGAGAGAGAGAGAGCAGATCATCATGGGTGTCATTGTGATGATGTCTGCTACAGATCACTGGCATAGGAAGTAGCAAATGGTGTGGTTTCACCTTCGCTGGCCACCAGGTGTCCACCATGCCACACTCTCTGTCCCCCTCATCCTCTGAACCACGGCCAAAAAGTACAATGACAGGCTGATGGATGGATGGATGGATGGATACAAATACAAGGAGAGGACCCAGGAATTACTGTCACAGGCTAAACGACTTGATTTAGGGAAATAATTTATTTGTAATTAAATCAGATTAGGATAATGAGAAGTAAGAAGAAATCTAAATAGACCTTCCCCCACCCGTCCCTTCTTATGAGGCCCAACTTTACTCCAAATCTCTCTACTTTCTCACAGAAAGTACAGAATTAAATCCATTCTGTACTTCCCATCATCAGGCAGTCTGACCATTTCAAGGAGAGCAGGCCTTCATCATGTGTAACAGCTACTTGGAAAAGGCAAATGTCATAACTCCCAATATCCCCCTTTTCTCCTTCCTTCCCCAGGTTTTATTGTGCGTTATGACATCATCTAAAATGGAATATTCCTTTGGCTGGTTCTGGTGAGCTGGCGTGGCTATGTGAGAGATAGAGAAGGCCCTGATGCATAAGCACTTCCAGAGCAGCTAAAGCATTGGTCTGTTACCAACATGGCTTTAATCACAAAGCTGGCCATACAGGCTGCTAAGAGGAATATTAATTCCATCTCAAGCAGACACAGTACACCCAATTTAGCTGACCCTGCTCTGAGTAGAAGGGCTAAACTAAGCTTTTTCTAGAGTTCCATTACAGCCTCAATGCTTCTGCCATCCTAGCAGCAAAAGTGGCTCCTCTTCTGCTCTGCCTTTCTCACACCCTTTACCTGGGGATCCTGAAAGGACAGTGTTTGGCCTGATGGCCCACCAGAGCTTTTGAGAAGCAGCTTTGGGTGGTGGAAGTGCTTTGGGAATACTCCAGCATCTCTAGTCTTTCCTCCTGGCCTCCGGTGCTGACAACATGCCATCATGTACACCCTGCAATTCTCCAGCAGCAGACTTTGCGTGTGATTGAATTCCCTCCCCTCCACCTGTCCAGGAATGCTGTCGCCAGCAACAAGCCATGGCCAGCAACAGGTCTTTCAGCAGACAGTTCACCTGTGAAATGGGGGTGGGTATTATTTCCTATCTACCCAAAACCAGGCTCTAGGTTTGTGTCCATGGCTGCACAGCCTCATCACGTGCTCTGGCAGATGGGTGGAGTTGCAGTTTTCCCCTTTGAGCTGTCACACATCACCTGCAAAGGTGTGCACGTGTCTGTAAGTCTGTCACAGAATGAGTGGAAAGATGAGGTTGGAAGGCATCACAGAGGCCATCTGGTCCAAGCCCCCTGTTCAAGCAGGGCCACTTAGTGCCAGATGCCCAGGACCATGTGCATACAGCTTGTGAATACCTCCAAGCATTAAACTCCACAGGTTCTCTGGGCAATGTGTGCCTGTGCTTGGCCATCTTGACAGTGCAAAAGTGTTTCCCAATCTTCAGATGGAGCCCTCTGATTTTCTGTGTGTGTGCATAGCCTCTTGACCTGGCACTGAGCACCACTGAAGAGAGCCTGGCCCTGCCTTCTCTGCACCCATGTCCCATATTATTCTGTTGCTGAGATGCCCTCAAGCCTTCTGTTCTGCAGGGTAAACAGCCCCAGCTCTCACGGCCTTTCCTGATGGAAGAGGTTCTGCTGTAGTTTGTGTGCCAAGGTTATGGTGGAGGGTGGGCTGCAAAGATGGCTTCTTCAAGAAGCAGCCAGAAGGTCTCTGCAGGCCTGACAGAGTAAACATTGGCCGGTTCAAGGCCAAAGTTGTTGACCAAGTCCGAGCCAATCAGCGATGGTCACAGCACCTCTGTGAACCACATTTAGGAGGAAAAAAATGCTAGCAGCCACTTTTTGCCACAGGAGAAGGAAGTGAGAAGATCTAAGCAACTGTGCAGACGAGGTCAGTGAAGAAGGGTGAGGAGGAGGTGCCCCAGGTGCCAGAGAGAATGATTCCCCTGCAGCCTGTGGAGAAGACCATGGTGGAGTGGGTGCCCCCCAGCACCGCCGCAGCCCATAGTAAGGGACGAGATCCACCTGCAGCCCATGGAGAGGCCACACGCAGGAGAAGGTGGAGACATATAGAAGATGCTGTGACCTGCATTGGAGCAAGCCCCTGCCAGCACTTGCAGCCCATTGAGTGAGACACAGAGATGAGCAAGAGAGATCTGTGCCAGAGTAGGTTTGCTGGGGGGAAATACTTGTGACCCCATGTAGGACCAGGCTGGAGCAGGCGGGGCTTGAGAGACTGAGAGACATTCTGTGATTTGTGACTGCACCCATAGCAGTGACCCACACTGGGGCAGCTGATGAAGAGCTGAAGCCCAGTGGGAAAGGAGTCACGTTTGGAGAGGTTCATGGAGGACTGTCTGCCATGGGTGGGACCCCACGGTGCAGCAGGGGAAGGGTGTGTGGAATGAATGCCCCCCAGGTAAGAAGGAAAACAACTCATGAGGAACTGACAGAAGCCCCCATTTCCCCAGTCCCTGCCCCCCACCCCTGTGCCACAATGCGGGGAAGAAGGGAGCGAAATCAAGTGAAGTCTGCTAAGAAGGGAGGGGTGAAGGAAGGTGCTTTAAGATCTGGTCGTACTTCTTGTTACCTGGCTCTGGTGTCACTGGGTGTGCAGGGCAGTGTAATAAATTAGAGAGTTTTCTTTCTTTCACTCTGTGTTGAGTCTGTTTTGCCCATGACGCTGATTATGGGATGATCACTCCTGTCCCTCCTGAGCCTCTCAATATATATTTTCTTCCCTGTCCAGCTGAAAAGGGGAGTGATAGACCGACTTTGGTGGGCATCTGGTCTCCAGCCAGGGTGAAACCATCACAACAAGTTACTACTACCCGGAGCCGTGTCACAACTTCTGGTGTCCCAGCAGGAACATCAGGAAGAAAGACCCAAGAGTTTCCTAGCAAGGCCAACTCCTTGTCCTTTATCTCCTCTCAGCTTTCAGGGTCAGAGACAGCAACCTGAACAGCATGTTTGATTCTGACATGGATGTTGAACCTGTTTATGGCTCCAAAAGTGCTCTAATCCTCCTATTTGCCATCTTACTGTGTCAAGGCTATTTCCTTTCACACTCCAAACTTTATTTACCTTTAAAAGGAAGTTTTGTAGTTTCTATGGTTTCCTTGAACTACAGGTACTAGGATATGATAGAATCATAGAACATACTAACTTGTAAAGGACCCATAAGGATCTTCGAGTCCATCTCCTGCCTCTACACAGGACCAGCCAAGTCAGAACATGTGACTGACTGCATCATCCAGATAACTCTTGAACTCAGTTAAACTCAGTGCTGTGACCACTTTTCTGGGGAACCTGTTCTAGCACTCAACCACCCTCCCAGTAAAGAACCCGTTCCTAATATCCAACATAAACCTCCCCTGTCGCTGCTTCATATTGCTCCTTCAGGTTCTATTACTGGTCACCAAAGGGAGTTCAGTGACTGCCCCCTCTCACCCTCTCAGAAGGAAGCCATAGACCATGATGAGTTCTCCCCTAAGTCTCATTTTCTCCACACTGAACAAACCAAGGGACTTCAGACTCTCCTTGTAAGACTTTTCCCTCCAGACCTTTCACCATCCTGGTTGCCCATTCTCTGGACACTCTCTAATAGTTTCATGTCCCTCTTGTATTGTTGCACCCAAACTGCAGACAGCGAGGCTGCATCAGCGTGGTATAGAGTGGGAGAATCACCTCACTGGACTAGCTGGCAATGCCATACTTGATGCACCCCAGGATACTGTTGGCGCACCTGGCTGCCTGGGTACACTGCTAACTCACGTTTAACTTGCTGTCGACCATGATCCCCAAATCTCTCTCAGCATGGCTGGCCTCCAGCATCTGATCCCCCAGTCTGGATGTGTAGCCAGGGTTGCCCCTTCCCAGATGTCAAATCCAGCACTTGCCCTTCTTAATCTTCATATAGTTAGTGACTGCCCAGCTTTCTAATCTGTCCAGGTCTCTCTGTAAGGCTTCTTCACCCTCAACAGAGTCAACAGCTCCTCACAATTTGGTTTTGTTTGTAAACTTACTTCAGAGAACTTCTAGTCCTGTGTCCAGGTCATTTATGAAAACATTAGTAAGTGGCCCTCAAATGAAGCTCTGGGTAACCCTGCTAATGACTGGCCACCTGCCAGATTTAATCCTATTTACTATCACCCTCTGGGCATGATCTGTCAGCCAGTTGCCCACCCAATGCATTATGGCTTTGTCTATTTGTATCCTGGACATTTTGTGCAGCAAGATAGTGTGAGACACAGAATCAAATGCCTTGCTGAAATCCAAAATTTTTCCCATAATTTTACCAGGCACTGATGTTGAGACTGACAGGAACACAATTACCAGGGTCCTCCTTCTTACCTTTCTTGACAATTGGCACAATGTTTGACAGCTTCCAGTTAACTGGGAGCCCTCCAGATTCCCAGGACCATTCAAAAATAATGGAGAGGATTCACAATGACATCAGCCAGCTCCCTGAGCTCTCTGCAATGAATCCCATCAGGGCCCATAGACTTCTATGGATCCAGGTGCAGCAGCAAATCACCCACAAGTTTGGGGTTCACTTGGAGTCTATCATTACTGCAGTCACAGTCCTCCAACTTGGGGCATCTGGAATCTCAGAGCCCATCAACTGTGTTGAAAACAGAGGCAAAGGTTGCACTAAATGTCTCTGCTTCGTTTATGTCCCTGTTAGTAAGGTGATTGTTGTCATTGAGTAATGGACCAATGGTCTTTCTGGTTAATGTATTTGAAAAACCCCTTTTTATTGTTGGACAGAGTATTGCCCAGCCTCAGCTCTGAGATTTGGACACACAAATTTTCTCCCTAAAAAGAAGAAGAGCATCCTCAAAATCCTCACACATTGCCTGACCTTGCTTCTATTGGCTGATGAAACTGAAGATGATAAGGCTGAAACAGTATGTGTAGATTAAGACAAGAAGGATGACAATGAAAACAACAATGCTGGTGAACTTCAGGGGTTGTGCTCACTGTTTGGTACCACTGGGGAGCAAAAGGGAATTCGGTTTAGGCAGCCCAGAGCCCAGGCAGGACTCAGCTTGGCCTCTGTTCCCCATAGAACATTTCAAGGACACTCCTGCAGCCACATAGGTCCTGCTTCCCACAAGAGGTTTTCCCAGCAGGACAAATACAGCCACAGAAGACAGGTCATTCTGACACTGGAGCTGAGGGACACCTTCTTGTGTTTTGGCAGGAATGACAGGAAAGGACACCAAAGGGTGCCATGACAGTTCCAGCTACTTGGCAGTGCTCATCTCTTGTCTTTTGGGTTCAGGGAAGTAAGAGATCAGACAAATGCCAAGTCTAACAGACTAACTCTGACTGGAGCGTAGATTGGGGTGAAAATAGAACAAGAAGGGGTGACCACAGTACAGGCAGGGGAAATGTGAGGGTTGCAAAGGCAGAGGAGTTCTGGCTATGTGTACTCTCATGTATGTGGGAATATTTCACATCTCTCGTGTCTATGGGCAGGGCCTGGGGGTGAGGCCAGGGTGTGCTTGGGGTGCAGGGTACAGGGAGGGTCCTGTAAGGGGATGCAGCAGGCCAACAGCCCTTTCTTTTGATGGGGCTGGGGTTATGGTTGGCCCCAGCTGCCCCTGGCTGAGGCTCTGACCTCCTTCCTCAGGGATCCTCAGGGCAACAAGCTGGGACAGAGCTGGAGCTGCACTGGGAGACAAGGGATAGCAGGCCTTGTGTGCCGGCAGAGCGCAGCACTCATTCTCTGCCCACGGTCTGCCTCACATCCCTCCCCGCAACCACCCTTCTCTTCATCCGAAAGGGCTGCAGCACTGGTGGGCCGGGCTGTGACTCTTTGGGGCGGGCAGAGGCATTGGCGCTGCCTCATCAAGGGGCTGAGCCGGCAGTTTGGTCAGAATCTGTCCAGAGTGTGGCTCTGCTCGGCTCCTTTACTGCTCTTGTTGGGCCTTTCGGGCACGACAGGCCCTGGTGTGGCAGGGCATGATGGCTTCTGGGCTGGGGCCATGGCTCCTGGCCTTGTCCTTGGCTGTGGGGCCAGAAGGTGAGAGCCGGGGGGGACAGAGCTGCAAGGCTGAAGCTGCCTGCGGGCGGCCCTGCCCATCCCTGTGTCCTGGGGCTCTGGCTGCTCTCGCGCCGGGTACTCTGCTGCCTGGTACTCACCTTAGCAGGGAGCGAGGAGCAGGTGGCATGGGGGGAGAGGGCAGACCAAGCCCGAGGCAGGCTTTGGTTCTGCAGTTCGGGGCTGCAATGTTGTCAGCAGATGTGGCTCTGCACCGAGGAAGGGCACCTGAGCCATTGGTGCAGACGTGGGGCTTTGGCGGGAGAGAAGGCTGTCAAGGCTGTTGTTGTGCTGGGGAGAGGGGTGCATGGACCGCGGGCAAACATCCTCGGGCTGTGGGCACACCCTGCCCAGCTGCCTGTGCTCTTTGTCCACAGGGCTGTGGGCGCAGGTGCGGCTGGTGGAGAGTGGTGGAGGGCTGCAACGACTGGGACAGTCCGCGAGTCTCTCCTGCCATGGATCTGGCTACAGATTTGAAAGTTACGGAGTTTTTTGGTTCCGTCAGGCAGCTGGTAGCAGTCCTGAGTGGATGGCTGTCATCTGGGCATCAAGTGCTACAAATTATGGGCCAGAATGGAAAGATAGAGCCACGGTCACTCGGGACAATTCCCTGTCCAAGTCATTTCTGGAACTGCGGGACCTGCGCCCTCAGGACTCTGCCCGCTATTTCTGTGCTGTTGTTCTCACAGAGGCAGGAAATTCAGCAGAGCTTTAACACAAACCTCCTGCCAGAGTCCTGGGTTGGGCCCTGGAGGTAGAACGGAGGCAACTCACATAGATGCTCTCAGTCATGTAGTTACAGAAGAGAGTTTTAAACTATTTGACAGGGACATCCTACTTGTTGATGTCCCCAGATGAGCTCTAAGCTTTGTGTTTGCCATCTTCCAATGTGTCATGGAAACCTTATGTCAGGCTCCAAAATTCGTTCACCTTTGGAAATAAGTTTTGCTTTTTCCATCATTTCCTGGTAGTATGGGTACCCAGAGATGGCTCAGCTGGTGTGGGGTGTGAATAGCCCTTTGCTGGTTTTGGTCATGCTTCAGGTTGTTTTAGTTCATCTCACAAGTTTTATTCCCTGCAGCCTACAAGGTTGCATTATCCTTTCAGGACACTCCAACACCACGCTTCATCCTTCCAGACCTGAGTCACCAGCTCTGCAGATCCCTCCAATAACCACCAGGAATGAGCTGTCCCTAAAAGTGCTCTCTCCATCAGCTGGTGACAGGGTTGCTGTAAAACAAGGCTCTTAGACTTCTCAAGAACACTGTGGTGTGGCTTTTCCCAGAATCAAGCCCAGAGGTGCTGCAGCAGTAGCAGCAGCATAGTCTCCCACAAGCACACACAAAGCCACACAAAGCCACACAAAGGGTTTTTGTTTGGTTTTTGCTTTTTATTTTAGGAAGCACAGTGAACACTGAAAGAATCATAATTTCAACACGGAAAGGCAAAACTCAGTTTCATTTGGATTCCCCATGTTGTTCAGGGAGTCTCAGAGCAATGTTGCAGCAGCACATAGTTATAGTGGTTAATTTGTACTTGAGTGGAGAGTGGTACTGCAACAGGGACTGTACTGCCAAGGTGATTTTTCTCAGGATATCATGAAAAATTTGTTCTCTGCTCTCTCATCTTTATCTCCATTTGAATAAATGGACATGTTCTTATGCTGAGGACTGACCATTTCTGTATTTGGAACTGTAGATTTTCATAGAAATGCATTTGTATGTATGTCTCCATACTGAAATGTATTCATATGCTTGTATGCATTCATAGATTGCACTGGTTGTCCTTTACAAAGAGCTAGACATACAGGAGAAGTCAGTTTCCCCAAACTTTGTCCTGATTACCACGTCTGTCTCTGTGGAATAATCACTGCAGTGTGTTAATCTAAAAATTATTCAACACAGTAGACTGCCTCTTAGGGCAATGTCACTCTTGGAAAGGCTTGATAGGAATCCCTCTCAGGCTTCTCTTTCCCAGGCTAAACAGACCTAGCTCTCTCAGCCTTTCTTTATATGAGAAATGCTCCAGTGCCCTAGTCATCCTTGTAGCCCTTGTCATCCTTGTAGCCCTTCTCTGGACTCTTTCCAGTAGTTTCTCCTCTTTCTTGAACTAGGAATCCCTACAATGGACACAGGTCTCCAGATGTGACCTTGCCAGGGCAGAATTGAGGGGGAGGAGAACCTCCCTTGACCTGCTGGTCACACTCTTCTTAATACACCCAAGAGTACCATTAGACTTCTTTGGTACAGGGTAAGTTGCTGATTAATGGACAACTGTTTGTCCACCAGGACTCCCAGTTCCTTCTCTGCAGCACTGCTTCCCAACAGATCAACCCCTAACCTATATGTATGCCTGGTGTTATTCCTCCCTAGATGCAGGACTCTACACTTGATCTTATTGAATGTAATTTGTTCCTCTTTAACCAATTCTCTAGTCTGTCCAGATCTTGTTGAATGGCAGATCAGCCACTCCTTCTAGTTTGTCTCATCAGCAGACTTGCTGAGGGTAATATCTCCCTTCATCCAGGTAATTTTCCATAGAATCATAGAATTGTTTTGATTGGAAAAAACTTCTAAGATCATCAGGTTTAACCATTAGCCTAGCAGTGCCAAGTCCAATCATTAAACCACGTCTCTAAGCAGCACATCTGTATGTGTTTCAAATACCTTCAGGAATAGTAAATCAACCACCTCTCTGGGCAGCCCGTTCCAGTGATTGATAAACCTTTCCCTGAAGAAATGTTTCTGAATATCAAATCTAAACCTCCTCTGAGGCACCTTGAGGCCATTTCCTCCTGTCTTGTCATTTCTTACTTGGGAAAAGAGAATGACACCCACCTGGCTACAACCTCCTTTCAGGTAGTTGTAGAGAGCAATAAGGTATCCCCTTTGTCCTCCTTTTCACCAGACTATACAACCCCTGATTCCCCAGCCATTCCTCATAGCACTGATTTTTAGTCCCTTCAGCAGCTTTGTTGCTCTTTGGACACACTTCAGCACCTCAATATCCTTCTTGTAGTGAGGGACCCAAAACTGAACACAGTACTCAAGGTGTGACCTCACCATTGCTGAGCACAGCAGAGTGATCACATCACTAGTCCTGCTGCCCACACTAGTTTTGATACAAGCCAGGAAGCTCTTGGCCTTCTCGGCCACATGGGCACACTGCTGCCTCATGTTCATCCAGCTGTCAGCCAATACCTCCAGGTCCTCTTCCACCAGGGAGCTTCCCAGCCACCTTTCGCCAAGCCTGTAGCATCGCCTGGGGTTGTTATGATGCAAGTGCAAGACCTGGCACTAAGCCATGTTGAACCACATACAGTTGGCCTTGGCCCATCTATCCCACCTGTCCAGATCTCTCTATAGAGCCTTCCTACCCTCAAGCAGATCACCACTCCTGCCCAAATTGGTATTGTCTGCAAACTTACCAAGGGTGTTCTTGATTTGCTTGTCCAGATCATCAATACAGATGTTAAAGAGAACTGGCCCTGAGTCCTGGAGAACACAACTTGTGACCAACCACCAGCTGGATTTAACTCCATTCACCATATATCTTTGGGTCTAGCCATCCAGCCAGTTTTCTACCCAGCAAAATGTACACCAGTCCAAACCATGAGCAGCCAGTTTCTCCAGGAGAGCACTTTGTGAAACAGTTTAAAATTATTTATTGAAGTCTAGGTAGGCAACATCCACAGCCTTTCCCTCATCCACTAATTGTGTCACCTTGTCATAGAAGATCAGGTTAATCAAGCAGGACCCATGCTGACTGGGTCTCATCATCTGGTTATATTATACATGCCATGTGATGGCACTCAGGGTGATTTGCTTCATAACCTTCCCTGGCACTGAGGCCAGGCTGACAGGCCTGTAGTTCCCTGGATCCTCCTTCCAGCCCTTCTTGTTGATGGGTGGCCGTCATATTTGCTAATCTCCAGTCATCTGGGACTTCCCCAGTTACCAAGAATGCTGATAAATGATGTAGAGTGGCTTAGTTAGCACTTCTGCCAGTTCTCTCAGTACCCTTGCGTGTTTGGTTTATATGGCAAGGTCTTGGTAGCAGTGAGATTACACGGTAGCTTCCAAGAGAAGCTTCTAGAAGCTTCCTCCATGTCTGGTAGAACCAATGCCAGCCAGCTCCAAGATGGACCTGAAACTTGCTAAGGCCAAGCGAATCAGCCACAGTGGTAGCACCCCTGTGATAACATATTTAAGAAGGGCAAAAAGCCTCCAAACAACACCAAAACCACTAGAGGCAGTTTGACCATGAGAGAGAGGAGTGAGAGTATGTGAAACAACTCTGCAGGCACACAGGTCAGTAAAGAAGGAGGGGGAGGAGGTTCTCCAGGAACTGCAGAGATTCCCCTGCAGCCCATGGAGAAGACCATGGTGAAGCAGGCTGTCCCTCTGTAGCCCATGGAGGATGATGGGGACTAGGGCTTCCACCTGAGCCCCATGGAGGACCCAACACCAGAGGAGATGGATGTCTGAAAGAGGCTGGGACCCTCTGGGAAGCCTGCACTGGAGCAAACTCCTGGAAGACCTGTGGAAGAGGAGCCCATGCTGGAGCAGGTTTGCTGGCAGGACTTGTGACCCTTGGTAGGAGGATTGACTGGGATAGTTCTGTCCACAGAAGAACATAATGTTCTGTCCACATCCTTTAAAAGTTACCTTCTTGACAGATGTATCCTAGAACCACCTCTCCTTCCCAATAAAACCATGGTCACACCCTCTTATAAATGTGTGGACATGCATGAAGCTACTCTCAGAATGAGCAGTTCCCCCAAAATGGAAATTGTGTTAAAGTGCAATGAATATTTCTGAGGGCCAAGAAGAACTGTGATGCAAAGGTCAGGATGGTTTCTTCTTAACAAAGCAGTGTAGACCTTTAGTAAGGGATGAAGGAATTCAAAGAACCATGCATGCAAAAAACACCTGATAGTTCCCCTGTAAAATATATCTTCATCTGCCCAGGACACTTTTCTAGAGGAAAGGGGGGACTCTCCTATAAATTTCCTCTGAAACGGGACTGAAGAACAGGTCTTCAGTGTCACCTCGTGGAACAGAGACAGTCTAAGCAGTCTGTCTCATGTCTCACAGGCAGTACTGGAGCGCCTCCTGCAATTTCTTGAGGGGGATGCACCAGGACAGAGAAAAAAACAAAAGCAGAACTCAACTTTTGAATGGAACAAATCCAAGCTATGAGGACAGGTATGTTTCTGTGGCCATCCAAATGGAAAAAGGCTGTTTAACTGCATCAGAGATCTCAGTGACAAGCAAGTTGTGGTCTCACAGCTCTGGGAAGATTTTCAGCAAGTGAAAGAGGTAGTAGAGACAGCTGCATGTACCCAGGCCTGTGGCAGGAAGTGTTGAGAGCTTGTTCTTTTTGTCCTGGCAACAGTTCAAGTGACTTAATGTATTCACAACAGCCAACTAGACCAATTTCCTGGAGGGCTGAAGCAGTAAGGAGGAGAAAACGATTTGACACAATGAAGGGAACAGCAGATGAAGATGCCCATCTTAACAACCGAAAATATAGCAGCACTGGTATTAAAAAGAATGATTAAAAATGAGAAATACACCTTTGTACTTGGTAACAACAATAATACAAATAAACATATTGAATAATACAGCATGGAACCAGGCAAATTTGTGAACAGGATGGAATAATGCTTTTCTTAGAAAAGGATTTGGGGATTCAGAAACTGCTCCACAATTCCAGGTAACCACTAGTCAGAATCATTAAAGTAAGCTAAAAAACTTTAATCAACCATAACTAGATGGTTCCCACCTTCAAACTCAGGTAAAAGCACATATAAATAAATCAAAAGTCTAAAGCATAGCCAGCTCGGTGGTCAAATAATCTTCTTCACAACATCAAAGAAATTGAGAAAAGAGTGGTGCATATAATTAGTAAAAAACTCACAATACCTTTATAAAAATGGCACCAAGAAATACTAAAAATGAAAGACCTGAGTAAATAAGCAACTTTATCTCATCAAGACAGAGTCCATTAAGCCACCATCAGCCATGCAAAAATAACTTTTGGACAATTCATAAATATGGACTATTTTTTTTTATTTGGAATGAAAGTAGGCTTTGAGAATACTTGAAAGTCCAGAAGTAGTTAGGAAATGTGAAATGAAATAAAATTGAAAATTAGTAAGACTGGGTCAGTAGGTGCCCAGATATTCTTTAAAATATTTCACCCTAAGTGTCGTGATGTTTGTTAAAGGACAAACCAGGAATCAGGCCCTTTAAGTGAGACCAGCTCTAGCAACTCAAAAGAAACAGTATTCTCTTTCAGTATTCTTTTTTGACAAGTAAGGACAATATTTTAGTGAGATATTAATATGACCCAATGTGCCAAAAAAAGCAATAGCCATAATGTTATTTATAGTGTATAACATCCTCTCTGGAATAGTATTAGATTTTTCAGAAGTAGAGCAGCATAGAGGAAGAGAAAGATAAAATCCGTCTCTTCAAAGCACATGAAAGAGGAGACATCACCTGGCACTGAAAAAACCACATGTTTTTGTAGAACTGTCTACCACTGTGTGGACTACGTACCACAGTGACTAAAGAAGGCTGAACTACTGCACAAAAACTGTCTCACTCTCTGACTTCTCTTGAAAGTGAAAACATGGTTCCCTTCATAGACTTTTTCCTTAGAAAACTGTATGCACACACACAATGTCCCAGAATGACTCAGATAGCAGGAAAACCTCTGTATGGAAGGCTAGTTCCCCCAACATTCAACATCAGATCTTGGATGTTGCATGGGAAGTAATTTGAGACATCTTACAGTCAGCTCAAGTTGTGCAAGTGGGGATTCTAGAGGTTTCCATTTAAGCTTAGCATTATGGTCTTCTCTTTGTCTCCCAGCACAGAGGAGGTAAGTTTTGTACACACTTTTTGTTAAGAAAAAAGATCCTTTGAGCTTTATATCCAACAGTGGCCAGAAGCGGATGCATGAAGAACAAGAGCAGGAGACAGAAAGGACACCTCCCATTTGCAACGTTCCAACTCTTAGACATCAGATCACGGACTTTGAATAGCATATCATTCTTTTGTCTTTACCTGGGAATCCTGAAGTTTTGACTGTAAAGACTGAGTCAGAGATGTCACCAAGACACTTTTCCAGTGTCTTTTGTCTCCAGATACCCTACCCCAGTCTGTAGTAGTCCCACATTTCTAGAGGTACATTATCAGCTAAAGAAAAACTATCTTTAGCTGATAATGTACCTCTAGAAGCCTTTGTAATGCCCTTCAGATCTCTTGTCAGATTCAACTCCAGAAGCACTTTGTCTTTCTTAACCCAATCCCTTCATGATTGAACATGGTCTCTATAACCCTTCCAGATCATCCTCCCTGCTTCCACCTTTTATATATTTGCTTTTTATTTATGAGTTTATTCAGCACCCCTTATTCATCATTTTGGCCTCCTGCCAACTTTGCTTGACTTACTGCTTTGTAAGGATGAACCATTCTTGAGGTTGAAGGAGCTAATATCTGAAAATCAATCAGCTCTCCTAGACGTCTCCTCTGTCCAGGACCATAACCCATGGGATTCTTTCAAGCAGATCCCTGAAGAGTCCAAATTTTGCTCTCCTGACGTCCAAGGCTGTAGCCCTGTTTCATGCTTTGCTTCCTTCTATCTGGATCCTGAGCATGATCACTGCATCTGAGGCTGCCCCTGACCTTCACATCCATCACCAATTCTTCCTCATTTCCAAGTAGGAGGTCCAGATCCTCAGTCACTTGTGTCATCAAATTCTCATCAGTATACTCCAGAAGACTGCTCAATTGCTTGTGCCCCGCTGTTCTGTCCTGCTAGCAGACATTTGGCATGGTTCATTCAATGGAGACTTCTACTGATGGGCACAGACTCAACTTGCCTCTCCTTTGTTAAAAAAGACAGGAGTGATTGTTGAAGCTGCAGGGTATTGGAGACCAAGTCCATCTCTTGACATCAAGGTCCAGATAGTGGTAATTATGCAGAAATTGATGATGATGAAGGATTTGATCAACCTGCAGCAGCTCCTTTACTCTTTAATAGCCAATTCCATGGGTACAGTGCCTCAACCTCACAAAGAACAATCATTTTACCTAATCATCCTACCTAAAATATCATAAAAACTTCCTAAGACACAGGTGACCTCCAGACACCAACTCTAAGAGCCCAGAACAGGCACATTCATCATGTTCATGAACCTTGAAACCAAATTCAAGTAGACAGCTTCCTGCAGCATAGAAGGATTTCCACAAATGGTTTGAAATAGTACTAAAAGTATTGATTTTTTTTGGTTCCACTTTCTATCCACCTTAACTCCATGAGACTTATCAGAGGTGTCTTGGATTCCCAAGGTTTTGCCCTATAATTCACCAGTTTTAGTCTTACTTTAGACCATTCTTTGAAAGACATGTAATGTTTCTTCATGTGGTATGTTGGGACAGAAACCACTTGAGAAGTCACGTGACTGTCTGTATAATCTAAAATTCTGTGTAGTGGAAAAGAAGGAAGATAGAGTTTTTGTAATGACTTGTGTCACTGTGTTGGGTGGCTGGAGTACCACAATGCTATAAACAACATAGGGCCCTGTACAAAAACCTAAAGACGGAAAAAAGGCAATATATTTTTGGGAAGAAGTAGGATGGGTGACTGAAATGATTAAGGAGACAACTACAACATTCTTTTCATATTTCTGTTTATCCTAGAAATATAGAACTCATAGAGTTTCTTTAAAAATATGGAAGAAAGGGAGAACTTGCATATTCTGTACTTAATCAAGCTATCTGACATAATTTAACTATTCAATTATTGTTTTTTCCCTTTCTAGTTTTTGGAAGAAAATGTGGCTCTTTATAAACTTCAGGTGTTTCACACATGGATAATGAGAACAAATATCTGGCTTTTCATCTCCTGTTTTACCATGCTTTTGAATACCACGAGGAAGGAGGCATTTCTTTGAATAAGCATTAGCAGTGTGAGTACAGATAAGCTTATATTTGGAAGTGGGACTACTCTCACCGTTGAACCAAGTAAGTACCATTTTTTATCTCCAAAAAAATATGTTAAAATTAAGTTGGGGAGAGGACAAAGGAATCTAATTGTTTGGGTTCACTGTAAGAACTTTCTGCTGCAATATTCCCTAGAATGCACTGTCTCCAGACAGGGTTTCAAGCTGAATCCTCAGCTTGTGTCTGCTTAGGAAGGCTTTCACAGGACCAACTTGGCTACCTCTGCATACCACCACTACTCCATGATCCCCCAAACACGTAGTGTGCACTATTTAAATTTAACACGTTACAACTTATTCCCAGTCGGGATAGTACTCTGGTCACATTTACTGTCAAGTGTCCTATCATCCAGTTGATTGTTATTGCCTCATTTTGAGCAGGAATGCACAGATCAGTGATGATCTGACAGTAGAGAGAAGTTTTGAGCCAGATCTTTAGCTCTCTGGTATGAGAAGTTAGTTTTTGACACTGGCACCACACTTGGACTGTCATCAAGTAGGTAATTCCATGGGCATGGAGACAGAGGAGGAAGGACTTAAATTTTCCCAGTTGCCTGATGCCTAAGACTACTTAGAGTTAAGGAAAATTGGTTACCAAGTTGCTTAGGCTTTGAAAATGCAGGTGTGGTGAGTAGGGATTGTACATAACTATCTGTATTTGAAATTTTGTGATTTACAAAACAGGTGGAGGTCACCCCAAGCTTTTCTGTATAACTGTGCATGTTGGGGCAGCAAGAGAATTTTTTAGGTTGATCTTTGCTATCCTCAACATCCAGGTGCATATCTGGTGCAGATTTGTTATGTTGCTTCCAGAGGTCTGCCTGGTTTTAGTGCTGCAAAAATGTCCCATATAATTTTACATACCTAAAACATCCTGCTCTTATTCCAGAAATGCACGAGGCTCCCTTAGGTGCTGTCTAATATCTCTCCAGGTCTGTAGGATATCTTGCATGGGAATAAATGTCTATTTTGGAGCAATTTAAGTTAACTTTAAATTCTAAAGGGTCAAAGGATTGCAAAGTTTTCTGAAGTAAGATCTGTTCTAACCAGCAAATCCTCAGTTGTAAATATAGGGCCAGAAGAAACTGTCAGGTTTCAGTATTTTAACGTCCGCCTACATTGATCTAAAGATTATATTTCTCAAAAAAAGTAGTAAAATATCCCATAGAGCATAGTAGAGTGTATCAAGAAACAACAGCCACTGAAACACAGTCTGAAAGGTGGCAGGTGGAAGATTGAACAATGGTATTGCCATTTCAGACATTTACAGAAATTCTGATATGATACTCTTGTTTCTCATATAAAGGATCGTATATGTGTTTTTAAAAAAGTTTTGTGTCTTGGGTTCTTCTGCTGGCAAGAAAAGATTTCTTTCTCCTCAGCTGAAGGTAGCATGTGGCTCATTGACTGCAACAAGGTGCTCCTGGTTTAAGGAAACTTTTACAGTACATTACTCAAATTTCTAAAACATCTTCACTGAGTTTCCCACAACCTGGGTTAGAAAACACATAATTTCACACACACAAAAAAGGGTATTAGCTTTGTCTTCTCTACTGTGAAATGCTTTATATCATTCTTTCTCTACCTTTCCTGCCTGTCTATCCTCTCTGACATCCTGATTCAAAATTACATGAAACTTCAGATGAGTGAAGTTATGATGCTGTTCAATGATTGCTCTTTTTCTAGCTAAGGATAGGATGATATTTTCAAAGCTGTACAAAGACTTTAGGATTGAGTTTGAATGTAAAAGATAATAGGCCTTAAGCATCTAAGTCACACAATGTCTGTCAAAATAAGTTGAAAACAAATTTTCCAGAATTTGAGCAACCTGACCCTTTTGTTGTTAAATTTGAATTTATTTGGGAGATACTAATATGCATTTTAAGATGGCTGCATTTTCAGGTAATGCAAAATGGTGGGACTCAGTTCTGACTTCTGGGGTCTGATAAAGAAATAATTCTGCTTTATTAACTGCTGTTGCACTCTGTACACTTCTTGCTGAAGATCTTTCCCAGTGAGTTATGCCAAAGAAGCAGCTTGCTGGTATACTGGCTGCTGGAAACACTGAAGATCAGAACACATAAAAAGCCTTTAAAGATCTTCTCAGATAACAAAGAATGCACAGGACTAACAGGTTCTGGCAAAACCATATTACAGCACCTGGAAAGGAAGTGTATGTAGGAGGAATAGAAAAAAGTAGCCTTTTTTGATTTATGGATTATAACTGTGTGTTACTGCTGCGCTTGTCTTTGGGAAGGGGACTCAACTGACCGTGGAGCCAAGTAGGTATTCTTTATGCATGAATCTTTTCTGAGTTGTTGTTATTTTGATTTTCTCTTTTTTTTTTCTTCCTCCTCCAGTCATGCTTTAAAGTCACTAGTTAGACTTCAAGCTTTCTATATACAGCAATTAGACAATTTAGGTATAAAGAACCATGCCGATCCCACTTCTCAGGAGCTGCCAAAGAATTTGGGCTCTGCAAGGGCAAATCCTGTATGCTATCATTCTGAATTTCTTTGGGACCTAAAATCTATCCACTTACTCAGGCATCTTAATAAGCTTTTCATAGTAACTGTTAGGTTTTAAAGTCATGCTTGGACAGTCTAAAGGGAACTAAAGTTTCTCTAGAGGTTAAAATTTAAATTCCTAATACTTTTTATTCTGTCAGTTAGACAGCACTGAGGAGAGAAGGGTAACATATGAAAGCATTAAATAGAATCTTATGCAATATTTCCATACTAGTTTAATCTCATTCAAAGTATGGGTTAAACTGAATTGGTCAAATTAACTCAATTAACCTTTATTAATAGAGCCAAGCCATGAGGTTATAGCAGAGTACTATTTGGCTTTCACCTCAGTTTTTCAGTATTGGGGCCAAGGTGCTGGAGAGAGTAAAATCAGAGCCCCTTCACAGAATCACAGAATCACTAGGTTGGAAAACACCTTTGATATTATTGAGTCCAACCATACCAGTCCTCTACTAAACCATGTCCCTAATCACCTCATCTACCCATCTTTTAAATACATTCAGGGCTGGTGACTCAACTGCCTCCCTGGGCAGCCTGTTCCAATGCCCGATAACCCTTTCAGTGAAGAACTTTTTCCTAATGTCTAATCTGACCCTGCCCTGGTGCATCTCGAGTCTGTTCTCCCTCGTCCTATCACCTGTCACATGGGCAAAGAGAAAAACACCCATCTCTCTACAACCTCCTTTCAGTTAACTGTAGGCAGTGATAAGGTCACTCAGCCTCCTCCAGGCTAAACAACCGCAGTTCCCTCTGCTGCTCCTCATAAGATTTGCTCTCCAGCCCCTTCCCCAGCCTGGTTGCCCTTCTCTGGACACACTCCAGGACCTCCATGTCTTTCTTATAGTGAAGGGCCCAAAACAGAACACAGTTTTTGAGGTGTGGCCTCACCAATGCTGAGTACAGGAGCAAAAACTTTGAAAAAATATCCTGTGATGAACAAAATGTTAGACCTGAGGGATCATTTGACCAGACTGCAAGGCAGTTGCCATGCAAAATTCAAAGCCTAATGCAGTTCTTTTTAGCAAAAAGACTCATTAGGATGCTTCTGTCAAATTGGACATGTAAATATTTTTTGGTATGTCTGATAGCCTTTAATAAGCAGAGCCCTTTTTGGCAAGGAAGTATGGTAGGGGATTCCCTTCAGTGTAATGTTTTGCAATTCACGTTGCTAATCTTGTCCTGACATTGGTATGTGGAATGTCCCTAGTTTCTCCACCTGTCCTGAGGGCAAAGCCTTTTTTTAATTGTTTTAAATCATGATACCTTAATAATTTCTTGTCTACTAAATTATTTTGAGACTGTTTCTTTAAAAGACATCCCCTTCAAGTTTAAGCAATTTTATTTCATTATGTGTATGTCTTACAAGAAATTCCCAGAGAAGGCTGTTGTTATATAGTTGAAATTCAGGCTTTTGCAGTTCTCAGGCCTTTGTCATGTGCTGCTTGGAATTGAGGATTCAACTCTAAAATTAATTAAAAACTGAAACAATGCATCTAAATGTTTCAGGGGAACACTTCTGAAAGATGCATGAAAGAGCAAGGATCCCTAATCCTGTGAAAACGTGTTAGCATCTTTTAGATTCTTTCAAAATTCCAGTTCTCGGACACATTTTTCATGCCTACAAGTTTCTTGGTATCTTAACCCTAAAGGACTACCACTAAAGTGATACACTAGTCTAAGGAAGATTGTAAGACTTGTCCAAGGACATCAAGTTCATAGGCCTCACGGTATTCTTCCCTTCAAATCAGTTTATTATATAAATTCTGCATTATATTTCACAGAATCACAAGGTTGGAAAAGACCTTTAAGGTCATCAAGTCCAACCGTTCCTGTCCTACGCTAAACCATATCCCTAAGTACCTCATCTACCCATCTTTTAAATACATTCAGGGCTGGTGACTCAACTGCCTCCCTGGGCAGCCTGTTCCAGGCCCTGACAACTCTTTCAGTAAAAAATTTTTTCCTAACATCCAATCTAAACCTGCCCTGGCACAGCTTCATGCCATTCCCCCTTGTCCTATCACCTGTCACCTGGCTGAAGAGACCATCACCTATCTCTCTACAACCTCCCTTCAGGTAGTTGTAGGTGGTGATAAAGTGTCCCCTCAGCCTCCTCTTCTCCAGGCTGAACACCCCCAGCTCCCTCAGCCGCTCCTCAGAGGATTTGCCCTCCAGCCCCTTCACCAGCCTTGTTGCCCTTCTCTGGACTCGCTCCAGGACCTCCATGTCCTTCTTGTGGTGAGGAGCCCAGAACTGGACACAGTACTCGAGGTGTGGCCTCACCAATGCCGAGTACAGGGGCACAATCACTTCCCTAGACCTACTGGCCACACTATTTTTGATACAAGCCAGGATGCCATTGGCCTTCCTGACCACCTGGGCACACTGCTGACTCATATTCAGTCTGCAGTCACCCAACACCCCCAGGTCCTTCTCTGCCTGACAGCTCTCCAGCCAGTCCCCCCAGCCTGTAGCGCTGCATGGGGTTGTTATGTCCCATGTGCAGCACTCGACACTAGGCCTTGTTAAACTTCATCCCATTGGTCTCAGCCCATCAGTCCAGTCTGTTCAGATCCCTCTGAAGGGCCTCCCTCCTCTCAGGCGATCAACACTTCCTCCTAGTTTAGTGTCATCTGCAAACTTACTGAGGGAGCATTCAATCCCTTCGTTGAGATCACTGATAAAGATGTTGAACAAGACTGGACCCAGGACTGAGCCCTGGGGGACGCCACTCGTGACCGGCCTCCAGCTGGATTTTGTTCCATTCACCACCACCCTTTGGGCTCGGCCATCCAGCCAGTTTAACCCAGCTGAGGGTCCACCTGTCCAGGCCATGGCAGCCAGTTTCTCAGTCAGAATGCTGAGAGAAACGGTGTCAAAGGCTTTACTGAAGTCCAGGTAGACCAATTTATATATAAATATTTCTAACTGCCCCTGGGGCTGTGGGGTTAACAATATGGCACAGGACATGGATGAAAAAGGTCACACTTTTTGAAGCAGGTGCAATATTTTTTGTAGAACTAAGTACCAATCTTATTCTCTTTTCATTCTTTCCAGACTAGGTTGGAATGTCTTATACCATGTGCAGTTTCTAGTGGGGAAAACATCCCCCACAACTGAAAATTCTTGACTTTAACAGAAACTCCTGGAAAAATGGAGACAGGCAATTCACAGTCTTCTGATTGCTTCTGTCCTACTTTGCTATCTTAATGACAAAAATCCTTTTTGCATCTGAGCATTTGTTATTGAAAAGACCAACCTTGTCCCCCACTCCAGAAACGGAAATACTTCTTTGCCCTACCACTCTTGCTATGGGTAGACCTTTTAGCTGCATCAGAAGATTTAGTGGGGAGGGATGATAAAGGAAAAGCAGTTATTCCCTCATGTATCATGTATATGCAAAACAGGAATTGTTGAGAAAGTTGAATAATATGGAACAGGAAGCATCTAAGTTCTCTTTTCATTTGCAATTCCCTTATAAAAGAAAGAATTCACATATAGGCACAAACTTTGGCAAAAGAAAGCCTAGAATCCTGTGGAATTAAACTTCCTATAAAAAAAAAACCTACTTGCATACATGCTTTCTGACTTTGATCTGATCTTTTCAAAGCAGTGGCAAGAAATAATGACAAAGGCAGTTAGTAATTAATACTAGTCATTACTCACACCTGGAGTATATATGACCTTTAGGTGATTTAGCACTCAGGCAAGCTTGCAAGCAAATGAAATCATGCCAAACAACACTTTTCTTCACAGGCAGTCAAACAAGTTCTGTCCCAGAAGTCATTGTGATGAAATCAGAGAAACTGGAAGGAGGCAGCACTGTGAGAGCAGCTTGTTTGGCAAGGAATGTCAGTACAAAGAACATCAACATGAAGATGACCTCTGAGGATGTTGTATATGAGCAGAGTACACCCATTTTGACATCAGATGGATTGTACAACAGTATTAAGGTGGTTGGTGTGACAAAAGGCACAGAGGTGAACTGCAGTGCCACAATCAATGACAAGACTTATGAATCCAGTACAGTGGGGACAGGTACAATTTTGTAGTACAGCTGTAACTGCAGGCAGTGTCTTCTAACTCTTGCTATTTCTTCAGATAGTAAGCATTGACCTGGGTAGCCAACAGAAATGGGAAAGATATCTGGTGCTATAGCAGGTAGAGCTGAATGATATTTTAAAGCATCTAAAATAAATTAACTGTTTAACCGTTTGCTTTGTTTTGAGAGGGAGGAAGATACAATCATTTTTTATTTTTAAATGTACATTTACTTACTAAATCACCACACAGCAGCAAACCTCCTAGAGCACAGCCTTTCTAAAAACAACAAAAAGTTAAAGTGGAGGTTTGTTATTTGTTTGTTTTTTTCCTAAATAACTTTTTATATTTTGAGGGATTGTTTTTGTGAAAGCTCATTCAAATAGTAAAAACAAAACAACACAGGAATTCTTTGTTTCCTGCAATTGCATGGAGAAATTTTCTCCTCACTTTAATATTATCTGAGCCTCAGACTATATTGCCCACAATTTCCTATGGGAAGTATCATACAAACATTTTTTTTAATCCTGTTTTAAAATTTGTATATAGTTTATAATGCCTTTTTTTTTTTTTAAATTATGCTACAGAAGAGGAGGTTGAAGAACAAGTAATAGTGAAGGTTTGCAACACCACAGATACCTCTACACAAGGTTAGTTACCTAAATATATTGTGAAGTTATGTTACTCTGTTAGGGGTAAATGCATGGAAAAGTATTTTCTCAGAGGTAGACAAATCAGCATATAATATATTCATCAAACACAGTCTGCTTTTTCAGGGTAACTAGTTTAGTAATTGACAAGCAACAGGAATGAAAATCCAATCTAGATGGACATCCTCCTCCCCTGTTATTACCATGTTTATCTATCACCTATTCCTTTGCTGCTGTTTCTTTCCCTGAAAGAAACCTCTGTTTTTTTTCTGCTTTCTGCCAATAACAAAATCTAGACCATAATCTCTCACATCTTTTCTCTAAACAGACACTGAAGTGGAGAAAACAAACATGCTGTCGATGACTGTGTTGGGTTTGAGGGTCCTGCTAGCAAAAAGTATTGCCTTCAATACACTCATGAGTATCAAGTTGTTTCTTTTCTGAGGTAAGGAAGCACATAGCCTGATCTGTAGAAATACTGGAAGTACATGCCAGGAATGACTGCCTGTACATTTCTTTAAGCCCACAAGCAATGATACCTGTCATCTGCTCCTGTTTCCTTTAAATATCTCTTGTGCTTCTGTGGAAAAAACCAATGACTCCAACAAAAACTAGTATAATAAACAACTTACAACCCCCTCCTCCCTTCCCAAACCAAAAAGTAAACAACTTCTTTCTGTATCCAAAGCTCAGTTCTTGGTGGCTGGTCCCCAGATTTTCTTTGCAGCAAACTTGCTTTGCCAGAGCAACTCAAGTATTACCAGAAGTGCCTAAAAGATACCTCATTGACTATTTCAATTGGTAGAGCACACATCCAGGAGAAAAGTCAAGACAAATAAAGAGTCAAAACAAGGATCCGAAAACACAAAAATGTGAGGTAGTGGGAGAAAAGAGAGGAGGGGGGAGGATTTTTAAATTAAGCTATGCAAAGAGGCCTAAAATATAGTCTAGCCTAAGTTTTGTGAGTCTACCTGACAGCTATCAAACAGATTAAAACACACTTTGCTCTTCCAGGCAGTGGGGAAGGAGGGCAGCCACAATCTGAAGAACATCTGTACCAGCAGCACAACGGGGTAAACAGCCAATGTAAACTGCTGACAACAGTGATCCAGAAGACATCACAGCACCTTCCCCTTAAGATATTTTATACTGTTGAATCTTTTCTAGCTAGTTTATTTAGTTCAAGAGTTGTAACTGCTTTTGCTATTTATTTTTTCTCTGTGAACTGAGGAGGGTGTATTTTTCTCATTCCTCTGATAAGTAGAAATTGATCTCCCCACTCTTCTAGCATCCAAGCTGCCTCAATAGTTGTGAAAAATGCAGTCCCCAGTATAGATATATAACCCTTTTAAAACACCTGGTGTGCTGCATTTCTGTCTGTAGAACTAATGTATTAGTGCTGAGAAAATTCAGGCACAGTAGATGATATTTATAGCTTTAATGTTTTTTAGATAGCTTTAATAATAATTTTCTAGAGTATATGGGAAGCCTTGTGTTGTATCTGAAGTGATTCAATTGAACCCGATAATGGTCAACCATCAAAACATTTCTTTATTACACCTGTATTTCTTTTGCAAAGTGTTTAACACATGCATTTAGGCTACTGTAGTAGCAACCAAATTAAAGTTTTACCAAGCAAAAATGCTGTAGTTTGTTCTGTGGTCTTTATTCTGAATTTGGGATGGAGATTGCTGAAATCCAACTGTCCTGATGACCAGCAAGATTAGAAGTACAGCTTTGATAACCTTGATTTCCTGTTGACTGACTGTCTTTTTTAGACTTTGTACACAGATATGGAGATTCTCTTTGGCACATTAAAAAGCTTTGAGAGGACCATGGATTCTAGACTTAGATTCAAATGAGGTCTGGTCTTTCATATCACTTTGAAGAGACTCCAGAAACATATTTTGCACCATAGCAAAAAATGGGCATATGTCTAAGGAGACATCAGTTAAGAGAGAGCTTGATATGAGCATGAGGAAGAAAAATGCACATATCAGAAGAGAAGAAAACATGCTGGTTTTTTCCACTCATTGCTACTAGGAAGGGGTCAACAGGAAATAATGTATGGTGGTTTGATGGAGTGATAGTTTCCATGGCAACCCGAACCTGGTTGTTATTCTAAGAGACCCTGACACACACATTCGCCAACTCATTTTTCTCTCACAAGCAACAGACAGGATGCTGTGGTCAACATTTATGACTAAGTTACGCTATTCAAGATTAACTCCCCCTTCTTCAGAAAAACAAGTTAACCACATCCTGAAAGGGAAATAAGACTTTTCACATACTGAGTTACTGCTTGCTTTAAGACAGCCTCTAAAGAATGCATAGTAGGGTCTGTTTAAATAATCTTTGTCAGGTTAGTCCCTTAGGCCCTGCAGGCAAATAAAGGAAGACCCTCACCATATACAGAAGTGAAATTTGCATAGAAAATCTGAAAACAGTGAAATGCTTTTTAGTGTATTCTACCACCATAATGTAAATCAGGAGGAGCCATTCACTAGTATCTTTATCCTGATTTTCTCGTGACACCCTAAATCTTTTTATCTTGCATTTCTCTTCCCAGTCTCTCAGGCGGGACTCAGACTATGTGTCTCTGTATAAATCAAGGACTGACATTCTCCTGAGTAGTCTTTGGCTGTGCCTGAGAGATTTGGCAGACTTGCAACTGCATAAGCAAAGAGAAGGATCTACAAATGTGTGATTATTGAAGGACTGATGGGCTGAGACCAATGGGATGAGGTTTAACAAGGCCAAGGGCAGAGTGCTGCACATGGGACATAACAACCCCATGCAGCGCTACAGGCTTGGGGGAGACTGGCTGGAGAGCTGTCAGGCAGACAAGGACCTGGGGGTGTTGGGTGACTGCAGGCTGAATATGAGCCAGCAGTGTGCCCAGGTGGCCAAGAAGGCCAATGGCATCCTGGCTTGTGTCAGAAATAGTGTGGCCAGTAGGTCTGTGGAGGTGATTGTGTCCCTGTACTGGGCATTGGTGTGACTGCATCGAGTACTGTGTCCAGTTCTGGGCTCCTCACCATAAGAAGGACATGGAGGTCCTGGAGTGAGTCCAGAGAAGGGCAACCAGGCTGGTGAAGGGGACGGAGGGCAAATCCTCTGAGGAACGGCTGAGGGAGCTGGCGATGCTTAGCTTAGAAAAGAGGAGTCTGAGGGGAGACCTTATCACCACCTACAACTACCTGAAGGGAGGTTGTAGACAGTTGGGTGATGGTCTCTTCAGCCAGGTGACAGGTGATGGGACAAGGGGGAATAGCATGAAGCTGTGCCATGGCAGGTTTAGATTGGATATTAGAAAAAAATTTTTTACTGAAAGAGTTGTCAGGGCCTGGAACAGGCTGCCCAGGGAGGTGGTCTTTTCCAACCTTGTGATTCTGTGATTCTATGATAACATTTACTCATAAAGAAATCTATCATCCAGATCAAGTTATCAGTCTCTGTTGTTTCAACAAACACATTGGCACAGGACATTGGAGCTCTCATTTCCATCACAGAGATTCATGACCTGAGTGATACCTCCATGGTCAATTTTTTCAGACCTCCCTGTGCACCACTGGGAAATTAGTTGGTATAGGAAGATCCGTGCCCTCACTAACCCTCTAAAATGTCAGTCATCTGAGTCTCCGTTTCCTCAGTCTCAGTCAAAAAAGAAGATAAACTGATGTCTTTGAGAATATGGTTTGAAGTCTTCAGACCTGTGGATCATAAGCAGGAGGAAATACCCATCCATCAGAGAGTCTATCACTCACCCAGAGTGAGCAGAATTAATTCCCATTGGAGTGGGCTAGTCTGTCACTCCCCTAAGACTTTATTTCAGGTCAGAGTATGTGAAAAGAAACCTGTGTCACAGTAGGCCAAAATAATGTTCCTGAGACATGGTGTCAAAGATGGATACTGAAGACAGACCAGGTATCCTCTAATACTGATTTTAATTTGAGTTTGGAAAGATTCTGTAGCCCCTCTGTCCTACTTTCTGTCATTGTGACTTCCTGATTAACCTCCCACTAGCAGTGGTTTTTCACTTTACAGTTGCAAATCTATAATTTGAACCAGACCATGCATCTTAAGAAAATAGGAGAATGTCATTGTTTGCAGAAGAAAATCTGTAATGGAGTTTTGTACAGGCCAACAGCAAGAGTGTGTTGGTGTGTCTAATTTCACAGAAGAAGGAAGAGTCTGCAGCTCTCCCAGCTAATATGAGCTAAGGGAAAGGTTTTGTAGAGAAATTGTGCTCCATTATAGCATATCCTCTGTTAAAACCAGCACCTTGGGATTTAGGGTTATCCCTAAGTATGAAAAAACCATGTTGTTCTGTAAGACATCCAATGATACCAGAATAAATGAGGATGATGATAAGCAGAACTCTTTAGTACAAAAGCTTTTGTCCTAAAATTGAGAATGCCCTGGGGACATCTTATAGCAGTCTTCCAGTTCTTAAAGGGGCCCACAAGAAAGCTGAAGAGGGTCTTTTTTACCAGAGCATGTATAGGTATCACAAAGGATAATGCCTTTAAGCTACAAAGAGGGTATATTTAGATTAACTATTAGGATGAAATTCTTCCTTGTGAGGAAGGTACAAGTTTCCCAGAGAAGCTGTAAATGCTCCATCCCTGGCAGTGTGCAAGGCGAGTTGGATGGGGCTTTGGACAACCTGGTCTAGTGAAGGGTGTCCCTGCCCATGGCAGGGGGTTGGAACTAGATGATCTTTAAGGTCTCTTCCAATGTAAACCATTCTATGATTCTATATGTCAGTGTTTTTAATAGTACTGTACAGATTTATGTCTATATTTGATTGTGTTCAGACTGCCTTTGAATATCTCCACCCCTGGAGATATTCAAAAGCCATCTGGACATGCTCCTTGGCAAACAACTCTAGGGAGTTCTGCTTGCACAGGTGAGAGCAGATGACCTCCAGAGATCCCTTAAAACCTTAATCATTCTGTGTTTCTGTGATTGTGGAATCATAGAATGGTTTGGGTTGGAAGGGACCTCAAAGATCATATAGTTCCACCCCACCCTGCCATGGGCAGGGACACCCTTCACTACATCAGGTTGCCCAAAGCCTCATTCAGCCTGGCCTTAAACACTTCCAGGGATGGGTCTTCCACAACCTCTCTGGGCAACCTGTTTCAGTGCATCACCACTGAGGCACTGAAATAATTTCTTCCTAACATCTAAACTATACCTACCCTCTTTCAGCTTGAAACCATTCCCTCTTGTCCTATCACTACACTTCATGATGAACAGTACCTCTCCCACTTCTCTGTAGGACCCCTCTAAGTATCAGTAGGCCATCCAGAAGCTGTTTCATCAACTGGAGAGTCAGGGAGTGATCAGCAGTACCTGTTCACTTTTTAACAGTCCAATATGGCCAGTGTGGAATTCCAATGGAGAGTGGAGGCTGACAGTAGATTATAATGGCCTGAACGAAGTCACACTGCCCATGAGTGCTGCAGTGTCAGACATGCCAGAACTCCAGTCTGAACTGGAGTCAAAAGCAGCCATGAGTTATGCCACAATTGACATTGAGAATGCTTTCTTCTCAATTCCTCTGCAGCAGAGTACAAGCCACAGTTTGCTTTCACTTTGAAGGGAACTCAGTGCACCTGGCATTGTTGGCCCCAGGGGTGGAAACACAGCCCCACCATCTGGCATGGACTGAACCAGACTGCATTAGAACAGGGGATGAAGCCCCAGAGAACCTGCAATACATTGATGACATCACTGTATAGGGCCACAGACCAGAGGATGTTTTTGAGAAAGGAAAAAAGTCCAAATCCTTTTGAAAGCTGGTTTTACTATAAATCAAGGGGCCTGCAGAAGTGCTGATAACACAGTGATGTTTTAATTGTTGCCAGGAAGTCAAGGACTTTTCAGCTGTTCACGTTTTCCTACTAATGAGAAGGAGGGGGGTGCACCCAGGAAGCTGGGAGGGGACACAGCCTGGACAGGTGACCCAAACGGGCCAAAGAGGGTATTCCATGCCAATTATGTCATGCTTAGCATAAAAGGGGGCTGGTGGTGGGAGGAGAACACAGCTCCAGAATGTGTGGTTTTTGAGAACAGGGCCTGACCTTTGAGGTTTGGTGAGAAACTGCATTGTGTATCACCAGTTTTGTATCTTGCTATAAAGTCCTATTATTGTTCTATCTCTCTTTCTCTGCTGTCCCACTATACTATCCTTATCCCAACCTGTGAGGTTTAGCTTTTTTTGAGGTTCTTTTTCCTTCCTGACCCTTCCTCCTTGCCCTCCCCCACTAATTCCCCAAACACACCATCTTAGAGAGCAAGCTGCTGTGTGGTGCTTGGCTCTTGGCTGGGGCAAAACCATCACAGATGCCATGTGATATTTTTGTCATACCCAGAACACTTGCCTAGAAATATCCAAGAAGAAAGACCAGGTTAGGAGTACAGTTACTTGTTAGGAGAAATAAATTGCACGTTAACAGTTCATTTCAGTAAGGGAAAAAAAAGCAACTTATCTTGCCCTATATTTGTCCAATATAGTGGAGAGGAGCACTAACACAGTCAAATAAAGCACAAGAAGATAAAATAAGTCATTAAAACCTTAACAAAAGACAAAACTGTAGCATGGGATTTGAGAAACAGTGATAACAGTAACACTTAGCCCAAGGGCTTGGGTATTTTTCTTTGCCATTGCTCACAATGAGAGATGGAGAAGAACTGAACCTCAAAGTTTCACTATTGCTGGTGTGAGGCAGACTGTAAAGAGTTGAAGCCCATAGCTCACGAGGGAAGTTTGTTCTGAGGAAAACCAGAGGAGATTTTGTGGATAGGCAGCAGAAATTCAGTTAATGTGGCAACTCAAGTTTACAAAGGCTGTACAAAATCTGAAATTTATCAAAGACAATGGAAGCAATGTCTTATTAGACAGAGAAAGAGGTGAAGCACCTTCGAAACATACAAAAATACTCAGGTTTCATGGTGTCTTGACATGATTACAAGAAGCAGTATCACTACTATTACACAAAGGGCACTGTATTACACTATATCACCTATGTTATCCACCAACTTAATTTTCTCATGGATGTGTATATGGGAGAATAAGATTTGTCCAGTTTAAGGATAGTAGTTATCCAAAGGTGTAAACGAGCATTGTTACAGCACAGAAAATTATTCTAAAATTACTGCTAATGACTGTGGTTTGATCTTTCCCTCCTGTGTATCTGACTACACTGTTTTTGCCTAAGGGAGTATTCTTCAACCTTAAGTCTGGCCTATGATTAAGAAATTGCTGCCAACACTGTTGTTTTCAGAATAAGAACAACCCTCAGACACCCGTTCCCCCTAAGTAGAAGCTTGCTCTTAAGTCCTGCCAAACAGTATTTTTTCTCTAGCCAGTGTCAGAGGCTGTAAACATCCATCCCCACATGCAGGTGTCTATATCCAAGCTGCAGACTCTGTGGACTTCTATCTTTCTTTTCTTGTGATGGCCATTATGATGCTTCCCTCTCTGTTCTCAACTCTGGTCTTAAGGACCTATCAAACAGGTCTGGATCATGCTAAGTCACACAAAAAATGTGCCTGCCTCAGGGTGTTAGGAAATTTTCATCTTTGTAGGTAAAGGTCATGAGTCTGTCAGACTAGGAGTCTGAATGCCTTGAAGTTGTTCATGTTCAGTATCTCGTCAAGTATTCTTTGCAATTGCTGTTGTGTTTTGGGGATTTGTTTGACTTAAGTTTCTGATTTACACCCTTTTTTCTTTTAATGAAGACCTAGGAAACTGAAGTAATAAAAAAAAAAACGTTCATCTGATACATACCAGTCAGCAGCATGTGCATAACTCCTGAAACTATAATTGAAGTCTACTTGAAGTTACAGACATTAATGGTGGTGAAAATGACAAAGTGTATGGTTTCCTGGATAAATTTAAAAGTACTTGTGAAGGATTCCATTAATATACCCTCAAAAATGCTCACCCAAGCAATGAGAATCAACAAGGCAATTCCTTCAATAATGAAATTCCACAAGATTTTCTCAGAATGAGTGCTCAAAGGTGTCTTCCCTCTTTCTCTGCCGTGTGTCAAAAAGGGATTTGTGAATGAAACCTGCCTGCCACCTGCAGAACAAGTTGCAGCTTTTTTCTCTAGCAAAAGGTAGGAAAAAGTCTGATGATCAGGTGCTTATTCTTATTGAAAGTAAGCTGCTTGCCTGCACTTCTCCCTTTGCCTCCTACTTTCCAATACCAACCCCTTTTCAGTAGTCTGTGGAGATAGGACAAGGGGCAATGGCTGTAAATTGGAGCACAGGAAGTTCCGCACCAACATGCGGAAGAACTTTTCCCCAGTGAGGGTGACAGAGCCCTGGGACAGGCTGCCCAGGGAGGTGGTGGAGTCTCCTTCTCTGGAGATTTTCAAGACTCGTCTGGACGCCTGTCTGTGCAATATGTGCTAGGGAGCCTGCTTTGGCAGGGGGTTGGACCCAATGATCTCTTGAGGTCCCTTCCAACCCCTACAATTCTGTGAAGAGACAGGATGGCACTTTTAGAAAAAACAGCTGAAATTTCAGCATATAAAGTCCCCAGAAGTCCAAACCAGATGCAATTAAAGACATAAGCAGATGAGTCACAGCATCTCTTGGGGATGGTCCCTTGTAGCATCACAGCTGGTTTGGACTCCTCGGCTGCTGCAGATGTCTAGAAAAACATGGAAGATATACAGTGTCTGTATCTTATTTCGTGTCTTGGAAGAGGACTCACCAGAAGAATATTCTTCCCTCTGCATAACTTGTTGATCCTAGATATTCATCCATAATTTTCTAAAAGGATTGAGAGCTTAAAATGCCCTTGAGGTCTCCTGTTGGGGTGCCGCTAAAGTTCTTGGTAGTTTTTAAGTTCATGATCCTTTGAATCCGCAGGGAATCCAGCATGAGAATCTCTGCAAAAACTCTTGAGAATACCTGGACCAACATGTTGAATAATTGAGATCTTTTCTATAAAGGATTCCAGAAACTAAGTCTGGTGGTTCATGGGGGAAGACTATATAATGCACCCTTCCCCACTAAGTATGTGGAAGGAAATACTGCTTTTTAAACTAAGACAATGTTTTATTGCTTTAGTTTTCCTGACTATTTCTTACTACATCTGTTGCAATGGAATCCCATGTTGAATAAAAAGTCAAAGGAACTAATTTCTCTATCAGCACTTTTTTTTTTAATATGCAAAATGACAATATTTACAATACTTAATCAAATTATACCATATGACAACTTTATGTAAATTTAAGCCAGGTAGCTGCAGTTTTCAAATGGTTGTACAGGCTTGTATTATATTTTTATTGTATTTTAAGGACTTTTGTTTTTGTCTAGACATCATCATTGTAATTTCTCTGTTAGATTTATTATTATAAATGTTTAGATTTATTATTATGGTTTTTAGATTATTATTTATAGAATAACTTCTATAACCTAGGTTTCAGAAAGCCACTTTTCTGTGGAAGAATTAATTAAAATGATGATAATGATGTTTGATTCACAGGAAAATCTAAACTACTGTGCTAATTCCTAAAAATGTCTTCACCTGCATGCTACTTAAAGAGAATATCATGTTTTAGGTAAAATGAGTTGGTTTACATCCCTTTCCCAATAATAATTCAACTACTGTTCAATTTTGTCAATATTAGGAAATTTTAGAATTGTGCTTGTCCTACATATAATTTTCTGTGTGTTCTGCTCTAATTTATTTTAAATTTTCTTGAATTGTTTTCTTATTTTAGCTTTATAAGATACATATGGTATGCTCAGCCATTGTTTTACCCATTGATAGTCCTTAGCTCACATTCTGGGTCAGGGAGGCTTCAGGTCTTTTTGAAAAGTATGATAACAATGTTTTACCTCAGTTTAAGCCTGCCATTCTTTTCTGACTGCTGCTGAGTCTCATGGGCGCTCTCTGGAAAAAGTTTTCAGCTCATTTTATGAAAAAATTACATCTTCACCTTTCTATTGGGAATCTGCTCCTTGTGATTTTGATAGCTTCTCCTCCAAGTTGCAAAAGCTTCTAAGAAGCCAGTTAACTTTAACTGCATGCAGGAAGGGAATGCAGACAAGTACACAGAGCCCAGTATGACTCAGAAGGTGCAAGATCTACATTTCTACTGACTAGTGATAGCTGCAATCAGATACAAGTGCTTCACTCATCACTGACAGAAAGCAGATCTCTGCCTGATAAAGTAAGGTGTCACATGCCATGCATTTTTGCAGGCTCTTCTGGTTTTATGGAAAGTGAAACTGCTCTAGCAACCAGAAACTTTGGGACTGTCTGTCAAAAATTCCACCTCCAAACGGCTTCTCAGCCCTTTTGCTGCCAACAGTATGTTTTGTGGAGTCTCATTATAAAAGGACACATGCCACCCAAAAATATGAACTTAAAACACTTTAAGTACTTTCAGGCAAATGTTCACCTCCAGTATACCAATTTAAATTGATTTCCCTTGGTGGGCCTCAGACTATGTTAGATAACACCTGTGTGTCACTTCTTGCTGAGCAAGAATGGTGATAGCTCTCTCCTGTGGCAGAGAACATTCAAAGCACCCTAAGTTAGTTCCAAAGGTTAGATGGAAAATCACCATAAACAAGAAAAGCTGAATAGCAGAGAGAATATTTTGCATTTTCTTTCATATTTTTATTTATATATGGGGAGAGGAGTGTTTATGTATCCAGCCTATACATTTCTTGCTTCTGCAGAAACATATGGGAACACCCCAAAGAAGATTAAATATCTCTAAACTTTCAGTGCTTGCATCCCCAAGACACAAAACATAGTAAAGCTTCAGAAAGGCTCTGGCAGCCCAAGGCAGGACTCCCAGTCTCACTCCTTTAGTGTCTTTGCTTTCTCAGAGCCAGTAAGAAAGTCACTGAAAGGGAGAATTTCAGAGACAATATCGACACCTCTGTATGTAGAATGTCACAGCAAAGTGCTTAGACCAGCCTCAAATGAGCACAGGATTTTTTATCCACTTGTAAACTGTTACAACACAAATACTTACTCCAACTATATGTGTTAAAATAAGAGGAACACCCATCTGTACCACTTTCCAACTCAGCCCCATGAACACTCAATTTCAAAGGCACAGCCTTACCCTTGCAGAAAATCTCATTTCTTACTTTTTTCATGTGATACCCCATTGTCTTCTCAGGCTAGAATAATTCCTCACCCTCAAGTCTTAAGCTGCTAATATGGATGGCACACCAACTTCACTTGGGGTTTATTTAGTATTTTCTTTCCAAAAGAGACTAGAGAAGCTTGCTCTGAAGTGGCTCTGAAAATGGGTCTGGATGTAATGTGGCTAATGATGCTTATTTCTTACTACTGTAAGACCCAGGTGTGTGCAAGAGCTATGTCTGTGATGATTATTGCATGTATCCTCTTATGCAAGGGTTACAGACTAACAGAACAATAGGGGTTGGAAGGGACCTCTGGAGATCATCTATTCCAACCTCCCTGCAGGATCACCTAGAGTAGGTTGCAGAGAATTGTAACCAGGCAGGTTAAGTATCTCCAGAGAAGGACACTCCAAAATCTCTGAGCCACCTGTTTCAGTGCTCTGTCATTTTCAGAGTAAAAAATAAAAAAAAAATCCCTATTTTACCCTTGTTGAATTTAATTTGCTGCTTCCTTGCCCAATTCTCTGATCTGTCAAAACCTCACTGAATGGTAGTGTAGCCTTCTGGCATGTCAGCCACTTCTCCCAGTTCAGAAGTATCAGCAAACTTGCTGAGGGTAAACTGTGCACCTTGTCCAGGTCATCGATGAATACGTTGAATAAGACCAGACCAAGCACTGACCTTGGGACACACCATTGGCTACAGACCTCCAGCTAGACTCTGCACCACTGATCTCAACCTGCCATTCAGCTAGTTCTGAACCTGCCTCACTGCCCACTCTTCTAGCCTATACTTCCTAAATTTACCTATGAGTTTGTTATTGGAGACAGTGTCAAAAGCTTTACTGATGTCAGGGTAGACAGCATCCACTGCTCTCCCTTCACCCATCCAGCTGCCATGCCATTGTAGATGATGGCAATCAGATTAGTCAGTTATTGATGAGGTTTTATTTGGAATTGTCCTGGTTTCAGCTATGATGGAGTTAACTTTTTTTTAGCAGTGAATGGAATGCCATGTTTGGGTGTTAGCATGAGAATAGTGCTGATAGCACCCTGATGTCTCCGATTTGTTGCCGGGCAATCAAGTACCTTTTTCAGCTCTGCATACTTCCTTACTAGTGAGAAAGGAGGGGACGAAGCCAGGACAGGTGACTCGAATTGGCCAAAGAGCATATTCCATGCCAGTTACGTCATGTTCAGTATAAAGGGGGACTGGGGGGAAGAGGGGGAGACAACACCAGGACGTGCGGTTTCTGGGGCGGTCGGGTTGTCCGGGACGGGCTCTAAGCTGTGCGGCCTGAGTTGTGTGGTTTGGTGAGAAATTGCATTGTGTATCACCAGTTTCATATATTTTGTGCTTTAAACTTCTGTTATTGTTATATCTGGTTTTCTGTTATTGTTTAGTAAACTATCCTTATCCCAACCTGCGTGGTTCTGGTTTCTAGGTTGTGGTTTCTTTTCCTCCTTTCTTCCTTCCCTTTTCCCCCTCCCCCAACTCTCCTTCCCCCTTCCTTTTAAAAGTACAAGCGACTCTGTGGGGTGCGGCCCTCGGCCGGGGCAAAACCACGACAGTTATTTTGGCGCCCAACGTGGGGCAACGAACGGTTGGGATAACGGTAGATCTGACCCTAACTATCGCGATTAAGATAAGCACTGTTGTTTAAGCAATCTCTGGTCACGATGCTGTGGTATTTATTTACAAGGCTGTGGCAGCAAAACCACCGCATGCTGTATACAATCCTGGCAGGATTCTTTACTCTCTCAGGTCTGCGGCTCCCATATTTGTTCCCATACTTCATTATAGTGTATTTTATGATATCGGTCTATGATACAATAATATCGATGATCATGAGCTGAAGCTGGTACTTGTATGAGGTTTTGCTGTCCTGTCCATTCTTTGGACAGGGAGGGGTTAGTAACAGCAGCCGGTATGGTGGGGGCACTGCTTTCTTTTCCTTTGGGCTAAATACAACAGCTCTTAGGGCAGTTTTTGAAAATCTTCAATATCTCTGGGATATTCAAACTAGCATTTTGCTATTGGTAGGTTTGGTGCAGATGGTTCAGTTTTTGTTATATATCAAGCATAGGTTTATGAATACCACTGAAGAGCTTTCTCCGAGACAGAATAATCACGAGTGGCAGGGCATGTGGCAAAGTATGGGCGAGTACCTAGGTACTTTCTCACGCCCGATGGTTTGGAATTTCACTCCTGAACAGCTACAAGACCCCGATCAAGTGACTGCATACCTAAGGAAAAATTGCTGTAGGTTTCCCAGAGATGGACACCTTACTGCACTGTGCTGGGCTCTGGCCACTATTTATCAAACACTGCTTGATAGCAGGCAGCACTGTCAGCACTGTCAGCACTGTCAGGGAGAAGGGAAAGGAAACAGACTGGCAGATACTATAGCTGCTGCAACCACTGGGGCTGACACTGCAGCTACTGCAACCCCTGTGACCAACACTGCAGCTACTGTAATCTCTACAGCAGACACTGCAGATGATCAGAAAAACCAACCCACACCAGTGTCTGTTGCTCGCGTACAAAAGAGGAAAGGCACAAAGAAATCAGTTCGCATAGTGACGGATAAGGATGATGATCAACCGGGATCATCTCGAGGATATCAGGATGAGGCAGAACCAGAGATTGTTACCCGATCCCTGACTCTCAGTGAGCTGCGTGAGGTTCGAAAAGATTTCACTCGCCACCCAAGTGAGCACATTATCACTTGGTTGCTCCGATGTTGGGATCACGGGGCCAGTAGTTTGGAATTAGAAGGCAGAGAGGCCAAGCAGTTGGGATCCCTAGCTAGAGAAGGAGGAATTGACAAAGCAATTGGGAGGAGGCCGGAAATCCTCAGCCTCTGGAGGCGACTACTGTCAAGTGTGCAGGAAAGATATCCCATAAAGGAATATATTACATGCCAGACACCCAAGTGTAACAGCATAGAGACAGCTGTCCAGCACCTGAGAGAATTAGCTGTACGGGAGATAATTTATTATGATCTGGACAATTCACGGCTTCCCGCTGATCCCGATGAAGTCCTATGCACTCCAGATATGTGGCGTAAGGTTGTACGAAGTGCACCAGCAGGGTATACCAATTCACTGGCAGCAATTGACTGGGATGATACGAATCCGCCAACCGTAAATGAGGTGGCCTGCCGACTCCAGAAATACCAAGACAATGTTTCCCTCTCCGTCATTGCAGCAGTAGAGAAACTGGTTCAACGACTTGACAACAATGTGTCCAACTCCCAACCCGTATGGAGCAATGTTGCAGCTACTGGGAGAAAGCGTCCATCATTCCAAGAGGGAGAATACACACCACGACGTACATTGTGGTTTTACCTGCTTGATCATGGAGAGGACATGAGGAAATGGGATATGCAGCCCACCTCAGCCCTTCGAGCACAAGTAAATGAGCTGCGGGGTAAAACATTCGCACAACGAGATTCTGCCAGGAAGAAGGCTGCACCAGTTTCTACTGGGCAGTTCCCTAGACCAACTGGAAGGCCTACCTATATGTCTGATGTGCCTGATCCTTTTGAAGGGACCTCTAAGTCCTTTATGCAACCAGTGGAAAACAAATATGATCAGCAGCAATAGAGGGGCCCTGCCTCCAGCCAGGTGGAGGAGAGGGATAATCGGGTTTATTGGACTGTGTGGATCCGATGGCCTGGCACATCAGACCCACAAGAGTACAAAGCTCTGGTGGATACTGGTGCCCAGTGTACTCTAATGCCATCGAATCATGAAGGGGTAGAACCCGTTTGTATTTCTGGAGTGACAGGGGGATCCCAACAACTAACTGTGCTAGAGGCTGAGGTGAGCCTAACTGGGAAGGACTGGGAAAAACACCCCATTGTGACTGGTCCAGAAGCTCCGTGCATTTTAGGTATAGATTATCTACGTAGAGGGTATTTTAAAGACCCAAAAGGGTACCGATGGGCTTTTGGAATAGCTGCTTTGGAAACAGAAGAAATTGAACAATTGTGTGCCTTGCCTGGACTCTCGGAGGATTCTGCTGTTGTGGGGTTGTTGAAGGATGAAGAACAGCAAGTGCCAGTTGCTACAACGACGGTGCACAGACGACAATACCGTACTAACCGAGATTCCCTGATTCCCATCCATAAGCTGATTTGTCAACTGGAGGATCAGGGAGTGATCAGCCGAACCCACTCACCCTTTAATAGTCCCATATGGCCAGTGAGGAAGTCCAATGGAGAGTGGAGGCTGACAGTAGATTATCGTGGCCTAAATGAAGTCACTCCAGGTATGAGTGCTGCTGTGCCAGACATGTTAGAGCTCCAGTATGAATTGGAATCGAAGGCAGCCAAGTGGTACGCCACAATCGACATTGCGAATGCTTTCTTCTCGATCCCACTGGCGCCAGAGTGCAGGCCACAGTTTGCTTTCACTTGGAGAGGCATCCAATACACGTGGAATCGTCTGCCCCAGGGGTGGAAACATAGCCCCACCATCTGCCATGGACTAATCCAGAATACACTGGAAAAGGGTGAAGCACCAGAGCACCTGCAGTATATCGATGACATCATTGTATGGGGCAACACAGCAGAGGAAGTTTTTGAAAAAGGAAACAGGGTAATTAAAATCCTTTTAGAAGCCGGTTTTGCTATAAAACGAAGTAAAGTCAAGGGGCCTACGCAAGAGATCCAGGTTTTAGGAATAAAATGGCAGGATGGGCGTCGTCACATCCCAATGGACATTATTAATAAAATAGCAGCTATGTCTCCACCAAGCAACAAAAAGGAAGCACAAGCTTTCTTAGGTGTTATAGGTTTTTGGCGACTGCATGTCCCAAACTACAGTCTCATTGTGAGCCCACTCTACCATGTAACTCGAAAGAAGAATGATTTCCAATGGGGCCCTGAGCAACAGCAAGCCTTTGAGCAGATCAAACGCGAGATAGTCCATGCAGTGGCCCTTGGGCCTGTCCGGACAGGGACAGATATTAAAAATGTGCTCTACACTGCAGCTGGGGAGAACGGCCCGACCTGGAGTCTCTGGCAGAAAGCACAAGGGGAGACTCGAGGTCGACCGCTGGGGTTTTGGAGTCGGGCCTACAAAGGATCTGAGGCCAATTATACTCCAACAGAAAAGGAAATACTGGCCGCCTATGAAGGGGTTCGAGCCGCCTCAGAAGTGATTGGAACTGAAGCCCAGCTCCTCCTGGCACCCCGACTGCCAGTGCTGGGCTGGATGTTCAAAGGGAAGGTTCCTTCTACACACCATGCCACTGATGCTACGTGGAGCAAGTGGGTTGCACTAATTACACAGCGGGCTCGAATAGGAAACCCCAGTCACCCAGGAATCGTGGAGGTGATCACAGACTGGCCAGAAGGCAAAGATTTTGGGATGTCACCAGAGGATGAGGAGGTAACACGCGCTGAAGAAGCCCCACCCTACAACGAACTGCCAGAGAATGAGAAGCGATATGCCCTGTTCACTGATGGGTCTTGTCGCATTGTGGGTAAGCATCGGAGATGGAAAGCCGCTGTATGGAATCCTATAAGAAGAGTAGCAGAAGCCACTGAAGGAAAAGGTGAATCAAGCCAGTTCGCTGAGGTGAAGGCCATCCAGTTAGCCCTGGACATTGCTGAGAGAGAAAAGTGGCCAAGGCTCTACCTTTATACTGATTCATGGATGGTGGCGAATGCCCTGTGGGGGTGGTTGCAGCAGTGGAAAAAGAACAGCTGGCAGCGTAGAGGCAAACCTATATGGGCTGGTGACTTATGGCAAGATATCTCTGCTCGGTTAGAGAAACTTGTTGTAAAGGTACGTCATGTCGACGCCCATGTACCTAAGAGTCGGGCCATGGAGTTACATGAAAACAACCATCAGGTAGATAAGGCTGCTAGGATTAAAGTGGCTCAGGTAGATCTAGACTGGCAACGTAAGGGTGAATTATTCATGGCTCGATGGGCCCATGATACCTCGGGTCATCAAGGGAGAGATGCAACATATAGATGGGCTCGGGATCGAGGGGTGGACCTGACCATGGACGCCATCGCACAAGTTGTCCACGAATGTGAGACATGTGCTGCAATCAAGCAAGCTAAGCGGTTAAAGCCCCTTTGGTATGGAGGACGGTGGATGAAATATAAATATGGGGAGGCTTGGCAGATTGATTACATCACCCTCCCACAAACCCGCCATGGCAAACGTTATGTGCTTACAATGGTGGAGGCAACTACTGGCTGGCTAGAAACATATCCCGTACCCCATGCCACTGCTCGAAATACAATTCTGGGCCTTGAAAGGCAAGTCCTCTGGCGACATGGTACTCCAGAAAGAATCGAGTCAGACAATGGGACTCATTTCCGAAACACTCTTATAGACACCTGGGCCAAAGAGCATGGCATTGAGTGGGTGTACCACATTCCTTATCATGCACCGGCCTCTGGGAAAATTGAACGATATAATGGACTTTTAAAAACTACACTGAAAGCAATGTGTGGTGGGACATTCAAGCATTGGGATACACATTTGGCCAAAGCCACGTGGTTAGTTAACTCTAGGGGATCTACCAATCGGGCTGGCCCTGCCTAGTCAAAATTTCCACGTACTGTAGAGGGAGACAGAGTCCCAGTAGTGCATATGAAGAGTGTATTGGGAAAGAGAGTTTGGGTCATCCCTGCTTCAGGCAAAGGTAAACCCATGTCTGGAATTGTTTTTGCTCAAGGACCTGGCTGTACTTGGTGGGTAATGCAGAGGGATGGAGAAGTTCGATGTGTACCTCAAGGGGATTTGATTTTGGGTGAGAATAGCCAATATAATTAATAAAGTAGAAATTATAATACTTGTCAAATAACCCATTATTGTATATTCATTATTGTTATGATTGCTGTATGTTGTACCATAGCATTATAGCCGGAGTCATACAAGTTAATGAAGAAGGAGTGCCATGATGATGGAACTAAAGCCTGGCCTCTCAAGAACTTTTTTCTCCCTTTGAAAATAAACTCTGACCCACAGACTATGAGCATGGACCATGCCAGGTGTATCAGTCAAGAGCCTGAGATGCAGCATGCAACGAGCCAATGGAACATACAATTATCCTGAGAAACTGTTACGACAAATGGAGCCTGAAAATCATGGACTAAATGAACTCAACAACTTCAGAGGGATGATTCACAGACTGAGGGAATAAGATCTGTATGCACGTATGTGTGCATACATGTGTACATACATATATGGGTGTGTGAAACACGAAACTGGTTGTACCCAAAGAAAATTGTTGGATCTGGTCATGACGTAAATGGTATGGAATAAGGGGTGGATAATGTCCTGGTTTCAGCTATGATGGAGTTAACTTTTTTTTAGCAGTGAATGGAATGCCATGTTTGGGTGTTAGCATGAGAATAGTGCTGATAGCACCCTGATGTCTCCGATTTGTTGCCGGGCAATCAAGTACCTTTCTCAGCTCTGCATACTTCCTTACTAGTGAGAAAGGAGGGGACGAAGCCAGGACAGGTGACTCGAATTGGCCAAAGAGCATATTCCATGCCAGTTACGTCATGTTCAGTATAAAGGGGGACTGGGGGGAAGAGGGGGAGACAACGCCAGGACGTGCGGTTTCTGGGGCGGTCGGGTTGTCCGGGACGGGCTCTAAGCTGTGCGGCCTGAGTTGTGTGGTTTGGTGAGAAATTGCATTGTGTATCACCAGTTTCATCTATTTTGTGCTTCAAACTTCTGTTATTGTTATATCTAGTTTTCTGTTATTGTTTAGTAAACTATCCTTATCCCAACCTGCGTGGTTCTGGTTTCTAGGTTGTGGTTTCTTTTCCTCCTTTCTTCCTTCGCTTTTCCCCCTCCCCCAACTCTCCTTCCCCCTTCCTTTTAAAAGTACAAGCGACTGTGTGGGGTGTGGCACTCAGCTGGGGCAAAACCACGACAGGAATAAAGAGCACACATATACTAAAGGCATAGTCAGAGAAAACGCCAAAATTTCTAGGAGTTTTAACTTGAGAAATGTAATAAAAATATATGAAATGAGGTGAAAACAATCCATCAGTATATTCTTTTCAACTTAAATTTTGTAATTGAGATGGTATATCAGGCTTTCTTTTGCTTTCTGGTTATCTAACATTTTATATATATATTTAAGAAGATAAACTGATTTTTTTTCCTTGATATTACATTAAACAATACCAAACTGTATGAGAATGGCAAATATTAAATAGCTTTTTGTATAGTTGAATCCTTCGTTTGTCTTATACATCATTAAAAATATAATATCATAAACATATTCCTTCATTCTGCTGGGCATACTCTTACCCATCTGTTGTCACCTCCCCGCTCCATCCCCCCCCCCAAAAAATCCTGATAAAATTGTATATATTGATGTAAACTGAGTTTCTTTCCGTGATCTCTCCTGCTACCTGCTGGTCAAAGAGTTTGTTGCTCTCAGAACATTTTCGATTTGACGAAATCCAGTAAATAGGTCAAATGGGGAAAAAAAATAAAAAAATTTTTTTTAAAAAAGAAAATCCCAAACCCCATAATAAGAACTGTGTCTACACATGCCCCAAATGAAACTTATTTGCTATTTTGGTCTTTGTTTGCATTCTTGTCTTGGCAACATGTGCAGATAAAAACCTTACTATATGATACTGAGGATTTAGAAAGTACAGTGCCAGAAATGTATAGGTGAAAGAAGATGAATATCTGTATAGAGATTCAAAGAAGCTTTAATCAAGGACACAAGCTAAAACAATTGCAGAGTTCTAAGTGATTTGTAACAGAAGAAATGGAGTAGAATATGGGAAACAGTAGCACTGCTTTTGAAATTTGAAATTCATTAGCATTTCTAAGGTATGTTTAAACTGTAATTTATTTGAGAAACTTGGTGGTCAGAATGTTCTAGGCTGGAGGAAAGATGCCTTCTGGGATCATGGGCTGTGTTTGTGCCCTGAAAGGCTGTTGTATCTAAAGCAGGCTATGGGCTTCCAAAGATATGGAAGTCTTCCTAAACAAGAAACTGTAAGGAAAACTTTCTGTCTTCAGACACTGAAGACGCTGGTAAGAAAATGGGTAAAAATGAACGCCAACCTGCCTGGTGTCCTGTAATAAAGAAATTGTAAAAAAAAAGGGCAAATTGTTGCATCTAGGAAGGCTGTAGATGAGATGCACTCAAGAACTGTGTTCTTCTGGCTCCTTTGAACTGTGAGGTTTTTCTACAGAAGGATTTCTCACTGTGAACAGACCAAACCACATCAGTTCCACCAAGATCTGCCTATGGACCTGTCTCCTTCTGGAAAGAGGTAAGTCTGCTGTTTATCAGGAATTCTGCATGCCACACACCTGTGTATATAATAGATCTTTAATTTCATTGAAATGGGAGTTCAGGGTTCCAAACACTGGAATCCTTCTCCTCATCAAGTATACTGCAGTCACAATGATTATACTGGGGTGTGTGCTCTTGAACAGATATACAGTTCAGGTGTACTGTCAGCTGAGGGGAGGGTAGGTGTTAGAGGGCTGGCCTTACGGATGGTCACTTGCTACAGGACTCTCGTAATATGACTTATCCTTTGGTGTCCACTCGAAGAGAAAATTAAACTCCTTAAAACTTATGTACACAAATGATGCAGGAAGTTGGAGAAGGATGGAATGGCCTAAATAGAAAGACAGAATTGATCTGTTCTTGCTTTTAATTCTGTTCGATTTATATTATTTGTAGTAGCATCAGTGGGATCTGACCACTTCCCATTTGTTGAACAAATTTGCATATTTCAAATTCTAAATGAGATCTTTGTTGAGTGATTTGATCTCCTTTTCATCCTGTAATGAACTGGGCAGTATTTCCTCTCCATCTCTGAGCCAGATTAGTTGAAAATCTTTGGCTTTAGTAGGGGTGAGCGAGTGGAATGACGTGCTTGGCTATGGCTGTGGCTAAACCATGACAACTGGGAATATGAGAACAGAGGCAAATTCATAGCTTAGAGAGGAATAAATCCTTAAGGCTTGGTCATCATTTTGGTGCTGTTCAGGGTGTGGGAAACATTTGAAGAAAACCCAACAAACAAAGCAAAACGACAAAGTGAAGAAATATCATTGTTACATTTAAGCTCTATAAGAGGAGTGTGTTAGTTTTAGTGTGAGGTTGCAGGCTGGTGTAAACTGGAAAAGATAAGCACTGAAAGAAAGTGAATGGAGAAAGTGTTATAGAAAAACTTCGTCTTCTGTCTTGCTTTGCAGTTAAGTATTCTGATGTTTACAGTTGCTATTATCATAGAATGATGCAACTAAAAATCTCATCTTCGAATAGTTATGAGCTGGGCAAGTAAGATCGGATAGCACAGAAGTAGGATTCACAGTAGGGAACTGTCATGAGAATTTTTACCAAGGTTTTAATCTAGGAAGCTTGAGAAGAAACACCCTGGGAAATCTATGTATGCACATCAAAGTTACAAAACTCTTTTGTGTCAAAAGCTTCTGCCAGCGTTTTTGGTAAAGCTTTTTGTCACAGTGAGACTCCACAGGTATCTACAATAAGCTGACTTTTGGAAAGGGGACAAGGCTGTCTGTTTATCCAAGTAAGTGCCAGAAATGAACAAAAAACCTGAGCTTTATAATGTTGTGATTAGCTTTGTCATTTAGGAATATAAACATATATTTTTCCCCTTAAAGAGAAACTTTCCAACTGTGTGTGCTTTCACAGTTAGTGACATATTTCAGATAAAGAATAAGTAAACGTTCATCTTGAAATTGTCAGGCTTGTGAGTCCAGGTTTACTCCCTTTAATACAGAGCATTTGGGGTCAAATCTGCTAGCCCAAGCAGCAGATATGCTTCTATATTCATCACTGTTTTATGAGGCGGGTTTTTTTAGTTAATATCTTCAAGATGAAAACAGTGGCTGAAAAATGCCTGTATTTTTCTACTGATTGTAGAGGGACACTGGGACATCTGTACTAAATTTAGATAATTTACATGGGTAGGATATGATTCTGTTCTGTCTCAAGAAATCTAATGTAGTCCAGAGTGTAAGTTTCTCTGCACTATGTGAAGGCAACAAACAAACAAAGAGTCAACCAGAAAAAAAGACTTTTAAAATTAAGGTTTTTACTAGTTTCAGAGTTAGAAATTGAATGACCATTTAATAAATAGGGAGAAAATCTGTCATGAATCTCAACTTTTCATGGCCAGGGTTGTTTGCTTTTACAGATCCAAAATATATACTGATATGTACAGTGATAAGTTTTGATTTAGCAAAATTTTAACCAACAAAAGTAAATTTCTGTGGATAAGTCATCAGCACAGCAAGACAATTTGCTTCATATCGATTCCTAAAGATTTTGGAAAGGCAGTATTTAACTCTATTGTTCAGGTGATTTGGAATCTATTAAATTCTTCCTGTAATGGTTTACATAAAGGGCTTTGTCACAGTGTGGTTGGTAGTTATGGGAAGTTCACATTTGGTGGAGGAACTCACCTGTTCGTGTTTCCAAGTAAGTCTTCTACTAAAAATAGTGATCTCAGACTTTAGTGTTTAGTTTCAGATCCAGTGAATCCATTCAGTGTCCTCAGCAGAGCTGGATGCAGAAATATTCCTCTTTGGACATAGAGTCTGTGCATGCTCATCAGATGAATTCTGATTCATCCTAGAAATGTGCAGCAGTATAAATCACAGATTAAGTTTCTGTTGAATTCTACTCAGCCCTTGCAATTTCAATGGGGTACTTTTATAAAGGAATTTGTATTTGTGCCCTTCAATGTCAGGTTTTCATTTCCAAGCTATCATATCTGATAAAGTGCATAGACTTTTTCAGGGGCTATGAGGTCAGTATAATTTCCTACCTATTTTGAGAATTTTAGCAATGCTTGTTCAAAACTGCTGCATTGTCCATGCAAGCTAAGCAATTAAGAAGTATTTTGAAGTTTAATGGACCTCCCTTTTAGGCTTAGATATGTATTATTCTACTGGGTTGATTGACTTCATTGTCTATTGAATACCTGTGATAAAATCATCATTTGTGCTGCTGTTGAGAGGCAGACATACCTAAGAAACAGAAATCAGTAAAGTGATCTTCCTTCAGAATAAAATCAGACAATCTTTTGTTCATAGGAAAGAAATTTCCAGTTTGCAGTTTTAAAGAAAATATCTGAAGAGAAAAGGAAGAAAAGCAGCCCAGACAGCATTTTACACAAAATATTTCTATATATATGACAGGGGTTTTTCCATTTTATACTATGAAAGACACAACTATTTCTTGATAGTCAGGTCCTGGAACTCACCAGGATGCTTGTAGCAAAGCAATTCTCAAATTCAAACTTCGGAGTTGGTTTTTGTAGAAGACTCTCTGACAGTGCAACTGAAGGTGGAAGAAAGCAGATATTTGGACAGAGGAGACCATGTAAGTGTAGTCCAGTTAATGACATTCACCTTGTTTATCATTTTTCTTCATACTCTTCAAGCTGTGGAGATTTCTCTGGCTTTCAAGAAAAAGTGTGGTATGAGGAAAAATTGACAACTGAATGCAAATCTTAAGGCAAATACTCCATGGTATTTAGTGTATGTTTTCACATAAGAAATAAAAATTCCCAAGATATTCTTCTGGAAGCTGGTCAGAGGTCAGGGGATGTCAATTCAGTAGGATAAGGTGATCAAATTTACTGAAGGAGCAAAATAAAATCTGAATTTTTCCAAACCTTTTTTGGAAATGTACTCAAGTTGAGCCATAAGGCCATTCTACAGAATGTAGTGTAATTCTTCTGTTGTGACAATCTCAAATACTGCAGGAATCTCACACTTGGTTTTCCTGCCTGTAATGTGTAGGAGTCAGGCTAAAAACCTGCATAACCTTCACAGAAATTAATCAGGAATATGACTTCAAGGGCAAGTCTTTCTCTATTTCACGTATACTTTAATCTGCATGTAAGATCTGAATTCTTAGTGATGAACAAAGAATGAAGGCTTGTAGTTAGCATGCAAGCATTTTCCTGTCCAGGTAGCTTACAGAAAGAAAACTTTTTAATGAGATTTCAAATCTATACCTAGATTTTCTTTGCTGGGTTGTTTAAGCCTAGGATGGGATCATCTTGGTTCATTCCTGTTCAGAAATTATGACAGATGAGGCATTTCCCTGTTTTGTGTACAACTGCAGTGCAGGAAAGGTTTTTGCAAAGGAGTTAAATGATGTGTGAATTCAGGAACCAATTATGGCAAGTTGCAGTTTGGCAAAGGAACAAGGCTCAGCATTAAAACAAGTAAGTGCATGAACTGAACAAAAGTGTCTTGAGAAATACTGGAGAACCTGATGCTTGGAGTTAATGATCCTGAGAAGAGTTTACTTACCTACCTACTGCTTCTAGGGCTAAAATGATAGTGTGGCTTGAACATGTAGTATAAAAACAGCTGCAAGAAAAATCTGGGGTTTTTTATAAGGTCTGATAGTGATAACTTATGGAGAGCAGCTGTTATCAGAGGAGTCCTTCATATAGTAATTACAGTGGAAAGATTCTACTTGCTTCTCAAAGACTAGATTCCCAGTGAAATTAAAAAAGTGTAAATCAGCAACAAATCTTTCCCTAATCTACAAAATTGTCTCATTTCTCAAACTGCTCAAGCTTAGTAGAAAGAGCCATTGCAGATAGTAGAAAAGAAGGGATTATCCTTGTCTTTATCCCTTTTGAAAAGTATCTCAAGACTGACCCATACATGGAATTATATGAGCCAGAAACAGAGAGAGGAGAAAAAGGTGGCTCTTCAGAGAATCAGAAAGTCTCTGCTCTATTAAAAAAAAGTGATTTAATATGCATTAACATAGAATAATCTGCAGAAATTCTGCTCCCATGAAATACTGGACCCTTAAAATTTCATTGTTCCTTTCTTCTCTGAGAAATTGAAGGACAAGTATGACCTTGGTTTCTATCATAAGGTCCAGTGGTGCTATTGATACCACAGACTGATAAGGGAAGTCTTCATGTCAGGACACTGCTAAACTTGGAGTGACAGTCAGCTCTGTCTAGTCAGGTTGTTGGTGTGCAGCTTTGCCAAGAATCTGGGAGGGTTTTTGTTGAAAGAGGAAATACTGTGTGACCATGGGAACTGGTGCATATAACCTTGTCTTCGGCTCTGGAACAAGGATCAGTATTAGACCAAGTAAGTCACACTCTGTTCCTATGCATTCTGCTTTATTGGAGGCCATGAACCAGGAGGCACTGTGGGGAGAGAGGAAGATGTCTTAGGGGTGCCCCATAATTCTGACCCCAGCTCTGGCCTTATCCCACACAGGCAGACTGCCAATGTCTGGTCCTGCCCTGGGATCCTCCAGCTTCACATGACCCTTATGCTGCCACTCATAGCCTTGGAATGACTGGGCAAAGGTCACTTTTACATGCTGCTTCTGATTGGGTTTACTGGGCATGTAGATAAAGAAGAAAATGCTGTTGAATCTGGTTTATGTGTGACTCTGGCTTATGCATGTAGGTGACCTTTGGCTCAGAGACCAGGATGTCAAGCCTGCCCACTGAGTTTAAAATTCTTATGTGTATCCTCTTTCAAAAGGCCTCAGTGTCCACCTAAGCAGCCTGTAGAAAATGAGAAAACTGGTGTATATTGCAAGGGAAGAGAGCAGAATTGTAGCACAGAGTGGTCAGATCAAATTAGAAAAGCGATGGCAATAACATGATTTTGCTCTTTTGCAAAAAAAACCAAGAGCAAAGGATTTTGGCTCTCTGTCCTGAAAAGCCCCAGTGCCAGACACTGATAGGTATTCCCAGGCAGCAGCCTAAGGAAGGCATCCTTGCTTTTTTGGTATTTTTCCTCCTCTCGGTTTTGCAGTTCCCAATGAAAATGCTGTATTCTGCCCAAGAGGCTTGTCCCTCTTTTGGAATAACCACTCCAGAGTGAATGAGGGAGCAGATTGAGCCTTGGGTTCTTGTCAGTGTGTGTAGCACTGTGTGAATGTCAACGCAGTTAAACTCCCGTTTGGTCCAGGCACAAAGCTCCGTGTTCTGCCAAGTACGTTTTCTTCTCCTGCTTCTACACTCTGCGCTGTCTCCTCTTGCTGCATTCCCACTCTTTTGCAGGTTAAGGTGATAAGGAGAAGTCAGAGGTGCAGGACAAAGACAGTGAGGATGTGTTTTTTCCCTAGCTGTTGCATGGCTGGGTAAAGGTTTGGGGAGAGGTGCTGCTTCTGAGGGGAATTGCTGGGCTTTTTGTAATGGAAGGAAATGCTGTGTGAATACAATGCTGGCTACAACAAGCTGACGTTTGGCTCAGGGACCAGACTGTCCATCCAGCCCAGTGAGTGTGCAGCTCAGCAATGGTCTTCTCTATGCCTCTCTTCCAGTAGGGCTGCTTTTATATTTATGCTTATGGTTTACCTTTGCACAGGAATGGGGTGTGTGTTGATGTGCACCTGTGGTTGTATGCGTGTGTGAGATCCAGCAGCCAGAACCAAGAAAGATATTCTGAAGCTGTGTGCAGGAGGGTCCAGGGGAAGATCTCTCTTTTGATTTAGGGCAGAGACAGGACTTGTAATTGTAATCTCACCTCTTTTCTCTCCATGGGACAAGGATCCACTGAGAGGTGAGCTCAGTCAGAGCTGAAAGGGATGACCAAGGGTGGCTGTTGTAAAAGAACTGTCCAGCAAGCAACGCAGAGCGTTAGAAGAACTAAGCTAGTGCAGGGCACCTGTGACCTTACAGTGTTTTTGTTGTGAAGGCAAACACTGTGTGACTAATTATGGCAGCAAAGTCACCTTTGGAGGTGGAACTCAGCTAAGGATAAAACCCAGTAAGTTTTAAAGTCTTCTGCTGCTTCACTTGGTGAAAGAGTTTTGTGATCATGAGCTAGAATAATTGAAATGCAGGGGGACTGGTTTGATCTGTGAAGGATTTGCTCTACTTTCTCTGCTAGCCACAGAGACCTTGATTCAACAAGGCTGTGAGTGTACTCCTTCAGCTTGCTCCTGACAGCTCCTGCCAGCTCCTGCTCTCTGCCTTTCACATGAGCTGTCTGGCATGTGGGACCCTCTTTCTTGCTCAAGAATAGACACAGCCATCTGCATTTGTGATAGTTGAGGTGGGTTGGTGGTGGCGCTGTCGAGTACAGCCCTGGGTGGTTGTCCTTTGCTCTATGTAAGAAAGGTTGAATTAATGATGCACATTTTTGCCAAGAGATTCCTTATCAAGGCTACAGGAATTCTTGTTTACCAATGCCTGGTGATGATGGGAAGCAGCTGATGACCTAGGGATTAGTTGCGGAGCAGCTGGCAAGAAAGCTGAGGTTTTTGCTGAAGTGTAACTAACTGTGTGAACAGGGAGAACTTCAGAGGGATGCTGGGGATGGGGACACGCTTGGCTGTCAAGCCCAGTGAGTACAACTGCTGCCCAGATGGGGTTATTTCTTGTGCCTTCATGTTTTAATCTCACTAGAGATTTCTCACTGGAACTTCATGCTGTGTTCCAGCAACTGGAGAAGCACACAGGAGAGGAAAAGTACACAGAACTCTCGGTGTCACTTGTGTGGTTGCTAGACTGGAATCCTTGTGGACTTTGCAAGGGAAGAGGACAGAACAGTAGCACGGAGTGGTCAGACCAAATTAGAAAAGCTATGGCTAGAACGTGCTTTTGCTCTTTTGCAAAACAAACCAAGAACAAAGGCTTTTGGCACTCTGTCCTGAAAAGCCCCAGTGCCAGATACTGATGTGTATTCCCAGGCAGCAGCCTAAGGAAGTCATCCTTGATTTTTTTGTCCTTCCCTCCTCTGGGTGTTGCAGTTCCCAAGGCACAGGCTGTCTCCCATTCAACGGGCTTGTCCCTCTCCTCACAAAAGGAGTCCAGATCTAGTGAGGGAGCAGATTGAGCTTTGGATTCTTGTCACGGTGTGTAGCACTGTGTGAACTACAACACAGGGAAACTCCCGTTTGGTCCAGGCACAAATCTCTGTGTTCTGCCAAGTACATTTTCTTCTCCTGCTTCTGCACTCTGTGCTGTCTCCTCTTGCTGCATTCCCACTCATTTGCAGGTTAAGGTGATAAGGAGAAGTCAGAGGTGCAGGAGAATGACAGCGAGGATTTGTTTTTTCCCTAGCTGTTGCATGGCTGGGTAAAGGTTTGAGGAGAGATGCTGCTTCTGAGGGGACTTGCAGGGCTTTTTGTAATGGAAGGACATGCTGTGTGATTACAGCGGCAGCTACAATCCAACATTTGGCTCAGGGACCAGACTGTCCATCCATCCCAGTGAGTGTGCAGCTAAGCACTGGTCTTCTCTATGCCTCTCTTTTAGTATGGTTGCTTTATATTTATGCTTATGGTTTACCTTTGCACAGGTATGGTGTGTGTTGATGTGCACGTGTGGTTGTATGCGTGTGTGAGATCCCCCAGCCATAACCAAGAAAGATATTCTGAAGCTGTGTGCAGGAGGGTCCAGGGGAAGACCCCTGCTTTTAGGGAGGATATTTTAGGGCTGAGTCAGGAGTTGTGATCGTAATCTCACCTCTTTTCTCTCCATGGGACAAGGATCCACTGAGAGGTGAGCTCAGTCAGAGCTGAAAGGGATGACCAAGGGTGGCTGTTGAAAAAGAACTGTCCAGCAAGCAACGCAGAACGTTAGAAGAACTAAGCTAGTGCAGGGCACCTGTGACCTTACAGGGTTTTTGTTGTGAAGGCAAACACTGTGTGACTAATTATGGCAGCAAAGTCACCTTTGGAGGTGGAATTCAGCTAAGGATAAAACCCAGTAAGTTTTAAAGTCTTCTGCTGCTTCACTTGGTGAAAGAGTTTTGTGATCATGAGCTAGAATAATTGAAATGCAGGGGGACTGGTTTGATCTGTGAAGGATTTGCTCTACTTTCTCTGCTAGCCACAGAGACCTTGATTCAACAAGGCTGTGAGTGTACTCCTTCAGCTTGCTCCTGACAGCTCCTGCCAGCTCCTGCTCTCTGCCTTTCACATGAGCTGTCTGGCATGTGGAACCCTCTTTCTTGCTCAAGAATAGACACTTTTACCAGAGCCATCTGCATTTGTGATGGTTGAGGTGGCTTGGTGGTGGCGCTGTCGAGTACAGCCCTGGGTGGTTGTCCTTTGCTCTATGTAAGAAAGTTTGAATTAATGATGCACATTTTTGCCAAGAGATTCCTTATCAAGGCTACAGGAATTCTTGTTTACCAATGCCTGGTGATGATGGGAAGCAGCTGATGACCTAGGGATTAGTTGCGGAGCAGCTGGCAAGAAAGCTGAGGTTTTTGCTGAAGTGTAACTAACTGTGTGAACAGGGAGAACTTCAGAGTGATGCTGGGGATGGGGACACGCTTGGCTGTCAAGCCCAGTGAGTACAACTGCTGCCCAGATGGGGTTATTTCTTGTGCCTTCATGTTTTAATCTCACCAGAGATTTCTCACTGGAACTTTATGCTGTGTTCCTGCAACAGGAGAAGCACACAGGAGAGGAAAAGTACACAGAACTCTCGGTGTCACTTGTGTGGTTGCTAGGCTAGAACCCTGGTGACTTTGCAAGGGAAGAGGACAGAACCGTAGCACGGAGTGGTCAGACCAAATTAGAAAAGCTATGGCTACAACGTCCTTTTGCTCTTTTGCAAAACAAACCAAGAGCAAAGGCTTTTGGCTCTCTGTCCTGAAAAGCCCCAGTGCCAGATACTGATGTGTTCCCAGGCAGCAGCACAAAGCTCCGTGTTCTGCCAAGTACGTTTTCTTCTACTGCTTCTGCACTCTGCGCTGTCTCCTCCTGCTGCCTTCCCACTCTATTGCTGGTTAAGGTGATAAGGAGAAGTTAGAGGTGCAGGAGAATGACAGCGAGGATTTGTTTTTTCCCTAGCTGTGGCATGGCTGGGTAAAGTTTTGAGGAGACATGCTGCTTCTGAGGGGACTTGCTGGGCTGTTTGTAATGGAAGGAAATACTGTGTGAATACAGCGGCAGCTACAACAAGCTGTCGTTTGGCTCAGGGACCAGACTGTCCATCCAGCCCAGTGAGTGTGCAGCATTTTTGTTTCTCCTCTATCAAAATCCCTTGAGTTGTGGCCTGGATGATAAGAGTAGAACATTTTGGAAACATGGCCTCTTATAGTGGGTTTCTGATTGCAAGCTGGGAGGTCGTTATGTTAGGACATGGCTGAGCAATTTCTTGTCTTCTCCTTTCACTGTGGCAAACCTTCTCACTGGCCAATGTGCAGTGGGCTTTCCCAAATATCTTCCAGGATTTTCTCGTGGTTCTTTGACTGCCGGATTACATGCCATTTGCATGTAACCAATTTCTGGTGAGAGGTGCTGCTTCCGAGGGGACTTGCTGGGCTTTTTGTAATGGAAGGAACAACTGTGGGATTATGGCTCTGATAAGCTGATATTTGGCTCAGGGATCAGATTGTCCATCCTGCCCAGTGAGTGTGAAACTCTCTTGTGTGTCCTCTTTCCAAATCCTCGAGTGTCCAGCAGAGCAGCCTGTAGACAAACTTCTTTTATCCGTGTCACCTTCCACAGGGGAAGGAGAAAATAGGTTCTATTTCAAGGTACTCCATGCTGAGAAGCATTTGCAGGTGGAGGACTGGTGTGATTTAGAGAAACCTGCTCTGGGCATGGTGCTCCAGGATGCTGATAGTCTGGCAGCCAAGAAGGATAGAGGCGAGGTTAATGACAGAGAGACAGACTGACCTTCTTGTGCTCAGTACCTGTGTATGGCTGTAGAGGGTGGTGGGGAAAACAAAAAGAGGGTTCAGTTTGGTTCCTCACTGTAGGACATTCAGGTAACTCGGGCAAGACTCAGAGCATTCTTGGTGCAAAGACTGATTATCGCCAGACGTGTCCAATAGCTTTCCACAAGGAAATTCTTTTTCTGACCATAGCCATGGAGAGAAAAGACACAGATCTTTAGGATACATGCTTTTTGGATGGTTGAGGTGTTTGTATTGAAAGCCGGAATGTATCATGGCTGAGCAGCCAGCCCTAGGTGGAGGAACACTCAAAAAAGGGAAGGAAATGACATTGCCCAGCAGTGACCCACTCAGATGACATGCAGCAGGTTTTCACATTAAAGTGAGCATCTTGCATGCTCCTTACATAAGAAATCCAGAGTGGGTGATGGAGCAGACTGAGCCTTGGTTTCTTGTCAGGGTGTGTAGCACTGTGTGAATAACAGTGCAAGAACATTCCAGTTTGGTCCAGGCACAAAGCTCCGTGTTCTGCCAAGTACGTTTTCGTCTCCTGCGTCTGCACTCTGTGCTGTATCCTCTTGCTGCATTCCCACTCTTTTTCAGTTTAACATCATGAGGAGAAGTCAGAGGTTCAGTAGAAAGACAGGGAGGATTTATTTTGTCCCTAGCTGTGGCATGTCTGGGTAAGGTATGAGGAGAGATGCTGCCTCTGAGGGGACTTGCTGGGCTTTTTGTAATGGAAGGAAATGCTGTGTGAATACAGCAGCAGCTACACCAAGATAACGTTTGGCTCAGGGACAAGACTGTCCGTCCAGCCCAGTGAGTGTGCAGCATTTTTGTGTCTCCTCTATCAAAACCCCTCTGTCTGTGACCCATAGGTCCTCAGTTGCAGTAAAAAATGGAATTGCTTCATTTTTCTCCCTTATATTTCAGCGGCAAAAATATTGTGAAATGACCAATGAAATTCTCCAGAATCCCCAAGGTCTTGTCTTGACTCTTCTGATGTTATTAGTTTCTTCTGAGATTTTTTACAGTGGTTAGGTTAATGTAAATGAGAGTTTGTCCCTTTGTTCTATACGCACTTTGGAGGTGTGTAAGATCTCCCAGGTTATTCATGTAGGACATTTTGGAAATGTGGGCTGAGCAGGAAGAGAGGGATGTGTAATAGAGTTGTGTGTGGTTTTTGTAAGTGTATGTGGCACTGTGGGACTTCACATCCAACTGGAAAGTTGTGTTTGGAAGCGGGACGCAACTGACAGTGCATCCTGGTAGGCATAAATGCAAACAGCACGTGAAGGGACAGGAAAGTCTCATCCTCTACCCTGACAGATCCTTCTGGGTTGTGTTTGAAACTGTTTTGCACTGGGACAGAGCTTGTGTGTATGCTTGTGTGTGTTGTGGGAGATAGAGCGTAGAGAAGAGAGGAAGACATTTAGATGGCAACGGTAATTCCTGACTTAAAATGCCTGGAGTTGATGGGAAGGAGCTGAAGTCCTAGAGATTAGTTGTAGACTAATGGGTATGAGAGGTGAGTTTCTGCCTGTGGGGAACCAAGCCAGGGGTTCAGCTCCCCAAGACCGAGGATTGCCTTTCTCCCTCAGGACTTGAATAAGCTCTGTGTTCTGCCAAGTACGTTTTCTTCTCCTGCTTCCTTACTTTACACTTTTTTGTGTCTCCTCTATCAAACCCCCTTGAGTTGTGGCCTGTACATGGTTGCTCTATATAGAATGGAATCCCTTCATTTTTCTCCCTTATTCTTCAGAGGTGAAAAGCTTGGGAAGTGAACAATGAAATTCTCCAGAATCCCCAAGGTTTTGTCTTGGGTGTTCTGGTGTTATTAGTTTCTTCTGAGATATTTTACTGTGTTTAGGTTAATGTAAATGAGAGCTTCTCCCTTCGTTCTATACACAGTTTGGAGGTGTGTAAGATCTCCCAGGTTATTCAAGTAGGACATTTTGGAAATGTGGCCTCTTACTGTTTAACACATGGGGTTCTGATGCCAAGCTGGGAGGTCTTCAATTTAGGACATGGCTGACTCGGAGTGACAGTCAGGATTTTGTACCTGGGCAGTGGGTGCACATCTTTGCCAAGAATTTGTGAGGTTTTATCATGAGAGGAAATGCTGCGTGACCATGGGATCTGGTGTGTGTAAAAGTGTCTTTGGCTCTGCAATGAGACTCAAAGATAGGGAATGTTCTGGCTTGGTCCAGCTCAAGCCTTCTTGCTCCTAGCTTGTCTGGGACAGACAAAGTGGCCACACACGTGATGCCAGTATCCCGTGTGGAGGGTTTCCTATGCTACTGCATCCCTCTGGGGCTTTCAGTTGTTATAGGAAGGACTGACACCCTTCTGCTGCCACTTTTAGCCTTGACATGGATGGGCAAAGGCTTGTGTTCAAGTGCTGCTGCTTCTGCAGAGGCTTGATGGGCTTTTTGTTCTGGAAGGAAATGCTGTGCGATTATGGCTCCAGCTACAGCAAGGCGATGTTTGGCTCAGGGACCAGGTTGTTTTTCCTTCCAAGTGAGTGTTCATCTTTCCAAGGTGTCCTTTCTGGAAAGTACTCAACAATCCTCTTGAGGTGGCCAGTTGTGTAGGTTAGATTATTCCAGCAAGAATCTCGTGTTGCCGTGTCATTGAGTCTGAACTCAGCAGACCCAGGCAAGATTGTGCAAAGCAGGATATCACAGTGTAATACTGGGGGTTATGGTAAACTCACATTTGGAGCTGGAACCAAAGTCAGAGTATCTCCAGGTATGTGTGAGTCCTGAGATGTGAATCCTCTTGGAAGTACTTCTTTGAATTTGCATGTTATTTTGCCTAGTTCATCACTCCACAAGATATTAGGAATAGGACTATAAGTTTTGAACTGGTGTGGCATTTCTTGTGCTCTGTTATCCCAATCCTCTCCTTCCAAACCTCCAAGAATTTACCCTTACCCAATCAAAGTGGTCTTGGTCTTGTCTCTGACAGAGCCCAGAATGCCCTGGGCCTTTCCTGACCAGGGCTCTACTGCCTCCTCTTTTCCCAGTCCAAATTTTTTTTACTCTATCAAGGGGATCAGTCCTAGTTTGTCAGAAGGGCTCAGCAGTGGAAGGTGGTTTACTGCAGCATGCAGCATTTCTGGATATCTACTGAAAGTTTTCTTCTTGTGGGAAAACAAGCCAAAGGTTCAGCTCCCCAAGAGCGGGGATTGCCTTTCTCCCTTGAGGACGTGGATAAGCTCGTGTTCTTGTGGAGCTGAAAAGCACTGTGTGACCTATGAGAAGCTCACACTTGGCAAAGAGATGCAACTTCATGTTTTGCCTAGTTAGTGCCACCACTTTCTTCTTTTCTCCTTGAACATGTGGCAAAGCTCCTCACTGGCCAACATGCAGCAAGCTTTCCTGTTTATCTTCCTGGATATTCTGGTGGCTCTTTGGCTGCAGGGTTCCAAGCCTTTTGCTTCCCTGGAGGAAAAGCTTTGGCTCAGGGCAGGAGCAGCAGTTCGAGTGACAGGTAATTCTGTCTAGTCGGGCTGTGGGTGTGCAGCTTTGCCAAGAATTTGGGAAGGATTTTGTTGAGAGAGGAAATGCTGTGTGACCTTGGGAACTGTTGTATCTGCACTTGTCTTTGGCTCTGGAATGAGACTCAACGTTAAGCCAAGTAAGTCCAACACTGATTCTATGTCTTCTGCTTTTTTGGAGGCTTGAGCTTGGAGGTTCTGTGGGGAGTGAAGGAAGAGGTCTTGGGGGAGCCCTTAGTTGTGGCCTCAGACCTAGTGAGCAGAGCTGGTGCCCAGATGGTTAATTTCCTGTGCCTTCATGATTTAATGTCACCTGAGAGTTCTCACTGGAATTATATGCTGTGTTCCTGCAACAGGACTAGCACACAGAAAAGGAAAAGTACACAGAACTCTCTGTGGCACTTGTGTGGTTGCTAGACGAGAAACCTGTGGGACTTTGCAAGGGAAGAGGACAGAACAGTAGCACAGAGTGGTCAGACCAAATTAGAAAAGCTATGGCTACAATGTGCTTTTGCTCTTTTGCAAAACAAACCAAGAGCAAAGGCTTTTGGCACTCTGTCCTGAAAAGCCCCGGTGCCAGATACTGATAGGTATTCTCAGCTAGCAGCCTAAGTAAGTCATCCTTGCTTTTCTGTCCTTCCCTCCTCTGGGTGTTGCAGTTCCCAAGGCACAGGCTGTCTCCCGTTCAAGAGACTTGTCTCTCTCCTCACAAAAGAAGTCCAGAGCGCATGAGGGAGCAGATTGAGCCTTGGGTTCTTGTCAGGGTGTGTAACACTGTGTGAACTACGATGCAGGAAGATTCCATTTTGGTCCAGGCACAAAGCTCCGTGTTTTGCCAAGTACGTTTTCTTCTCCTGCTTCTGCCCTCTGCGCTGTCTCCTCTTGCTGCATTCCCACTCATTTGCAGGTAAAGGTGATAAGGAGAAGTCAGAGGTGCAGGAGAAATACAGGGAGGATTTTTTTTTCATAAAGGCATGGCATGGCTGGGTAAAGGTTTGGGGAGAGGTGCTGCCTCTGAGGGGGCTTGCAGGGCTTTTTGTAATGGAAGGAAATGCTGTGTGAATACAACATGGGCTTCTCTAAGCTGACGTTTGGCTCAGGGACCAGATTGTCCGTCAAGTCCAGTGAGTGTGAAGCTTTTCTGTGTTCCCTCTATCAATACCCGTCAAGTTGTCACCCAGTTTATTCAAGTAGGACTTCTTGGAAACATGGCCTATTCCTATGTGACACATGGGGTTCGTATGCCAAGCTGGGAGATCTTCACTTTTGTGATATGTCTGACTTGGAGTGACAGTCAGGTTTTTTAGTTGGGCAGTGGGTGCACTGCTTTGCCAAGTATTTGGGGGGTTTTGTCATGAGAGTAATTGCTGTGTGACCATGGGATCTGGTGTGTGTACTCACTGTGGTTGATAGACTTGAAAACTGGTGGACTTTTCAAGGGAAGAGGACAGAAAGGTACCACAGAATGGTCAGACCAAATTAGAAAAGCTATGGCTAGAACGTACTTTTGCTCTTTTGCAAAACAAACCAAGAACAAAGGCTTTTGGCACTCTGTCCTGAAAAGCCCCAGTGCCAGATACTGATAGGTATTCACAGCCAGCAGCCTAAGGAAGTCATCCTTGCTTTTCTGTCATTCCCTCCTCTGGGTGTTGCAGTTCCCAAGGCACAGACTGTCTCCTGTTCAAGGGGCTTGTCCCTCTCCTCACAAAAGAAGTGCAGAGCGTGTGAGGGAGCAGATTGAGCCTTGGGTTCTTGTCAGGGTGTGTAACACTGTGTGAATACCAACACAGGGATTCTCCCATTTGGTCCAGGCACAAAGCTCCATGTTCTGCCAAGTACGTTTTCTTCTCCTGCTTCTGCACTCTGTGCTGTCTCCTCTTGCTGCATTCCCACTCTTTTGCAGGTTAAGGTGATAAGGAGAAGTCAGAGGTGCAGGAGAAAGACAGGGAGGAATTATTTTTTCCCTAGCTGTGGCATGGCTGGGTAAAGGTTTGGGGAGAGGTGCTGCTTCTGAGTGGACTTGCTGGGCTTTTTGTAATGGAAGGAAATACTGTGTGAATACAGCGGCAGCTACAATCCAACATTTGGCTCCGGGACCAGACTGTCCATCCAGCCCAGTGAGTTTGCAGCTAAGCAGTGGTCTTCTCTATGCCTCTCTTGTTTTTATAATTGTTCTTTGGGCTTATTTATAATTATTCTTTGGGTTTACCTTTACACAGGTATGGTGTGTGTTGATGTGCACCTGTGGTTGTATGCGTGTGTGAGATCCAGCAGCCAGAACCAAGAAAGATATTCTGAAGCTGTGTGCAGGAGGGTCCCGGGGAAGATCTCTGTTTTTAGGGAGGATATTTTAGGGCTGAGTCAGGAGTTGTGATTGTAATCTCATCTCTTTTCTCTCCATGGGACAAGGATCCACTGAGTGGTGAGCTCAGTCAGAGCTGAAAGGGAAGACCAAGGGTGGCTGTTGAAAAAGAACTGTCCAGCAAGCAACGCAGAGCGTTAGAAGAACTAAGCTAGTGCAGGGCACCTGTGACCTTACAGTGTTTTTGTTGTGAAGGCAAACATTGTGTGACTAATTATGGCAGCAAAGTCACCTTTGGAGGTGGAACTCAGCTAAGGATAAAACCCAGTAAGTTTTAAAGTCTTCTGCTGCTTCACTTGGTGAAAGAGTTTTGTGATCATGAGCTAGAATAATTGAAATGCAGGGGGACTGGTTTGATCTGTGAAGGTTTTGCTCTACTTTCTCTGCTAGCCACAGAGACCTTGATTCAACAAGGCTGTGAGTGTACTCCTTCAGCTTGCTCCTGACAGCTCCTGCCAGCTCCTGCTCTCTGCCTTTCACATGAGCTGTCTGGCATGTGGGACCCTCTTTCTTGCTCAAGAATAGACACAGCCATCTGCATTTGTGATAGTTGAGGTGGGTTGGTGGTGGCGCTGTCGAGTACAGCCCTGGGTGGTTGTCCTTTGCTCTATGTAAGAAAGGTTGAATTAATGATGCACATTTTTGCCAAGAGATTCCTTATCAAGGCTACAGGAATTCTTGTTTACCAATGCCTGGTGATGATGGGAAGCAGCTGATGACCTAGGGATTAGTTGCGGAGCAGCTGGCAAGAAAGCTGAGGTTTTTGCTGAAGTGTAACTAACTGTGTGAACAGGGAGAACTTCAGAGTGATGCTGGGGATGGGGACACGCTTGGCTGTCAAGCCCAGTGAGTACAACTGCTGCCCAGATGGGGATATTTCTTGTGCCTTCATGTTTTAATCTCACCAGAGATTTCTCACTGGAACTTTATGCTGTGTTCCTGCAACAGGAGAAGCACACAGGAGAGGAAAAGTACACAGAACTCTCGGTGTCACTTGTGTGGTTGCTAGGCTAGAACCCTGGTGTCTTTGCAAGGGAAGAGGACAGAACAGTAGCACGGAGTGGTCAAACCAAATTAGAAAAGCTATGGCTACAATGTGCTTTTGTTTTTTTGCAAAAGAAACCAGGAAAAAAGGCTTTTGACACTCTGTCCTGAAAAGCCCCAGTGCTAGACACTGATAGGTATTCGCAGCCAGCAGCCTAAGGAAATCATCCTTGCTTTTCTGTCATTCCCTCCTCTGAGTGTTGCAGTTCGAAAGGCACAGGCTGTCTGCCATTCAAGAGGCTTGTCCCTCTCCTCACAAAAGAAGTCTAGAGTGTGTGAGGAAGCAGGTTGAGCCTTGGGTTCTTGTCAGGGTGTGTCGCACTGTGTGAATAACAATGCAGTCTCATTCCATTTTGGTTCAGGAACAAAGCTCCGTGTTCTGCCAAGTACGTTTTCTTCTCCTGCTTCTGCACTCTGTGCTGTCTCCTCTTGCTGCCTTCCCACTCTTTTGCAGGTTAAGGTCATGAGAAGTCAGAGGTGCAGGAGAAAGACAGGGACGATGTGTTTTTTCCCTAGCTGTGGCATGGCTGTGTAAATGTTTGGGGAAAGGTGATGCTTCTGAGTGGACTTGCTGGGCTTTTTGTTATGGAAGGAAATGCTGTGTGAATACAGCGGCAGCTACACCAAGATAACATTTGGCTCAGGGACAAGACTGTCCGTCCAGCCCAGTGAGTGTGCAGCTTTTTTGTTTCTCCTCTATCAAAATCCCTCTGGTTGTGGCCCGTAGGTACTCAGTTGCACCATAAAATGGAATTGCTTCATTTTTCTCCCTTATATTTCAGTGGCAAAAATATTGTGAAATGACCAATGAAATTCCCAAGAATCCCCAAGGTCTTTTCTTGAGTGTTCTGGTGTTATTAGTTTCTTCTGAGTTCTTTGAAAGTGTTTAGCTTAATGTAAATGAGAGCTTCTCCCTTCGTTCTATATGCAGTTTGGAGGTGTGTAAGATCTCCCAGGTTATTCAAGTAGGACATTTTGGAAATGTGGCCTCTTACTGTGTGACACATGGGGTTCTGATGCCAAGCTGGGAGGTCTTCACTTCAGGACATGACTGACTCGGAGAGACCGTCAGGATTTTGTACCTGGGCAGTGGGTGCACATCTTTGCCAAGAATTTGGGATGTTTTGTCATGAGAGGAAATGCTGCATGACCATGGGATCTGGTGTGTGTAAAAGTGTCTTTGGCTCTGCAATGGGATTCAAAGTTAGGCAATGTTCTGGCTTGGTCCAGAACAAGCCTTCTTGCTCCTAGCTTGTGTGGGACAGACAAACTGGCCACACACCTGATGCCAGTATCCGGTGTGGAGGGTATCCTAGGGAAGCACTGCCACCCTTCTGCTGCCCCTTTTAGCCTTGGCATGGATGGGCAAATGCCTGAGTACAAGTGCTGCTGCTTCTGCAGTGGCTTGATGGGCGTTTTGTTTTGGAAGGAAATGCTGTGGTATTATGGCTCCGGCTACAGCAAGGTGAAGTTTGGCTCAGGGACGAGGCTGTTTGTCCATCCCAGTGAGTGTTCCTTTTTCTATGTATCCTTTCTGAAAAATACTTAACAACCCCCTCGAGGTGGCCAGTTGTGTGGGTTAGATTACTCCAGCAAGAATCTTGTGTTGCTTTGTCATCCAGTCTGAAATCAGCAGACCCAGGCAAGATTGTGCAAAGCAGGATATCACAGTGTAATACGGGGGGTTATGTTAAAATCACATTTGGAGCTGGAACCAAACTCAGAGTATCTCCAGGTATGTGTGAGTCTTCAGATGTGATTCCTCTTGGAAGTACTTCTTTGACTTTGCATGTTATTTTGCCTAGTTCATCACTCCACAAGATATTAGGAATAGGACTATAAGTTTTGAACTGGTGTGGCATTTCTTGTGCTCTGTTATCCCAATCCTCTCCTTCCAAACCTCCAAGCACTTACCCTTACCTAGTCAAAGTGGTCTTGGTCTTGTCTCTGAGAGAGCCCAGAACGCCCTGGGCCTTTCCTGACCAGGGCTCTACTGGCTCCTCTTTTCCCAGCCCAACCTTGTTTTACTCTGGCAAGGGGATCAGTCCCAGTCTGGCAGAAGAGCTCGGCCGTGGATGGTGCTTTTCTGCAGTGTGAAGCATTTCTGGATATCTGCTGAAAGGTTTCTGCTTGTGGGGAAACAAGCCAGGGTTTCAGCTCACCAAGAGCAGGGATTGCCTTTCTCCCTCAGGACGTGGAAAAGCTCGTGTTCTTGTGGAGCTGAAAAGCACTGTGTGACCTATGACAAGCTCACACTGGGCAAAGGGATGCAACTTCATGTTTTGCCTAGTAAGTGCCACCACTTTCTTGTCTTCTCCTTCCACATGTGGCAAAGCTCCTCACTGGCCAATGTGCAGTGAGCTTTCTCAAATATCTTCCTGGATATTCTGGTGGCTCTTTGGCTGAGGGGTTCCAAGCCATTTGCTTCCCCGCAGGAAAGGCTTTGGCTCAGGGCAGGAGGAGCAGTCCTCCTAAAGTGGGTTTGTCCCCGTGGGTCCAGTGGTGCTCCTGATCCCAGAGACAGAGCAGGGAGCTCTTCCAGTCAGGAGGTCATTGACTGGGAGTGACAGGCAATTCTCTCTAGTCGGGCTGTGGGTGTGCAGCTTTGCCAAGAATTTGGTAAGTTTTTTGTTCAGAGAGGAAATGCTGTGTGACCTTGGGAGCTGGTGTATCTGCACTTCTCTTTGGCTCTGGAACGAGAATGAAAGTTAGACCACGTAAGTCCAACACTGCTTCTCTGCCTTCTGCTTTATTGGAGTCCTTGAGCTTGGAGGTGCTCTGGGGAGTGGAGGAAGGGGTCTTGGGGGAGCCATTAGTTGTGGCCTCAGTCCTACTGAGTACAACTGCTGCCGAGATGGGGTTATTTCTTGTGCCTTCTCACTGAACTTTATGCTGTGTTCCATCAACAGGACTAGCACACAGGAAAGGAAAAGTACACGGAACTCTCTGTGGCACTTGTGTCGTTGCTAGGCTAGAACCCTGGTGGACTTTGCAAGGGAAGAGGACAGAACAGTAGCGCAGAGTGGTCAGACCAAATTAGAAAAGCTAAGGCTAGAACATGCATTTTGGTCTTTTGCAAAACAAACCAAGAGCAAAGGCTTTTGGCTCTCTGTCCTGAAAAGCCCCAGTGCCAGACAGTGATGTGTATTCCCAGGCAGCAGCCTAAGGAAGTCATCCTTGCTTTTCTGTCCTTCACAGAATCACAGAATCACAGAATCGTAGGGGTTGGAAGGGACCTCGAGAGATCATCGGGTCCAACCCCCCTGTCAAAGCAGCTCCCTAGCTCATATTGCACAGGTCGGTGTCCAGACGAGTCTTGAATATCTCCAGTGAAGGAGACTCCACCACCTCCCTGGGCAGCCTATTCCAGTGCTCTGTCACCCTCACTGTGTAAAAGATCTTCCGCATGTTGGTGTGGAACTTCCTGTGCTCCAGTTTACAGCCATTGCCCCTTGTCCTATCTCCACAGACTACTGAAAAGGGGCTGGCCATTTTCCCCTGCATCCCATACTTAAGATATTTATAAACATTAATTAGGTCCCCCCTCAGTCTTCTTTTCTCCAGGCTGAACAGCCCCAGCTCACTCAGCCTTTCCTCATACGGGAGATGTTCCAGGCCCTTAATCATCTTCGTAGCCCTTCTCTGGACTCTCTCAAGGAGATCCCTGTCCTTTTTATACCAGGGACCCCAGAACTGGACACAATACTCCAGGTGGGGCCTGACCAGGGCAGAGTAGAGGGGGAGGATCACCTCCTTAGACCTGCTGGCCACACTCTCTTCCTGGGTATTGCAGTTCCCAAGGCACAGGCTTTCTCCCGTTCAAGAGGCTTGTCCCTTTCCTCACAAAAGAAGTCCAGAGTGTGCGAGGGAGCAGATTGAGCCTTGGGTTCTTGTCAGGGTGTGTAACATTGTGTGAACTACAATGCAGAAAGATTCCATTTTGGTCCAGGCACAAAGCTCCGTGTTCTGCCAAGTACGTTTTCTTCTCCTGTTTCTGGACTCTGCGCTGTCTCCTCTTGCTGCATTCCCACTCTTTTGCAGGTTAAGGTCAAAAGGAGAACTCAGATGTGCAGGAGAAAGAGGGAGGAATTGTTTTTTCCCTAGCAGTGGCATGGCTGGGTAAAGGTTTGGGGAGAGGTGCTGCCTCTGAGGGGGCTTGCAGGGCTTTTTGTAATGGAAGGAAATGCTGTGTGAATACAACACGGGCTTCTCTAAGCTGATGTTTGGCTCAGGGACCAGATTGTCCGTCAAGTCCAGTGAGTGTGAAGCTTTTCTGTGTTCCCTCTATCAATACCCCTCAAGTTGTCACCCAATTTATTCAAGTAGGAATGTTTGGAAACATGGCCTATTCCTGTGTGACACATGGGGTTCTGAGGCCAAGCTGGGAGGACTTCACTTCAAGATATGGCTGACTTGGAGTGACAGTCAGGTTTTTTAGTTGGGCAGTGGGTGCACTGCTTTGCCAAGAATTTGGGGGGATTTTTTGTGAGACAAATTGCTGCGTGACCATGGGATTTGGGGTGTGTACTCACTATAGTTGATAGACTTGAAAACTGGTGGACTTTTCAAGGGAAGAGGACAGAACAGTAACACAGAGTGGTCAGACCAAATTAGAAAAGGTATGGCTAGAATGTAGTTTTGCTCTTTTGCAAAACAAATCAAGAGCAAAGGCTTTTGGCTCTCTGTCATGAAAAGCCTCAATGCCAATGCCTGATAGGTATTCCCAGGCCGCAGCCTAAGGAAGTCATCCTTGCTTTTTTTGTCCTTCCCTCCTCTGGCTTTTGCAGTTCCCAAGGCACAGGCTATCTCCCGTTCAAGAGACTTCTCCCTCTCCTCACAGAAGAAGTCCAGAGCAGGTGAGGGAGCAGATTGAGCCTTGGGTTCTTGTCAGGGTGTGTAGCACTGTGACAGGGAATCTCCCATTTGGTCCAGGCACAAAGCTCCGTGTTCTGCAAAGTACGTTTTCTTCTCCTGCTTCTCCACTCTGCGCTGTCTCCTCTTGATGCCTTCCCACTCTATTGCTGGTTAAGGTGATAAGGAGAAGTTAAAGGTGCAGGAGAATGACAGGGAGGAATTGTTTTTTCCCTAGCTGTGGCATGGCTGGGTAAAGGTTTGAGGAGAGATGCTGCTTCTGAGGGGACTTGCTGGGATTTTTGTAATGGAAGGAAATGCTGTGTGAATACAGAAGCAGCTACAACAAGCTGACGTTTGGCTCAGGGACCAGACTGTCCATCCAGCCCAGTGAGTGTGCAGCATTTTTGTGTCTCCTCTATCAAAACCCCTTGAGTTGTGGCCTGGATTATTAGATAGGACATTTTGGAAACATGGGCTCTTACAGTGGGTTTCTGATGTCAAGCTGGGAGGTCGTTATGTTAGGACATGGCTGAGCACTTTCTTGTCTTCTCCTTCCACTGTGGCAAACCTCCTCACTGGCCAACGTGCAGTGGTATTTCCTAAATATCTTCCTGGATATTCTCATGGCTCTTTGGCTGCGGGGTTACATGCCATTTGCATGTAAACAACTTCTGGTGAGAGGTGCTGCTTTTGAGGGGACTTGCTGGGCTTTTTGTAATGGAAGGAAACACTGTGGGATTATGGCTCTGATAAGCTGATGTTTGGCTCAGGGTCCAGATTGTCCATCCTGCCCAGTGAGTGTGAAACTCTCTTGTGTGTCCTCTTTCCAAATCCTTGAATATCCAGCAGAGCAGCCTGTAGACACACTTCTTTTATATGTGTCACTTTCCACAGGGATTAGGTTAATGTAAACGAGATCTTCTCCCTTGTTCTGTACGCAGTTTGGAGGTATGTAAGATCTCCCAGGTTATTCATGTAGGTCATTTTGGAAACGTGGGCTGAGCAGGAAGAGATGGATGTGTAATAGAGTTGTGTGTGGTTTTTGTAAGTGTATGTGGCACTGTGGGACTTCACATCCAACTGGAAAGTTGTGTTTGGAAGCGGGACACAACTGACAGTGCATCCTGGTAGGCATAAATGCAAACAGGATGTGAAAGGACAGGAAAGTCACATCCTCTACCCTGACAGATACTTCTGGGTTGTGTTTGAAACTGTTTTGCACTGGGACAGAGCTTGTGTGTATGCTTGTGTGTGTTGTGGGAGATAGAGCGTAGAGAAGAGAGGAAGACATTTAGATGGCAACGGTAATTCCTGACTTAAAATGCCTGGAGTTGATGGGAAGGAGCTGATGTCCTAGAGATTAGTTGTAGACTAATGGGTATGAGAGGTGAGCTTTCTGCTTGTGGGGAACCAAGCCAGGGGTTTAGCTCCCCAAGACCGGGGATTGCCTTTCTCCCTCAGGACTTGGATAAGCTCTTGTTCTTGTGGAGCTGAAAGGCACTGTGTGACCTATGACAAGCTCACACTGGGCAAAGGGACGCAACTTCAGGTTTTGCCTAGTAAGTGCCACCACTTTCTTGTCTTCTCCTTCCACATGTGGCAAAGCTCCTCACCTGCCAACGTGCAGCGGGTTTTCCTGAATATCTTCCTGCATATTCTGGTGGCTCTTTGGCTGCGAGGTTATATGCCATGTTTCCACTTTGAAGTGAGCAACTTGCATGCTCCTCACAAAAGAAGTCCAGAGCGGGTGAGGGAGCAGACTGAGCCTTGGGTTCTTGTCAGGGTGTGTAGCACTGTGTGAATAACAATGCAGGAAAACTCCATTTTGGTCCAGGCACAAAGCTCTGTGTTCTGCCAAGTACGTTTTCTTCTCCTGCTTCCTTACTTTACACTTTTTTGTGTCTCCTCTATCAAACCCCCTTGAGTTGTGGCCCGTACATAGTTGCTCTATATAGAATGGAATCCCTTTATTTTTCTCTCTTATTCTTCAGAGGTGAAAAGATTTGGGAATTGAACAATGAAATTCTTCAGAATCCCCAAGGTTTTGTCTCAGGTGTTCTGGTGTTATTAGTTTCTTCTGAGATATTTTACAGTGTTTAGGTAAAAGTAAATGAGAGCTTCTCCCTTCGTTCTATACACAGTTTGGAGGTGTGTAAGATCTCCCAGGTTATTCAAGTAGGACATTTTGGAAATGTGGCCTCTTACTGTTTGACACATGGGGTTCTGATGCCCAGCTGGGAGGTCTTCACTTCAGGACATGACTGACTCAGAGTTACCGTCAGGATTTTGTACCTGGGCAGTGGGTGCACATCTTTGCCAAGAATTTGGGATGTTTTGTCATGAGAGGAAATGCTGCATGACCACAGGATCTGGTGTGTGTAAAAGTGTCTTTGGCTCTGCAATGAGACTCAAAGTTAGGCAATGTTCTGGCTTGGTCCAGAACAAGCCTTCTTGCTCCTAGCTTGTGTGGGACAGACAAAGTGGCCACACACCTGATGCCAGTATCCTGTGTGGAGGGTATCCTAGGGAAGCACTGCCACCCTTCTGCTGCCCCTTTTAGCCTTGGCATGGATGGGCAAAGGCTTGTATACAAGTGCTGCTGCTTCTGCAGTGGCTTGATGGGCTTTTTGTTCTGGAAGGAAATGCTGTGTGATTACGGCTCCGGCTACAGCAAGGTGACGTTTGGCTCAGGGACGAGGCTGTTTGTCCATCCCAATGAGTGTTCATCTTTCTAGGTGTCCTTTCTGAAAAGTACTGAACAACCCCCTCGAGGTGGCCAGTTGTGTGGGTTAGATTATTCCAGCAAGAATCTCGTGTTGCCGTGTTGTCGAGTCTGAACTCAGCAGACCCGGGCAAGATTGTGCAAAGCAGGATATCACAGTGTAATACGGGGGGTTATGTTAAAATCACATTTGGGGCTGGAACCAAACTCAGAGTATCTCCAGGTATGTGTGAGTCCTCAGATGTGATTCCTCTTGGAAGTACTTCTTTGACTTTGCGAGTTATTTTGCTTAGTTCATCCCTCCACAAGATATTAGGAATAGGACTATAAGTTTTGAACTGGTGTGGCATTTCTTGTGCTCTGTTATCCCAATCCTCTCCTTCCAAACCATCCAAGCACTTACCCTTACCTAGTCAAAGTGGTCTTGGTCTTGTCTCTGAGAGAGCCCAGAACGCCCTGGGCCTTTCCTGACCAGGGCTCTACTGGCTCCTCTTTTCCCAGCCCAACCTTGTTTTACTCTGGCAAGGGGATCAGTCCCAGTCTGGCAGAAGGGCTCAGCAGTGGACGGTGGTTTACTGCAGTGTGAAGCATTTCTGGATATCTGCTTAAAGGTTCCTTTTTGTGGGAAAACAAGCCAAAGGTTCAGCTCCCCAAGAGCAGGGATTGCATTTCTCCCTCAGGACGTGGAAAATCTCCTGTTCTTGTTGAGCTGAAAAGCACTGTGTGACCTATGACAAGCTCACACTGGGCAAAGGGATGCAACTTCATGTTTTGCCTAGTAAGTGCCACCACTTTCTTGTCTTCTCTTTCCACATGTGGCAAAGCTCCTCACTGGCCAATGTGCAGTGAGCTTTCTCAAATATCTTCCTGGATATTCTGGTGGCTCTTTGGCTGAGGGGTTCCAAGCCATTTGCTTCCCTGCAGGAAAGGCTTTGGCTCAGGGCAGGAGCAGCAGTTTGAGTGACAGGCAATTCTCTCTAGTCGGGCTGTGGGTGTGTAGCTTTGCCAAGAATTTGGGAAGTTTTTTGTTGAGGGAGGAAATACTGTGTGTCCTTGGGAGCTGGTGTATCTGCACTTGTCTTTGGCTCTGGAACGAGACTGAACATTAGGCCACGTAAGTCCAACACTTCTTCTTTGTCTTCTGCTTTATTGGAGGCCTTGAGCTTGGAGGTGCTCTGGAGAGTGGAGGAAGAGGTCTTGGGGGAGCCCTTAGTTGTGGCCTCAGTCCTGATGAGATCCCACAGAGGCAGACTGTCAACAGCTGCTACTGCCCTTGGATCCTCCTGCCTCGGGTCACCCTTCTGCTGCCCCTTGTAGCCTTGAGGCAAGAGTGGGCAAATTTCTGTTGAGAGGTGCTGCTTCTGAGGAGGCCTCCTGGGCTTTTTGTAATGGAAGGAAACACTGTGGGATTACAGCATTGGCTCTAAGCTGATGTTTGGCTCAGGGACCAGTCTGTCCGTCTTGTCCAGTGAGTGTGAAACTCTCTTGTGTGTCCTCTTTCCAAATCCTCGAGTGTCCAGCAGAGCAGCCTGTAGACAAATTTCTTTAATCCGTGTCACCTTCCACAGGGGAAGGAGAAAATAGGTGCTATTTCAAGATATTCCTTTGCTGAGAAGCATTTCCAGGTGGAGGACTGGTGTGATTTAGAGAAATCTGCTCTGGGCATGGTGCTCCAGGATGCTGATAGTCCGACAGCCAAGGATAGAGACGTGGTTTATGACAGAGAGACAGGCTGACCTCCCTGTGCTCAATACCTTTGTATGGCTGTAGAGTGTATTGGGGAAAACACAAAGAGTGTTCAGTTTGGTTCCTCGCTGTAGGACATTCAGGTAAGTCAGGCAAGACTCAGAGCATGCTTGGTGCAAAGACTTATCGCCAGACGTGTCCAATAGCTTTCCACAAGGAAATTGTTTTTCTGAGCATAGCCATGGAGAGAAAAGGCACAGATCTTTAGGATACTTGTTTTTTGGATGGTTGAGGTGTTGAGAGTGAAAGCAGGACCGTAATATGGCTGAACAGCCAGGCATAGGTGGAGGGACCCTCAAAAAAGAGAAGCAAATGACATTGCCCAGCAGTGACCCACTCAGAGGACATGCAGTAGTTTTCCACTTTAAAGTGAGCATCTTGCATGCTCCTTACATAAGAAGTCCAGACTGGGTAAGGGAGAAGACTGAGCCTTGGGTTCTTAACAGGATCTGTTCACAGTGTGAATACCAACACAGCGAAACTGCAGGTTTGTCCAGGCACAAAGCTCCGTGTTCTGCCAAGTACGTTTTCTTCTCCTGCTTCTACACTCTGCGCTGTCTCCTCTTGCTGCCTTCCCACTCTTTTGCAGGTTAAGGTCATAAGGAGAAGTCAGAGGTGCAGGAGAAAGACAGAGAGGATTTATTTTTTCCCTAGCCGTGGCATGGCTGGGCAAAGGTTTGGGGAGAGGTGCTGCTTTTGAGGGGGCTTGCAGGGCTTTTTGTTTTGGAAGGAAATGCTGTGTGAATAAACCTCTGGCTACAAGCCAGTGTTTGGCTCAGGGACGAGGCTTTTTGTCCATCCCAGTGAGTGTTCATTTTTCTAGGTGTCCTTTCTGAAAAGGACTTAACAACCCCCTCGAGGTGGCCAGTTGTGTGGGTTAGATTATTCCAGCAAGAATCTCGTGTTGCCGTGTCATTGAGTCTGAACTCAGCAGACCCAGGCAAGATTGTGCAAAGTAGGATATCACAGTGTAATACTGGGGGTTATGGTAAACTCACATTTGGAGCTGGAACCAAAGTCAGAATTTCTCCAGGTATGTGTGAGTCCTGAGATGTGAATCCTCTTGGAAGTACTTTGACTTTGCGAGTTATTTTGCTTAGTTCATCCCTCCACAAGATATTAGGAATAGGACCAGACTGTCCATCCAGCCCAGTAAGTTTGCATCTCGGCACTGCTCCTCTGTATGCCTCTCTTGCAATAGGGGTGCTTTTATATTTATACTTTTGGGTTAGCTTTGCACATGGGAAATGCCTTGTGTCCTTTCACGGGCTCCGAGAATGGCTTCAGTGCCATCTTTAATACAGTTGTGGTTGGACAGAACAAGGCTCAACTGGAGGTCTGTGTGATTTTGGTACAAGTGTCCCCTGTGTCTTGCTGGGAAGGTCCTTTTCAGCCATACTTTCTCATACTGCAGCAGAGCCTCATGGTCTGGGGAGATGAGAGCATTTGTGTACCGGCTTTGGTTGCAGTGAGGGTTGGTGGGCACAGGTAGACCTTTGGAGCTGGGACAAAGCTATGTGTGAAGCCTTGTGAGTACTGTGAAAGGTGTTTATAGCCCTGCAGGGCAATGCAGAAATGTCAGAGGCAAGAATGTCAGGGGGTAAGTTTTGGGAAGACTTCCTATGATCATGCACAACCACGTGCCCTCTCTGTGGGGATGGAAAAGCTGTGAGCTGCTGTGGGAGCAGGCAGAAGGTTTGCCTTTGGGAAGGGGATTAATCTCTTTACAAAGGCATGTAGATGGTGTGAGATTGAGTGAACTGCGTGGGTCTCAACAGAGGTGTCCTGAGCAGCTCTGGCCACTCCTGAAGGGGTTCAAAGGCAGTGCTGCCACCCGTGAGGGCAAGGGCACTGTTGGAGGAAGAGCAGTTGTGGGTTAGCTTGGTGTGTGTCAAAGGATGCTGTCGTAGCTCAGGAATTTCTGATTTCCCTTGTTCTTCCCTGCTTTGTCCATAGTCTGCCGGGGAGGAGAAATGTCAGTCTCTTCTGTGGGTGAGCACGTTTTCTTTCTGCTAGCTGCAGGGTTGTTGTAAAGCTGGCCGTGACTGTGGTAATTTGCAGGGGCTGGTCTTGGGAAGCTCACCTTTGGGCATGGCAGCAGACTTGCTGTGAAACCCGGTAAGTGTCTCTGTGTTCCCTGGCTACCACTGAGCACCAAAGGAATATCTTTTTTCCTCCCTTGGTCCCTAGGAAGAGCCTTGTATGGTTTTCTGGGGTCAAAGTTGTGTCTGGTTGTTCTTACTGGACGTGCCACAGGGTGATTATGTCATCCAGGCGGAAAGTTGCCTTTGGGAACGGAAGGCAGCAGGTGGTGAAATCTGGTAAACAGAATCCCGGGCTGAAGGAGGAAGGGGAGGAAAGTCTCATCTGTTACTTGGAAAAACCCACAGGAGCTGAGCTGTGTTCGAAATGGTTCTGCCCAAGAACGAGGTGTGTTGATGTGTGCTGATATTTTAGCACTGAGAGGGTCTTGCTGGGCTTTGTGTAATGGAAGGAAATGCTGTGTGAATATAACACTGCCTATAAGGTGACATTTGGCTCAGGGACCAGACTGTCCGTCCAGCCCAGTGAGTGTGCAGCATTTTTGTGTCTCCTCTATAAAACCCCTCGATTTCTGTCCCAGGTTATCCGAGTAGGACCTGTTTGGAAAGGCAGCCTAGTACTGTGTGACAGACACATGGGGTTCTGATGCCAAGCTGGGAGGTCTTCCATGATCCAGTACAGACACATTTTCTGTGCTTTTTCCTTGGGCTTCAGTTTGCCACTGACCTTGTTAATACCCAGCTAGTCATTGTGTTGGAATGAAAACACAGAATGCTCTTCAGCAGCCAAAAGTCAGAAAATGAGGAATCAAGGAAGGGTTTGTGGGAAGAACCTCAGCCTGGGAAACCATCCACAGTGACTAATTGTAGGCACCATATTTTGGGTAGGACAACACAAGCTACCTAATGTGTTCCCTGCTAACCAAGGAGTAGATTCTTCCCATCTCTGATACCAGAGGTGGCTGTAATGGAATCTAGTTATCCCCACGCATTTGAACACAGAAAACTGTATTCTGCATAGAGAGCTAGAAGAGGCCTGTGGAAAAGTGCCTGAGTAGTTACAGGTTCTCTCAGAGGCAGATCCACAAATGTAGCTGAGGCCTCCAATCTCCACTGAGGTGGCTGAATGAAGAAGCCCATTTTGTAAAGTCCTGTCACACAGTGCTAATACTGGAGGATGGGGGAAACTCGTTTGGGGGAGTGGAACCAAACTTCTTGTTGTCCCAGGTGAGCTGTCTCATCTCTGAGTCAAGGTGGACTCAATAGAGATGATACTGTACTCTAGCCTGCAGAACAACAGTGTAGTGGCTTTGTGGAGCAATTTGGGATGGTTTTAGTGTTCCCTAGAAAGAAGCGTTAGACTTTAACAAATTTGCACCAGCAAAGCTTCCATCCTGGGGAAAGGAAGCAAGTGAAAAGTGAAAACCAGCAAGTGAAATAGAAGAACAGAGATGAGAAGAAAAATATAATGTTCTTCAGTGAATGGTGCAGTGTGGTTTTGCTTTGGAAAGGGAATCACCTTTGTGGTATTAGTAAAACGATAGTGTGGGAAGGAAGAAGCAGCATTGATGGATGTGGAGGTAAGATGTAGTGCATTGCAAGCATGTGCATGGAGAAGCTGTAGGATTTCTTTGAGGAATGTTCTTCAGGTGTTTTGCGGTGGCTAGAATTGTAGAAAGGTTTTTGCTATGGCAAACAACTATGTCTATGAATAGCTACCCTCCCATGTCTGGACATGGAACCAGGCACGAGCCCAGTGAGTGTGCAGCTTTTTTCTGTCTCCTCTATCAAAAGCCCTCTGGTTGTGGCCTGTAGGTACTCAGTTGCACTATAAAATTAATTGCATCTTTTTTCACCCTTACTTTTCAGCGGCAAAAAGCTTGGGGAGTGAACAATGAAATTCTCCAGAATCCCCAAGGTCTTGTATTGGGAGTTCGCATGGTTTTGGTTTCTTCTGAGATATTTTATAGTGTTTAGGATAATATAAATGAGAGATTCTCCCTTCATTCTACACTCAGTTTGGAGGGAAGATCTCCCAGGCTTTTCAAGTAGGACATTTTGGAAATGTGGCCTCTTACTGTGTGACACATGGGGTTCTGATGCCAAGCTGGGAGGTCTTCACTTCAGGACATGGCTGACTCGGAGTGACAGTCAGGTTTTTGTAGTTGGGCAGTGGGTGCACAGCTTTTCCAAGAATTTGGGAGGTTTTGTCATGAGAGGAATTACTGCGTGACCATGAGATCTGGTGTGCGTAGAACTGTCTTTGGCTCTGCAATGAGGCTCAAATTTAGGCCAGGTAATCCAACGCTGCTCCTATGCTCAGCTTCCTTTGAGACCTTTCTTGAGGTGCTTTAGCGCAGAAGTATGTCTAGGTGCTTTGTGACCATTTAGTGATGGACTTTGCTTTAAGGGAATGTTCTGGCTTTGTCCATAACAAGCCTTCTTGCTCCTAGCTTGTGTGAGACAGACAAAGTGGCCACACACCTCATGGCAGTATCCGTGTGGAGGCTTTCCTATGCTACCGCATCCCCGTGGGCTTTATGTTGCTGTAGGAAGCACTGCCACCATTCTGCTGCCCCTTTTAGCCTTGGCATGGATGGGCAAAGGCTTGTATACAAGTGCTGCTGCTTCTGCAGTGGCTTGATGGGCTTTTTGTTCTGGAAGGAAATGCTGTGTGATTACGGCTCCGGCTACAGCAAGGTGACGTTTGGCTCAGGGACGAGGCTATTTGTCCATCCCAGTGAGTGTTCATCTTTCTAGGTGTCCTTTCTGAAAAGTACTGAACAACCCCCTCGAGGTGGCCAGTTGTGTGGGTTAGATTATTCCAGCAAGAATCTCGTGTTGCCGTGTTGTCGAGTCTGAACTCAGCAAACCCAGGCAAGATTGTGCAAAGCAGGATATCACAGTGTAATACTGGGGGTTATGGTAAAATCACATTTGGAGCTGGAACCAAAGTCAGAGTATCTCCAGGTATGTGTGAGTCCTGAGATGTGATTCCTCTTGGAACTACTTTGACTATCTGTGCAATATGAGCTAGGGAGCCTGCTTTGCAGGGGGGTTGGACCCGATTATCTCTCGAGGTCCCTTCCAACCCCTACAATTCTGTGATTCTGTGACTTTGCAAATTATTTTGCCTAGTTCATCACTCCACGAGATACTAGGAATAGGACTGTATGTTTTCAACTGGTGCAAAGGAAGTTATTTCCATGGCTGCATAAATATTTTTTCCTCCTTATTCCTGATGATGAAACAGCCATAGGAGCCTTATTACATGTGGAAGAGGATTTTTCTTGTAAAGCCAACAGAAATGGCGCTCATAAATAAAAAATCCTCATGCACAGAAGCAAAGGGAAATGGTGAAAACCATCATGATGCAGCAAAGTGCAGAGTGGTGAGTCTAGTCTCATACACCTGTAGCAGGTAAAGTGGACTTTTCTAGTCTATGAATACTAATATTTTAATATATCAAGTCTCCTAATGACCTTTAAATATCCCTCCAACTGAAAGTATTTTATGATTCCATTTGCGTGCAGATGCCACATACGGATTCTTTACTTTAGAGTTCCTCAGTAAAGGTGTTATATGGGGGAGTGGGTTAGTGTCATATAATGAAGCACTGTATAAATACTGGATGCTCAGGAAGTAACCTTTTCCTTGCTAATAATACGAAGTTTGTAATCACAGCCAACTAGTTTTCGGTACTGTGAAATTACCTTTGCCTTCAGTATCTATGTGAAGTTGGACACACATTAGAATTGAAGCTCTGAAACTCTTGAAGAAGGGTGTGACTGACTGTGAGGGATGGAATAGCTACCCAGACAGAGGGCAAAGATGTCAAGAAGCAAAGTTCATTTGTTAATTACTTTTGTGGAAATGTGGAAAGGTGACTCTGATCAGAAAATAATTTTCTCTGAAGAAAAAGCATGATTAAAAAGTTCTGTTTTGACAATTGCTGCTAGAAGTATCTGAAAAAAAAAAATTCCACCTAAAACCCCATACCTTTTCTCTTGTTAAAATTCTTCCTTTCAAGGAAAGAAAGTAAGGCACATCCTGAGACAGCAACATTTTGTACATATAAATCTTTCTATTTTTCCAAATTTCTTAAGAATATTTTTAGGTGCATTTAATGCCTGAATCCTTTGGGTGTACGTTTGAAAAGTAATATTTCATTTTTTTAAATGGTAGTGATTTTTAGGTATTTTAATTTCAAAATAATTTTATTCTGAAAATTAAATGCCACAGCTATATAAAGAAACTGTTCATTCTGAAAACCCCTATGGAAATTCCTCATATTTCAAATGACCTTCTTGACTGTGTTCAAAAATATCTGAGAAAAATGAGAATGTCAAGTTTACATGGAGCTATCAGCATGCTAAAGGAGCTATTAATTAAGGCTCTGCCTGAGTTCATGTATGTGTCCCCAAATTTACTGTTATGGTCATATCTGTATGCAGCTGCTCCAGATCTCGCTCTGGTCACACTGTAAATTCTAAGAGCTTTCCAAATGCATATGAAAAAGCTCCATGTTTAATGACAGAATAACCAATGATCTCCTTGACACAAAGAAATTACATAACAAAAAGTGGGTTTTCTACTTAAAAGCTGAATGGCAAATTTATTCTGGAAACACCCTTAAATAATTCAGTTGGCAAATCCAAGAGAATGTGGTGATGGAGTTGTACTATACCGTTGATCACTAGGTGAGCTATGAAGCAACAGTAAATAAACACATTTTTCAGAGAGGAATCTGACTGGCAGACTAAATAAATAAGGAATAAGGTGAAAAATAGATCTTGTGATGGTGGCTATCTGGGAGCAATGGGAAAAATATGATGGTGGTGAATGTTAAGGAACAGCTGTATAGGAGTGAGAAAGATGCAAAACACCACATGAATAGAAAGTTAGTTGGAAAAAAAGCCCAAAAGCCCTAGACATATGAATCTGTCTAATCATAGAGATAGATAGGCTTTCTTCTGGTGGATTTCTTAATTCCTCTGAATATTGTAAAGGCCTGTGCTATTGTGTGAGTATGGAAGTAGCTACAAACCCACATTTGGATCTGGGACAAGACTTTTGGTTTCACCAGGTACATTTATCTTTACTTTTTGCATCATTTGCAAGGTTGCTGTGGATCTGGGAAATGGCAGCTGTCAAAGGCTTAGTGTGAGGTCTCACCTTAGCCAGCCACACAGCTGCCCAGTTTTCCTTGAGGCAGCTGCAGGCCGACATGTGCTTTCAGTGCTCTTCCATCAATTGCATTCCTGTGATAAGCAAAGCCTGTTTTGGTTCTTCTGTCAAGTCATGTGAAGTTGTTCTGTCCTAGGGGTAAATTCATGCCACTTCCATTGGCCTCAAGCAAAGTCATGGGGGATAGAAGTCAGATTAAAATGCATTGAAATACAAGAACAGCTATAATATTTATGTTGCTGGACATGAACAGGCAATATGTACTCACAGCTCAGAAAGCCCACTGTATCCTGGGCCACATAAAGAGAAGCTTTAGAGGTGATTTGGCCCTCTGCTCTGGTGAGACTCCCCGGCAGTGGTGCATCCAGCTCTGGGGTCCCCAGTATAGGAAAGACATGGAGCTGTTGGAGGAAGTCCAGAGGAGGGCCACAAAAACCATTGGAGGGATAGAACACTTCTCCTTTGAGGAAAGGCTGAGAGAGTTGGGGTTGTTCAGCCTGCAGAAGGGAAGGCTCTGGGGGGATACCTTATTGCAGCCTTTCAATAAAGAGGGCTTAAAAGAAAGATGGGGGCAAACTTTTTAGTAGGGCCTATAGCAACAGAACTAGATAGGATAGTGGTTTTAAAATAAAAGAAAGCAGATTCAGACTACATATAAGGAAGACATTGTGATGAGGGCAGTGAAACTCTGGAACTGGTTTTCCAGAGATGTGAATGCCCAATCCCTGGAAACATTCAAGGTCAGGTTGAATGGGACTCTCAGAAACCCAATGTAGCCAAAGATGTCCCTTTGCATTGCAGGGGGGTAAGACTGGATTACCTGTAAAATTCCCTTCCAACTCAAACCATTCTATGATTCCATGACTTAGAAGATATCCACTTATGGTGATTATCACTCTTTTAGTTGGACTTCGGTTGTAGCAGAATCCCAGCAAGGAGCATTATAACTATAAAAATATTAATATTAGTGTTGGGAATGAGAATTTGATGCATTTTAGCTGGGATGTCTGACGTACAGTCACTGTATTACCCACTAACCTTGTACGTGGATTCTGTTTTCAACTGGGACACGAAACCAGATTTGCTGAGCTGTTTCAGCTACAAGGCCACACTTAATGTTTACTCCTACCACATATCTAAGTAAGTGAGAGTATATGAATCCAGAAGTAATAGCATTAGAATAGAGTAATAGAAGTAATAGAGTTAGTGGCCTTTGCCACTGCTTTTGCATGTCTAAGGTCTAGGGTCACAATATGCCACTGAAATTTAGAATCATAGAATCATAGAATGGTATGAGTTGGAAGGGATGCCAAGGATCACAGAGCTCCAACCCCCCTGCCACAGGCAGGGCCACCAACCTCAGGCCTGGATCTACACAAGGTTGCCCAGGGCCCCATCCAACTTGGCCTTGAACACTTCCAGGGATGGGGCATCCACCACCTCTCTGGGCAGCCTGTTCCAGCACCTCACCACTCTTTCTGTAAAAAACTTCCCCCTAATATCTAATCTAAACCTTCCTTCCTTTAGTTTTAATCCATTCCCCCTTGTCCAAATACTTGTAAGGAGATTAACTATAACCAAGGTCAAACAGGCTCTGGCAAAGGTTTCCTGTGTCGTGTGAATTACAGGGGTGGAACAGGATACAAGCTGACATTAGGAAAAGGAACCTTTCTGGTGATCAAGCTAGGTGGGTGGTAAATGGTGAAACATTCAGGAGAAAACTTGGACTGAAAGGCAATGGCACTAACTACATGGCTTGGTGAACACAAATTTAAGTTGATGCTACAGATAGGAAAACACAGACTGTTCTTAGTACTGTCCCAGAAGGTGTAATACAGTGAATGAATGAACATTTTAAAATAGATCACTCTGATTCTGATCCTGCTAATTTTCTAGTAGATTTCTTTGGTGCTTTAAAATGACTTAATGCATTCTGTCATTGCTCCCTTAAAATATTCCCTGCTCTGGAATGTCTGTTGACCTGGTTGTCAGTGTGCACTGGGGAAACTTGTAGAGCTTTTTGTAGAGATTGACACCAGTGGGTCAATCAGGGATATGTGAAACTCACGTTTGGTACTGGGACCAAACTTCTTGTTACTCCAAGTAAGTTGAGCTTTCAGTTCAATATTAACACTAGGATTGGCAAAGGGACTTTCAATGGAAGCATGTTGCAACTTCTTTTTGGCTTCTCTTGACAAAAATCAGCTGGAATAGTAATGCAGTCTTGAAATTCAAGGAGTGCTTGGCTGTAGAGTGGCAGTGACCCACTGCATGAAAGAACAGCTACAAAAGGTGGTGATGTTCATATAGTTTTAATTGTCATGGCATGATGCAAGCTGTTCAAACATGGCTGAATGCTATGTAAAAAGTGTAGCACTTTTATATAGTTTCTAGATAGTAAAGTTTCCAGGCTTAATTTTTTCATCCTTTATATAATATCTGGAGGTTATTCTTACTAATAAGATCGGATTTCCTCTTAGCCTAAAACAAAATGTCATGATTTTTTTTTGGTTTAAAATCCAAAAGTAAAGACCCCTTCCATATTTGTAAAAACTGATGTTACATTGTGAGCAGTCAGGAACTAGAAAATTTTATGTGGAATGGGAACCAAACTTGTGATGCATAGCAACTCTCTTTAATTTCCTCAGTTATATTTTAAAATGCTTTAAAAACTTACAAAGATGGAATGAAATTTTAAATATCTTTGTGTGTCATCCTCTGGTAGACAGCTTTTCCATATATTTTGGATGAGGAACCATTGGAATATGCATCTGGTAGGCAGGAATTTATTGCAAAGGTATCTCGTTGAGTGGAAAACTGGAAAAGACAGTAAATTTGCGTTTGGAAGAGGGACTAGATTCAAGTCAACTCAGATGAGTAAGATTTGGAGAAGATTATGAAGAAATGAAAGCAGGAGCAGTGACCACTGGTTAGTGTTTCTGAATAGGTCTACCTTTATGGAGAAAGAACATAAGCTCTAGATGAAGAATGGACAAAGGAATGAAGGCTGAAAGAAAATGAACCCAGGACTACTTCTTAACAGTGCTTTTGAAGATGGAGCAGGGAAACTGGGAATAGTGGGAAATGAGACAGCATTATCAGTGTCTTAGGTGAATGATGTTGGCATATCACTAACTTCTGAGTCCTGTCACACAGTAATAGTGTTTTTTCTTAGATTGAGGGAGAAAAAATTCAGAAATGCCTCTGGGTTCATGTTTAAGTCTTAGTTTCATGCTACATTGTGATGAGATTTCCCAGGTGATTTAAAGTATAGAATTTACATTGATTCACACTGGGGTGCAGGGGGTACTGGAGCTAGGAGAGTGATTTTTGGAAATGGCACACGGCTATGATCCCAAATAAGTTATCTAATGAAATGTACCCATTAAATAGACGGATAAGGAAAGGATATCATTCTGGTGCGAAATAGACATCTACATCTGAGAGAATTCCACAAGTGTAAAATCAAAAGTTCTTCTGACTTTTTGATATCAACATAAAAATGATCTTCCACCTGTTTTTAGGAAGGGACTTCAAGTTGACTCTTTTTCTTTCCCTTACTGATTAAACAAATGTGATTTTTTTTTAGCTGGTACTAAAATTTCTTTTTTTTTTTAGTTGAAATTTTTTGAATTCAGGGTTGTATTAGATGATTTTTAAAGGTTCCTTCCAACTCAAACAATGCTATGATTCTATGATTTTTTTCCCAAGAAACTAAATATCTCCCATATAAAATTGAAAACTTGTTCTGGAAATTAAAACCCAGTGTGGTTTTGGAAGAAAAAACATGTAAAATTATTTTATGTAAATGACAGATGTTCTCAGGAGGTTCATGAGCAGCCACTATATGTCCTTTTGTTTCCAGACATGTTACATAGATGTGTTTAGCCATATCATTCACTTATAAGCTTTGAAGAGGGGATTAGATAAACAGAATTGCTCCTTCTGACCCCCTAAAATCTTTCCTTGACACTGTTGTCTCTTCCATAGTTTATGTGGTGCATGAATTAATCTATACATTGCTTCCAAATATGAAATTTAAGAAAACTTCTTCTCAACTTTTCCTTAATATGAATACATGCTGTAAACCCAGGATTTAAAGACTGATGTAGCCAAGTGAATTACAGAGGTGATGACAAACATATTTTTGGGATGAAGGCCAGAATTATGCTTGAAACCTTTAAGAGAAACAGCAGATTTACATTTCCAAATACTGAATCTCTGCAGAGAGACCCTGTACTTTGGATGACTTGGCTGATGTTGGACTAGGACTGGCTTCTTTTGTCTGTCACCTCTCAGCACTGGAAGTCTAGAGAAGGGTTTAGGTACTAAATCTGGACATCTAGTTTTGCTGTAGATCTCCTAGCATCCATGCAGAGCTGGCAGATTTTACAAAGGACCACTGGTAGGCCTTTTGGAACCTCCATTAGAGGACAGACAGCAAGCATCATTAAAGTGCTTGTTAAGTCACTGAAGTTGCTCCTCTGGAGCAAAGATTAGCCTGTATGAGTGTGTGAGGGGGTATATATATTTCCTCTGAGTTGGAACATAGCTCCAGGTTGATTCTAGTTGTGGAATATCATTCTCAGGCTGATCAAAGATCTCTAACACCAATTACAGTCTGACCAGAAATTCAGATATTTTTGTTTTGGAGAGAATGGAGAGTGAAATAAATCTATGTATAATAGATTTGTGTTAAAACAAACAGTTTTGTGCTAAAAGTGTTCCATATTTCTAGCTGTCTGGGAAAAAAAAAGGCATAGGCTTCAGTCTGATGTTGGAACAGGCTTCTACTGTGCTCTCCCTGAAACCAGTCTCTGGCATCGGTTTTCTCTGTACACTGGTCAAGGATAGCATTCAAACACTTTCTGTTCTTCCATTTGGAAGGGATCTTTCAGTAAAACTTAAATCAGTAAGGGTGGACAGCTCAGAGTATCATGCCTTGCTTCTCAATCTTTCCTGCAAATACAGGTCATAAATATCAATACAGCATCTCCAACACATCCGCCAACTTATTAAGACAGAAAAACAGGAAACAGGTCACGATGCTGTGGTTATAATAGCTGGTATTTACCAAGAATGCTATCTGCAGACTTTCATAAGACTCTGCAAATATGCAAAGGAACTTATCAGAAAAAGATTCCAGTACCAGAACTAAGCCAGCAGCCACTCTGAGCAAGAATGAGAAACGACTATTCTGCAAAACAAGTGCTTCTGAAGCTCCTGGCAAAAAAAAAAACACACCAGATTTTTTTTTTAATCTGCTCAAGATAAAAGCATTGCACAGATTTAAAGAGAGAAAAACACCCCAATTTGGAGACGGATATATAGCCCTTCAGAAAGCATAGTACTCATTACGAGAGAACAGACCGTCTCGATCAATTCCTACACATTTTTATCCATGTACTACATGACAATGAAGTTCCCTGGTTCATCTGTAATTTATACAAGGATCTACTGTGAAGCTTTTTATTTGCTCCCATCTTCCTCTCCCTAACAAATGATCTTTGAAAACCATTTCCAAAACAATAACTGGGAGTATGGGAGATAGGAAGTGGGGTGGAGTGAGACAGAACCTACAGTACACTGTATTCTGCATAGTTGGGAAAGAGACAATCTCATAAAGTTTTACAAAGCCAAGGCACGCTGGGATAGATGAAATACAGTTCAGGAGACAGGCCAGAGAACAAATCGTTAGGCTTTGTGGATTAGGTTTATTGAGATCATACTTGATAACTGACAATTGAAGAGATGAAAAAGCATTTATCTCAATGATGGAAATAGGGCCTGCACTTCCATAATATTTTATGACAGTTTCTAAAAGCCAAGATTTAGTCCAAACTTCCATCATGGGAAGAAATGAAAACTTCTTCATCTGGGAAGTGTCCTTTGCATTCCTATGATATTTATCAGTGTGATGTGTGAACAGGGACAAAGCAAATATTAATCTAAACCCTCAACCCTGTACGATCCCACTTTGTCAGTTTAGAAATGTGAACTGACGCTCCTGTTCAAACCTGTGATTGTGAAATCCGATGGAAAATGCAGCCAAAGGGTAGCTGAGAGCCCAAAATCTGCATCTTCACTATAGTTTGTCTTTAATGGTATTTCATGTGTTCATGATTAGAGTACTGCAATGCCCATAACATTTTACTATTATGCATGAACAAATATTTAAGAAAGCACCTTCTCAAAGAATCACATTTCAAGAGCTGGACAAGATGAAATGTATGCTTAGAGTACAAGTTTACAAAGCTAAATGTGCAAAAAAAGTTTAACCACAGGTAGAGTTTTGATATGTATGGAAAATTCTACACTAACTGACTTGCTAGCAGAATTTTAAGCAAGAAAACAGCAATATACCCCAGGTGTCTTATATCTGCAGCCTTTAGTTCCCCAAACCCTTCTTCTGCAGGGTAAAAGTTAGTAAAAATTTTTCTGAGGTGGTGGAATGTAATGAAACATTAATTTGTTTGATCTTTCTTTCCCTAAATTGAACCATGTGTTCCTGCCTTGCACTGGCTTTCATAGCTTTCTCATACAGGAACACAATTAGCTAGATTGGACACCCTAAGGCCTTGTAGTTTTGTCTCTTGGTTTCTTAGGACAGGTGGGGCAAGTTGGATTTTGAATGTCAGTGGTGGATTTGGTGACAAGTTTTCAAGACAGGCAGAATGCCCCTGAATTGCTTGGTTTTCTCCACATACATCTCATAGCAGTGAAGCAAAAAGAAAGTGCTCTCTGTGCCTGTTATACACACTCGTGAATGCATCCATGCCAAGGTCCAAAAGGAAGCCCACGCTGCAGAGTAGACTTGAATGAGTTGTTACAGTAGAATGACTAAATTACATACAGACATCTAAGGTGTGGATGCTTACAGGAGTATCATTTGAGATGCTCTAGGTATCCTGACTGGCCACGCTCTGTGTCTCCCACACAACATTGTCAACAGAAGTCTCATGTAGCTTCTGCATCATCTGCTGCGGATGCCTCGGTTCTCAAAGGTGTCCTACCACAGCATGCCTATAATCAGGCAACACCCCACTGGAATAATAGAAAAACCTCCATACCTGAGAGTCTGTATGTTAATGTTGATGGAACTATGTATTCTGTGTATTCTCATCTAATGTCTCTTCTCCATTTTCAGATGTTACTGAATCTCCTTCAGTCTACAGGCTGGTCTCTAAAGATGATGAGGATTTGGAAATGTGCCTTATCACAGATTACTCCCCTGAAAAACTTACTCTTCCTTTGCCTGAGAAACCACCAGATGTTGTTGTAGAGGTGGAAACATTGGACAAAACACAGGAAGTGAGCTACCTGTCAACCTACTGGAAGAAGAAGGATGAAATGCAGTGTGATGCAAAACACCAGGGCTTTGGTGAACTGAAGGGCGAGGATCCTCAAAGTGGTAATGGCATTGTTGGGTGTGTGTATTGGGCTAGAGGTAGTCTGGTCTCTGAGTAGGAGCAGGACTTGTTGACATCTCTCGACCTTGCAAACAATGCTGAATTATGCTTCCACACTCCAGAGGAAGGTTGCCTTGTTTACCTCTGTTTTCTTTTTGCCATTCTCCTTGGTGGAAACAAGATTAAGGGTCAGTAGACTAGTACAGTTAAAGCAGAAAGTTCTTAAAATAACACTGTGGGGGATATAAAGCTTGAAATTCCATTGTCCCATGGGACACTAAAGTTTAATTAGATCATAGTATATGCTTGCCCTGAAAACTGCAGAAAATAGGGTATATGGGAGGGTTTACTGCCCAGAAACTTGAATTCAGCCCTTCTAAGTAGAGTTACCTTTATGAACTTCTGAAGTACATTTCTGTTATTAATTAAATTTATTGTTGCTATTTGCAGGTGACAGCGTTGTCTGTGTTACAGGGATGTCTCCATACTTCAGGACAGGTATGTACGTAGCATTTTAGGACTAAAGCTTGCCATGATTAAAGGAAATGTTTTCCCCAAGTTCATAGGATCATAGAATCATAGAATGGTTAAGATTGGAAGTAACCTTAAAGATCATTAAGGTCCAACACCCCTTCTATAGGAAGGGACACCTCTCACTAGACCAGACTGCTCAAGTCCCCATCCAATCTGGCTTTGAACACTTTCAGGGAGGGGGAAGCCACCACCTCCCTGGGCACCCTGTTCCAATATCTCGCTACCCTCAAGGTGAAGAATTTCTTCCTAATATCCAATCTAAATCTACCCCTTTCCAATTTTAAAACCATTCCCCCTTATATTATCACTACATGCCCTTCTAAAAAGTCCCTCCCCAGTTTTCTTGTAGGCCCTCTTCAGGTACTGGAAGGCAGATATAAGATCTCCCCAATGAGCCTTCTCTTCTCCAGGCTGAACAACCTCAACTCCCTCAGCCTGTCTTCATAGAAGAGGTTCTCCAGCCCTTTGATCATTTTTGTGGCCCTGCTCTGGACCCATTCCAACAGTTTCATGTCCTTCTTATGTTGGGAACTCCAAAACTGGACACGGTTGGCCTTCTGGGCTGTGAGCACACATTGTTGGCTCGTGTCGAGCTTCTCATCCACCATCACCCCAAGTCCTTCTCTGTAGGGCTGCTCCCTATCACTTCATCTCCCAGCCTGTATTGATGACGAGGATTGCCCCGACCTAAGGTGCAGGACCTTGCACTTGTCCTTGTTGAACCTCATGAGGTTCATGAAGTTCTTGCTAATATTCCCTGTTTTCAGAATTACTGTTGGAGCAAAAAGCTCAGACTTGGAATTTCCACAAAGGCCCCACATGCTTTAAACATCAAGGTTGGAAGCCATTGGGTTAATGTAGTCTTATAGATCTGAGCTGGTAATTTTATGTAACCAGTGTAGCCAGTGCCTACATGCTCTTACTAGGACTAGCCAAACAACTACTCCCATTGCACAACGATTTAAGGTGGTGAATCAGTTTTACTGTGTGTCTTGCTGCATTTCAGACTTCAAAAGTAGTGGTTTTATTTTTGGGTGCACAAACACTTAATGAACCAAAAAAATAAGCGGGTGGTTTCTGCAGAGCAGGCTTGCACTAAAGATGCAGAGCATCTGAGCAAGCTTTGCTTCAGCTCATGACCGTGGGAGTCTGTTACCAGTGCTGGAGCCCAAGCAATTGCTGTTCCTGCTAGTTCAAAGGAGCTGAGCCTGCCTCTGCACTCACCCTGTTTGCAGAATAGCTGCACTTCTGTGAACGTGACGCCTTGCAAAAAAGAAAAAAGTTACCCAAATGTTTCCAAAACAACACTTCAGAAGAAAACTCATCAGTAAACTTGGCTGATTTGAACAGTCATTTCAGAAAGACGTTTCAAAGGTGAATGGAAAATGACTTTTTGATGACAGGTCCCAGCTTCCCCCATGCAGAACAATGTTTTTCAAATAAAAACAGACTTAGTGCTCTTGGAACAGAAAATATTTCCCTCCCCCTCACCGCCCCCCCCCCCAATCTTAATAAATTTTAGGAAGAAGGAGGGTTGCCTTCAGCATCCTGAGTTCATAATACACTGTATTTAAAAACAGCTATATGGTTGGCAGACTTGCATGTAGGATAATGAGGTAGTTATTGAAAGGCCCTTGAAACACTATTGAAACACTAACTGGAAGAAAAGAGAGTATCTTAGTGAGACAGACATGCTCACACTCTCTATCTATCCCACTAGCTGACTCAAACTGACAAGGTGGAACAGCTTCACTAAGAAGTGCTTTTGAGTCTTTCTCGATGTGAGGATGTCTCAGTTCTCTTGTGACTTTCATTCTCTCTAACAGATGAAAAACTGAACTTGCTGTCTTTATCACATCTGTGCCTGAAAATAATTCTAATGAAAGGAATTGTTATCAATGTGCTGATGACGATGCTTGTGTGGAAAAAAAAGTGAGTATGTATGGGGGTGGTAAGGCCTCTGACAGAAAAAAATCTGAATCAGTTCATTAACTACAGATGTTCCTGCTCTCTGTAGTTTATGCAATCTACCCATTCACTTTTGTATATCAGCAGTAAAATCTTTTTGCTCCTTTGGCCATATCATTCTTTTGCTCACCCCTCAAGTCTATTTGCTTTATCCTTGAAAAATTAGCTGTTTTCTTCTTTCTAGACATTTCTCCCTTCTCTTTCTACACCCGTCCCTTCCCTTGTCTGCATTCATTCATGCATCCATCAGATTCATCCCCTGACCAGTCTGCAGCTGGGAAAGTTTGATGCTTATCAACTTAAAGACCTCAGACTTAGAATCATAGGATGTGAGGCTGGAAGGGACCTTTAAAGGTCATCTAGTACAACTTTGTGCAGTAAGCAGGGACACCTCTAACTAGTTCAGGTAGCTCAGAGCTTCCTCAAGCCTGACCTTGAATGTCTCCAGGGACAGGGCCTCCACTGGGCAACCTGTGCCAGTGTCCCACAGAATCATCACAGTGTCTCACCACTCTCAGAGTCAAGAACTTCTTCCCAAAGTCTAATCTAAACTTACCTTGCTCTATTTTAAAACCATTGCCCCTTATTCTATCACAACATACCCTTGCAAAGAGACCCTTCCCAGCTTTCCTGTAGGTCCCCTTCAGGTACCGGAAGGCTGCTATAAGATCTCCCCTGAGCCTTCCCTTCTCCAAGCTGAATTTAAGACAGCTTAAGATTTGGCTTTGTGTTTTGTTAAAGCCCAAGTATCTCAACCTGTCTTCACACAAGAGGTGCTCCAGCCCTCTGATCATCCCTGTGGCCCAGACATAATGTGTTAGTTTTGGCCCAGTGTTTCTTTCTCCTCTTCCTTTTGCCTAGACATTTAGGTATAACTCTCTGGGTCCACTTGTATCCCAAATAAGGATTCAACATACTTTTATTTTTGTTACAGGAATGAAAGTAACCAGATGGTGCCATCCTGAAGTAGCAAGAAATTTACTGAGAAATCTTCTCCAGAGCATCTGTGCAAGAAGGAACACAGGCATTCCTGCTGAAAGGGATGTCGCTTGCTGTTTCTATGCATCTCACCTGCCACTACAGTCTAAATTGCTTGATTTTCATTGTTACAAAAGTACTAAAAATAAGCTTTAAATTCTCAGCATTCTGCTCCCCCATATACATGATTCATTTAGCATGACAATGCCTTTTTTTTTTTTGCATGAAGCATGGTTTGCCATAAGTACAAATTGCCAAATATATCCTCAAAAGCAAACTTATTCAAGGTGTGTATGCACCAAGTCCTGCTATTGTTTACTACATCAGAGCAAGGCCCTTTTTTTCCTCCAAAAGATATGCTGCTAGGTCTCTTCAAAGTCCTTCAGTGAAAATATCACTTCATTATCACAGAAGAAAAAAATTGGTTTTCACTGTTTTTTGAAGTCTATCTGGCCATAATTTTTTCTGAATTTAAAACAGCTTAAGATTTGGCTCTGGTTTTGGTTTAAAAAAACCCCCAACCTCCTTTTGCTACCTTTGTTCAGTTCCAACAACCTGAGAGTTCCCAATTCCTTTTTATAATCATTGCATAAAACTGTACTGAAATATTTACCTGTCCATGTATGCACTCCTTGGAAACAGCACATGCATGTGGAATTTGAATTCTTCAATTGTACAGGCAACCGCCCTGATGTCTTGGCATTTCTTTAGGCTTTTGGCTGCTATTAAACAATTGTTATCAAAAAATAAGAAACACGTTTGACTTTTTTATCTGTGGTTTGAGGGACTTGTTTTACCCTTCAGATGAGCTTTAGGAATGAGCCTGGTCTTTGGGGTGAAGGAGGGAACAGCTGTCTGGATGTGGCCACCAGGCAGCATTTGCAATAACTGGCTGAACACACCATGGCAGGGGAATAGCTACAGCCCCTTTCCAGGACATCCTTGCTGTGTCTGGGTGAGGAGAGTGTGGCTGGCTCAGAGGTAGAGTAATGGAGGAGAGCACTTCTCCTGCAAGAGGAGACTGTGCTGTGTGCAGAATGGTGGAATACAGCTTTCCCACAGTAAGAGGATTACTAAGCAGTTCAGGTACTTGAAGACTACTGCTGAGGGGAACACAGAAGCCTGAGGTGTCCAGCCTCTAAAGGTCTGCCACTCCCAGGCATCGCTAGAGAACACCATTAATGACACCAGATGACTGGCCAGTGTCCCTAGGCTCCATTTGTCGCTTGCAAGACTTTCTCCTTTTGTAACATTGGTTTCTTTATTTCTGAAGCACTGGAGGTTCCTCTGGAAGGAGAAATCCTGAAGGATTCCCTGAAGGAAACACACCCTCCCTGCAAAGCTTGAACCTTCCTTGTGCCTCACATCAATGCCCAGACTAAGTGTCAGGGAAAGCTTTGCCAGACTGGTGGGGTGATTGCTTCTTGCAGGTTTTTTGACACCCCTCCAGGGTCACAGCCATTGAGAAAAACTCTGAGTTTGGAAAGTCTCCTGCTTCAAAAACTTTTAGCCAAAAGCCCTGGTGCTTCATGTGGGAGAGGGTCCCAATGTGAAGACCATGCTAGCATCCCGGCCACGGCATCTGACTCAACAGTGTGCAGCAGCAACACAATTATTTCTATGCTTCCACCTAATCATTTAGCAGGTGGCCTGCTACAGAGTGGCAGAGGTTACTGACCAAGGAACAACCTCAAAGTTTCCAGGTTCATTACTCTGATTATTTTATAGTACAGATGTTCAGGGACTCACTCTCCTGTCTCTCCTTTGACACAACAGTCACTCTAATGTCTCTCCAGCTACAGAATGCCCACGGCTCTTAAAGTGCTGGGCTGGATGCCAGGCAGCTCTTTAAGTGTACATTTCACTCATAATTAGGCTCTGCCATTTAACAGGAAAACAGTTTGATGAAGCTACCCAAACCATATTTCAATTACAAAGCAAGACCAGTCATTTCACAGATTTCCAACCTATTAACCGAATTCCAGAAATCTTCAGGGATTTGGAAGAAAAGTTTCCATGCTTATTTGCCTTTAGCATCACTTTAAATAAATAATATACATATTAAATTTTCTGTGTTATACTTTAAACCCCCTCCTAGCTATATGGTCAAGGAGGACAGTTTGCTGCCTTTGGTTCCACATCTCAGCCTTTCCCATGTTAAACCACCCCAGTGATAACATTTGCTGAGTGAGTAAATGAGTACAACGTGCAATGTTTTGGCTAAGGTAACTCTTAGCATGCCATGTCCAAAACAATGAATTGGGAGGTCTAGTTCAAAGATACTTTCCAAAACTTAGCTTTCAATCTCTTTCACCGCCCCACTACCTGCCCCCCCCCCATCACTGTTTTGCACTTTCTTGTTTATTTCAAGAAAGAAAAAAAAACACAACGCAAAGTAAATGCAGGAAATAACATGTTAGGACAGGATGTGGAAGTGGGCTTATGGCCCAGGTGGGGCAGGAAGATGAGGCACCACCAGTTCCATGACGCCACCATCGAGATCTAGGTCACCTTTTGATGCCTCTCTATACCCTACCACAGAAACCACTTCCTCTGGAAAGTTGAGCACAAAACAGGGGGTGGGGGGAGCAGAGCTGGTATGACGTGGCAGGGAGGGGGAGAAGTGTGTGGAAAAGAACAGCAGACGTTAGACCACAAGCCAAAGTCAAATGAGGTTAAGTCACCCTCCCTTCCAACCCCCTCACCACAGCCTGCCATTTGGTCTGGGGGGAGTTGTTTTGGGTACAGCAGGAAGGATTGAGCTATGTATAGGGTAGACAGGCAAAGTAGGCGAAAAAAACACGCTATAAAGCATAGGGAGTGGTGAGGAGAAATCTTAGAAGCATGTAAGATTTCAGAGTTTTCTCACAGAGCTCTCCAACATGTTACACAGACAGTGAATCCCTGCAGAAAAATCCTGCTTCGCCTGACCCAAAAAAAAGAGGGAGGAAGATGGGGCAGGTCAGAGTCTCCTCACATTGACAGGGAAGGAGATGTTGCCACCGTCCGTCTCTAGCACTCTCTCCCCTGTCCCTGCCCCCTAATACCTACCTATGGCTAGAGATGACTTTGCACCATTGCTAGCGATTTTGTTGGAGGAAACCCCCAGTCACCCCTCAGTAAATATGGTGCTGCACATGGAACAGCCTCTCTTCTTGGCCACTTCTATACTGTGAGCAGGGGCCAGAAAATGGTCTATTTAAGGCACAGAGCCCTGAAGATACCTACAGACCTGCTGAAGCTTATTCAGATGTGGGAGCAGCTCTACTCAAATCTCACTCTGAGTGCTGAGTTTACGGCAACCAGAGGCGTTGCAAGCCAGTAAAACTCGAGAAAAAAACCCACACAGAAACCCCAGGGCTTTTCCTCTCCCACAGGCTTCCGTGCAGTTCTCGGGAGTGGCCGCAGGAGGGTCTCTCTCCCCAGCCGAAGCGTGGGGAGGGAATCACACAGCCCGCGGGGTGGCACTGGCGGCTTGCGAGAGCGGCCGTGGCAGCCCGGGCCAGGCCACAGGCCGCTGGCCTGACGCGGCGCTCGCCCTTCTCACGGGGCAGAGGAGCTCGGCGGCTCAGGGTGCTTGCTGCCCCTCGGCTCAGTGCTGACACGGCTGCAAGAAAAATCAGCTTTGTGCCTGGGGCTGGAGGGGTCAGAGCTGGCGTGAAGTCTGGGCCTGCCAGACCCAGCATCCTGTGACCCTGCTCCCTCACTCCTCAGTAGTGTGTTAGGCAAGAGACTGAGAAGCTCCAGGGCTTACCATGCTTACAGGGTTAATGGCTGCCCATAATTTCCAGCAGGAAATGCTGGGAGGACAAACAGAATCACAAGGTTGGAAAAGACCTTTAAGATCATTAAGTCCAACCATTCCCATCCTATGCTAAACCATATCCCTAAGTACCACATCTACCCTTTTTTTAAACACATCCAGGGAAGGTGACTCAGCCCCTCCCTGGGCAGCCTGTTCCAGGCCCTGACAACTCTTTCAGTAAAAAAAATTTTTCTAGTATCTAATCTGACCCTGCCCTGGCACAGCTTCTTGCCATTTCCCCTTGTCCTATCACCTGTCACCTGGCTGAAGAGACCATCTCCCACCTCTCTACAGCCTCCCTTTAGGTAGTTGTAGGTGGTGAGAAGGTCTCCCCTCAGTCTCCTCTTCTCCAGGCTGAACACCCCCACCTCCCTCAGCTGCTCCTCAAAGGATTTGCCCTCCAGCCCCTTCACCAGCCTGGTTGCCCTTCTCTGGACTTGCTCCAGGACCTCAATGTCCTTCTTATGGTGAGGGGCCCAGAACTGGACCCAGCACTCGAGGTGCAGCCTCACCAATGCCCAGTACAGGGGCACAATCCCCTCCGCAGACCTACTGGCCACACTATTTTTGATACAAGCCACGATGCCATTGGCCTTCCTGGCCAATGATGAACTGTTGCCATGGTACAAGGCTGAGAAGCTGTAGCCATCAGACTCCATGTACTTTGCCAGCAGACCATTTCTTTGTCACATGACCATGTTGCATCGCCTTGATGTCATCTACATCGATCTATTCAGCATTATTACATTTCATTGAATCAGCCTCAATTCACATTTTACCCAACCAGTGTTTCAGCCGCAGAGCAAACCAGACAAGCATGAAGCTGGATCAGTGCAAGAATGGAGTGACATGCATGAAGGTAACCCAGGTAAATGCTGTCCCACCTGGAGTGTTGTGTCCAGTTCTGGGCTCCCTGGTATAAAACAGACAGGAATCTCCTGGAGAGAGTCCAGAGATGATGAAGGGCCTGGAGCATCTACCCTGTGAGGAAAGGCTGAGTGAGCTGGGACTGTTCAGCCTGGAGAAAAGAAGACTAAGGGGGGACCTGATTAATGTTTATCAATATCTGAAGTGTGGGATGCAGGGGGAAATGGCCAGCCCCTTTTCAGTGTCTGTGGGGACAGGACAAGGGGCAATGGCTGCAAGTTGGAGCACAGGAAGTTCCACACCAATGTGCGGAAGAACTTTTCCCCAGTGAGGGTGAGGGAGCCCTGGGACAGGCTGCCCAGGGAGGTGGTGGAGTCTCCTTCTCTGGAGAGATTCCAACCCCGTCTGGACACTGACCTGTGCAATATGAGCTAGGGAGCTGCTTTGGCAGGGGGTTGGACCCAATGAGCTCTTGAGGTCCCTGCCAACCCCTGTGATTCTGTGTGGAGGGGCAATTGGTCTACTGTGTGGGGTTAGTATGTTATCCTGGGTCCATAATCTGATTACCACAGGGCTCCAGCTTCCCATCAGGACAAAGAAGCGCAAGACCTCAATGTGGGACCAAGCCTGGGCTTGAGGTGCCAACAGCTGAGAGCCAAAACCCATTGAGTTTAAGCATTTCACGACACTTTAAAGGAGAAAGGGCTTTCCATGAGGTTGTCTGAGGGGTCACCCTTTCCATGGACGCAGAACAACTCAAGTGCAGCTCTGAAGCACAGCTTGGCAGCTCCATCCAACATCCTTGGGTTTATCAGCACATCAGACTGAAGAAAAGGTGGCTGTATCACTGCCAGGGCCCACTGAGCCTGTAACTCCAGCTGGGACATACAGCTGTGCCCCACCTGCCTCTGAGGAACATGGCATCTGGGGACAGGCTGGAGGAACCCCTCCACTTCCTTCCATTCATGATGCCTAACCCAAATTTTCCACAGCTTTAAAGCCTGGGGTCACACTGACAACACACTCTGCTTAAGATAAAGGGGCAGCGCACAGGGAGATGAAAAGGGTGGATGACAACTGAATTTCCATGATGATTTGTTTCCTCCTTCCCTCTGAAACTGAAGCACAGCCTGCTGGGTAAGGAGGAAGAGGGGTAAAGAGAGGGAGTCATGCCTGAGAGGGAACTTGTGTGTCAGAACCACTGTATTTGTCACCAAAAGGGCAATGACTGCATTATAAATGGGTTTATTGATGGAAAGGATTACAGTAACTGTAATGAGGCAGCAGACACCTCCACAGGCAAGTAGAAAAATCTTGAGCCCGACATTCCCCTCCTCCACCAAAGGAGTACAGCAGGGGAACAGCACTTCCCAATGCCAGGTTGCAGCATCACAGCTCAAGAGCAAATCAAGACCTGGAAAGAAAGGCAACATGAGCAGTGAACCCACAAAAGAAGAGAAAATACCCCACAAGCTCAAATGATCTTATGGTCCCTTGCACCAGTAACAACAGTCCTGCTGGGCAAAAACTGCTTGCAACGGTAACTTTTTAGCAACAAAGCTTGAGTCCTTGTCCCAAACTCCATCTGCTATGAAACCAGAGGCTTGGGCACCAGCTATACCATGGCCTCCAAATACAACAACCCTCACAAATAGGCTCCAGGAGTTCCAGCTCCCAAAGCTCCTCTGGCAAAGAAGCATGGTGTGTTTCTCTCATAAGAGAGAAATGTGTAGATTTCTGTAAAGCTCCTAATTAAACTGACTGCTAGAAGTCAAAAAAATACATGAACAACGCCAGAAAGCCATAAATCAACTCTGCCAACTTCAAGAACAGCTTAACTGTACTTGGCCAAGATGGGAGCTAGGACTCCTAGTTTCACTATCTTTTTACTTCTCCCCCAACTCTACAAAAGTACTGAAATTGTGCGAGCTGTGGTTGCCCCTTTTGTGACCCCAGAGAGCCGTACCTCACAGTCTCTTCTAGAGCTCAGCCAACAAAATTGATGACAACAAGATGGAGAATGGTGTTGGCAAAGAGGAAATCGGCAAATGCCCGCTCTGGTGAAATGCCTTGGAATTCGCCTTTGTTCTGGGGGTTGATCTGGATTCGGAGGCAAACTGCGTGGCAGAGAAAGAATGAGAGATTAGGGATCACAGTCCTACAGTCATAGTAGGAAAACCCAGTCTTCCTGAGGCAGCCCACCCCAGTCTGGATCACTGTTCCATCAGGGAAAGGTAACTCTGTATTTATTACAGACAAGTGTGACACTGCCAGGGGCTTTGCAATCAGCTCTCCCATAGCACTACGCTAGCAGTGGTGGCCAAGGGAGTGCTGAGGGGAACACACTTGTAAAAGGATGGGACGCACATGGAATGGGGGTTTATTTCCCCCATGGAGAGGGGGGGGCTTATTTCCATGTCCTCCACTGGGTGTGTTGGGGAGGGCTGCACAGGAACAAGGTGGTTTTAGGGGTATTATGGGAGAGCGACACCCTGAATCAGCCATTACTAGAGTTTGGGTATCACCATGGGATAACTGCTAAAAGACATTGAAACAAGAGAGTAAAGGGAGGGCTCCTTGCCTGCCAGGAAGGCAAGGACACCCTGGCACCGAGAAGGACCAGGGCTCTGTGGTGTATACGTGCAGCCCCCCGGGGGTTCACTGCCGCCCTGGAGCATCCTGCCGCGGGGCGGGAGCCTTGGACATTCTGGGAGCGGAACCGGGCGTTCCGGGGGGCGCACAGTTGCCAAGGGGATTCCAAGGAGAACCGCGCGGGGCCGCAGCAGGCGTGGCGGGGTACTGACCGCCAAGGATGAAGCTGCCGACGGCGGAGATGAAGCCGCTGAGGAAGGAGTTGAAGGGGAAGGTGCCGACGCCCAAGCAGTAGCCAAACTGGAGCGCCCCGGTGAGCAGCACGTAGAGAAGGTAGGCGTCCAGCACCTTGAGGCGGCTCGGCGTGCCGCTTCCGTATTCCACGAGGAAGCGCCTCACCACTGAGCCCACCGAGCCCGCGGCTCCCGCGCTGGAACCCGCCGCACCCGACATGGTCCCGCCGGCCAGGATGAGGTGGCCGGAAGCAACCCCGCAGCACTTCCGGGACACCTCGGGGCCGCGCCGGCGTACGCGCAACCCGCCACCAGGTCAGCGGTCGTTGCGCAGGCGCGGCTCTTTTGCCCGCGAAAGGGCGGAACTGCTGCGTGCATGTACCTACGCACGGGTGGGGAGGCGGGCTGGCTTCTCAAGTAGCGCATGCGCTAGAGGGTCTGTCTGAGCCAATGAGAGCCACGTAGAAGCTGTTGCTAGGTAGATTAGAGAGGGACTGCTTTCCAAGAGCCAGTGAGAGCCAAGCGGCGGCTGTTGCTAGGTAGATTAGAGGACTGATTCCTGATTCCGCCGCGTTCCAGCTTACAGCTTCCGCGGGTCGTGAATACGGCGGCGCCGGGTCTTGGTGCCAGGGGCTGTGCTCGCCCTGCAGACGCTGGTTTCGGGCCCCTGATCCCTGGTTTCGGGGAGAGCGGTTGCAGTGCGGTGGGGCGGGTGGAGGGGTTGCCGTGGACGGCGGCTGGGGGCAGCGCTGACTGTCCGGGGACGACGGCCCCGGCCCGGCCCTCCCGCCGACAGAGCGTGGGGACAGTGTGGCCAGTCCCCGGCACAGCCGGGGCAGTGCCCGCCCCGGGAGGCCGCAGCAAGCTGCCTGCCCGCCTGCCCGTCACACCTGGCTGCTGCCGGGAGACAGGAGGGCCCAAAAGGGGTGGTTTTGGGAAACCAGCTCTGCTGAGAGCGACAGAACCTCTTGCTCTGGGTGGAGGTGGCCTCTGCCACGTGTGAGGGGACAGGCGCGGTGTGTGCTGAGGGTATTACAGAAAGCCGGGCCAGTTCTTCAGGAGGGCGGTGAAGGCCTGACTTTGGTGGCCCCTTCCTCAGAGCTGGGGAAAGCAAACTGTTTTTCTTGCCTTCAATAAAAAAAGCTGCTGCTTTGAGCCATTTTTTGGGTTAAAAAAATAGCAGACTTTTTCAAGAGACCAGAAGCAGAGCTTTTCTAACCAGATCTTACAGAGAGAGTGGTGAGGGGCTGGAACAGGCTGCCCAGAGAGGGGGTGGGTGCCCCGTGTCTGGGGGTGTTCAAGGCCAGGTTGGATGGGGCCCTGGGCAACTTTGTGTAGCTCCAGGCCTGGAGGTTGGTGGCCCTGCCTGTGGCAGGGGGTTGGAGTTCTGTGATCCTTGGGGTCCCTTCCAACCCAACCCAGTCGCTGATTCTATGATTCTGTCATCTTCCCTCTGTTTAAATCCTTCCAGCCTTCCTGCGACTCCCAAGCCAGGAATGCTTGTGCATTCCATATAGCTGGTACTCCTGCACTGTCCCTGAAAGGAAGATGGGGCATTTCCCTATCCCCAGCCTGCTGACAGGATTGATGTTTGTGTCGCATGAACTATGTCATGGGATCAATCGTGTAGCCCGTATCTTTGGAGACCTTATCCATTCTAACTTGTGTGCTTGCTCCCCATAGATGTCTTCTCCATATCTGTGCTTGGGGTGGTGATAGAAATACCCCCAAGAAATAACACTTGTATTTATGTGGTAAGGAATGTACCCATGTGGGGGTTGGACAGGGGAAGTGTGTACACATTCCCTTCTTTGGTTTCAACTTGTGCAGAGCGTTTCTCCCGTGAAATCTGTGACTGTAAGTGGTAGAGCTAAGGTGGGATGTTTACAGGTGCCCCTTCCTCCAGGTTCTTCCTGTTGAAGAAGCCTACATTTCTGAGGTCACTTTCTGTGGCTAGGAGATTAGATTGATTTTGCTAGGACACAGTCTGGCACTTTACCAATCTTCTACAGTCTCTGGTATCCTGATGTGTTAAAGTCTTACTAGGAAACTGGGACCTGAGCATGCATACTCCTACAGGGTTTCTCTGCAGTGCCCAAAAGGGGACTGGGATTTCTTTTTCCCTTAGTCAGTTGCTCATTTTTGTGGCATCTCTGGGAATAATAATTTGCCTGTGTCCCCTCTAGTCCAGCATGGGAGCAAAGGTATGTGTGGAATGGGTTCTACAACCATGTCGCTTGCTTCTCTGCTAGCAACTGCCACTCTTGTGGAGGTCCTCCTCATATTCACATCTACAAATAAACATCAGAAACTATAGGGTTTCCTCTTCACCTTACCAAGCCCAAACAGCTTTATGACACCATGCCCTGGGTGAAGAAGGTGGATGCCATCTTGGGATACTCCAACAATTTTGGTGTTGCTCAGGGTTGCTGAGACCTGTGGGAACTTGCCATGATGATTTTCAAAGACACAAGCTGGAAGCCCTCTACTTCCATCAGAGAAGACTGCTTTTGATGATCTCTCAATAGCCCTGTAAAACAAGGTTTTTGGAGGGAGATAACAGTTGCTACCCCAGAGATAATCTGTAGATCAAACAGTGGTAAACTATGGAAGGAGAGGTGAATTATAATGTGGTGAACCTCCAAGTTCAAAAGGGGGTGATGAATAAAGCAAAGTCCAACTGGCAGATGGTTCTTAGTGGAATCCGTCAGAGATCAATGCTATTTTTGTGACCAGCCTGGATGATGGTACAGAGTTCTCTCATTTGTGGATGATATCAAGTTGGTAGGAGCAGTTGATACACTGGAAAGCATGGCTACTATTTAGACTGACCTTGTGTCCCTGCCCATGGCAGGGGGGTTGGAACTGGATGATCTTTAAGGTCCTTTCCAACCCAAAGCATTCTATGGTTCTATGAAAAGAAACATCACCAATTTCAATGACATTTAGAGCGAAGTTTTGATCCTGATGTGGGAAAAGTGGCTGAAGCACAAGATGCATCATGCTGATAACTGGGTTTGTTCTATCTGAGAAGAGATGGCTCAGGTAGGATCTTACTGTGACATTCAGCTACCTTTTGGGAGGGTACATAAAAGGTAGATCTTGATTCTTATTGCAGGTGCACAGACATAGGGTGAGAACCAGTGGACACAACACAAAAAATTCAGGTAGATATTCACAAACGATTTTCCACAGTGTAGTTAAATACTAAAGCAAGGACCCTGAAAAATTCTTTGATATCTTTTAGATGTTCAGAATTGAAATGGACAAGGCCTTGAGCAGCTGCTCCAATTTGTGCCTGCTTTGAGTGGGAGTTGAACCAGACATCTCCAGAGATCTCTTCCAAACTATATTACCCTGTGATTTATGATTATTTAATGATTCTACAAATGATTTCAAAACCACCTTCATTGTCAGGTACTCCCATTTTCTACACTTCTAACACACTTATAACTCCCACAGCGATTCTTTGCCCATTTTTCTGCCTCACTTCTTTTGCTCCCCTTAAGCATCTCCTTGATATTTGCCTCTGTCTTGTGTTTTTCTTCTCTGTCTAGAGCCAGTATTTATCCTACATGCATGAGATTTGGTATCTAATACCTTTTACTTCCTCATGACTGAGTTAAGCAGCAGTTAAAAAAAATAATCCACCACACAAGTGATTCTGTTCACAAGGTGTTTGAGAAGAAAGCAATGGCCATTGCTCCACCTAAAACCTGCAACGGAGGGTCAAAGATTGATTGTTCTATATTTCTTTTTGAACTGTCAAGGGAAAGTACTTAGGATTTTGCTAACCCACCATCCAAAATACATCTCTTCTGCTCCAGCCATGCTAACCTGAAAACATCTGAAGCTTTTTATTTGTGCTGATCTTTTCCCCATTGTAGAAGTAAAACAGCTAACACCTCACAGGCAGAGGTTTGACAGACTTCTCTAGTTAGGAGATAACTGCATCATGACCTGATAACCTCACCGAGTCAGCATGAGTTGAATGTTGAAGGAATTAGTTATTTGTAGAAGGATGGACTGTTAAACACTCCATACCCAAAGTATTCCACTCTGCTGTGATTTACTGTGTCCTGTTTATCTGCCACACCTTGGTGAAGAGTAAGTCATATAACCCAAAGGTATATAAATTCTGTAACTGCCCCATTTGGGCAGAGTTCACATCATCAGAGTTGGTCATTGCTTCTCTCTGTCTCCCCTATAGTTGTAGCAATAACATGATCTGTCCTGATCTACTATCAGTTGCATCCCGTTACACCAAGGAAAGTGGAAGTTATGGATCTTGTAGAAACATTATTCAGTGTTGTGGTAATGTCAGAGGGAAATTTGGATTCTAGAGGCAGTTTGTGGAAGTGCCATCTCTGCTGTAAGGTACAATTAGCTCTGGAGTAATTCTGTTTTATTTTCTTAAGTGCATTTTCTCTTGAAGTGACACTAGCCTTAGACCTCCCTGTCCTTACGCTTATATCAATGTTTCCTGACTGTAAATTTTCTTGTCCTCCATGCTAGCAGTCTGAGGAAATACACACCACTCAAAGGTCTCCCTTTTAAAGCAACAATAGCAGACATTTGACTGTGGTGGTAGTCTGTCTTATTTTGTAGTTCTACTGTGGGGTGGCATTTACCTCACCATTGGTATAATTGAGTGTATGTCACGTGTGGAGGAATTGCTCCATGAGAACGGCCACATATTCCTCACTCTCTACCCCTGCGAGCAAAACAGCCAGAATAAAACATTGCTCTAAAGGAATGTGGAGCTAGCAACAAAGCCAGATAATGGGTTAAGGAGTGTGGACTGTGAATAGAAGCTCCTAATTCTGAAACATTCCTCTGAGACAAGATAAGATATAGGCCTCGCACAGCTGTCTGCTTTATTGCCTTCACTGTTTTCACTTCCCTCCCCCCGTGGTTCCCAGCCACGCTTTGTTAAGCTTGCTAGAGAGTATAGAATCACGCTGCTCTGTAGAATAAACGAACTGACTGCTTTTAGCCATATTGGTGTGCGGTCTGATTCCTAGCGCCGTCCTGCTCTTTCGAAGCCCCTGGACCTAAAAGTTTCCCAAGATCTGGATTAGGACGCGGGGAACACTTGACAATTGGCACCTGAACAGGGACCGGAAAGAAGGTTTCGGAGACGGTTGCTACAGAGGAGGCGCCACCAAAATCGTAAGTGTTGCGGTAGCTGGTTGTGGGGTCACTACCCGCCCTCTGTGCCCACAGTGGAGTGGGGAGCTGCGGAGAAACTGCTCTTAAGTACACTCTCTAAGAGAGGCGAGCAGGCATCTCCAATAGGGCTAGCTGCAGAGAAGCCGACTCTAGGTATTTTCTCAAAGAAAAGCGAGCTGGTGACTCCAATAGGGCTTTCAGACTTAATTAAATGGACCCCCCCAGGTCGGGACACCTGGAAGAAGTAGCGCTGATATTCAGTGTTGCTGAGTGGCGAGCGATAGGAGATCATCTTTGGGATGCGGTGATTACTGGAGGAAAGGAAGGAAAACCACTGCGATCGTTGGGTGCGACCTGGCGTGTAGTATTTAACACCCTAAACGCCATGCAGGCAGAGAGGCAAGTAGCTGCTGCAGCTGTTCAAGCTCTGTCTGGCTCAGTGACACCATCTGCCACCCTGTTAGAAACTCCAGTATGCGGACTGATTCACCTGGTTTGTTCAAATGCTGCGGAGTTACAGGACTCAATTGAAAAACAGCAATCTAACACCTCGGGGGGTGAAGTGTCGGAGTCCTTTAATTCTACTCTGAAAACTAACTGTGCTTCAAAAACTAATGAGTCAACACAAACTTCAGCTTCTGCTGTTGAGAATACCCCCTCGAATCCAACTCGTTGTTGCCCTCCTTCCTCCGAAGCTACTTGGCCAAATTCAGAAGGGGAGGAAGGAGAGACTGAAATGTGTAAACTTACTGGGTTATTTGCAGAAATTAGAAATATCACGAAGAGAAAAATTACAGAAAAGCAATCAACATAAAAAGAAAAGGAGGAGGCAGCTGTTACTCCATCATTGCCTTCTGCTCCTCCGGACTTGGGAGTTAGTAGCCCTCCCTCCCGTTGGACTGGAGTTATACAATATGCTCTCTAAGAGAGTAATTAAAAATGCTTTAAAATAGCTCCTTTTGTGGAGTGAAGAAATATATTTATATATTTATATATATAACAAACGTAAATATAGCATTTGATTTGCCTACTTGGGAGGCTATTGGAGTTTAACTCCTTGACAAACCCTCAGTTGGGGTGAAAGAAGCTAAGTTGTTAATAACTCTCTGGAAATTAATTGAAAGGACTCTAACCGAAATGGAGGCGGTTTGCATTGCTGCCACTTCAGCCTTTGCAGCTTTAACACCAGTTCTGGGTTCTACAGAACTGATTCAAAAGGGAAAAAAATCTACTATGGAGAATGTGTTTTTGTTTCTGGGTGCTCTTTCACCTACCCCAGTTACTATGCTACGTAATAATGCCATGTTATCAGAGCAAAGTGATAAATCTGTCGGAATTGACCGGGAAGGGGATCAAGTAGTGCACGTAAATCTGCCACCATGGTCTGCAAACCCCCCCCACTATGATACCTTTGGAAGGAAAAAATGTGGAAAAAAAAGTACAATTGACTGCCTTTAATATCTATTCACCTCTAACTTTTACGGAGCCTAAAAGAGCCCATGACACAGTAGGAGATGTTAACCGCCATCTAAAACTTCAGCTTGTCTTTGAAAAGCTGGAAAACATGAAAGCGGAGCAGGCAGCTGTGGCAACGGCATGCCCTGCTGTGAAAGGGTTTGCGGGATTGCCCACCCACCCACCCGGACCCTACTGACACAAAGAATCACCGACTACGGCATAGGGCAATGTTGCCCCATGGACAAGGAACCTAAGGACAGGACACAGGACACCTATGGCCATGGACAATTATCGGCTTCGACAACCATCGGATCAGGGACACATTTTGTATCTACACCCACCGCTCCCACCCACACCGCCCGACAAACATCATTGATACATCTCCTGATGCCTGACAGACTCTGCAGAGACTGCTTGTCAGAGCCTGGGCACGTAAGGTGGCATCAGAGCGGGACAAATGGTTAAATCAGGGTATTTTGATTCCTACACAATCGTGAAAATTACCAGGGAAAAGTTTATATGGGGATGAGCAGGTGGTGGAGAAAAGAACGTTGATAGCTGGCCGGTGGGAGGTGGATGGAACAGGGTCCTAGCACTCATGTGGGGCTCACTCACGGTGACTACCGGGGTCACGCTGTGGTTCACAGCGGGGGAGGAACAGTGCTGCGGGCAGTGGTCGTGACCCGTGACAGCCGAGTGCCTTGACAGAGTTGCTGTAGAAGTGGGAGAACTGCCTGCCCCCCGGACTGGATGTGACAATTTGCATCTTGCACTGTTTGTCTGATGCATTGGTTTGCAGCGTATGTGCTATAGTTCAGGGATGTGTTTTGTCCACTGAGAGCAAGGCTGGTTATTAAGCAATAGGATTTTTGACAGCGACCATTGAAAGTGGGAAGCTTACTTTAAAAATTTAACCTGGCAAACAGAAATCCTCGTTTGGGCTGATTAATGTTTGCTTACTCAAGGAAAAAAAATTGCCCACTTACAGGATTTAATATGGGTGCACCTGACTAAGGGTCATATCAAGCCTTCCACAAGTCTGTGGAACATGCCAAAATTTTTAAAAGATTGGGTTTTCTTTTTCAAAATGTATCACTGGGTGCGCTCCCACAAGGCGTAAAAAATTCACCAACCATGTGCCAGACTTATGTAGCCTGGGCACTTGCTCCAGTACGAAAAATGCATCCTGATCTAATCCTTTATGGATGATATATTGATTGTGGGAAAAAACTTGGATGTTGAAAGTTTGATTCATGAGTTAACAGTGCATTTGAAAAGCAAGGGGTTACAGATTACAGAAAATTCACAATAGTGGAAATATTTTGACTGACAGATTGATAAAAGTACCGTAACACCTCAGAGGATTGAAATCAAAGCTGAGGTTGGCACATTAAATGATGTTCAAAAGTTTCTTGGAAATATTAACTGGATTAGATTATTGTGTGGTATTATGCATCAGCATTTTATTACCCACATTTGCAGCCACACTGAGATAACTGACTAACTCAAGGTCTAGCAGACAGAAACCAGAGAGCAGACAGGCTGCTAGCACCGGCCTGGGCTGCTCCCACCGGTCTGGGCTGCTCCCTCAGCAGACGCTTTGCACGAGCTCAGAAGTTGCATGCATTTTTGTTAACCAATCTGTTAAGGTACTTCAATGACAATACCACTTGTTGGTTGCTGAGGCTAAAGGGATTGTACTGTTGTGCCTGGATTGTCAGCAGTTCACCAGTGGCCTTGCCCCTGGCGTGAATCCTCGTGCAAAGCCATAGTGGAACGTATGAATCAAACTCTCAAGCGTTTGATTCACAAACAAAAACAGGGAGAGAAGGGTATCTCTCCAGCTGATTGATTAAACAAAGTTCTTTATGTTTTGAACTATTTATGTCTGCCACAGAACAGTTTGGTACCTCCAATGGTGAAACATGCAGTAGGCATAAAAGGAGGTTTGAAAAAGAAAAAAAAAAAGAAAAAAGAAATGAGAAAAAAAGTTAATGTTGGATGTTCATAAAAAATGAAGATCCAGGTACTAACTTGGGGAAGGAGATCCGCCCGTGTCATTACAGGTACGGGAATCAAGTGGGACCCAGCGAAATGGGTAAAGCTGTGTATCCAGAAGAAATCAAGCTTGCATGAACCAGGATGGGATCCTGATCACAGTAACTGAAGTCAGGTGTTCCAACTGCAGCCACAGTGGACTATGAGTTTTGCTGTGGGACATTTTGAACCATCTAATAGTCTTTGAGATATGCATGTATTTGTGGTAAATGAAAAGTAGGGAAATAGTGATTTCTGCACAGCCTAAGATCACAGACTGTGTGAGGTTGATGTTACCTGCACCTCTGACACTTCTTATTGGCAAAGCAAACAAAGAATCTGGCTGACCACTCTCAGTCAATTCATACGAGCATTCAGAAATTAATAGATCAAACACAAAAGACAGAACAAGAAAATGGATTGTTTGGATCAGACAATTGGTTTCACGAGTGGGAAATTTCAGGATGGATATTGTCAGTGGTCAAATTTGGATTACTGGATTTGGCAATTATGGTACTTGTCTTACTTTTACTGCCATGCTTATTGAGCTTTCTGCAACGGGCCCTTGCAGAGACCTCTAAAAGCAGTTTTTGTAACGCAGATACTAAAAGGAAAAAAAAAATATTGTCAAGGAGGACAGCAGGCCTGCCGGCGGCCTGGCTCTCCTCGCACAGACACAGGCCCCAACAGTATCCTTGAATTCCCACGAAACAGGAAAATTTCTCATGCTGAGAGGTATTTGGTAATCACATTTTCAAAACATAGCAGCCTTTAAGGCAGGTGGACAGACTGCCTTAAACCAAGGAGTTGTGAGAAAGTATTTGGAAGTAAGTGAATATGTCAAGAACCAGCCATAATAAGAAGGCCAAAACAAAGCAGGTGTGCAGATAACTTTTAGACGTCAAAGGTAAACTAACAATGTTTAGCTATAAGATATGCTTATCAAAACTTGTTATAATTACTAATTAATCACTCTGGTGTGAACAATTAGCCAATTAGCAGGTTTTAGCTTGCCACATTTTATAGTATGGCTTTTCGTTTGCAGGATGGCTTTTAAATGTAGTTAAATAAGGACTTCTGCTTTTGTTAGTTATTTTTTCCTTAGTGTTATTTTTGCCGTGTATGTCACAGTGTTTCTCTTGCAGGATGGATAACGCTTTTTGGAAAAATCTGGCTGGTGCATAAACAAAAAGGGGGAATTGAGGAGAATGGGTCTCGTGGCCTATCCAGATTTATTGCTGACCCCCATATAATCAGGCCTGGGTAATTGCTCAGCCAAAGCAGAATGTATGGGTAACCCTTGCAAACATCACTGGTCAAAATACACTGTGTCTTTCTGTGGCTACTCCATCTTCCGCAGCAGACACAGGAACCTCAAGGGTTAACACTATGGGGCTCTGTGGTGATGGATGCTTGTATATATTTTAATTATAGCATTACTCGTAGAGGTCAGAATGTTAACGCTGTGCTTACTATATATCATAATGCTGCTGCTTGGTGTGGTTATACGACTCCCAATATTTCCCAATCATCAGCCATACCGCTCCACTTTGCCTCCTGGCATCTTTTTGATATGTGGAGACCGAGCCTGGAGTGGAATTGCATCATGTTTGAATGGTGGCCCCTGCAGTCTTGGTTGTCTCACTTTGCTGACTCCTAACTTGGCCATGATACATGCAAAACAACGTAAATTAGGAGGATGAGTGCATAGAAGCACTCACAGATTTGAGAAGGACTGGGACGACCAGGTAACATTTTGGGGGCCCGCAGAAATAATAGCACCATCAATACTAGCCCTGGGAGTGGCCTCTGCTGCTGCTCTTAAAAAACTAATGAGATTGGGCTGTTGGCTGAGTAAGCAAACTAATGCTACATCCATTGCATTAAGTGGCTTGCTAACTGACGTGGATGGCATTAGACATGCTACTCTTCAAAATCGAGCTGCAATAGATTTCTTACTCCTAGCTCATGGTCACGGTTGTGAAGATTTTGAGGGTATGTGCTGCGTGAATTTGTCAGACCATTCAGATTCGATCCATCAAAGTATTGCAATGTTGCGAAGCCAGCTGGTGAAACTGAGATGTGAGGGTAGCTGGCTCGATGGATGGTTTAACAAATGGGGAATAATTGGGTGGGTTAGAGACATGTTAATGGGTGCATTAGTTATACTGATAGTTGTTTTGTTGATTTTAACTCTTGTTCCTTGCATTATACAGATCCTTAAGAGACTTTTGAGCAAAGCCTTGTCCTTGGCTGTTTTGCTTGTGCAAAAAGAAAAAAGGGGAAATGTGGAGGGATGGCTCTGTGAGAACGGCCACATATTCCCACTCTCTACCCCTGCGAGCAAAACAGCCAGACTGAAACACTGCTCTAAAGGAATGTGGAGCTAGCAACAAAGCCAGATAATGGGTTAAGGAGTATGGACTGTGAATAGAAGCTCCTAATTCTGAATTCTGCTTTTAGCGCTGTCCTGCTCTTTCAAAGCCCCTGGACCTAAAAGTTTCCCAAGATCTGGATTAGGACACGGGGAACATCAACAGTCACATGAGTATCACTCTCTTGCCTTGATCATAAGTTGAATAGCTGAGTATAATGAGATGTGGTCAGCAGGACAGTGTGAATAAGAACTGTATGTGATGAGCTTTCACAGAGACTGGATTGACTACTTGTAGTGGCATTTGTCTATATATCCCCCCCCAATAGAAATATGGGGGTAACACTGGAACGCAAACACTGTAGACACAGAGGATGTGAGGTGGAAAGGAAACATTTTGGTGCCAAGCTGTTAGTAGCTCCCAAAAGCAAGAGGTAAGAGCATTTGTCAACAGCATGGCCGCCCCAGGGTTCATAGTTCCAGGATGCCTTTAGGCTGATGGATGCAGTGCACCTCTGATGTGACTAATGCACACTGTGAGCCACAACACCAGCAGTAGATGTAATTGCACGAAGTGGCAAACACCTCTAAAGTTTGAGTTCCACATTGAAACTCCCCAGATGGTGTCTACATAGAAGAAACAGAAAGCTCATTTATATTTAGTACAATGTGAATAAATTTGAATAGAGAAATCTGCTTTCCTAAGGCTTAAGATTACTGGGACCTGATGACCATTGATTAGCTTGCACCATGCAATTTTTGTGCATTGAGTGTATGCACCCATGAAAACTTAATTACCCACTAATGAATGCAAGTGAAAGAACAATTGCTTCAATGTAGTGCATATATTTGCCAGATGATGGTAAGGCAAGAGAGAAGAATAGAGTGGGAATAGCACAACCTTACCTCAATGAAGACTTGAGTAACAGAATGCAATGAGCCATGGTAGATAAGACAGTGCATATGACATGATTGTAATGAGCCACAGTGCAGACCATGGATTAACAAGTGGCAGAGTAATATCTGAATCTGCTGGAAAGACATATCACAATATCATCTTGGATGGTTCCCACTCCTATCAAAATCATAGAATTATAGAATCATAGAATCACTTACGTTGGAAGAGACAACCACAGCCTAACCCTGCCTAGTCCACCTCTAGACCATGTCTTCAAGCACAACATCTACACGCCTTTTAGATACCTCCAGGGATGGTGACTCCACCACTTCCCTAGGCGGGGAGGATGAGAATGTTGATCAGAGAACTGGGGCATATATGACATAGGGAATTAGAGGGAGAAGGCAAAGTTGAGAGGAGTGATCTATCTGTACTGTCCACTGTCTGAAGGGGATTTATAGAGAAATCAGATTCGGACCTCTCAGAAGGGAACAATGGAAGGACAACAGGTGTGGAAAATGGCTTGAACAAGTAAATATCCGCTGGACACAAGGAAGTAACTCTTTACCATGAAAATAGTGAAGTATGAAGCAGTGCCCTGGGAAGTGAGGGGATGCTTGGAGAAATTACCTAGAGAAGGTCATGAACAACCTTGTTCAGCTTTGAAGTTAACCTTGCTTTTAGCAAGGTATTGGACCTCCAGAGGTCCTTCCCAATTTCATTTTCTCTATGGTTTGATTATATTCTTGCTGTTCTTCAGACTTTCATAATATTTTCCCAGAAGGTGTTTGGCAGATTTCACTACCTAATTGGTCCCTGAGGTTTGACTCAGTGAGGCAGTACAAGAATGTAATATGCTAACACTATTATAAAAAGAAGCTGAAAAGAGAGGGAATTTATTTGTCCAGCTAAATGAAGGAGAAACATCAGACTTAGAATCCTTTTTGAAGCAGCCTAGATTGCTGTGGATATACTGGTAACTATTTGACAATTTCTTAGAGTTCAGGTGTGATTTTTTTGAGACAGGAAGGATTAAAGTGATGATGGCTTGAAAAACTGAAATTTTAGTTTTCAAACTCAAGTTAAAGCTTTTAGTTGTTAATGAGGGAGTGTCTTGTTTCAAGGGACCACTGTCAGCTTCCAGATAATATCTGTTGGTCTGTGGTATTAAAAAAATGTCCTGGATTATATATGTTTTATGAGAGGGGAGTTGTTTTATTTTAGAGTTTTATGAGAAACCATGAGATGAAGTTAATAAAACTCCTGGTTTTTTTCTGGGAAAAAAGGCACTAAAGGGGAAATATTTACAATAATAGTGTAATAAGAATGGTTTTAGCATCCTAGCTTGTATCTACCCTTTTATCGAGCATTTTGTAAGGAGCATTTGAAGAAGGAAGATTGGGCAGGATATTTGATACAGACTATGAGCTATTTAAGAAGTGCTGCTTTCCCTGGAAACTAATTGTCTTGGTGTTTATTTCCATCATTCAGAAATATCTGAAATGAGTCTGAAATGAGTTTAAAACCAGATTCAAAGATCCAAACACAACTGATAAAACCTGGGAGAACTGGGTGCAAAATGAGCTATATGTTTCTTGTCAGGGCAAGGAGGGCTAATGTCTGGGAGAAAAAGGAAAGAGGATGCAGTTAAAACCCCATCATTATGACCTTGCAAGCCTGCAAGAAAAGAATGTGATTGAAGGGCATAAGCTGGGGTTTTTCAGTTCCACTTCACTTCCATGAGGTAATGGCAGCCACAGTGCTGACTACTGTAGTAGTGTATTACAGCAGTGCTGTAGACACGGTGCACTGAATGATGTACTTGTCTGAGTTATAGGATGTTGTAGTGCAAGGAATACTTGGAGACAGGTGCTCTGAAGAAGAATGAGCATCAACATGAAAGTTGATCTGCTAATCATAGGGTAAGTGAAAAGTAAACAAAATTTTCACATACTTTTTCCTCTTCCCCCTCATATTCTTTGTCAGTGTAGCATAAATCCATTTCTCTGAGCGTTTTGCCCTCTCTCAGTGGTAACCAGCCATCTTGTAGCATTTCTTGTCTTTCTGCCTGGCCTTTTCACTCCAAAGTCTCTCCCTCTCTGTCTTTTTATCTCCTTGTAGCTGCAATAAGTTTCTCTTTTGCAATACTAATGTATCCATCAACTAGTCTAATTTCCTTTGGTGCGAGTCTACAGTCCATTCCTCTGCACTACTGCTTTTGAATTCATTTCAGCTAGTAGGTCTCTGAGTCCTTAGTCGAAGTACTCATTGTGTGCATTTGGCTTTTTCTGTATTTGGAGGGTGAATGTTGTCAGACCATTCAGAGATTCATTTGTCTTAGAGTCTACAGGGGCCTCTGCATGTGCATCTCTCTCAGTTATACTTGGAGGGAACTGTATGAATCAGCTTAACTGGAGTGAACGCTCAATGTTACAAGTGGATCCTGGGACTCCATTTACATGAACAAGATTGGTAATATGTGGTTACTGTGGCTGCTCCAGTCTTTTACAAGGGGTTAATTACTAGTTTTCTCCATTAATGTTAGAAAAACCAAACTGATGGGCCTTATTTTCTTTTTCTGCTAGCAATGAAGCTTCAATGAACCACACAACAGTAGTGGAATTTGTCCTCTTGGGACTGACAGGTAGTCGCCATTTGGAGATCATCCTCTTTCTGTTTCTTGCAATAGCCTACTGCTTGATCCTGCTTGGAAACACTACTGTCATCAGCATCACTCTTGTGAATCATATCCTTCAGACTCCAATGTACTACTTCCTCAGAAATTTTGCCCTTTTGGAAATCACTTTCACCTCTACGTTCATTCCCAGCACGCTCTACAGCCTTCTAACAGAAAGGAAGATGATTTCCCTGCCTGGTTGTTTCCTTCAGATGCTGCTTTTCTTTTACTTGGGTGCCTGCACATTTTTCCACGTGGCAACAATGTCCTTCGATCGCTATGTCGCCATTTGCTGCCCTTTGCATTACACAACAATTATGAACAACAGATTTTGCCTCCAGCTGGTCCTGGCTTGCTGGACAGTGAGTTTTCTCTTGATGTTTCCTCCCACCATTATGATTGTCCAGTTGCCATTCTGTGGTCCCAACGTCATGAACCACTTCTACTGTGATACTTCTATGTTGTTGCAACTGTCCTGCACAGACACAAGGTTCATTGAAGTACTGATGCTTATCGTAATAATCATCATCATACCTGGCACTTTAATAGTAACTGCTGTTTCTTACAGCTGCATTATTATCAGCATATTGCATATACCATCTTCCACAGGTAGGAAGAAGGCATTTTCCACTTGCTCAGCTCACCTCATAGTGGTGACAATATTTTACAGCACAAGTATTTACAAGTATATCCGCAGGGAACAGAGAGGTGGGCAGGACTCTGACAAAGTTCTTTCTTTCTTCTTCTCTGTGGTAACTCAGATGCTTAACCCATACATCTACTCACTCCGGAATGATCAAGTCAAACAAGCCTTAAAGGAGAGCATGTTAAAGGCATTTTCTAGCTCTGTAAGGCAGTTGTGAGTCCTGGAGTCACCCCTCAAAGTGATTGAATTATTTCCCAGTTGCAACATCAACATTGTATAACTGAATTAAAGATTCTGATTTCAAATGGTTTATGCTTTCTACAACTTACGTTGTTCCTTCTGATGTTACCAACCCAGAAAGGATCTTCTAGTTTTCCAGTACTTAGACTCAGCTTTGTCTGTGTATTTCTTCCCCCTTGCTGTGGTGAGTTAGTTTTGTCTAAGAAACAACTTCCCACCCAGCTGCTCATTTACCTCTTCCATCTAACAGTGGGACAGAGAAGAGGCAGAAAATAGGAAAAACAGAAATGAGGAATCTTATGGGTTGAGATAATGACAGAGAGATGGTTTATCAGTTGCTGCTGGGAGCAAGGCAGACTAGATTTTTTGAAAATTAATTTATTGCCAATTAAAACATTTTTAGTTTGTGAGAAGTGAAGTTAAATCCTGTACTAACACCTTTGCTTCCCGTATTCAATTTTATTCATTCATTCTGGAGTCCTCTGCTGGTCCCTCAAGAAGCACAAGGTGAATGAGGAGGGTTATGATCAATACATAGCGGTTTCCCTGTGCTGCTCCTTTCCTCTCCCACTTTTCCTCTGCTCCAATGTGAGTTCTGCACAGGCTGCAGTGGCTATCTGCTCCACCATAGATTATTTCCTCCTTCTTCACCAACCTTGCTGTTCCCTCTGTTGTTTCCACCTCTTTTTTTTTTTTTTTCCTGCCTCCATCTAGCCGTCAATTTCTGTCCTTTCTTAAAGATGTTTTCCTAGAGTTGTGACTGGCTTCACTCATTTGCTCAGCTTGGCCTGTGGTGGGTCCATTTTGGAGTTGGCTCAAAGTGTCTGACACAGCAGCCCCTCATCTCTTCTCACAGAAGTCACACCTGAAAGCCCCTTGTTACCAAAATCTTACCATGGACACCTGTGGTGGGTTAACCTTGTCTTGCTGCCAGATACCCATCAAGTACCTCTCTCACTACCCTTGCTCAATAGGACAGGGGGAGAAAATAAGAAGAAAAAGCTTGTGGATTGAGATAAAGACAATTACCAATTACTATCACAGCTAATAATAAAAAGTCCTTCTATAGGTATATTAACAGTAAAAGGAGGGTCAATGAGAATCTCCAGCCCTTACTGGATGCTGATGGCACATTAGTGACAAGGGATGAGGATAAGGCTGAGGTCCTTAATTCCTACTTTGCCTCAGTCTTTAACAGTAAAGAAGGATATTCTGTGAGTACTCATCCTCCGGAACTAGCTGACAGGGAGGGGAAGAATAACAAAGTTCCCATGGTTCAGGAGGAAATGATTAGCGACCTACTTGGCCAGTTAGATACCCACAAGTCAATGGGGCCAGATGGGATTCACCCAGGGGTATTGAGGGAGCTGTCAGATGTGCTTGCCAAACCCCTTTCCATCATCTATCAGCAATCCTGGCAGACTGGAGAAGTTCTAGTCGACTGGAGCCTGGCAGATGTTACACCCATAGACAAGAAGGGTCTGAAGGAGAATCCGGGGAACTACAGGCCTGTCAGTCTGACCTCAGTCCCAGGGAAGATCATGGAGAGGGTCATCTTGGGAGCTATCATGCAGCACATGCATGATGGCCAGGGGATCAGGCCTAGTTAACATGGGTTTACAAAAGGTAGATCCTGTCAAACTAACCTGATCGCCTTCTATGACAAGGTGACCCGCTGAATGGACGAGGGGAAGGCTGTGAATGTGATGTACCTGGACTTTGGTAAAGCCTTTGACACAGTTTCTCACAGCATTCTGACTGAGAAACTGGCTGCCACTGGCCTGGACAGGTGGACCCTCAGCTGGGTTAAAAACTGGCTGGATGGCCGAGCCCAAAGGGTGGTGGTGAATGGAACAAAGTCCAGCTGGAGGCTGGTCACGAGTGGTGTCCCCCAGGGCTCAGTCCTGGGTCCAGTCTTGTCCAACATCTTATCAATGATCTCGACGAAGGGATTGAATGCTCCCTCAGTCAGTTTCCAGATGACACTAAACTGGGAGGAAGTGTTGATCTGCCAGAGGGTAGGGAGGCTCTTCAGAGGGATCTGAACAGACTGGACCGATGGGCTGAGACCAATGGGATGAAGTTTAACAAGGCCAAGTGTAGAGTGCTACACATGGGACAGAACAACCCCATGCAGCGCTACAGGCTTGGGGGAGACTGGCTGGAGAGCTGTCAGGCAGAGAAGGACCTGGGAGTGTTAGTTGACTGCAGGCTGAATATGAGCCAGCAGTGTGCCCGGGCGGCCAGGCAGGCCAATGGCATCCTGGCTTATATCAAAACAGTGTGGCCAGTAGGTCTAGGGAAGTGATTGTGCCCCTGTACTCAGCATTGGTGAGGCCACACCTCGGGTACTGTGTCCAGTTCTGGGCTCCTCACCACAAGAAGGACATGGAGGTCCTGGAGCGAGTCCAGAGAAGGGCAACCAGGCTGGTGAAGGGGCTGGAGGGCAAATCCTATGAGGAGCGGCTGAGGGAGCTGGGGGTGTTCAGCCTGGAGAAGAGGAGGCTGAGGGGAGACCTTCTCACCACCTACAACTACCTGAAGGGAGGTTATAGAGAGATAGGTGATGGTCTCTTCAGCCAGGTGACAGGTGATAGGACAAGGGGGAATGGCATGAAGCTGTGCCAGGGTAGGTTTAGATTGGATGGTAGGAAAAAATGTTTTACTGAAAGAGTTGTCAGGGCCTGGAACAGGCTGCCCAGGGAGGGGCTGAGTCACCTTCCCTGGATGTGTTCAAAACAAGGGTAGATGAGGTACTTAGGGATATGATTTAGTTTAGGATGAGAATGGTTTGACTTGATGATCTTAAAGGTCTTTTCCAACCTTGTGATTCTGTGATTCTGTGATTCTGTAATGGCTGAACAGGGAACTCATGGAGCTCAAGAGGAAAAAGAAATTGCACGATCTCTGGAAGGAAGGTCAGGCTTCACTGGAAGATTACAGAGCTGTGATTTGTATATGCAGGGAGAAAACACAAAAGGCCAAAGCTGAATTAGAGTTGCAACTGGCTGTCTGACAAGAAAGGCTTTTTTAACAATGGCAATAACAATGCCAGTAACAAAAGGAGGTCTAAATAAAACACTTGTTGGAGATAGTCACCTGACTAATAGGGTTGAAAATAAACCAGAGACATATCATGGAATCATTTAGGTTGGAAAAGGCCTTTGTAAGGTCATCAAGTCCAACTCTTAACTTAGCACTTCCAAGCCCACCACTAAACCGTGTCCCTAGGCAGCACAATTAATATACATTAAATGCCTTCAGGGATGGTGACTCCACCATCTCTCTGGGCAGCCTGTGCTAATGCTTAACAACCCTTTTGGTGAAGAATTTTTCCCTACTATCCAATCTAAACCGCCCCTTTCACAACCTGAAACCGTTTCCTCTTGCCCTATCATTTGTTACTTGGGAGAAGAGACTGACACCTACCTGGTTACCACCTCCTTTCAGGCAGTTGTAGAGAGCCGTAAGGTCTCCCCTCCTTTTCCTCAGACTGCACAATTGCAGTTCCCCCAGCCACTCCTCATAAGATTTGTACACTAGACTCTTCACCAGCTTCATTGTCCTTTAGATGTGCTCCAGCACCTCAATGTCATTCTTGTCGTGAGGGACACAATAATAAACACATTACCTGAGGTGTCGCCTCACCAGGGCCAAACACAAAGGAGCAATCACTTCCCTTCTCTTGCTGCCCACACTATTCCTGATAGAAGCCAGCATGGTTTTGGCCGCCTTGGCTGCCTGAGCACACTGCTGGCTCATGTTCAGCCTGCTGTCAGCCAGCACCCCCAGGTTCTTTTCTGCTGGACAGCTTTCCAGCCCCTCTTCCCCAAGCCTGTAGCATTAAATCAAATTGTTATGACCCAAGTGCAGGACTTTGTACTGAGCCTTGTTGAATCTCTGTTTCTTCCTGTAGCTCTTTGAGGAAACATACAAGGTCATGAAGAGTTGACATCCTCATGTTGTTAGAAAAAGAGCATAACTTCAAACATTAAAAGATCAAATGAACATCATGATTGAAACTGCTATGTTAAGCTTGCTCAGTTTCATTCCCCTGCAAGAGACACTGCAAAGGCAGTGCCCTACTATCTCTATTATGTTCATAATGAATTTCTTCACTTATTCTTTGCCCAGAGGAGTCTCTTAAAGAAAGTAACTATATGTGTCTGGTTTCATTTATTGGATTTTTAACAGATTTTTCCAACTGCAGTCAACCAACATTATATGTTTTATATAATTTGCCTGGGAATTCTTTACTTCTTTTATGTTTCTCCCCAAGTAGGGTTGGTTAATTGCTTAAGAAAAGAAACTGAATTGTGGACAAGAGCTTTGTTTCAGGGTAACACAGAAAACACAGAACTGCACTTGGGTCATGCAAGCAGGAGGTCCGGTGTCTGCTGCTAACCCACCACTAGGAAGGAATTTTGGGGATGATCACAGCAGTGTGTAATCACTGTGCTATAACATATCTATAAGTTGGTATAGTGTGTGGTTTGTATGTTTTTTTGTATATTTTTGTGATCTTCTACCTATCTGCTTCTATAAATAAACTTGGATTAGAAGGAAGAGTTATGTTTGTCCCAAAAAGAAACCAGTCTTTTTTGACTGGTAACATATGACTTCTGCTTTAAAGGCTGTTTATTGCCTTTGCATTTCCTAATCAATGGAGTGTGTCATGCTTAGTCATTCTGGTATCTCTTATTTTTCTTCAAATCTAACTTCTTATTGCAGATGACAAGTGGCAGCACTTGTGTCTCATTTTCAGTTACAATAACACCTTTATTTGTAAGTGCATCACCAACACTTTGGGACTTTATGAACAAAATTTGTCTGCCCACCTGTGCAGACCACAATTTCAGCTATCAGAAGATTGTGTTCCAGAAAGAGCTTATAAAATAACACATTACAAGGCATTCTGTGGTTCTCTCTGCGTGTCCGTGGTGAAGACATGAGGAGGTGGGATGGGAAACCCACCTCAGTCTTCCAAGCCTAAGTAAAAGACCTGCAAGGCAAAACAGTTATAAAAAGAGGTGCCTCCATGAAGAATGCTGCACCAGGAAGAATGCTATGCCAGTTCTAGTAGACAGCCCACCAGGCTCTGTGATTATAATTGTACCCTGTGATCCTCTTGAAGGGACCTCTAAGTGTTTTTTGCAAGAAGTAAACAGCAAATACGATGAATGAGATTAGAGGGGCCCTGCCTCCAGTCAGGTGGAAGAAAGGGACAATTGGATTTACTGGACTCTGTGGATCCAATGGCCTGGCACATCTGATCCAAGGAACCTTTAGTAGACACTGGTGCCCAATGTACCCTAATACCATTGACCTATGATGGGTCAGAACCTACCTGTGGAGATTAATTGCATGGACGGTGGTGCAGACCAGAGACCTACACCAGAAAGGTGTATTTATTAATACAACACACAAGCTTTATCCTTTTGCAAGCTGCTCCCATGCTGTCAGTAGCTCACTGACAGGGGGTTGCCTTGTGTTCATGCACCTTAAGCTTTACGCTGAGAAGTTCTTCCTTCTGTTCACACGCCTCTCTGAAGATCAACTCTCTCAGTGTCAGTGTCGTAGAATTTCTCTCAGCATCAGTGTCCCTGAGGTTGTTACTTCTTTCCCTGGAGAATAACTCCAGCCATTGTTTCCCTTCAGATAATACTATCAGTATTAATACTGTTGATTCCCACACTCACCTACATTTCCGGATTGACAGGGGGATCCTAGCAGTTGACTGTACTAGAAGCTGAAGTGAGTCTAACTGGGAATGACTGGGAAAAGCACCCCATTGTGACTGGCCCAGAGGCTCCGTGCATACGGGGCATAGACTTCCTCTGGAGAAGCTATTTCAAAGACCCAAAAGTGTACCAGTGGGCTTTTGAAATAGCTGCCTTGGAGACAGAGGAAACTGAACAACTGTCTGTTCTGCCTGGACTCTCAGAAGAGGCTGCTAAAGGTCAAAGAACAGAGGTACCAGTTGCTACGGTGTACAGATGACAATACCGCACCAACAGAGACTCCTTGAATCCCATTCAGAAACTGATTCATCAACTGGAGAGTCAGGGAGTGATTGGTAGAACCTGTTCACCCTTCAACAGTCCAATCTTGCCAGTGAAGAAGTCCAGTGGAGAGTGGAGGCTGTCAGTGGCCTATAGTGGCCTGAATGAAGTCATGCTGTCACTGAATGCTGAAATGCCAGACATGCTAGAACTCCAGTACGAACTGGAGTCAAAAGCAGCCAAGTGGTACGGCACAATCAATATTGCAAATGCTTTCTTCTCAGTTCCTCTGGGGACAATCAATATTGCAAATGCTTTCTTCTCAGTTCCTCTGGGGACAGAGTGCAGGCCACAGTTTGCTTTCACTTGGCAGGGAATCCAGTACAAACCAGGGGTGGAAACATCCCCACCATCTGGAATGCATTGAACCAGACTGTTAGAATAGGATGAAGCCTGCAGTACATTGATGATATCATTGTATGGGGCAGCAGAGCAGAGGCAGTTTTTGAGAAAGAGAAGAAAATAATCCAAATTCCGCTAAAAGCTGGATTTGCCATCAAACAAAGTAAGGTCAAGGCACCTGCTCAAGAAATCCAGCTTTTAGGAATAAAATGGCAGGATGGGCATCATTAGATCCCAATGGACATTATCAATAAAATAGCAGCTATGTCTCCACCAACAACCAAAAGAGAGACACAAGCTTTCTTAGGCACTGTGGGTTTCTGGTGAGTGCATATCCCCAACCATAGTCTCATTGTGAGCCCTCTCTACTATGTAACCTGGAAGAAGGACAGTTTCCAGAGGGGCCCTGAGCAGTGACAAGCTTTCAAACAGATCAAAGCAGCAGCCCGTGGGCCTGTCTGGACAGGGCCAGATGTAAAAAAATGTTCTCTACACTGCAACCACGGAGAATGGCCCTGCCTGGAGTCTCTGGCAAAAAGCACCAGGGTAGACTCGAAGCTGACCCCTGGGGTTTTGGAGTCAGGGCTACAGAGGATCTGAGGCCTGGTAAAAAAATGGGATATGCACTTAGCCAAAGCTACACAGCTATCTAATTCCAGGGTGTCTACCAATCGAGCTGGCCCTAGCCAATCAAAGCTCCCATGTACTGTATAAGGGATAAAGTCCCTGTAGTGTGCATGAAAAACCTTTTGGGGAAGACAGTCTGGGTTATCCCTGCTTCAGACAAAGGCAAAGCCATTCATGGGATTACTTTTGCTCAAGGACCTGGGTACACTTGGTGGGTGATGCGAAGGGATCCAGTGACTGGTCCAGCGAGTAGCCCAAGATGAGGACAGATGCTAAATTGTTGCTGTATAACAAATCAGTCTATGGCAGATGGTCTAAATAATAGATAAATTATATGTTATGAACCTCCCAAATCAACTGAAAATGTAAAATACGGACATGATGAAGATGGTGGGGAAAAGGGGGTGGATAATGTCCTGGTTCTGGCCTGGCCAGAGTTAACCTCTCCCAAGCAGTCAGCACAGGTGAGCTGACTTAGGCTGGGCTGTTTTCAACACCATCTGACATCACTCCTTCATAAGAGGGGCTAGTCAGCAGGGGTACTCTTGGGTGCCACCAGCACAGTCTGAGTGCAGCTGGGGTGTTGAGTTGGTCCTCTTATTGGTGCAGTACTATCTTATCACTGGGTATGAGTTTAATTTCCAATGGGCTGTTATTGTTCCCTTTCATAGCGTTTTTATCAGTAAACTTATCCCAACCCATGGAGGCTCAGTCTGTTTCTCCTCTGGGAGTTAGCGAGCAGCGTGTGGTGCTCAGCCACTGGTTGTAAATTTATTTTTATATTGGTATAAAATAAACTCGTAAATTTATTTTCAACAAACTAGCATTACTTTCTTGACATAACAAGAGGTGATAAACAGGAGCCAGACACTTTCTTAAATAACTACAGCTTTCGTTTTATGCTGGAGAGAATGAAAGAAAATAATCCAAAGCAATAACTAAACTAAAACACATGGCTTGAGTCAGTGCTTGTGAGGTGACTAGAGCCTGAGTAGCTGACAGGGCAGGAGGAAGCATATGTTTGGTGTCTGTGCTACTTTCACTGGTGGCACAGACTGTACAGATGGTGGAGATACTGCCTGTTGCTGTTCCTCCTTGCTTCTGTCATCTCTGCAGCCCTTCAGGGGGGTTGGTGTTCGAGCACTTGATAAAAGAATAAGTTTTCTCATCAGGGTGATTCATGAGAAGAGGGGAATCTTGGGTGGAAGGGGCAGGAAAAGGCTTTAACATGATAATTTAATGCTCAGCACATTAGAAAGATTTTCTTTCACTTTCCTGTATAAAGTTCAACTCTGGGTCAAATGCTTCTTTAAAAATCCATTTTCACTTGGTTCCATTCATCAACATCTGGGTATCCTGAACCTGTGCTTATGCTATAGATGAAATGGTTGAACAGGAGACAAAAAACAGTGTTGTAAAGAAATTGCTTTGTTGAGGTGCTCTGCTAAGGTCACATGAAGAGACAGCTGTCACAGGATATGGAGATCAGAGTGAGCTGGAAGGTGCAGGAGGCATTTTGCCTTTCCTGAAGCAGAATATGTCACAGTAACGGTGATGTTAATATAAGATACAAAAGTGATGGTGAGTTTTTTCCAGGAGGAAAAAATCCACCATCTGTCAAGAAACTCAGGTAGTTCAGGAGCTCTATTTCCCTGCAGGGAAATCTGAGTAATAGTGAATTATTGTCATTCATTAATGGCTAGAAAAAGTTGATGGCGTCAGGGCTGCAGAAGAACATCTGGAAAAGTACAGTCCCTGCACCAAAAATAAGGAGCAAATGCCCTGGCCAAGAAAAGATAAGCAGTGTAGTGGCCCATGGATGGTAACTTGTTTTCAAAAAATGCTTATTATTTTGGTTAGCCAGTATTGGTTCCTATTAAATTCCCTGTAGCAATATGGGTCTGCTTCACTTCTCTGAGACATTTTAGCTCTCAGTGAGCTACTTAATCAGTTATTTGTCTTGATTTCTTTCCAGTCCTCTCCATATTGCAGCAGTATTTGAGGTGCCATCCTTAGTGGTCATTAGGCAAAAGTTAAACATTACCTCCTATAATTTTATTTTGCATAGTGTCATAAAATTTGTATCAAAGAAGGTATATGATCAGTTTAGAGGTAGTGAAGTTGACATTATATGTCTTTTTAATTTGGGCCTACAAGATGGAGAGTTTTAATTGAAACCAGTTCTTTTAATTCTGCAAGTCATGATGTCTCACATATGAGTGAATAAAGCCATTCCTTGTGTCTTTATGACTTTTGGCTTGTTTCTACCTTCTTTTAATATTCCTTTTTGAATAGGGAGGTTCTAAAAGCCTTGCAAAAATATTTCACAAAATCACAGAATCACAAGGTTGGAAAAGACCTTTAAGATCATCAAGTCCAACCATTCTCATCCTAAACTAAATCATATCCCTAAGTACCTCATCTACTGTTTTTTTGAATACATCCAGGGAGGGCATCTCAGCCCCTCCCTGGGCAGCCTGTTCCAGCCCTGACAACCCTTTCAGTAAAAAATTTTTTTCTAACATCCAATCTAAACCTACCCTGGCACAGCTTCATGCCATTCCCCCTTGTCCTATCGCCTGTCACTTTGGTAAATAAGAAAGGACAATTGGCTGCAACAGATGTGGAGAGGGGAGAGGGCTAAGGTATAGAATGAATTCTTTGCTTCACTCTTCACTGTCAGCCAGGATTCTCATAATTCTCAAATCCCTGAACCTTGCATCCTTGAACCTCTAGGTGGGAACTGGAGGAGTAAATCCCTTCCCACTGTAAGGGCAGAGCAAGTCTGAGACCTCCTCATGAGACTGAATGTCTACAAGTCTATAGGGCCGGATGACATGCATCCCAGGGTCCTAAAGGAGCTACTGATGTGGTTGCTGAGCCGCTCTCCATCATATTTGAAAAGTCGTGGCTGTCAGGACAGGTCCCCGGGGACTGGAAAAAAGGTCACGTCACTCCCATTTATAAGAAAGGGAGCAAGGAAGACCCAGGGAATTACAGGCCGGTGAGCCTCACCTCTGTGCCTGGGAAGATCATGGAACAGATCCACCTGGATGACATGTTGGAGCACATGAGGGATGAGCATGTGATTCGGGACAGCCAGCACGGCTTCACCAAGGGAAGGTCGTGCCTTACCAATCTGGTGACCTTCTATGATGGGGTGACAGCACTGGGGGATAAAGGGAAGGCGACCGATGTCATCTACCTGGACTTGTGCAAGGCCTTTGACATGGTCCCCCACCACATCCTTATCCCTAAACTGGAGAGATGTGGATTTGACAGGTGGGACCATCCAGTGGATAAGAAACTGGTTAACAGACCGTAGCCAAAGGGTGGTGGTCAATGGGTCTGTGTCCATGTGGAGGCTGGTGACAAGCGGTGTCCCCCAGGGGTCTGTCTTGGGACCGGTTCTCTTTAACATCTTTATCAATGACATTGATGATGGAATTGATTGATGCAAGTTTGTGGATGACACCAAGCTGAGTGGTGTGGTTGACACCCTAGAAGGAAAGGAAGCCATCCAGAGGGATCGTGACAGGCTGGAGAGATGGGCCCGGGTGAACCTAATGAGGTTCGACACTGGGAAGTGTCAGGTGTTGTACTTGGGCTGGAAGAATCCCAGACACAGATACAGACTGGGAGAAGAGCTCCTGGAGAGCAGCCCTGAGGAGAAGGACCTGGATGTCATGGTGGGTGAGAAACTTAATGTTAGCCAGCAGTGTGCTCTTGCATCTGAGAAGGCCAATGGTATCCTGGGCTCCAGCAGAAGAGGGGTGGCAGCAGGGACAGGGAGGGGACTGTCCCTCTCTGTTCTGCCCTCGTGAGGCCCCATCTGGAGTCCTGTGTCCAGATATGGGGCCCCCAATACAACGAAGATGTGGACCTGTTTGAGAGGGTTCAGAGGAGGCCATGAAGATGATCAGAGGGCTGGAGCACCTGCCCTATGAAAAGAGGCTGAAGGAGCTGGGTTTGTTCAACCTAAAGAAGAGAAGGTTGTGGAGGGACCTCATTGCAGCCTTCCTGTCCCTGAAGGGAGCAGAGAAACAGGAGGGGAATCAGGTCTTTAAAACGGTATTCAATGGCAGGACAAGGGGGGATGGAGTGAAGCTGTAGGAGGGAAGGGTTAGATTAGGTATTAGGGGGAAGTTTTTTACAGAGAGAGTGGTGAGGGGCTGGAACAGGCTGCCCAGAGAAGTGGTGGATGCTCCATCCCTGGAGGTGTTCAAGGCGAGGTTGGATGGGGCCCTGGGCAACCTTTTGTAGCTCCAGGCCTGGAGGTTGGTGGCCCTGCCTGTGGCAGGGGGGTTGGAGTTCTGTGATCCTTGGGGTCCCTTCCAACCCAGACCATTCTATCATTCTATGATTCTGTGATGAAGGAACGAACCTACGTGGTCCATAGAAATCCTGGGATGGATAGGCTGCTCAAGAAGGTAATGCATCCAAACTCCTTTCTCAATTTACCTTTCTCCCAGGCTGGGATGGATTGTAACTGGAGATCTTGATGACACATGCAGTTAGGAGAGGGTCTCTGCCACAGACTGTGAAGGAAGAGTGTGAGGGCAGTTCCTATGACAGTTCCTGGGAATGAAGACTCGGGTCTGTGTGTCACCTGTTCTGCCCCCTGTTGCTTCTCTCTGAAAACCTTATCTCACAGGAAGGCCAAGAGAAAGTCGAGCTATTTTACTCTTCCTTCCATAGATGGAGCTCTGTGCCTGGAGTACCTGTTCTGCTGCTTCCTGGTGTTATGGAGATAAGCAGTGCCTTGGAGGGTGTCTCTCTTAGGATTTCAGGGAGAGAACACTGCATAAATTTACCCCTGCAAATGGTGAGAACTCTGAGCTGCAGCAAACTGTTTCAGGAACTCAGGCAATGGTTGTCTTTCCCCAAACCTCCAAAACATTTCAGCCTGTTCTGAGAAAAAGAGAAACTGATGTGGAGCAACAAGCACAGACTTTTCCAAACTGGTGCAGCAGAACTGGGTGAGGGTCCAGAAAGGGGATTCAGCTCACATCCTGCAGAAGACTAATGGGATTGACTCTTTCAGAATTAGGCAGCTGTGGGTGACTGAGGTTGCCTTTTCAGCCTCTGCCAATGGTAAACGGGGGAGAGGGGAAGAAGAAAAGTCTGGTATTCCCTCCAGGCCACGGAGACCAACTTTTGATCAGATGAGTTACCTTTGTGAGTCTCTTGGAGAGAAGAAGCCAAAATCTCTCCCTGGGTCAACAATGCCTTTGTTGGTTGTTGAAGTAAGATAACTACCAGTATTTCCTCCACTTATGATTCACCTCTCCAAAATATGATGTCCCAAATACCCTTCTTTCTTCCTTTTACACCCCAATGAGTGTTTGAGGGCACATTCCCCAACCCATTTGCATCTCTGGGGAAGGTGACTCCTCTGTCTCCCCACTGACCTCCATGCGGGTGGTGGAGAGTGGACACAGATAATAGTGCTGTCTGCTCTAGACAGCAGAAGTGAAGCTTAAAAGGAGAACAGTATTTATTTTCAGAGTCACATGTTCCAGTGGACTTAAAAATTTAAAGCTAAACCAAAGCTGGATGTTAATCACCTGACAACTTCTCTGTTACAGCTGGGATGGTAGGCAACAATCATGTATCTGCTGGGCAAAGTGTTGCTACAGCTGCTACCACTAAGATCAAGCTGGAATAAATTAAAGTGAAAAGAAGCCTAGAAAAAGCCTGTTAAATCCTCAGCTCTTATCTTACTAACCTAGAACAAGTCTGAACTTTTCCAAGAGCAGTGGCAGCACCTTATTTAGTGTATTACATTACGCAACTCTCTGGTAATCAATGTCCTTTCATACTGCTCCTGGTGACTCATAGATGGCCCCTGGAAGGAAGGATCGCAGGCCCAACTGAAATAAAGGCTATGTCACACCTTTTGTCTTACAGAAGATTCCTGTTTATTGGAAAATTAATAAAGGACTTTGCCTACATGGAATAAGACTGATGAATTCAAAGCCCTGGGACAGGAGGGAGTACACTGCATAACTGGTTTGCTAATCAAAAGCACCTCAGTTCCACTTCCAGCATGGTGATTGTTGTTAACTCAACCTCTCCCCACATGAGTTTTCCTGGATATTATGATCTGATGGGTGTGATCTGGAGGAGACCTTTACTTCCAGAGTAATTAGTTTACATGGTAGTTGCAAATATGGGAGTTCCTGACACAGCCTGGACTTTCAGGGTAAAATTAAGAGGTCAGCAAGTGGGATGCAGTAGGAGTCTTTGGGAGCCACTGCTATTGCACCTGCTGTTGACACCTCTAAACACTCTTCTACTATGAACAGCAGTTCCTTATCAAGACAGAAACCACAGAATCATACGATCACTTAGGTTGGAAAAGACCTTTAAGAGTCCAGCCATCAACATAACACTACCAAATCCACCACTAAACCACATCCCCAAGTGCCATCTTTGTGGAGGCCAGTAGCCCATTCTGCCAAAGCTGAATCTGGGAAGAGCAACAACTGGGGAATGTGATGCTTCCTTCCCACTCCACCTGCACCAAACCCAAACACACTGGAGGCTCTGAACTTGAGGCTTTGTCTTGAGTTCAACATGATGCAGGTTCAGCCCAACTAATATAAGACATGAGAGAATTAATCTGTAATGTAAAACCCCAGCTGGTAGCAACAGTGGTATCCCAGCACAGTAGGTAAATTTATGCTATAATTTCTGGCCTTTTTAGGTCTGCAAGTGTTACTAGTCTACAGCACAAGGCATGTGTTGAGCTCAGAGCCTGAAGACGCTTGACTTCACATTGGTCCCAAGGAGGGTGTTGGCTGCCTCCAGGCATTTGTCCAGCTGGCACACTGCAGAGAGATACTAGGGGAGTCATGCAGGAGGCAGTGTCCACAGATGGAAAGGAGAAAGGGGACACAGGACTCCTTCACCTGTGGACTTGGAAAGGGGTGAGGCAGGTCCCTCTGTAGAGAGAAGGGAAGAGGCTGTGCTGTGGGGTTCAGCAAGAAAAGGACCCTTAAGACTCACCAGCTCGGCTGCACAACCAGGTCACAGCTTTGGCCTTCAGCAGCTCACAGAGGTCTTGGTAACACTTGTCATGTCTGTGCAGCCAGGTCACAGCCAGCACTGTGGCCCAGATGCTTGGATCCGTGACCTGTAGGAGAACAATGACTTAGATCAGCCTGGAGTGCTGAGCATCCTCCCTGCAGCCTCACTGTTTCCCACCCCTTCATTTGTGGCTTCTAGTTTCTGATACTTTCATTCTTCTCTGGCTGGCCTTGGGATGCCAGTGTTGCCATCAGCCAAGGAGTTCACACTGCCCTAGGATGACATGCTTCTACCAAAAGAGGTTCTCACCACACCAGGCATCTTTCCCTTGATTTCAAACTCATCAACTTCCAGCGCAGAGGCCAGTCCTGAGCTGAGAGCCCAGGAGCCATCTACATTCTGCAGTGCAACCAGATCCTGGCACTCAGCAACGGCGTCGGTGAACCAAGGCCCAGAAATCGTAGATAACAAAAATTCTCTGGAATCCACATACGTGAGAGAAGAAATAGATGGTGGTGCTGTTTTACATGCTGTGGGAGAAGATGTGAACAGGAGAACTGGGAGAATCACAGCAAGCTGATGCCTCTTTACTTCCCTGTGTGATGCCCTGGAATGCTATCTCTGCTTTGCTTTGGGTAGGTACCTGCAGTCTAAGTTCCTTCCTGCATGTCCCCAAAGCAGTCCCATCCACAGCCCTTTCTGGATACCCCTAACTCACCCTCAACTTAGACTATTGCCCTTTCTTCTGGCATTCCTGCTCAACCACGTCCAAAGACCTCTTTTGATAGACCCCCAATGCGTGTCATCCAAATGTGTATATGATTGAGCACCGTCCCTGTTCCCTCCCTTGGTGTCCCTGAGCTGTGTCTTATATTTGTTGAAAGAATTTCAGGCTTAAGGGTATCTAAGGGAAGGGCTAAAGGCAAAATTCATTGATTTCCATGCCATGGGCAAGACACAGCAACATAAAATGACTATAAGACATTAGATTATGACATACCTTTTGAGCAAGGCCCCCGCTGTGGCAGGGAAGCAATGCCATGGGTAAGTCGACAGAGGGCAAGCCATGATGCACACACTGCTGTCAGCCAGCCAGGTGGGACCCAGATGCTCCTGGGATAGCAGGAAGAGGCTTTATGGGAGCCATGAAGCTCAATGATCTGGCAGGGGATGAGTGACTGGCGGGGTGGCAAAAGTTCCAGGAGCCCTTTGAGGGGAAACAGGAAAAGGGGATGAATTAAGCCCATGGGAAAGAAGTATCTAGTGGTGATGGGGCCTGCCTTGTGGGACTGGGAGTGCCCTGTGGCTGAGGTTCCAGCTCCAGTGGAATGAGAACATCCTGTGGAGCTGCCCCATCAGCCCTTTCCCACAAGTGTCTTTCCTTACCTCGGTACCAGGTGACCCTCTGTGGTGTGCGAATGCCCACATAACTGGTTAAGGGGCAGAAGATCCCTGAAGTGAGGCTGATCTCAACTGCACGATGCCTTGGTTCATCCCCTGACCCACTTGCAGCTTCTGGCAACAACCTCTTCAGCAAGCATCTTGCAGCCAGACGATGCCCTGCCAGCCTGAGTAAAGAGTGGGGTGAGGCCTGACCACCTGTCTGGTCTCCATGCAGGGGAAAGGTGGACAGAGGGCCTGATCTCTCCCTTCAGGAATAAGGATGGACAGTAGGAAAACATGTACACCTTGGTCCTCGTCTGCCTGGAGGGAAGTGATGCCCAGGTTCCTGGGCCCTATCTCTGTGGGATCAAAGCAGGGCAGTAGGGCATGCTTGGATACTCGGGTTCTCTGCTAGTTTTAGATGGTATGTGAGACTGCATAAGCTATCTGCACCACCTCTCAGCTGAAGTCCATGTTAGAGATGAGGGGGATGCATACATCTTCCCTTAGGACAGGCTCTTACCTGCCATCTCCCTTTGGGCACAGTGGGAATTCAATGGTGTGAGTGACATCCTGGCCGTCCAGGCTGTATTGCAAGGTCATGACCCCCTTGGCCACTGTCACATCCTGGGAAAACATGGGAAGATACTAAGGTTACCAGGGACACTGGGGAAGTTACTGAAAGATTACTGGTGGTTATGGGGAGGCTATTGGGAGGTAACTGGGGGTAACTGTAGTCCCAGCTCTCACCTGTGTCTGTCCATGGATCTGGGCATAGAGGAGGCTGTGTTGACCCTGAAAGATGAATTGCGGGGTGCCTCCCAGCACCTCAACCTCCAGGCCACAGGGCATTGTCCAGCTCAGAGATATTCCCTCAGCTGCTGGCTTGAGGGCCTGCTTCAGGCACTTCAGCACCTGAGGACAGAGGGCAGGACATCACAGTTCGCAGCTCTACTAGGGTTCAGACTCCCAGTGTCAGAGGTCCCTAGGGAACAGTGGAATGTGTGGGGCAGTCTGCACCAGGGAATGGTCAAGTCTGTGGGTTACAGTGGGGCAGAAGCCTGGAAGCCTAGAGTTTCCAGGTGTGGGGATGGGGCAGCATGTGGGTCAAGTGGGGTACAGTCAGGGGAAGCTCGAGCTCTGGGTTCCTGGGGCAGCTGGGTCTTGACTAGTGTGTGTGGACAGTAATGGTGCTGAGGTACTTGGAGTCAGTGTGTCTGTGGAATAGAGGGTGACCTGTCAGGGCTCCTGCATTCCTACCACAGCTGTCATACTGTCGTCAGAAGGGATGTAGGTAGCTTCACCCCCTGTCTCCCTCGCCAGGGCTGTAGCCAGGGCAGCACTGTCCTCAGAGAAGCAGAATGAGAAACACCTATGAAGAAAGCAGGGAAAGATGTCAGAAATGAGAGCCAGAGAGACATGCAAGCATGCTGGGTTAGAACTGGAGAACACAAGCTTAAGTCACAGCTGGGGGAACAAAACTGGGGCACAGAACAAGGGGACATGAAAACAACAGGGAGTCAGGGCTGGGGTTGGAGCTGAGATTAGAGGGGGAGATGGCAGAGGAGAACTGGGACTTGGAGCTGAGATTGATCTAATGGGGCTGGACTGTGCCTCAGTCTCTCTGTGCACTCTGGGAAGGGTGCCTCAGTTGTGGGAGTCGTAAGTAGACTCCACATGGAGGCTTGGCACAGGAGAATTATGCAGGGTGGGAATGGTCTTTGGGTCACTGGAGGGGCCCAAGGATTAGGACAGGCAGTGGTGATCAGGGGCCCTCATCAGCGTTGGAAGTGACTGGATAATCAAAGGGTAACTGGAGGACAGGGGGCAGGCACTCCCCATTACCGATGACTGTTGCGGTGACGGCAGACCTCAGCTACAACGGCTTCCTTGTCAGGGGGTAATCCATCCATGAAGATGAAGAGCTGGGAAACAGGGGACATGAGTGGTGGGGCCCTGCGCAGAGGCCCCAAAATGAGCAGACCAGATCCCTGAAATGGAGAGGGTGGCTCAGGAGGGATGCCTCTGTAGAGAGGATATCTACTCCAGGGATAGATACCCACTCAGGGACTGAAATCCTCCAAAGATATAGACCCATTTCACCCACACCCCACAGTATCCTTCCACACACCACACAGACTGGGGTGACTCCTTTCACCCACTCTCCCATGTCCCCTTTCTCCTCCTAGGACACCTCTCCCTCCACCCTCCATGCCTCTGCACCCAGACCTGGCGCATATGCCCATGGGGATGTGGGGTATTGTAGATTGAGCGGAGGGTTCCCAGCAGGTTGGTGTCACCTAGACTGGAGCTGGTGGAGGGGACGTGCTGCATGGCCTCATTCAGGTTGTCCTGAGTGTATTCAATGCTTTGCCTGCAGGGAGCACAGAATGTTTGGAGATCACATTACTCTATACTGGCCCTAGTTCTCCCCAAGACCATGCCCCATAGCACTCCCTAGCAATGCTCTAGGGTCCTCTGCAAGTCCCTGCCCCATAATAGTTCTTGAAGAGATCTGAATTTGTAGTTCCTATAAGACTGCTCAACAGAACCCCAAGAGGTCCTGTCCCATAATGATACAGTGACCCCATCCCCAGAACCCAGCCTTGCCCTACAGTCACCACTTGTACACTCTGCCAACCAACTTTGCCCCATAGCAACCAGCTCATTTCAGAGTGTGCACACCTACTCTCCAGCATCTAACCCTGCCCCATAGCACCCATTCTAGCTGCACAGTGCCCAGCTATGCCCCCACAGTATCCAGCCCTACCCACCAGCACCTAATCCAGGCACCCAGCCTGCCCCATATTTGCTCACGGGTAGATGCCCACAGAAGTTTCTCCATAGCAGTAGATGTTGAAGTAACAGCCCAGGGGCAGGCTTTTGAGAAGGAAGAGCAGGGAATCCTGTGGAAAGACACAGCAGGCAGGTCTTGGGAGTGGTGGAGGTTACAGATACCTTTGCCCATAGTCTGTTTCTCCTAAACCCTCTGGACTCCCCCAGGTGACCCAAACCAGTGCACTGAACTCCCCATGGCAATTCCCCTCCTGAGATATTTCGTGACCATTTCAGGCCCCACCAGTTCCCTCTCACAGCTCTGTCCCTCTGTAAATGCCTGCCCTGGCCCCCTTCCCCTCAACTTGTTCTTCCCCATCCTGATCCCTGCTCTGCAGGGGTACCTGTGCATGATCAAGAAAAGTGCTATCCAGGAGGAAGATGAACTCTCCGGACTCGTGCTGCCCGGGCACTGCCTCAGGGATGCTAGGTGCCAGTGTCACCAGCACCATGGGGTCGCCAAGCAAGGAGCCTGGAAGAGATATAGGGTGTGATGAAGGCCAGATAGGGATCTTCTCACCCTCCTGGTTGTGATTGTCATTGTGCCTTCAGCTTCCACCATGCCAGAGACCATGACACCCCACACTGGTGCCTCAATACCCTGCTGTACTGTCCACCCACTGCGCAGCCTAGTGTCTCGTGTATTCCAACACAGTGCCTCCAATAGAGCTGCCCAGTGATCCCTGACACAGAACTTCCCAAATACATGCTGCTTTGTATGTGATACCTCACCACAGTACCCAAACTATCCCATCTGCATGTATCCCATTCCCATCCTAGTCTCCAGAGATATCTCACACCACCACAAATTCCCAGTGTCTCCATGTGCCCCCATGCCTCCTGCAACCCAGAGGTACCTCCATATTCCCTCTCCAGCTGCACTCACCTGGAGGAGCCCCAGGGTCTCCCTTCTCCACCACAGCACTGACTGCACTGGGGTCTCCAAAATACACCCACATCTCCAAATCATGGTGACTTGGAGGGCTGCCAGTCAGTGAGACCTGGAGAAGAGGTGCTTGTCATACACAGCAGGAAAGCACTAAACCCAACATTCATCCAGGAGCACAGACACTGATCATAGTGTATCCCCTTTTTCCCAGTGATGACACATGTCCCCAGCTCTGCCAATAACCCTGATGCTCAGGAGAGCATACCTGTGCAGTGCTACAGTCCTGGGCAGTGTAGATCAAAGTAGTGAGGGTGAAGTTGGCCTGGACATTAGCCACTCCACGGGGTGACTGCAGGCTGGCAGTGAGCAGCAGACTGTAGGGCAGCTTGCCAGTCAGACAATTTGAGGCTGCATGGAGAAACATGGCACTGTAGAGGGTAAAGACTTTTCCTGCAGGAGTAGGGGCTTCGGGGCAGGATTTGGTGTCCATATATAGGACATATGGAGAGAATTGGGGGTTGTCAACGAGGTGTATGAAGGGGTCCATGAGTCTATGGGAAATGTGTGTGGGAGTTGTGGGTACTCTCATAGAGCACAGGGAAGAATATGTGGATCTGCCCATGGGGTGCATGGGAGAAAAATGTGGATGCAAAGGCAAATTGCATCAGGTCTGTTCATAAACTACATGGGAAATCTGTGGCTCTTTTGTGGGGCATGTATCTGGGAGGGCAGTTCCTTTTGGGGTCACTCACAATAGAGTTTTCTGTAGGGATGCAGTGTGGGTGGCAGCACAAAATGGGCTGCTCCATCTGGCTCCCGTGGCAGCTCTTGGACATAGCGGAAGGTCACAACCACCTCACTGCCAGGGGACAGGGTGCCCAGGAAGCAAGCAAACACTTCACCCCCATACTCAGATTGATCCCGAAGGCATTCCAGATTTTCCCAGCTCCCTGTAGTCTTGTGCAGCTGCTGGGCCTGGGTGGGCAGGAGAGACAGAAAGCTGATCCCCAGGCAGGACATGGGTTGCTCATCCCATGCCTCTGTTGTGGTTTGCCCATTTGTCCCTGGATGCTGGTACCTTATCTTGAAGCATGGCCTGGACCTTGGCATCCTCACTGCAGGCCTGGAAGGAGTAGATGGCTATATGGGGGCTTAGGGGGAAGACAAAGAGTATTTCTGTGGAGATCTGACTCTTGTTCTGGTAGGTGAGTTCAGAGGCCACGTCAGCCACATAATCCTGGATAGCAACATCCACCACAGCACTACACAGAGGTATTGTGTGCAGGGGTACGTGGAGCCACTTCCCCAGCAAAAAGGATCCCGTTGCTGTTGGGAGAGATGCAGTGTGTCAATCAGCACACATGAATGACACAAGGAGGTGGTTGGGGCTGCTTCCCGTTTGTGGCTGTTCCCACGCTGGAAACCAAGACTGGACGATCAGCATTACTGAGGTTCTAATGTGAGCCTGCCATAGAACACTGTTTGCCCCCAACACCCCCAGCTTCCCTTTCCCCCCCATACCTCTGTTTCCCACCCATTTCCTGTAGACCTTTTGACTGTTCCTATCCTTGTTTCACTCTGGGAAGATATTTCCCCCTACAGCAGCTTATTCTCCTCCTTTCTTTGTCCCCCTTTGGGAGTATCCCCAGCTTACTGTCATGGGTGTAGGATTTTCCTAGAAGTCCAAAGCTCTGATGCCACATTTCTGGAGACCTGCAGACAGGAACTATTTCCTGTAAGAAGAGAGATCCACAGAACCCACCAGGTAGCCCCTGTTCGGTGAAGATTCTTTCCCATTTCCCCATTCCTACACATATATCTGGAGGCCCCAACCCACCATATGCACTAACAGCAAACCCAGGGATTCAGAAATTCCCATTTATGATCACTGGGACATCACTAGGAGTACCCCTGCATTGAGGAGGTCTGCACCCTACCCCCACCATGGGAGAATCTTCAAGATAACTGAGGATAGCAAGAGGAGATGGAGGGAAGAAGTGGTGAAAGCAAAAATGGCTGGCTATCTGTCTGTCTGGATGGATGGAACTGCATGGGGGTGAAAGATACATGGCTATTCATCCATACTGCATGGACAGATTGGCAGACAAGGTCCATTTTGGGACAGATGGTAGCATAGGGGAACAGAAAGGCATCAGAATTTTTGTTGAAATGGATAGATGGACAGGTGGAGCAGTCCATGTTAGAAGAGATGAGCAGGTCTGCATCACAAACAGTGTTGTGTGAATGTAGCTGTGCTCATTACCTCAATTTCCCCAGTTCCTGCTCTGGAACGACAAGGTGGGGAGAACCAGAAAAACCCCTGCCCCACCATCAAGCTGGCAGGCAGAACAGACAGAGTAAATAGGGTGTAAGTCCTAAGCAGTGTATAGGTGAGGGATGGATTGATTAGGGCAAGCTCTCCCTAGTGAACAGGGACAATGGACAGAGAATAAGGACAGAGTAACAAAATGAACCACAAACAAGTAGATACTCACCAGAATCAAGGCCAGAGTCTGCAGTGATAGACCGACAATCAGACGTATGGAGGGAGAGATGGAAGAGGAAGGGGGAGAGGCAGTAAGGGGCAGACGGATGATGCAGAACAGAAGGAGGAGGAGGAGAGCTGGAGACACAAACCAAGCGATGTTCGGGCAGACAGGAAGATGCAAGGGCTACGTTGGTATAAGGATGTCTGCTATGGAGAGAGAGGCGGAGGGGCAAACAGACAGACGGACGGGAAGGCAGGGCCAGGGGTGCGGAGACACGTCACTTCAGAGCCCCTCCCGAGCGTCAGGGAGCCTGGTTCCCTGGGGGCTGCAGGGGCAGCGGGGATCCTGGATGCTGGGAGGCTGTGAGATAGGATGGGAGGAGAAGGGAGGGGAGAAACCACACCCCCGAGGGAGGGGATCTGACCCGGGTCCCTGGACCCCCCTTCCCGCCTCAGATGCGAAAGTAGTGAGTGGGCGGGACTGGCTGCAAACACCGCATTGCGTGAGCTGCTGCAGGCGCTGGAGCGTCTGCACACTCTGTCCTGCCAGTGCCAGAACGGGGAGAGCGTTTTGGGCCGGGAACAGTGTCCCTCGCTGCCGCCGGATGCTCTGGGCACAGCCAAATCCATCAGCAGGACTGCTCTTGGCCAAAGGAAGACTGCCAAATCTCCCCAGGCAGCCCGGCCCCTCTGCTCTGTCTTGCAACGGACAGCAGCTGCCAAGGGCGCTCTGCAACCCAAGGAGTAGTGTCTTCTGTGTTCCTGAAGAAGTTTAGATTGGATGTTAGGAAGAAATTCTTTACTGTGAGGGTGGTGAGGCACTGGAACATGTTGCCCAGAGAGGCTGTGGAACTCCCATTCCTGGAAGTGTTTACAGCAAGGTTCAAACCTCTTTTTGGTCAACCTGATCTAGTGAAGGGTGTCCCTGCCCATCCAGGGGGTTGCAACTAGATGATCTTTGAGGTGCCTTCCAGCCCAAACCATTCTTTGAATCTATGTGGCACTTGACCCTTCAGGAACCAGCCCCTCTGCCAGGCCTGCAGCACTGGCTGCACATTTGGAGGCTGGGCTCTGGTCTATATGCTGATTAGACAGTTAATTGAGTGGTGGATTGCAAAGAAGCAAAACCAATTTACTGGCCAGATGAGGAATGGGGAGAGTTGGCAGACAAGCTCAGACTTATATACTTACTTTTGGAATGGGCCTTCCCTCTTATCTGCTGCATTGGGATGCTCTGTCATCACCTCCTTTGCATTGGCCAACCCCATGCTCATGCCTCCCTGGCAGCCAGCCCCTGACTGAAACAACCTACCTCACTAGTAGTCTCTAGGCACTCAAGGGGACAATTTACATTTGATTTCAGATGTGTTGCTCCCAGAACACACCCTGGCTGTCTTTCACTGCTCTCACTTGGCCAGCAAACTAGGGCATCTTCTTTCAATTTGCCTGTCAGAATTGGTGTGATTCTGAGACAAGACCACTCCAAGGGCTGTGCTGACAATGTGATGACCTTGATCAGCAGTTCCAGTATTCTTTGTTCAAAGTTTGTCACAGTGAGTCCAGCCTAATTACACTCATGGAGATCAAGTTCTTTGAGAAAGTGGGTGAACAGACATTTGTGTGATGCTGATGGATGTAGTCTGTGTCTACCTTCAAGAAGGGGTGAAACACCCCATGTAGTTTCCAGGAGTCCTAATGCTTAGGAGTAGGCAAATGAGTTCCAGGTGTAGATGTTCCATGCTACATCTGAGCAGCTAGGGAATAATTTCCTGCCTCTCAGATCTTTCTTGCCTCACTGCAGGTGATAAGTGGCATGCTTGGTCAAAAAGCACCACAAGTACTGAACTGCTGACCCCTTAATCTAGCCTCACCTTCCTAAAACACCTGTCCAGGTGGTATGCATACTTGAAGGTTCTTAGTGATTCTTGATGGAGACCACTAAGTGGCTGTGAATGGTTTTAGGGTGCTGGACCTCTAGTATCTTTTGAGCATCTCTGGATGATGTCAACCCCCTCAACTCTGGGCCTCTTTTGAAGTGCAAAGAAATAATACCTGGTGTTAGTGTTGCATAAAGGTAGTCTGCTCAGATGATCATATATTTTCTGTCCAGACAAAACAACAGAGTCTGTTGCATCCAGAATAGAAAGCAGACAGGTGAACAGGAAATGACATTCCAGTCAGCCTCACCTCCATCCCTGGAAAGGGAATGGAGTGTCTCATTCTGGGGATTATTAGTAAGCATGTGGAGAACAAGAAGGTTAATGGTAATGGTCAACATGGATTCACCAAGGAGAAATCATGCCTGACCAATTTGATAGCCATCTATGATAGCATGACCAGCTAGGTAGATGAGGGGAGACCAGTGGATGTTGTCTTAGACTTCCATAGGGCTGACTTTGGACTGTTCAGAAAGCTGCTCGGTAAGATTCCATATGAGGCAGCACTTCAGGGCAAAGGAGCCCAAGAGGGTTGGTTGCTCCTCAAGAAGGTAATCTTGGTGGCACAAGAACAGGCTGTCCCAGTCGGTTGGAAGAGGAGTCAGCGAGCAAGGAAGCCACTCTGGCTGAGTAAAGAGATTCAGGCTGATATACGGGAAAAGAAGGAAAAATATGAGCTTTGAAAGAAGGGGCAGGTGTCTTGGGATGATTATAGGAATGTAGTGAGATCATGTAGGGAGAAAGTCAGAAGGGCTAAAGGCCAACTGGAACTCAGACTGGCCGGTTCTGTGAAAGATAACAAAAAGTCCTTCTATAGGTATAGTAACAGTAAAAGGAGAGGCAAGGAGAATCTCCAGCCCTTATTGGATGCTGATGGCACATTAGTGACAAGGGATGAGGACAAGGCTGAGATGCTTAATTCCTTCTTTACCTCAGTCTTTAACAGTAAAGAAGAATATTCTGTGAGTACTCATCCTCCGGAACTAGCTGACAGGGAGGGGAAGAATAATAAAGTTCCCATGGTTCAGGAGGAAATGATTAGCGACCTACTTGGCCAGTTAGATACCCACAAGTCAGTGGGGCCAGATGGGATTCACCCAAGGGTGCTGAGGGAGCTGTCAGATGTCCTTGCCAAACCCCTTTCCATCATCTATCAGCAATCCTGGCAGACTGGAGAAGTTCTAGTCGACTGGAGGCTGGCAGATGTTACACCCACAGACAAGAAGGGTCGGAAGGAGGATCCAGGGAACTACAGGCCTGTCAGTCTGACCTCAGTCCCAGGGAAGATCATGGAGAGGGTCATCTTGGGAGCTATCATGCAGCACATGCACGATGGCCAGGGGATCAGGCCTAGTCAACATCGGTTTACAAAAGTGTCGTGGTTTTGCCCCGGCCGATGGCCGCACCCCACACAGTTGCTTGTACTTTTAAAAGGAAGGGGGAAGGAAAGTTGGGGGAGGGGGAAAAGGGAAGGAAGAAAGGAGGAAAAGAAACCACAACCTAGAAACCAGAACCACGCAGGTTGGGATAAGGATAGTTTACTAAGCAATAACAGAAAACTAGATATAACAATAACAGGAATTTAAAGCACAAAATAGATGAAACTGGTGATACACAATGCAGTTTCTCACCAAACCACACAACTCAGGCCGCACAGCTTAGAGCCGTCCCGGAACCCGACCGTCCCCAGAAACTGCACGTCCTGGCATTGTCTCCTCCTCTTCCCCCCAGTCCCCCTTTATACTGAGCATGACATAACTGGCATGGAATATCCTCTTTGGCCAATTCAGGTCACCTGTCCTGGCTGCGTCCCCTCCTTTCTCATTAGTAAGGAAGTATGAAGAACTGAGAAAGGTCCTTGATTGCCCGGCAACAACCAGAAACATCAGGGTGCTATCAGCACTGTTCTCATCCTAACACCCAAACATGGCATTCCATCCACTGCTAAAAAAAATTAACTCCATCATAGCTGAAACCAGGACAAAAAGGTAGATCCTGCCAAACTGACCTGATCACCTTCTATGACAAGGTGACCCGCTGAATGGACGAGGGGAAGGCTGTGGATGTGATCTACCTGGACTTTGGTAAAGCCTTTGACACCGTTTCTCACAGCATTCTGACTGAGAAACTGGCTGCCACTGGCCTGGACAGGTGGACCCTCAGCTGGGTTAAAAACTGGCTGGATGGCCGAGCCCAAAGGGTGGTGGTAAATGGAACAAACTCCAGCTGGAGGCCGGTCACGAGTGGTGTCCCCCAGGGCTCAGTCCTGGGTCCAGTCTTGTTCAACATCTTTATCAATGACCTCGATGAAGGGATTGAATGCTCCCTCAGTAAGTTTGCAGATGACACTAAACTGGGAGGAAGTGTTGATCTGCCTGAGGATTGGCAGGCTCTTCAGAGGGATCTGAACAGACTGGACTGGTGGGCTGAGACCAATGGGATGAAGTTTAACAAGGCCAAGTGTAGAGTCCTACACATGAAACACAACAACTCCATGCAGTTCTACAGGCCTTGTGGAGACTTGCTGGAGAGCTGTCAGGTAGAGAAGGACCTGGGGGTGTTGGGTGCCTGCAGACTGAATATGAGTCAGCAGTGTGCCCAGGTGGACAGGAAGGCCAATAGCATCCTGGCTTGTATCAAAAACAGTGTGGCCAGTAGGTCTTGGGAAGTGATTGTGCCCCTGGATTTGGCATCGATGAAGCCACACCAGTTCTGGGCTCCTCACCACAAGAAGGACATGTACATCCTGCAGCAAGTCCAGAGAAGGGCAGTCAGGGTGGGGAAGGGGTTGGAGGGCAAATCCTATAAGGAGTGGCTGATGGAGCTGGGGATATTTAGTCTGGAGAAGAGGAGGCTGAGGGAACACCTTATCACTACCAACAACTACCTGAAGGGAGGTTATAGAGAGATGGGAGATGGTCTCTTCTGCCAGGTGACAGGTGATAGGACAAGGGGGAATGGCATGAAGCTGTGCCAGGGCAGGGTCAGATCAGATATTAGAAAAAAATTTTTTTCTGAAAGAGTTGTCAGGGCCTGGAACAGGCTGCCCAGGGAGGTGGTTGAGTCACCTTCCCTGTATGTGTTTAACAGAAGGGTAGATGAGGTACTTAGGGATATGGTTTAGCAGAGGATGGGATTGGTTTGACTTGATGATCTTAAAGGTCTTTTCCAACCTTGTGATTCTGTGATTCTATTGCAAAAGAATTTCAAGGCTTATTAAGGAAAGAGAAAATGATAAATTCTTATTTTTTAAAAATCCATAACTCTTACTCTGGTCCCACTGATCTCCAGTTTCCTCTGGCAGGAAAAGTGCAATTAGTCTGACAAATGTTTAAACCATAGAATGAATAGAAATAAATATGAACTGAATGCACCTGCAGAAAAGAATATCATTGGCTTGCCAGACAATTTAGCAGATGGAGAGGACAACTGGCATTGACTTGATTCACTGGTTCAGAGGCTAGAGTTAACAGAGTAGATCTGTGGATAGCAGTATTTATCTGTGATGGTTTGGTTTCTCTAAAGTTAACACTATTTTTGAACATTTCTATGACGTCAACAAGGGTAGATATTTCTAACATGAACAGTGGATTCAGCTGGAAAAGGGATGAATTTCTTTGGAAATGTCGAAATAATTGTTGGATAGGGGAGAGAATATAGAATGAAAAGCTTGTGGGTTGAGATAAGATCAGGTAGAGATAATTCAGCGATTAACTTCACAGGCAAAACAGACTCAACAATGAATAAAATTAATCTATTTATTATCCTATCAAACCAGAGTAGGATAATGAGAAAGAAAACCAAATCTTAAAACACCTCCCCGTGTCACTCCCTTCTTCTTGGACTAAACTTTATTCCTGAATTCCTCCTCCCCCTGATTAGCACAGGGGGTCAGGGGATGGGGGTTGTGGTCACATTACACATTATTTCTACCGCTCCTTCCTTCTCAAGGGAGGACTCCTCACACTCTTCCCCTGCTCCACTGTGGGGTCCCTCTCATGGGAGACACTCCTCCATTAACTTCTCCAATGGGAATTCTTCCCATGGGGGCTACAGTTCTTCATGAGCTGCTCCAACATGGGCCTTTTCAATAGGGTGCAGACCTTCAGGAACTGACTGCCCAGTACGGTTCACCATGGGGTCACCAGTCCCACCAGAAAACCTGCTCTGGCATGGGCTTCTCTCTCCATGGACTGCAGGCCCTGCTGGGACCTTGTGCCAGCAGGGGCTTCCCTCCAAGTCACAGTGTCCTTATGTGTCTCCCCTCGCTCCAGCATGGAGTCCTCCACAGGCTGCAGGTGGAATCTCTACTCCCCATCATCTTCCGTGCACTGCAGGGGCAGAACCTGCTTCACCATGGTTTTCTCCACAGTCTACAGGGGAAATGCTTCTTCAGCACCTGGAGTGCCTCCTCCCCCTCCTTCTTTGCTGACATCGGTGTCTGCAAAGTTTCTCACCTCTTCTCACTCCTTTCTCTGGTGGTAAAAAGCATTTGCTTGTGTTTCTTTACTTTTATTTCTTAAATATGTTATCACAGAGGTGCTGCCACTGTGGCTGATACTTTTGGCCTTGGTCAGCAGGAGGTCTGTTTTTGAGCTGACTGGGATTGGCTCTGTCAGACCTATGGGAAGCTTCTAGCAGCTTCTTCTAGATGCCAACACTACAGCACTCCTCCCCCCCCACCCCACCCACCCCCCCTACAAAACCCAAAACAGTCATCCATGAGGTTTCAGTTTCCTGCAGTGATGCCCTTTGTGATGTTTCAGGATACCTACAGTCCTTCAGGAACAAACTACTCCAGTGGATTCCCTGTGGGGCACAAGTCCTGCTAGAAAGCCTGCTCCAGTGTGGGCTGCTCTCCACTGGCCCACAAGTCCTACCAGCAGCTTGTGGGGTCATGACTTCCTTCAGGGCTCTTCCATCTGCTCTGGTGTGGGCACCTCTATGGTCTGGAGTGTGACAACCTGTTTCCTGGTGGTCTTCTCCACAGGATGTAGAGGAATTTCTGCTACCTCACCTGGAGCACCTCTGCCCTCTCCTTCTTCACTGACCTTGGTGTCTGCATAGTTGTTTCTCTCACATATACTCACTCAGCTACTGTTGCACAGCAGATTTTACTCTTTATTAAATATGGCATCCCAGAGTCACTATCATTATTGCTGAGTGGTTCAGTTTTGGCCATTGGGGGGTGCGTCTTTGAGCTGGCTGGAATTGGCTCCATCCAACATGGAGATAGCTTCTGGCATCTTCTCACAGAAGCCACCCCTGAATCCTCCCTTGCTGTGTAAACCCCATGCACAGTGTCATCAGTGTTGATGGAATTTTGGCAGATCACAACTCTGTAACTTGTGTCAGGGCCATGAGTGTACCTATATAAGCCTTGATTGCGCTTATCCAAGAATTCATTCCAGGGAGTTGTGGAGCCTAATTCTGACATTCCTGAATGGTGCTTATGTCAGTGTTGCATTAAGGGTAACAAGATGTCCAATTAGTCATTACAAGTCCAGTTGCATTCTGTGCACTGAACTATCATGATTCAGATTCACAAATAACAACATACTCCATGTACCCAGTTGCGTTCCTTGAACTACCATGGCCACCTGAAAGGAGTATGGTCACGTTCAATGAGAACTCACACCACAGGCTCAAAGATAGGGTATTTTATTCAAGTGTCAGATACACAGATTCTTTGGATTGCCAGTGAGAAATTCGCTGTCTGCAAAAGATTAGTAAATAATAAAAGTCTAAAGTATTAAGGTGTCATATTCCTTATCACTTCCACTTCTCCTGCCCAACCGCTGCCCCCATTTGAATCTAGAGGCAGAATTCACCCAGTCAAAAAGTAGGTACTTAAGTTAGGAAATTCAGTTAGTTATGCCAGGTTTACAATCCATGAAAGAGCTCTCTCATTGTTGAGGTGGGGCAGCTGTTCTCATACAAGCATTTTAGGTCAAATTCAGAGTGACAGGTACAATTTTTGGTATTTTTTCCCCTAATCATTCCTAGTGATTCTGGGTGAGTCTCTTCAACTCTACAAAAATCTCCAAGATATCAGGACTGCAGGACTAAGCCAATTATCCTAAATTCCATTTTTGTAAGAGAAAGGAACAAATCTCTCCTAAAGACTTGACTTACATGAGGTATGAAAGACATTCCAAATCTATCAGTTCAGCACTGACAATGGAGATAGCCTAAGGATTACTCAGCATAGCAAATATCACCACTCTGGTGAGATCAATTTAAAAACAATATTAAGCTTTTCATTCTGGCAAACATCTTTCCCAGGCTGAGACACACAACACTAGATTAGTGAAAATCAGCCTCCACATAAAATGGTGTGGAACCCAACCCTTGATACTGGAAGTATGAGTGCTTTGCATCCTTTGCTGTTTGAAAACTGCTGTAAACTTTTCAGTGTGTCTTGCTTCCTGCCCGCCAAGTAATATTGTTACTTTAAAAGGCATGAAGTTTGGGACCGGAACACTGGCTCAGAAGAATAAAGGAAGTGCCTCAGTGAACAATTAACATTAGGGTTCACCTGCCTACAGAGAAACGCATGGTGACAATGGGTGACTCAAAATAATCCCAGGATATCATACCTAACCACTTGACTTTCTGCTGGGTCCTGTGATTCCCTATGTAAACTCTGACATCTTACACGACACAAAAATATCCTAGAAAATGAAGGAGCTACTCCTCAGTAGCCTCAAAATAATCCCAGAATCCCAGAATCCCAGAATCACAGAATTGTAGGGGTTGGAAGGGACCTCGAGAGATCATCGGGTCCAACCCCCCTGCCAAAGCAGGCTCCCTAGCTCATATTGCTCAGATAGGCGTCCAGGCGGGTCTTGAATATCTCCAGTGAAGGAGACTCCACCACCTCCCTGGGCAGCCTATTCCAGTGCTCAGTCACCCTCACTGTGAAAAAGTTCTTCCGCATGTTAGTGCGGAACTTCCTATGCTCCAACTTGCAGCCATTGCCCCTTGTCCTATCCCCACAGACCACTGAAAAGGGGCTGGCTGATTCCCCCTGCATCCCCTGCTTCAGATAATTATAAACTTTGATTAGGTCCCCCCTTAGTCTTCTCTTTTCAAGGCTGAACAGTCCCAGCTTACTCAGCCTATCCTCATAGGGGAGATGCTCTAGGCCCTTAATCATCTTCGTAGCCCTTCTTTGGACTCTTTCCAGGAGATCCCTGTCCTTTTTATACCAAGGAGCCCAGAACTGGACACAATACTCCAGGTGGGGCCTGACCAGGGCAGAGTAGAGAGGGAGGATCACCTCCTTTGACCTGCTGGCTACACTCCTGCTGATGCATCCCAGGATCCCATTGGCTCTCTTGGCCACCGAGGCGCACTGCTGGCTCATGGCCAACCTGTCATCTACCAGGACCCCCAGGTCCTTCTCCACTGAGCTCTTCTCCAGCAGGTCATCCCCCAGCCTGTACTGATACAAACAGTTGTTCCTTCCCAGGTGCAAGACTTTACACTTGCTTTTGTTGAACTTCATCTGGTTTCTCACTGCCCAGCTCTCCAGCCTGTCCAGGTCTCTCTGGATGGCAGCGCAGTGCTCCTGCGTGTCAGCCACTCCTCCCAGCTTTGTATCATCGGCATACTTGCTGAGGGTGGATGTTATTCCCTCATCAAGATCGTCGATGAAGATATTAAACAGGACTGGACCCAACACTGAGCCCTGGGGAACACCGCTGGTAACAGGCCTCCAGTCAGATTCTACTCCACGAATCACAACCCTCTGGGTTCGGTCCGACAGCCAATTCTCAACCCACCTCACTGTCCACTCATCTATCCCATGCTTTCTCAGCTTTGCTATCAGGATGTCATGGGAGACAGTATCAAAGGCCTTGCTGAAGTCAAGGTAGATGACATCCACTGCTCTCCCTCCATCTACCCAGCCTGTCATGAGATCGTAGAAGGCTATGAGGTTGGTCGAGCACGATTTCCCCTTAGTGAATCCATGCTGACTACTCCTCATGACCTTCTTCTCTTCCAATTCCTTGGAGATGGCATCCAGAACAATCTGTTCCATTACCTTTCCAGGGGCAGAGGTGAGGCTGACTGGCCTATAGTTACTTGGTTCCTCCTTCTTGCCCTTTTTAAAGACTGGAGTGACATTGGCTATCCTCCAGTCTTCAGGCACTTCTCCTGTCCTCCAAGACCTGTCAAAGATGATAGAGAGCGGCTCAGCAATCACCTCCGCCAGCTCCCTCAGCACACGTGGATGTAACCCATCTGGGCCCATGGATTTGTGTGCATTAATCCCTTTGAGCTGCTCCTGGACCTCCCCTACTTGAACCAGAGGGAAATTCTTCATTTCCCAATCAGTCCTACTCTCATCCAGTGTCTGTGGGTCCCGGGGGGCCTTTGAAGTGAAGACCGAAGCAAAGGCGGCATTCAATATCTCCACTTTCTCAGCATCCCCCGTAACCAGGACACCCTCCTTATTCAGCAAGGGACCTACATTATCCCTGGACATCCTCTTACTGTTCACGTGTCTAAAAAACCCCTTTTTATTATCCTTTATGTCCCTTGCCAGCTTAATTTCCAAGAGGGCTTTAGCCTTCCTAGTTGCATCCCTACAGGCCCTGACCACATTCCTGTATTCTTCCCAGGTGCTCAGACCCTTTTTCCACGATTCATAGATCTTCTGCTTCTCTTTGAGTTTGCTCAATAGCTCCCTGTTCATCCATGCAGGTCTTCTGCCTCTCTTTCCCCATTTCCTCCTCAAAGGGATGCATCGTTCCTGTGCTTGGAAGAAGTGCTGTTTGAATGCTAGCCAGCTCTCGCAGGCTCCCATTCCTTCAAACAGCGTAGCCCACGGGATAGCCCCCATTAAGTGGCGGAGGAGATCAAAGTTAGCTCTACCAAAATTCAGGGTAGCTATCCTACTTTTTGGCTTGCTTCTTCCACCCAGGATCATGAACTGAACCACTTCATGGTCGCTTTGCCCTAAGCTGCCCCCGACCTTCACTTCCCTAACAAGTCCATCCTTGTTAGTGAAAACAAGGTCCAGCAGCCGCCCTCCCCTTGTGGGCTCCTGCACCATCTGTAGCAGGAAATTGTCTTCAACACACTGCAGAAATTGTCTGGACTGCATACGACTGGCCGTATTGCTTGTCCAGCAAATATCTGGGTAGTTGAAGTCCCCCATAAGGATCAGTGCCCGGGAACTTGAGGCTACTTCTAACTGTTTATGGAATGCGTTATCTACCTGCTCCTCTTGATCAGGGGGCCTATAGCACACTCCCACAACAATGTCCCCCATACCGGTTTGCCCCTTGATTTTAACCCACAAGCACTCGACAGAAGGTTCATCCTTCCCCAGGTGGAGCTCAACACATTCTAGGTGCTCTCTCACATAAAGAGCAACTCCTCCACCTCGCTTCCCTAGCCTGTCTTTCCTAAAAAGCACATAGCCATCCATGACAGTGTGCCAGTCGTCCAGGTTGTCCCACCACGTCTCTGTGATTGCGATGAGATCATGGCCCTGCGACCGCACAAAGATCTCTAGTTCTTCTTGTTTGTTCCCCATGCTACGTGCATTTGTGTAAAGACAGTTCAGTGGTGAAGCAGATGTAGGTATCCTCAACGGCCCACAGCGAGATTTCTGACAGGGGACTGGCAAAAGTGGCTCCACGGAGGAGTACTCAGGGCAGTCCACAGAATTTTCCCTACTCTCACGTGGAAAAACATCCCCAAGTCCACGACTGTGCTGTTGGTATTTACCTCTTCCCACCGTCAACTCCCGTTGTGTCTCCCGAAGCCTAACCCTGGCAGCCGCCTTAATATCCCCTTCCCCCTTCCTAACTAGTTTAAAGCACGATCGATGAGCCCTGCTATCTCCTGGGCAAGGATCCGCTTTCCTTTATAGGACAGGTGAGCCCCATTAGCAGTACTCATGCCAGGAGCAGAGTACACCATCCCTTGGTTAAAGAATCCAAAGTTCTTGCGCCGGCACCAGCCTTTTAACCACACATTCAACTCGTGGGTTATCCTGTCCTGCTCTGAGCCCCTCCTCCCACAAGTGGGGATAGAGCAGAATATTATTTGGGCTCCCCCCCCCTCAACAGAGCGCCCCAGGTCCCGGAATTCCCTTTTGACAGCTTGCAGGCTACACTTTGTGATTGTGTCCCTGCCTGCTTGAACTATCAGTAAGGGATAATAGTCAGTGGATCTTACCAGGCCTGGTAGCCTTCTGGTAATATCCCTGACCCGGGCTCCAGGGAGGCAACACACCTCCCTGCGTGTAGGGTCTGGCCTACATATAGGCCCTTCTGTCCCTCTGAGAAGGGAATCTCCTACTACGACTACCTTCCTCTCTTGCCTAACAGAGGCAGTCTCAAGGCGTGCAGATGACCGCCTCACTCTAGGCCTCCGCTTTCTCTGAGGCAGAGGGGCTATCCTATCTAGTCACTTGACAGTTTCTTCAACTGTACTAAGCATTGTGTTAATCCTGATGAAAGGTTCCAGTGTCGTGTCAGTTCTTGGAAAAGCAGAGTAGCAAGCTGTAAGCGCTCCAGGAGATATTTTTGGTCATTAGCAGAAGCTAGGGGAATTAGCACAGAACTTTCTTTGTTTGGCATCCTGTACATGAAAGATCACAAAATCATGTATCAGGTCACTATCTGCAACTGCTACATTGAACTGAGCTGCCTAACATTCAAACTAAGGTGTCCACCCAGTTCCCAAGGAGGCAGCACACACAAGCAAGTTTGAACATGCTTTTATTGGTGGACAGAAAGCAGAGCAGCAGGCAGCTCTGTGTGGCAGCAGAGGGAGGAGAGAATATTATGAAACTGTGTGTGCTTGGGGCCAGTGTATTTGCCTTGGAGACATTCCTCAGTGCAGAAATCTGTGCATATGCAATGAGAGCATCTGTGACTCCATTTCAGCCACCCCTGGAAGCCTCTGATCATCAGTGGATGTTTGATGCATTGGGGAAATGGGGCACTGAGCGTATTAGTGAGAGGATGGACAGTTAGGTAGGTCTTGGAGTGGGAACTTCTTCAGCTCTACACGAATCCAGTGTTCAAAATAGGAGACTCTGGTAAATACTTCAGGGAAAGTGGATTTTTCGAGTCCATAAGAATCAATGCCATGAGCCTTCCCGTTGCAGACTAATGGACCACCAGAATCACCCTGTGAAGGAAAAGGAGTGGGAGGTGTCAGAGGAGTCAGAGCACAGTTCCCCCTGCCCTAAGGAAGAGACTGTCCCTTTAACCCCCTCCATGTGAAGGACCTCCTCTTTTGTTCATCTTCTGTCAGACCCAGCTCTGCAGGAATGGTTGCTGCCTTACTACTCCTCTAAGCTCATCTGTAAAGGACTTCAGACCTGGGAGACACCTCCACATGTGAGCATATGCAAGCCATTCCACTGTGCCAGGAGGACAGGACAAAGCATTCACATGAGACCTGCAGCCTGCTGGAGCCATGGAAAAAGGCACACAATGCAGGACACTTTGGAAACTACACCCAGGTTCAGGGAGCATGTCAGCTTCACAGCTCCTGAGAAGAGCCTCAGCACATCATCCTGAAGAAGCTAGCTCATTTTAATTCTGTTTGCCCTTCACCTGAGAACCTACCTGACTGTCTAGCCCCAACCTTATCCCGAGCTTGCAGAACAAAATAACACTTACAAGGGAAGCTGATTTTTTGCCATTATCATCACCAGTGCAGATCATAGACTTCTTCAGATAGCTCTTTTCCAATAACACTTTACAAATATTTTCACACTGCACCTTGAGGTCCACCTCCATCAGCACACTACTCCTCTCACGTGTTCTTGTTGATGTTCGGCCCCAGCCAGCCACTTTGCACATAGTTCCTGGTTCCAGACGATCTTGATTGGGCAACTTGATACACCTGACAGACTCAGTCAGCTTGGCCTTTGGCTCCAGCTGCCAAGCAGAGAGAACTCATGGTTAAAGCAAGCAAAGGAATGGGAACAAGTTCATGATGTTGGGGAAGTGAGCAGGGACAATCCGTTTGGAAGCAAGGATGTGTGTGGGCATACCTTCAGCAGCATGATGTCATTTTCATTGGTTTCTCTTGAGTACTTTGGATGGATGACCCAGTGACGAACATGGAATTTCTGTTGGCTCGGCTCATTTTTGGTTATGTTGTGGGCTCCAAGAATCACTGTGACACTCACTTTCCTGCCAGAAAACACCAACATTCCACAGCTACATTGATCCCAGCCACACAGCCCGCAGGGCAGGTGGTTTGAGGGAGGTCTTGGTGGGATATGTCTCCCCAGAGCTTAGATCTCAGAAAGTTGCCCTCTGTAGCCTGGGATCTTTCCACAATTCAGTTGAGGGTCCCTTACCCCACGCTGACATAGGTCTGAGGTTTCCCATTCTGAAGACAAAAGGGAATCAAGGAATGGGAGACACCAGCCTCTCTTCTACAACAGGAGCTCTGAACCGTCTCTCTGTGAGACCTGAAAAATCCCCATCTACAAGAAAGTTGGGGCCTTACCCTTTTCCAGTCACACAGTGAGCTGCTGAGAGCACAGCATCTGAGCGAATCAGGAATCCTCCACATGAAAATGGATGTGTAGCATTTTTAATTTTTAAATAAGCCATGTAGGGCCTGGAGTGAGGCTTGGCTTCCCATCCACCAATGATCCTTCCTGGAAGAGACATGAGAAGTGTTAATGGCAAATATGCTACCACTTCCTAGCAAGTTTGGAGCTGCATGAGGATAGAGGGTCATCCTCTAGCATGCATCATATGCCAAAGATGCCAATAAGTCTCCTTCCTTTGGCTGTCTAGGCATTGCTTATGCCCAATGGAGAGGAAAACAAGCAAGGCTTCCTGGGGATGACTGTCCACACTTGACTCTCGATGTCTGAAATGCTGTCAAAGGGCACTCCAGTGGTACCTGTAATGTGTCACTGTTTGCAGGCAGAGTCTGAGCTCAGAGGTACGAGTAGAGCAGAAAGAAAGAAGACATGAGAAAAAGCAGCAAGGCAAATGCCAGACAGATGTCCTGCTCAGGGCTCAGTTCTGCCCTTTCATGTCCCTATCTAAATCCCATCTCCCTGTACTCACCAGCCCCAGCCCCTGGGAGAAAGAGAAAAGCGCTTGCAAGCAGAAGGAGAAGCAGCATCTTCCACCACTGCCCCAAAGAGCCAAAACAATGGTGATGGCCAGGCAGGAGACAGATGGAGAATGGCAGTCTATATATACAGAGTTTGGAGATGAAACAGGAAACCTCAGCTTGTGTCATTTACTGCTTCTTACCCTAGGCTGTGGTTGGGTGATGGATTCATGTTACACTCTTTTGGTTTTGTGACCATCTCTGTCAAAATTTGGAGATCTGCACTTGTATGACCTCCTAAGCAGCACCGCTAGTCTCTCAGCCTCATCATGCAATTTTTTTTACTCACCCAGGTGTCCACTCACTCAGATCATAACATCCCAACCTAGACTAAATATCCCGGCAGACAATGTCAAAAGCCTTACTGAAGTCAAGGTAAAAGACATTCGCTGCTCCCTCCCATCCTTAATGCCAGAAGTGGCAATGGAATCACACTGGTCAGTACACTGTGTGGCATTTGGTCAATGTAAAGTGATCATTCCAACCCCCTTCTTCCTCATTTACCCTAACCTGCTTTGTGAGAGGAGTTGCTCCATGATTTTTCCAGACTTCTTAGAAAACATCTGTTTCTCCAGCTTTCACCTTTCAGCTTTTTATTCTTCCAGACCCTGTAGGCACATTAGCTAATCTGGGTGAATCTGCTTCCTGGAAGCAGAGGTTAATGGATTTTAAAAGAATGAACATCATCAAGGTGAGTCCAGGCACTTAATTCCATGCTGCAAATGACATGAAACGCAAATGGTTAGTAAAAGTACTGACTGAGGACAGGGCAGCTTTAGAGAACTGGGGGAGTGCAGTAGAGACAGTGATTTCTTCCCCTGTCTGTGATCAGAAAGGAAAGTCTTACTCCGAATGCCCATGAGTGGTTTAGCAGAAGGTGAGATGTGAAACAGTGAGCAGACAAAGCTAGGAATAGGACTCCAGGTCCTACTGCCTTTGGGTGAGTTCCTCTTCCTGGCTTTTCACGCAATTTTTTTTATACAATCAAAGCTGCAGCATGCTGCCGCTAAGCACGGAAACCCTATGGGTTTCTCCATACTTGTGAAGTGTCCAGGCCTCTGGATCCTTTTCAAGGGATTGCAAGGGATCTTGCTCCCTACCTGGCCAGAGGGCAGACCTCCAGACATGCCCACAAAAAGCCCCTCACCACAACACTGAATGCAAACTTCAAATGTGCAGAGCTGCAGCGATATCTTCTCTGAAGATAATCACATTAGGGCACAAGCTCTCAACTCTCATTCCCTCTAAAATGTGAGAGCTCAGCCAGGTGGCCTCCCAGGTTTCTATGCAATAGGAAGCAACCTGAACTGTTAGGATTGGGGGTACGTGGAGGAGAGGTAAGGGTCCCACCACTGATTGTCTATGCTTGTCCTTTGGCTTTGCCCAAGAAGCAGGAGACACTGTCTTTCAACAGCAACACAACTGATGACTAAGCGGAGAAGCCAGCTCTGACCTGGAGGTTCTCTCACCTGACTTTGTCTTTGGTGTATGGCCCCATGCAGGCTGAGGGACTTTACTGTCTGCAGGAAGATGGGACTTAGTATGGGATGCCAGGAGCATCATTTTGGGATTGCTGGGGAAGGGGAAGGACCAAGGTGGCCTGAGGAGAAATGTGTGTGGGAAAGGGGGTGTGAGTGGCTAATTGTGCTGGTCAGGTATAAACAAGCATCTGGCTCATCAGTGCACTTGTCTGGCCATGTGCTTTGCCTGATGAGCACAGTCTTTTCTCATCTTCTCATGAAACTCCACCTCTCTAATGGTTTTTAGAATGACTACTTTTAGCACCAAGCCCATGTGAAGAGCAGGAAATATGCTTCTGCCACAGCACTGTGGGAACCGACAGACCACATATGCTTGTGTCGTAGTTTTGTGTAGCTGGGTGCTGGGAGAGAACAGGGGGGCTGCAGAAAATGGCTGGTGTAAGAAGCCGCCAGAAGCTCTCTGCAGGCCCAAGACTGTAAACATTGGTTATTTCAAGGCCAGAATTGCTGCTGACCAAGGCTGAGCCAATCAGCGACGGTCACAGCGCCTCTGGGAATCACATACAGGAGAAAAAATAAATGCAAACAGCTGCATTTTTCCCCCAGAGAAGGGAGTGAGAAGATGTAACGAGCTGTACAGACACCAAGGCCAGAGAGGTGGGGAGGAGTTGCCGCAGGTGCTGGAGAGAATGATTCCCCTGCAGCCCATGGAGAAACCCATGGTAGAGCAGGTGTCCCCCCGCAGCCCATGGAAAAGTCCGAGACCCCACCTGCAGCCCGTGGAGAAGCCGCACACTGGAGCAGGGAGTGACATACAGGAGATGCTGTGACCCGTGTTGGAGCAAGCCCCTGCCAGCACTTGCAGCCCCTGGAGAGAGACAGAGACACAGAGATGAGCAAAAGAGGGATTTGGGCTGGAACAGGTTTGCTGGGGGGAGGCTGGTGACCCCGTGGAGGACTGAAGCTGAGAGACATTGTGATTTATTACTGCCCACCATAGCGGAGATCCATGGTAGGGCAGCTGGTGAAGAGCTGAAGCCCTGTGGGAAAGGACACACATTGAGAAGTTTGTGAAGGACTGTCTGCTATGGGTGGGACCTCACAGTGCAGCAGGTGGAGGGTGTGGATTGAATGCCCCCCCCCAGCCAAGAAGGAGACCAAATTGCGAGGAACTGACCGAAGCCCCCATCTCCCAGTCCCTTCTCCCTCCCCGTGTCACAATGGGCGGGAAGAAGGGAGTGAAATCATGACTAGAGTGAAGTCTGATAAGAAGGGAGCAGTAGGGGAAGGTGTTTTAAGATCTGTTTGTGCTTCTCATTGTCTGACTCTGGTGTCACTGGGTGTGTAATAAATTAGAGAGTTTTCTTTCCTTCACTCTGAGTTGAGTCTGTTTTGCCCATGTCGATGACAGGATGAACTCTCCCTGTCCTTACATTGACTCCTAAGCCTCTCAAGATATATTTCCTCCCCTGTCCAACTACAAAGGGGAATGATAGACCGACTTTGGTGGGCGTCTGGCCTCCAGACAGGGTGAAACCACCACAGCTTGCTGCACCAGTGGGGGGACATAAACACCTCTCAGGTGGATAAATGTCTGCCTTTACCTGAGCAGTGGAGCATAATGTGAGTCGTACATTATATCCTCCAGAAGTAAGTTGTGGTCAGGATTTTACACACCATCTAAAAATCCCAAAGCACACAAACAGTCATGGAGGAATATCTTAAAAATAGAATATTTCTAATATGATATTACTATTATCATCTACTTAGGCTGTTTCTTTCTATGGTTTTCTTTTCAGGGTTTTTAGTAAGTAAAGCTAGAAAGTTTAGATTGGATGTTAGAAAAAAATTGTTTACTGAAAGAGTTGTCAGAGTCTGGAACAGGCTGCCCAGGGAGGTGGTTGAGTCACCTTCCCTGGATGTGTTCAAAAAAAGGGTAGATGAGGTACTTAGGAATATGATTTAGTTTAGGATGAGAATGGTTGGAATTTTCCAACCTTGTGATTCTGTGATTCCGTGATTCTGTGAAGTTAAATCATGACCAGTAGCCTCAGACCAAGCACCCAGCATCATAGAACAGTTTACACTGAAGAGATATTTAAGGGTCATCTAGTCCAACCCCCGACGTAATGAGCAGAGACAATCATGGTGATTTATTTCTCATAACATTAAATGGCATTTTCATTGATGATTTTTATGCTTTTAAGTAAAGATCTGATTTAACATTAAAACAACACTAAAACTTCAATATTGGATAGGTTATTAACAGGCAGGCTGAATTAACAGTATGAAGGCATTCTTCTTGACAACAGGGAGGTTCAGATGTTTAAAGTATCATTTCAGAAGCAGAGGGAGGTCTGGAAAATTCAGATGAATTCCATCCTTAAAGTGCCTTTTCATCTCTGCTGACTGCAAGAGAGATCGACTCAAGAGATCACCAATATTTGCTTTCCATCAGATGACTACAAGCAAGAGATCTGTGGTGGCTAATAAACTCTAGTCTCAGCTGATCTAAGTATGGACACTTGATCAAAGCTGCCACGTAGTCATCTCCATTGAGTTTGTGCTCTTGCTTCCCTTTCTAGAGGATTCCAAGTAACAGACTCTGCACCTCACCCTCAGTTCAGATAATTTCTCCTTAAGAACTGCCAATATTGTGGCATCTGAACTGCAGTGAAAGCACTGTCAGCCTTAACAGCAAAGTTTGATGCCACACTGCATCTACCCGTGAGTGTGGACCATGCAGAGGAGGGCTGAAAATTATGGGCATGTGTCTGTGTGTATTAATGTGTCTTGTGAAAGGGTACAATTTTCCAGAAGGCTGCTTTGATCACTTTGTTGCGCAGGCTGTAGATCAGAGGGTTCAGAGTGGGAGTCACCAGAGTGTATATAATGCTCACAGGTTTCTTTTTCTTCCTCAGTGGAGTGCTAGTTGGCTGGATGTAGGTGTAGATGATGGTGGAGTAGAACAAGCCAACAATAGCAAGGTGTGAGGAGCAGGTGGAGAAGGCTTTCTGCTTCCCTGCAGAACCCTGGATTTTCAGGATGGTGCTGATGATGAGGCAATAGGAGAGGATGACCAGCAGGAAACTTCTCATGCCTAAGATGATGTCTGCCATGTAAACCATGATTTCACTGAGATAGGTTGAGCTGCAGGACAGGGCAAGGACTGGGGGGATCTCACACAAGAAATTTTGGACTAAATTTGGCCCACAGAAGTCCAGCTGTGCCACAAGAAGTGTGTTTATGAGGGAATTGATGGTACCAATTGCCCAGACACCAGCCACCAGAGAGATGCAAGTCCCCTTGCTCATCATGGCTGCGTAGTGAAGGGGCTGGCAAATGGCCACGTACCGGTCATAAGACATGACTGTTAACAGTATAAGCTCTGTTGAGCCAGAGAAAGTGAAGGTGTAGATCTGGGCCACACAGCCCTCAAAGGAGATGGTATACTTGCCCAGGATCAGGTTCTCCAAAATCTTGGGCAGAACTGAGGAGATACCTACCAAGTCAAGGATGCCCAGGTTTGAGGTGAAAAAGTACATAGGGGTGTGAAGCGGCGGGTGGACAAAGGTAGCTATAATGACAAATGAGATGCTGAGGGCAGCAGTGAGGTAAAGACACAAAGATATTGTAATGTAGAGGCCTTGGAGGTGATTGTTGTCAAAAACACCCTCAAGGATGAATTCAGAGACTTTTGTGAGATTCCCTGGATGCATTTGCCTTGGTGTCCCCTACAGAGGAATGAAAATAAAGACACAGCTGCACCAAGACCACAAGATATTCAATCCAACCTTGAAAATCCAGAAAGGCAGAGAGAGACAGATGTGCTTCTAAAGGCAAAAACGTCCCTCAGAACCCCAACAAACCAAAACCACACAACAGGTAAAATAAAGCAGTAAAGACTTCAGAGTACAAGGGAAATCACATCAAAGCTTGAAAAGAATGATAAGTGTTACAGAAATAATATTAATAGATAAAGAAGATAAGTGAATCTATGTGTACAGCTCTTTAAAGGGTTAACAGAACTTTTGGTTTTTTTCCCTCCTCCCAGTGAGTAGTATCAGAGATGTTTTAGAACAATTCCACTGCATGTTGGATCTTCCCTGCCTGCAGTATGGACTTTGACTTCTGTTGTAGCTTTGCGTGCCTGGGTTCTGCTGGAGAAGAGGGGGCTTGCAGGGGTGGCTTCTGCAAGAAGCCCCTAGAAGCTTTGTGTTGGCCTGACAGAGTAAACACCAGGTGACTCAAGGCCGAAGTCATCCTTGATCAAGGCCAAGCCAATCAGCTCTTGTCATAGGGCCTCTGAATCACAGTTAAGAAAAAAACCTCTAGCAGCAACATTTTTCCACCAGTGAAGGGACTAAGATGTAAGAATCTGTGCAGATACCAAGGTCAGTGAAGAAGGAGGTGGAGGGGAAGAAGTGCTCCAGGTGCTGGATTCATGGAGGACTGTCTCCTGTGGGTGGGACCCCACCCTGGAGCAGGGGAAGAGTGTGAGGAAAGCCCTCCCCCCGCTGGTTAAGGAGGAAAACAACTTTTGAGGAATTGACTGAAACCCCCATTCCCTCAGTCCCTGCCCCTCCCTGTGCCACAATGGGGGGTGAAGAGACAGAAATCATGAAGACGTTGGGTCTGCAAAGAAGGGGACACACACAACACACACACACACACACACACACACACACGTCAGCGAGATGTTTTAAGATCAGGTCACACTTATTTTACGACTCTGGTCTCACTGTGTGTGTAGTACTAGTAGTGTAACAAATTAGAGGGATTTCTTTCCTTTATTCTGTGTTGTCTGTTTTGCCCCTGACATTAATTGCAGAAAGATCTTTCTCTTTCCCTATCTTGAATCCTAAACCTCTTATAATAGATTTTCTTCTCTGTCCAGCTGAAAAGGGGAGTGATAGAGAGAGTTTGGTGGGCACCTGGCCTCCAGCCATGGTCAAACCACCACAAATTCACCACACAATTCCCAAAACATAGATGCTGACCTCATTTTCACAAGGGCTCTTTGGGTACAAAATTAATCTGCACTGGGCCAAAAGCCAGACCTTTTAGAAGTGAAAGCAAGTGGAGGAAAACAGAATAGTGTACCATTGTACCACAGGAGGATAGGGAGAGTGAACAGAGATAGTCAAGTCCTAGTTCATAAACCAATACGCAATTTAAATAGTTACTTTTCTAAAATAATTTTAAAGTCACCTGAGGATTAGAGAAACAATATTTACCAGCTGAAAAAGAGAGATCAGAGAAGCAAATAGAGAAGGAGTGAGCATTACCATTCTCACCTTTCATCAGAGGTATAAACTGTTCACTGAAACAGCACCTTAATATACAGCCCATCTATTGATGTAGTTTGTTCTGGAGATTCATTGTCCCTCATGAATGAGCTCCAAAGCATGCTCCAGGAGGAGGACCCAAGTGGTAACTTAGCTCAGCACTGAAGTCATGACCTGCAATAGCAACCCAAAGCCCAGTGGGAGCATGACACAGAGGCATTTGTTAGCTAACTCTAGAGGATAAGTTTGTCCTCACCTTCCCTCCTTGGCAGCACTGATACCAGTAAAACAGATTTCTGCTCAAAACTTCTGTTTGTGATTCTTGGGCTTGAAAAACTAACACTGTACCGAGCTGTATCATGAGGAGCAGAGCCATCAGGCTAAGGAAGTGCATTGAAAGTCATCCATGCAATTCTGTCTTTGGATGCTTACAAGATGTGACTGGGCTGAGCCATGAGCCACCCACTCTGAAGTCAATGTTGATCTTGAATTGAGCATGAGGTTTTAATAACTAACTGCTAAGGCCCCTTCATACCAGTATGACACAGGAATTCTATGGTTTCTCTGGCCTTTTGCAGTGTCACATGCACCAAGCTCCCATGAAAAGAAGTCTCCTGGCTGTAAATTAAATGCTCAGGTGATTGAAGCCCAGTCTATGCTATCTTTGTGAACCACTCCAAGAATTACACCTCCCCTTTGCTCAACAACAGTAGGCATTCATGATGGTTTCCTTACAGCAGTGTGGCACATAAACCCTGCAGAGTACTGTGTGGTTCAGTACAGCTCCATTTTCCTTGCTCAGAGAACGAATCCTCAGGAACAATCTGTGGTCCCCAGAATCAGTGGTAGAGAACAGCATATGCCCAGTCTTTTCAAGGAGCTCTCCTTCAGCTTGAGCTCTAAGGGAGCCTGGTGCTTTTTTGGGTGAAATTAGTAAGGTGAAACTCAGCCTCCAGGCAGGATGAAGTGTAAAGGAGCCATGATCAGAGTGATTTGAGGTGGAAAGTTATTTTGCTGCATTTGGCATGGTCACAAAATGACAATGTCTGTAGGTGACTAGAGGTCTTTCCACCAGACTGTCACAAGACACAGTAAGCACTGAGATTCCACACACAGGAATAGGAACTCACCCAAAGGCAGAAGGACCTAGAGTCCTATTCCTAGCTTTGTCTGCTTAGTCTCTTATTGCAGCCTCTGCCAAAGCTACTCACTGCCTTGCTACTCGGGCATATTGTGTGAGACTTTCCTTTCTGATCACAACCAGAGGAGGAAGTATCTGTCTGTGCTCTTGCTGCATATCTTGTGCATTCTAAAGCTGCCCTGTCCTCAGTCAGTACTGCTACCTAAGTCTTTTCTGAGTGACGACAGAGTGTGGGACCTTGAGTAACAGTGGCCTGTGTGGCTGATGTACCAGGAACTGGCAGCCTGCAGCATGTATAGGGCAAGGGACCTGTTATCCAGGTATTAGTCTTCCATGACAGTCCCATGACCACGTCTGTTCTAATGGCATTTTCCATGTTTGTGTGCTATAAATACTGGAGAGTTTTCCTAAGGAAATGTGCCTGTGAGTGAGCAAATCTCCAGGGTTTGGACCCTGTAAGGCACTGTCCTGGTTTCAGCTACGATGGACTTAATTTTTTTTAGCAGCGGATGGAATGCCATGTTTGGGTGTTAGGATGAGAACAGTGCTGATAGCACCCTGATGTTTCTGGTTGTTGCCAGGCAATCAAGGACCTTTCTCAGTTTTTCATACTTCCCTACTAATGAGAAAGGAGGGGACGCAGCCAGGACAGGTGACCCGAATTGGCCAAAGAGGATATTCCATGCCAGATACGTCATGCTCAGTATAAAGGGGGACTGGGAGGAAGAGGAGGAGACAACGCCAGGACGTGCAGTTTCTGGGGACGGTCGGGTTCCGGACAGCTCTAAGCTGTGCGGCCTGGGTTCTGTGGTTTGGTGAGAAATTGCATTGTGTATCACCAGTTTCATCTATTTTGTGCTTTAAACTTCTGTTATTGTTATATCTAGTTTTCTGCTATTGTTTAGTAAACTATCCTTATCGCAACCTGTGGGCTTCTGGTTTCTAGGTTGTGATTTCTTTTCCTCCTTCTTCCTTCCCTTTTCCCCCTCCCCCAACTTTCCTTCCCTCTTCCTTTTAAAAGTACAAGCGACTGTGTGGGGTGCGGCCCTCGGCTGGGGCAAAACCACGACAGTCACTAGACTGAGGTGTGGATAAATCATTGCCTTCTGGCTTGTGCCCCTTCAAGCCAAGAGGCTCCAAAATGAACTTAAAGAAGAAATCCAAAGGAAGTCCACGTAAATCAGCTTCCAAGCAAGGAAGGAGAAAAGAAAGATACATGCATACCATGGAAACAGAAAGTCAGACTGACTGACAGCACTCTGGACTATCTGGAATACTAGTGCCACTTGGGAAGTGCAGAGGAAGCCACAGAGTTGGTGGCATGGCATAGACACCATGAGGCATCTCACCCTTTCTGCAGCAGTGGCCAGCCAGCCAATAAGAAAGGCAATTCTCCCTCCCACAAGTGCTCAGGGTTTTGCCTCTGCTTTTTCCTTTCTCATTTTTGATTGTTTTGATACCTCCACCACCTGAGCAGAGCACCTCCTGGGCAAGGCATTTTTTCTTCAGACAATCCAATATGAGAAAATGGCCCCATTTCAGTGCCCAGGCATTTTATAGCTACAAAGCAAATGCTTCATCTAAGGCTCGAGTGGGAGGATAGAAGCAAAAGTGTGTGGATAGGCTGGGTTGGGTTGAAGTTTGCCTAAGGTTCCTGATACAGATTCACGTTGATACTAGAAACCCACGTCTTCCTCTTGGATGCTGTGATGCTTCTGTTTCTGAAAGGCTGGGTAACTGTTTTGCAGAGGTGGTTGTAAATACTTGCTGGCTTAACTGGAAGAGGCTGAGGGTGAGAATGGGCAGAATTTACAGCCTGTGAGCACTGAGATCTATAGTGCATGCCCCACCCAGCCTCTTGCTCAAGCTGTCCCACAGAGTGTCACCTCCTCATTCTCACCCTCATGCATTCAACCCAGTTCCCAAGAAGGCAGCACACACAAGCAAGTTTGAACATGCTTTTATTGGTGGACAGAAAGCAGAGCAGCAGGCAGCTCTGTGTGGCAGCAGAGGGAGGAGAGAATAATATGAAACTGTGTGTGCTTGGGACCTGTGTTCTTGGCTTGCCTTGGAGACATTCCTCAGTGCAGAAGCCTGTGCATATGCAATGAGAGCATCTGTGACTCCATTTCAGCCACCCCTGGAAGCCTCTGATCATCAGTGGATGTTTGATGCATTGGGGAAATGGGGCACTGAGCATTTTAGTCAGCAAAGGAAGTCAGGTAGGTCTTGGAGTGGGAACTTCTTCAGCTCTGCACGTATCCAGGGTTCAAAATAGGACACTCTGGTAAGTACTTTAGGGAAAATGCAATATTCAGGACCATATGAAACAATGCCATGAGCCTTCCCATTGCAGACTAATGGGCCACCAGAATCACCCTGTGAAGGAAAAGGAGTGGGAGGTGTCAGAGGAGTCAGAGCACAGTTCCCCCTGCCCTAAGGAAGAGACTGGCCCTTTAACCCCCTCCATGTGAAGAACCTCCTCTTTTGTTCATCTCCTGCCACACCCAGCTCTGCAGGAATGGTTGCTGCCACCAAGCTGATTTGTGGGCATATGCAAGCCATTCCACTGTGCCAGGAGGACAGGACAAAGCATTCACATGAGACCTGCAGCCTGCTGGAGCCATGGAAAAAGGCACACAATGCAGGACACTTTGGAAACTACACCCAGGTTCAGGGAGCATGTCAGCTTCACAGCTCCTCAGAAGAGCGTCAGCACATCATCCTGAAGAAGCTAGCTCATTTTAATCCTCTTTGCCCTCCACCTGAGAACCTACCTGACTGTCTAGCCCCAACCTTATCCCAAGCTTGCAGAACAAAATAACACTTACATGGTAAGAAGATTTTCTGACATGCTCATCACCAGTGCAGATCATAGACTCCTTTAGATATCTCTTGAAAAAGTCTTCACAAACTTTTTCATGTTGCACCTTGAGGTCCACCTCCATCAGAACACTACTCCCACCACTTTTTAGTGAAGTTCGGCCCCAGCCAGCCACTTTGCACATAGTTCCTGGTTTCAGACGATCCTGATTGGGCAACTTGATATAACTGACTGTCTTAGTCAGCTTGGCCTTTGGCTCCAGCTGCCAAGCAGAGAGAACTCATGGTTAAAGCATGCAAAGGAATGGGAACAAGTTCATGATGTTGTGGAAGTGAGCAGGGACAATCTGTTGGGAAGCAAGGATGTGTGTGGGCATACCTTCAGCAGCACAATGTCATTTGCCAGGGTATTTCTTGAGTACTTTGGATGGATGACCCAGTGACGAATGTGGAATTTCTGTTGGCCCGGCTCATTTTTGGTTATGTTGTGGGCTCCAAGAATCACTGTGACACTCACTTTCCTGCCAGAAAACACCAACATTCCACAGCTACATTGATCCCAGCCACACAGCCCGCAGGGCAGGTGGTTTGAGGGAGGTCTTGGTGGGATATGTCTCCCCAGAGCTTAGATCTCAGAAAGTTGCCCTCTGTAGCCTGGGATCTTTCCACAATTCAGTTGAGGGTCCCTTACCCCACGCTGACATAGGTCTGAGGTTTCCCATTCTGAAGACAAAAGGGAATCAAATAATGTGGGACAGCAGCCTCTCTTCTCCAACAGGAGCTCTGAACCGTCTTTCTGTGAGACCTGAAAAATCCCCATCTACAGGAAGGTTGGGGCCTTACCCTTTTCCAGTCACACAGTGAGCTGCTGAGAGCACAGCATCTGAGCGAATCAGGAATCCTCCACATGAAAATGGATGTGTAGCATTTTTAATTTTTAAATAAGCCATGTAGGGCCTGGAGTGAGGCTTGGCTTCCCATCCACCAATGATCCTTCCTGGAAGAGACATGAGAAGTGTTAATGGTACATACACCACTACTTCCTAGCAAGTTTGGAGCTGCATGAGGATATAGGGTCATCCTCTAGCATGCATCATATGCCAAAGATGCCAAGAAGTCTCTTTCCTGGGGATGACTGTCCACACTTGACTCTCGATGTCTGAAATGCTGTCAAAGGGCACTCCAGTGGTACCTGTAATGTGTCACTGTTTGCAGGCAGAGTCTGAGCTCAGAGGTACGAGTAGAGCAGAAAGAAAGAAGACATGAGAAAAAGCAGCAAGGCAAGTGCCAGACAGATGTCCTGCTCAGAGCTCATTTCTGCCCTTCCATGTCCTTGTCTAAATCCCCTCTCTCTGTACTCACCAGCCCCAGCCCCTGGGAGAAGGAGAAAAGCGCTTGCAAGCAGAAGGAGAAGCAGCATCTTCCACCACTGCCCCGAAGAGCCAAAACAGTGGTGATGGCCAGGCAGGAGACAGGTGGAGAATGGCAGTCTATATATACAGAGCTGGGAGATGAAACAGGAAACCTCAGCCTGCTATCAGCTTGTGTCGTTTGCTTTGTCTTTTCTTACAAAAGCTAGGCTGTGGTTTGGTGATGGGTTCATGTCACAGTCTCTTGGTTTTGTGACTATCTCCCGCAAAATGTGGAGATCTGGGCTTGTTTAGAGCACCCAGAGTTCCCCTCCACTGCTACAGCCAGGTAGCAGGGAGAGGAGTGGGGTATCTCCTGTCGAATGTGTATCTTGTTGAGTCCCTTGGCAAGAGCTTCCTTGGGTCCTAGATATGAGTTGTGGATTTTTGGGGTGTTTTTAGTGTTTTGGGTTTTTTTCCCTTTCCCCTGGTAGGAACAGTGAGAGCTTAACAGGGCAGAGTTCCTGGTTTTTATTAGTGGAGCTGACTGCCATCAGAGGTGCCCTTAGGATATCAGACATTGCTCTCTCTTACAGTAGGTAAGGCTCAGGACCTGTATAACAGGTCCAGCTTTCAATAAAATTCCAGGATGAAAAGCATCTGAGATGCCAAAAATCCTTTTTGCTCTAAGTTCCCAAGGCAGTCTTGGAGGTTGGCAGTATCAGGGAAGCTTGATGTGCTAACACTGAGAGAACAGTTCATGGAGAGTAGAATGGAGATGCCACAGCTAGCGCTTGTGATTTATGGGACCTGGTGTCATTATCCTGACCAGATCATGTTCTTCAGGTCAACATTTGCTCATTATTCTATTGTTATAATACAAAACCACACCTCCATCCTAAATGCTACCTGCCTCCAGGGTGTGATGACCCCCTACTGTGCATGTACACTATCTCTAATTTCTATTAGCCTATACCTTTAAACACAAAGCGAGGAAAATTGACACCAATCACAACAAAGATATGCATGACTAGAGTCACTCAAGCTCCACCTGACTGGTAAAAAATAGCATAAAAGTAGACCAAAAGCAGAGGCCTGTTAGTGAAGATACCATTACAAGAAGTCAAGAAGAGACCATAGAGCCATAGAATGGTCTGGGTTGTAAGGCACCCCAAGGATCATAGAGTTCTAACCCCCCCGCCACAGGCAGGGACACCAGCCTCCAGCCCTGGATCTACACAAGGTTGTTGCGGTTGCCCCATCGAACCTGGCCTTGAACACCTTCAGGAATGGATGGGGCATCCACCACCTCTCTGGGCAGCCTGTTCCAGCACCTTACCACTCTCTCTGTAAAGAACTGAAACCATCGTGAACCATCATGAACCTCCGCTGACCTCTGGGACCAGTCAATGGACTCAGCCTCTCTTCCCCACCCCGACAGGTTCAGATTTGAACACTTTGCTATCCTGGGAAAGTTAAAAATCTCTAGTGTTATTTATATTGCTATATTGCTCAAATAGTTCTGTGCTGTTTTGCACTGTCTTAGGTTGCTATGTTAGTTGTACCTGCTTTTGTAGACAATAGATCATCACTGGCAATCCAAAGAATCTGCACTCTAATCCCAATAAACAGCACCATTCATTAATCACAGAATCACAGAATCACAGAATTGTAGGGGTTGGAAGGGACCTTGAGAGATCATTGGGTCCAAGCCCCCTGCCAAAGCAGGCTCCCCAGCTCATATTGCACAGATAGGCGTCCAGACGAGTCTTGAATATCTCCAGAGAAGGAGACTCCACCACCTCCCTGGGCAGCCTATTCCAGTGCTCTGTCACCCTCACTGTGTAAAAGTTCTTCCACAAATCTTGCTGCAGCAGTTCCTAATTGAACGCAACCAAACTGCGTGAGTCTGACTGTGATAGTTCATGAACATGACTGGCCTGACCAGTGCTTTGCACTATTTGTGAATCCATAATTGTGGTAGTTCAGTCTATTGAATGTTACTGGGCTTACAGGGCTGAATTGTCCCCCAAGAAACAGCACCATTCATTAATATAGCCACAGCAGTTCCCAATTGAATGTGAGCCACCTGCTAGAGTCTGGCCATGACAGTTCATCAAACATGACTCGACTGAATGGTGCTCGCACTGTTTGTGAATTCACAATCATGATAGCTCAGTATTGAACATGACTGGACTCATAGCGCAGAACTGGAAGTCAGACTCCTGGCCACCCAACCCCCTCTCATGTCCAAGGACAGACTGGAATGCAAGGAGATTTCTTTCCTACTGAATGAAGGGGTTAAAAGGGAGTTGCGATAACAGTAGTGTTGCTTAATAGTTGCTGGGATGTTTGACCAACCATTCTACGATCTAATCGAAGCATAGGGTCTTGCATTGTTTATTGCTTAAACTAACTGAAACATAGGGACTTGCACTGTCTTGATAAAGATTAGAACCAGAAAGTTGCTTTGTGAGCCTGCAAGAACCGACCCTGTGGTTTGGATAAGAGCCATGAGACAACTGAGCCTGTGCAGGAACAAAAGGATCAGATGAGGAAGAGAAGCCATCAGCCTTCATTCTGATGACCACCAAGGACCACCACAAGGAGGCAATGCGCAAGCGCAATGGAGAGGAACTAATGGAAATGAGTTCTTGGAACTAATTTTAATAGGAAGCAGGGATGGGTCATGCATATGTATAGGCATTTGCAAAATCTCATGAATAGGTAATACTTGATTGTGTCAGTTGAGACAGTGAGTTGCTGCCTGGCATGCACAACTTTGGTGGGGTTACACCAATTTTCAATTTTGTGTGTTTTCTACCTTGTAGTAGAATGTTGTATCACGTAGAGGGTCATATTGGGAGCTATCATGCCGCACATGCATGATGGCCAGGGGATCAGGCCTAGTCAACATCGGTTTACAAAAGTTGGATCCTGTCAAACTAACCTGATTGCATTCTATGACAAGGTGATCCGCTGAATGGATGAGGGGAAGACTGTGGATGTGATCTACCTGGACTTCAGCAAAGCCTTTGACATGGATTCTCACAGAATCACAGAATTACAAGGTTGGAAAAGACCTTTAAGATCATCAAGTCCAACCAATCCCATCCTAAGCTAAACCACATCACTAAGTACCTCATCTACCCATTTTTAAAACACATCCAGGGAAGGTGACTCAGCCTTTCCCTGGGCAGCCTGTTCCAGGCCCTGACAACTCTTTCAGTAAAAATTTTTTTTCTAATATCCAATCTAAACCTGCTCTGGTGCAGCTTGAGGCCATTTCCCCTTGTCCTATAGTCTGTCACCTGGCTGAAGAGACCATCTCCCACCTCTCTACAACCTCCCTTCAGGTAGTTGTAGGTGACACTATTTCTGACACAAGCCAAGATGCCATTGGCTTTCCTGGACACCTGGGTACACTGCTGACTCATATTCAGTCTGCAGTCACCCAACACTCCAACGTCCTTCTCTGCCTGACAGCTCTACAGCCAGTCTCCCCCAAGCCTGTAGCGCTACATGGGGTTGTTGTGTCCCATGTGCAGCACTCTACACTTGGCCTTATTAAACCTCATCCCCTTGGTCTCAGCCCATTGGTCCAGTCTGTTCAGATCCCTCTGAAGAGCCTCCCTCCTCTCAGGCAGATCAACACTTCCTCCCAGCTTAGTGTCATCTGCAAACTTATTGAGTGGCAATGGAATCATACTGCTCAGTGCACTGTGTGGCGCTTGGTCAATGTAAAGTGACTGTGAATGTGTTCCAACCCCTTTCTTTGTTTACCCTAACGTCCTTTGTGAGATCAGTTGCTCCTTGATTCTCCCAGACTTCTGAGAAAACGTCTGTTTCTCCAGCTTTCACCATTCAGGTTTCCATTCTTCCAGCACCTGTATGCACGGCATCTAATCTGGGTGACTCTGCTTCCTGGAAGTTTTTCAACCACACAGTTTCTGTCCCACTGAGAGCCTCTCTTCCTTCTGGAGGAATTTCAACCACTCTGACATCTTTTGGAAAAGTAGTATGGCAAGATGTAGGCTATCAAAGAGACTCCTGGACTGCCTTGATGACAACTTCCTGAGATAGAAAATAGATAACCCTACCTGAGTGCAAGTGATATTGGACCTGATGGTCACCAGTGCAAATGAGCTCATCAGGGATGTCAAGACTGGAAGCCGCTTCGGCTGCAATGATCATACGCTTATGCAGTTCAGTGTTCTAAGGCATATGAACCATATGAGAAGCGTAATGAGGACACTGAATTTCTGGAAAGAAATTTCCAGCTCTTCAGGGAGTTAGTCTATAGGATCCCCTGGAAACAGCCCTCAAAGGGAAAGGAGCAGAACAGAGCTGGCAGCTCTTTAAGGATGCTTTCAACACAATGCAAGAGCTCTCGCTGCCCAGGTGTAAGATATTGGGCAAGGAAGGCAAGAGTCCATCATGGCTGAACTGGGACCTGCTGGTCAAAGGCAAGATGAAACTACACAGGCAGTGGAAACAGCGACAGGTATCCTGAGAAAAGCATGGGAATATTGCCCGGTTGTGTAGGAACAAGGTCAGGAAGACAAAGGTGTGGCTGCAGCTGAACTTGGCAAGGGATGCCAAGAAAAACAAGGGCTTCTACAGTTATGTAAAGTAGAAGAGGAAGGTTAAAGAAAGCGGACACTCCCTGCACCTCCCGATGAGCGACAACTGGTAACACCAGATGAGGGTGAAGTTCTCAATAACTTTTTTGTCTCAGTTCTCACTGGCAACATCTTTTCTTGCATCTCTCAAGTTGCTGTCCCACATGTAAGTGGATGGCCTACTGTAAGTAGAGCTAAGGTTTGTGACCATCTGATGAACCTGAACATACGCAGTTCCATGGGACCTGATGAGGACCAGAGTTCTGAGGGAATTGGCTGACGTAGTTTCCAAAACAAACAAAGTGCAAGGTCTTTCTCCTGGTTCAGGACAGCCCCTGTAATCCATACAGTTTAGGAGATGATGTGGCGCTGAGCATCCTGATCTATAGATGTCTTTCCTTACTGCAGGGGGGTTGGACTACATGACCTTTAAAGGTCCTTTCCAACCCTATTCATTCCATGATTCTATAAAGAAGAAAAGTGCAAACATTTTGCTTTCTGAGATGTATGAGATTATCAGCAGAGCACAGGCCCAAACCAAGGAGGTATTTCAGACAACTGGCTTTACTAGTTCTTGGCACAACAGCCACACTGGGTTCTGGGTGGCAATTTCCCCACTCTGCTTGTTGTCAATCAGACAAAACACGCTTTTTAAAGACATGTTAGAAATACCTTCTTTTTAAGATATTCCACTGTGACTCTTTCTGTGCCTTTGTATTTTTTTGTTGTTGGGAGGAAGGAAGAAAGAAATGTGATTAAAAGCAAATGCCACAAAAATAAAATTTCGGCATTTTTCTTATGGATTAAGAAATACCTGGTAAAAGAAAAAATAACTTCACCTACTGTACCAAGGGCACTGACCTCACCAGACTTTAGAAACCACCAGTGAAGAGAGATTCCTCTGACCTTATCAAATACACTCTTTTGGTTCCAATGGGAAACAATCCAGAGACAGACAGATGAAGTAAATTTAGTTCAGGGTAGGCTGCTTGAGGCAGGCTAGGAGACACCCAGCTGCAATGAAAGCCTGTATGAATTCTCCCTTATATTTCTTACAAATCTTTCTCACTGAATACATAGCAAATCCTAAAGCAAATAAGTAGCCTTTACTTTGAATAGCATGCTGATTCTCATCAGCAGTCTTTACTCCTTGCAGCTAAAAGGAGTGTTGTGTGCCTGTGTTTTCACCCAAAACACTGAACAGTTTCACATGCCTGGTGAGCTCCCGACTCAGGACTCTCTGCCAAGGCCATGCAGAGAAACCCTTCTGCAGATCAATGCCATGCCAGTCATGTTAGGGACCTGTAACATAGCCTAGTGTTCATACAAGGACCCAGCTCCCAAAATAACACTCCAAAACTTCTTTCTGTCCAGTTGCTTAATGCCCTGCAGCTGAGATCATATCTGCCACCTCTGTTATGCTAGATCCTCCAAACTTTTCTTCCACAGGTACACTGGTGCCTCCACTCACTGGGACAGCCTCTCCTGAATCTGCATCATTTCTTTTCCACAATTGTTCAGGGAATCCACAATGCTGAAGGGAAGGGCTGGCTGGACCTAAAGGCAACAGCTCCCTTGACACCGTCAGTGGGGTGGTGGTCTCCTTGTTGAATGTCAATCCAGGTTTTATGAAGCTTCCACAGTTTGCAACCATTAGCACCTGCTTGGTGCTACCTTCTTGAGCCAAGCCAGAATGCTGGTTCCAAAGAGACAGAAGGTGCTCACGTGTGATTTAATCCGCTTTTAATTTACTGGCTGAAACACTGTCTTCAGCTTCCTGTGAAAGACCCAAGCCCAGCTGACAAGGTTAGGCTTTCTCATAAAGATGAGGCAGGTATTTGTAGCCTCATTCTTGGTAATGTCCGGAAGAGTTCTCAGCTTTTATATTTTCTCACCTGGAGGTGAAGTGGTCAAACAATACTCGTGTCTTTCTTGAAAGAACCACAGGTGTGGGAAAACAACACAAGTCCAAAATGAGGGAAATTTAGGACTTTTTCCCCCAACTGGTGCAGGAGGTATATGAAGTCTCTCAGGTCCCACAGGGCTGTGGCAGAAACACGTTTCCTGCTCTACTCAGGTGCTTGGTGCTAAAAGTAGTCATTCTAAAAATTGTTAGAGATGTGGAGTTTCATGAGAAAACAAGAAAAGACTGTGCTCATCAGGCAGAGCACATGGCCAGACAAGTACACCGATGAGCCAGATGCCTGTTTATATGTGACCAGCACAAATAGCCACTCACCTTCCCTTTTCAAGTTGCTTCCTATCACATGGAAACCTGGGAGGCCACCTGCCTGAGCTCTCACATTTTAGAGGGAATGAGAGTTGAGAGCTTGTGCCCTAATGTGATTATCTTCAGAGAAGATATCACTGCAGCTCTGCACATTTGAGGTTTGAATTCAGTGTTGTGGTGAGGGGCTTTTTGTGGGCATGTCTGGAGGTCTGCCCTCTGGCCAAGTAGGGAACAACCTCCCTTGCAGTCACTTGAAAGGCAGAGGCCTGGACAAGTATGGAGAAACCCATAGGGTTTCCAGTCAGTGGTCTGCAGCTTTGATTGTATAAAAAAGTGTGTGAAAAGCCAGGAAGAGTTACTCACCCAAACGCAGTAGGACCTGGAGTCCTATTGCTAGCTTTGTCTGCTCAGTCTCTCACCGCAGCCTCTGCCAAAGCTACTCACTGCCTCGCTACTGGTGGGCATATTGAGTGAGATTGTCCCTTCTGATCACAACCAGGGGAGGAAGTCTCTGTCTGTGCTCTTGCTGCATACCTTGTGCATTCTAAAGCTGCTCTGTCCTCAGTCAGTACTGCTACCTAAGTCTTGTCTGAGTGACGACAGAGTGTGGGACCTTGAGTAACAGTGGCCTGTGTGGCTGATGTGCCAGGAACTGGCAGCCTGCAGCATGTATAGGGCAAGGGACCTGTTATCCAGGTATTAGGTATTGAGGCAGCTAGTGGTTTGGGAATTATCCCAGACAGACCCCCGGAGTTCAAGAGGTGCCTACTTGGAGGGACCCTGAGAGCTTCCTGTGGAATACCCATGCAAGCAGATACACACACACAGATGCAACTGGGTCTCTCGGGTGATATTTCAACCTGCAAGGTACTGCCTAGGAGGTCATACTCTACCTGGAGTCCTGTAACACGTGGAGTAGCACATAGGTCTGTCTACACTGAGGAGAGGCCGAGGGAACTGAACTTGCTTAGGCAAAAGAGCAGTGCTTGCACCAGCTTTTGGGTACCTGCAAGAAACCCTCAGGAAGATGGAACCAGGCTCTTCACAGCAGCAAACATTTGGAGGGTTAGAGAGAGAGAGAGAATTGCTAGACTTTAAATTAAGTAGGTTCATAAAAGTGGTTCATAAAAACGGTTCAGCCTATGTGTAGTGAAGGAATTTTTCACCATGAGAACAGTGAAGTGGCCCAGAGAGGCTGTCCAATCTCCATCCTCAATATCAGTGGTTTAAGGGTCAAATCCCCATTCTGGAGGTTTGACTGGCCGGAGTCTCTCATGGCACTTGTTGGAAGAGGAGAAGAGTGTGAGGAGTCCTTCCCCTGAAAAGGAAGGAGTGGCAGAGACAGTGTATAGTGAACTGACATCCCCACTGCCTGTCCCCTGTGCTGCTGTAGGTAGAGAAATCAGGAGTGAAGTCAAATCTCTGTCCTGAGTTCAGTGAGGATAGAGTTATCTCTCTAGTAGTTAGTGCTGTGCTGTGTTTGGGATTTAGGATGAGAGCAATTTTGATAACACAGTGATGTTTTTAGTTGTTGCCAAGCAGTCAAGGACTTCTCAGCTTCTCATATTGCCCTGCTAAGGAGAAGGTGGTGGGAACCCATGAAGCTGGGAGGGAACACAGCCAGGATAGGTGACCCAAACTAACCAAAGGGGTTATTCCATACCAGGACATCATGCATAACATAAAACGGGCTGGTTGTGGAGGAGCACACAGCTCTAGGACATGTGATTTGGGGATGGTCCTTTTTTAGGATGGATCTGAGCTGAATGGGCTGAGTTATGTGGTTCGGTGAGAAACTGCATTGAGTATCACCAGTATTATATATTTTGCAATAAATTCCTGTTATTGTTATTTCTCTCTCCTGTTGCTGTCCCAGTAAACTGTCATGATAACCCACAAGGCTTGCCTTTGTTCGTGCTCCTCCAGACACTTGTCAAGAGAGTGACTTCTGGAGATGTTTCACCATAACTGAAAGTCCCATGCACTGCTTGAGACAACTTAGGCTATCTAAGTCTGCACTAGATGCCTATGTTTGATCATCTTGTCCTGGTTTCAGCTGGGGTTTGGACTGACATATTCCATACCATATGATGGCATGCATGTTCAGTATATAAAATGGCGCAATTGGCCTAGTGTGTGTGATCTCTGCTCAGGAACAGCTGGGGGGTGAGAAATTACATTGTTGTTCATGCGTTTTGTGTATTATTTCATTACTATTATTGGTATTATTTTATCTTCCTTTGCTGTCCTATTAAACTGTTTTTATGTCAACCCATGAATTTTACTGTTTTTTCCCTGATACTCTCCCCTCTCCAGTTGAGGGGTGAGAGGAGCAGCTGCATGGCTTTTGGCTGTCTGCTAGATGAAACCATGACACATCCAAATAGTTCTCTGATCTCACAGTCTAATACATGAGAAATATGCACCCCTGGTGTCTTTCTAGACAGCTGGTCCAGCTAGAGAGATGTACATTCTAATATGTAACAGGTAGGTGGTGCTGGTGGACCTCAGCAAACCTGTCAGGTCTTTGAGAACAACATCTTCTCCAGTGCAGGAGAGTTCATCCTGATACTCTGGAGAACAAGTAGGCCTACCAGGAGACTGGCTTGCCTATGCAGGGAGTTCATGACAAAGTTCCAACAAAAAAGGTGACACACAAGTAATGGAAGAGGAAAGCGGCTACAAAATCCAATTTTGAAACATGTAGGGACAGAGTTAGAAAAGCCAGTGCTCACCTCAAGCTCGGATTTGCAAGAGGTGAGAAAGGCACAAGAAGACCTTCTATTGCTACATTAGTTGTAAAAAGGTGAACAAGGAAAATGCAGGAAACTGTTGCAACAGTTTGATGTGTAAAGGTGACCAGCAGTGTCTGAATTTGCAAGACTTTCTGAGGTACTGATGAAGAACTACAGAGGGAGCCAAATGATGTGCTTTTGTTCCTGTCATTTCTGGTTATTGTTGCTGGAAGAAACTAGCTAGAGAGTCCCACCACAAGAAAGAGGGAATTTGTGGATCCTTTAGAACCCAGGAGTAAATGAAGTTTGTGGATAGTCAGAACTTGGAATTCAGGAATGGAGTGAAAACTTGCATGATTCACACCCTGGTGGCACCCCATGCATCTAGAGGAACCCTGAAATGTGACAGGTAAAGGTCCAACCCAGTACAGCTGAAAAATAACAATGTTTCAACTCTAGATATGTGCTGGAGAAAAGGGTACCTAATGAGTACAGTGGTAAGGGATGTGGAAGGAGACATGTGGAAGGAGCTGTTTTCTGCAGGTGTTCCTCTTTTCAGGACGCTAGGTAGAACCAATATAACTACTTCAAACTTTTATCTCATATTTGTTGTACTGTAGATTGAAAAGATAGTTCTTAGGCTGTTTCTTGTGGTCTGGTTGTGGGCATTGATGAAACCAGGATGGAATGAACTCTATTGAACTTCAGGAATTCATGCAAATCACTATATATATATATGCAGAATATATATATTGGAATATATTCCAGAATATATACTATATATACTCCAGAATATATATTCTGGAATTCATGCAAATGAGTACATATATATATATTTATATATATAGGATGGAGCCTGTCAGCAGCTTGTGGTTCATGGATGTGTCAGCAGTGTGTGCTGCAGTCATATGGTCCTGGCTAATCATTATAACTGAAACCTGGAAAGCAGGACCTGTGCATCTGCTGGTGTCTTGGAGGAACGGGTTTAGAGAGGTGGATCCATGGCGTTATCTTTCCATGTGCCACGTGTGGGAATTGCTGACTGAAAGGACCACCTTCCCAGCACCTGGGAACTGTTTGACTTCTGTAAAGGACGTTAGGCACAGGAGAAGTCTATGGATTTCTGTGCTATCTTGTAATCAAAATTCTCTGAGTTTCTGCTCTAATGAGCCCTGGTGGGAAAACATGGACCAGTCACGTTTCTACTCTCACATCTCACACTAGTCTCCATTAAAACTCCAAGTAACTTTTCCTCCTCCTTCTGCCTATCATTCCTTCAAGGCAGCTTGCCAGATTTTGCCACAGCAAAATAGGGAGTTAGCACCACATTCCCCAAGGGGCTTGTGAAAATGCTGACAGCCATAATGAGCTCTGCATTTGGGTTTCTGCTACTCCCTCTAGAGCTGTAAGCATTGTGTAGGTAATGAAGCAGCTCCCATGTGTGTTTCAATGAACATGTACAGCATAATTGTATTTCTCATTTGTTTGAATTATGTGTGACAAGAAGAATGGAAAAGAAGACATTTAGAAAGGAAATTAGTCCAGATTACATCAGGATGGCAATCGGACAGAGAGAGGGAAAGTACCTGTGTGATCAAGCAATGAGTGACCAGAGTCAAACTTTCATTACTATGCTGGGAATAAGGCAGTACTTATTATGGTCTGTTCTCTTGTCACTGCACCCTACAGCACTGTCAAAGGGTTTATTTGCAAAGTCTTTGTCTGCTCTAATTAGTCATTACCTGTTGTATTAACCATGCACAGTAAAAGAAGGAATATTCATCATCATTGCAAAAGTATTTTAAAGCATTTTTAAGAAAAGAGAAAAAGATAAATTCTTATTTTTTAAAAATCCATAACTCTTACTCTGGTCCCACTGATCTCCAGTTTCCTCTGGCAGGAAAAGTGCAATTAGTCTGACAAATGTTTAAACCATAGAATGAATAGAAATAAATATGAACTGAATGCACCTGCAGAAAAGAATATCATTGGCTTGCCAGACAATTTAGCAGATGGAGAGGACAACTGGCATTGACTTGATTCACTGGTTCAGAGGCTAGAGTTAACAGAGTAGATCTGTGAACAGCAGTATTTATCTGTGATGGTTTGGTTTCTCTAAAGTTAACACTATTTTTGAACATTTCTATGATGTCAACAAGGGTAGATATTTCTAACATGAACAGTGGATTCAGCTGGAAAAGGGATGAATTTCTTTGGAAATGTCGAAATAATTGTTGGATAGGGGAGAGAATATAGAATGAAAAGCTTGTGGGTTGAGATAAGATCAGGTAGAGATAATTCAGCGATTAACTTCACAGGCAAAACAGACTCAACAATGAATAAAATTAATCTATTTATTATCCTATCAAACCAGAGTAGGATAATGAGAAAGAAAACCAAATCTTAAAACACCTCCCCGTGTCACTCCCTTCTTCTTGGACTAAACTTTATTCCTGAATTCCTCCTCCCCCTGATTAGCACAGGGGGTCAGGGGATGGGGGTTGTGGTCACATTACACATTATTTCTACCGCTCCTTCCTTCTCAAGGGAGGACTCCTCACACTCTTCCCCTGCTCCACTGTGGGGTCCCTCTCATGGGAGACACTCCTCCATTAACTTCTCCAATGGGAATTCTTCCCATGGGGGCTACAGTTCTTCATGAGCTGCTCCAACATGGGCCTTTTCAATAGGGTGCAGACCTTCAGGAACTGACTGCCCAGTACGGTTCACCATGGGGTCACCAGTCCCACCAGAAAACCTGCTCTGGCATGGGCTTCTCTCTCCATGGACTGCAGGCCCTGCTGGGACCTTGTGCCAGCAGGGGCTTCCCTCCAAGTCACAGTGTCCTTATGTGTCTCCCCTCGCTCCAGCATGGAGTCCTCCACAGGCTGCAGGTGGAATCTCTACTCCCCATCATCTTCCGTGCACTGCAGGGGCAGAACCTGCTTCACCATGGTTTTCTCCACAGTCTACAGGGGAAATGCTTCTTCAGCACCTGGAGTGCCTCCTCCCCCTCCTTCTTTGCTGACATCGGTGTCTGCAAAGTTTCTCACCTCTTCTCACTCCTTTCTCTGGTGGTAAAAAGCATTTGCTTGTGTTTCTTTACTTTTATTTCTTAAATATGTTATCACAGAGGTGCTGCCACTGTGGCTGATACTTTTGGCCTTGGTCAGCAGGAGGTCTGTTTTTGAGCTGACTGGGATTGGCTCTGTCAGACCTATGGGAAGCTTCTAGCAGCTTCTTCTAGATGCCAACACTACAGCACTCCTCCCCCCCCACCCCACCCACCCCCCCTACAAAACCCAAAACAGTCATCCATGAGGTTTCAGTTTCCTGCAGTGATGCCCTTTGTGATGTTTCAGGATACCTACAGTCCTTCAGGAACAAACTACTCCAGTGGATTCCCTGTGGGGCACAAGTCCTGCTAGAAAGCCTGCTCCAGTGTGGGCTGCTCTCCACTGGCCCACAAGTCCTACCAGCAGCTTGTGGGGTCATGACTTCCTTCAGGGCTCTTCCATCTGCTCTGGTGTGGGCACCTCTATGGTCTGGAGTGTGACAACCTGTTTCCTGGTGGTCTTCTCCACAGGATGTAGAGGAATTTCTGCTACCTCACCTGGAGCACCTCTGCCCTCTCCTTCTTCACTGACCTTGGTGTCTGCATAGTTGTTTCTCTCACATATACTCACTCAGCTACTGTTGCACAGCAGATTTTACTCTTTATTAAATATGGCATCCCAGAGTCACTATCATTATTGCTGAGTGGTTCAGTTTTGGCCATTGGGGGGTGCGTCTTTGAGCTGGCTGGAATTGGCTCCATCCAACATGGAGATAGCTTCTGGCATCTTCTCACAGAAGCCACCCCTGAATTCTCCCTGCTACCAAAACCTTGCTGTGTAAACCCCATGCACAGTGTCATCAGTGTTGATGGAATTTTGGCAGATCACAACTCTGCAGCTCATGTCAGGGCCATGAGTGTAGTTAAGGGTAACGAGATGCCCAATTAGTCATTACAAGTCCGGTCGCATTCTGTGCACTGAACTATCACGATTCAGATGCACAAATAACAACATACTCCGTGTACCCAGTCGTGTTCGGATTAACAGAACTGGTGGAGGTGGGTTTTGGTATTATGATGACATTCTAATTCACCAAAAGGACAGCATTTTGTCAAATTCATGACAGGTGGTGGGCCAGGGACAGCAGGGATGCAACTTATCAGCTCCCTATTAACCCTCCAGTTCCATCTTATCACAGAGTTTGGCTGCAATGTCTCCACTTTGCTCCATCCTCTGCGTAGCTGTCTCAGGGTCAATACTCAAGCTGCCCTGATGTTATTAACCTTCAAGATTGCCTAGGAACTTATTACGGAGGAGGAGGTTTTGGAAGTTTATGGCTGATTGGGAGCCTGGCATCTCAGCTGCTTATGACCCTGGAGTGTTCTGTAAATGCTGAGCCTTTTGAAATAGGGTTTAACTTTTAATGTACCATTACCTGCAGTCATCATCCCACAGTCACCACCACACTCTTGGAGTGCTGTACTGGGGGACACAAACATAATGACTTGTTAAACTCTTGGCTATCTTTTATGCTGGCTCCAAAAAATAGATTGCTTTATCCATTAAGACATGCATATCCTGCTTGCTGAGCCAAAACTGGCTAAACAAACTCACCAGAGTAAGACCTCCTCTTCTACTTCATATTCCTTATCACTTCCACTTTCCCTGCACCCCCACACCACGACCCCCATTTGCATCTAGAGGCGAAATTCACCTGATAAAAAAGTAGGTGCTTGAGTGAGGAATTTAAGTTAGTTATCCCAGGTTTACAATCCAAGTAAAGGCTCTGTCATTGTTGAGGTGGGGCAGCTGTTCTCATACAACAAGCATTTTAGGTCAACTTCACAGTGATAGGTACAATTTTTTCCAGAAGAATATTCTGGCAGACAATGTCAAAAGCCTTAATGAAATCAAGGTTAAAAACACTCGCTGCTCCCTCCCATCCTTAATGCCAAAATTGGCAATGGAATCACACTGGTCAGTCCACTGTGTGGCGCTTGGTCAATGTAAAGTGACTGTGAATGTGTTCTAACCCCCTTCTTCTCCTTCATTTACCCTAATACGCATTGTCAGAGCAGTTGCTCCATGAATTTTCCAAACTTCTGAGAAAACGTCTGTTTCTCCAGCTTTCACCTTTCAGGTTTCCATTCTTCCAGAGCCTGTATGCATGGCATCTAATCTGGGTGAATCTGCTTCCTGGAAGCAGAGGTTAATGGCTTTTAATGACTGAACTTCATCAAGGTGAGTCCAGGTACGTCATTCCATGTTGGAAATGACTTTAAAGGCAGTCCTGTTTAATATCTTCATCAACGACCTTGATGAGGGAATAGCATCCACCCTCAGCAAGTACGCTGATGATACAAAGCTGGGAGGGGTGGCTGACATGCAGGAGACTGCGCTGCCATCCAGCGAGACCTGGACAGGCTGGAGAGCTGGGCAGGGGAAACCAGATGAGGTTTAATAAAAGCAAGTGTAAAGTCTTGCACGTGGGGAGGAATAACCATCTGTATCAGTACAGGCTGGGGGATGACCTGCTGGAGAAGAGCTCTGTGGAGAAGGACCTGGGGGTCCTGGTTGATGACAGGTTGGCTATGAGCCAGCAGTGTGCCCTGGGGGCTAAGAGGGCCAATGGGATCCTGGGATGCATCAGGAAGAGTGTAGCCAGCGGATCTAAGGAGATGATCCTCCCCTCTACTCTGCCCTGGTCAGGACCCACCTGGAGTATTTTGTCCAGTTCTGGGCTCCCTGGGATAAAAAAGAGAGGCATCTCCTTGAGAGAGTCCAGAGAAGTGCTACGAAGATGATTAAGGGCCTTGAACATCTCCCGTATGAGGAAAGGCTGAGTGAGCTGGGGCTGTTCAGCCTACAGAAAAGAAGACTGAGGGGGGACCTAATTAATATTTATAAATACCTTAAGTATGGGATGCAGGGGGAATTGGCCAACCCCTTTTCAGTAGTCTGTGGAGACAGGACAAGGGGCAATGGCTGCAAATTGGAGCATAGGAAGTTCCGCACCAACACGCAGAAGAACTTTGACCCGGTGAGGGTGACAGAGCCCTGGGACAGGCTGCCCAGGGAGGTGGTGGAGTCTCCTTCTCTGGAGATTTTCAAGACTCGTCTGGACGCTTATCTGTGCAATATGTGCTAGGGAGCTGCTTTGGCAGGGGGGTTGGACCTGATGATCTCTCGAGGTCCCTTCCAACCCCTACGATTCTGTGATTTTGTGATTCTGTGAAGTGGTCAGTGTAAGTATTGACTGAGGACAGGGCAGCATTAGACCACTGGGGAATGCAGCAGAGACTGAGACTTCTTGCCGTGGTTGAGATCAGAAGGGAGAATCTCACTCAATATGCCCACGAGTAGCAAGGCAGTGAGTAGCTTTGGCAGAGGCTGCGGTGAGAGACTGAGCAGACAAAGCTAGGAAGGAATCCAGGTCCTACTGCCTTTGGGTGAGTTCCTCTTCCTGGTTTTTCACACACTTTTTATACAATCAAAGCTGCAGCACGCTGCCTGGAAGCATGGGAACCCTATGGGTTTCTCCATACCTGTGTCCAGGCTTCTGAAGAAAATCACATTATGGCACAAGCTCTCAACTCTCATTCCCTCTAAAATGTGAGAGCTCAGGCAGGTGGCCTCCCAGGTTTCCTTGCGATAGGAAGCAACCTTAGGATTGAGGGTATGTGGAGGAGAAGTAAGGGTCCTTCCACTGAGTGTCTGTGCTTGTCTTTGGCCCTTGCCCAAGAAGCAGGAGACACTGTCTTTCAACAGCAACACAGCAACACAACTGATGACTAAGCTGAGAAGCCAGCTCTGACCTGGAGGTTCTCTCACCTGACTTTGTCTTTGGTGTATGGCCCCGTGCAGGCTGAGGGACTTTACTGTCTGCAGGAAGATGGGACTTAGTATGGTATGCCAGGAGCATCATTTTGGGATTGCACAAAAGATACTATGTGATTTTTAAAACAAGGGTCAAGGGTGGGGAAGGGGAAGGACCAAGGTGGCCTGAGGAGAAATGTGTGTGGGAAAGGGGGTGTGAGTGGCTAATTGTGCTGGTCACGTATAAACAGGAATCTGGCACTTGTTTGGCCATTTGCTTTGCCTGATGAGCACAGTCTTTTCTCATCTTCTCATGAAACTCCAACCTCTCTACAATTTTTAGAATGATTACTTTTAGCACCAAACCCATGAGAAGAGCAGGAAACATGTTTCTGCCACAGCCCTGTGGGACCTGAGAGACCACATATGCTTGCTGTCCCAGTGGGGGGAAATAAACACTTCTCAAGTGGATAAATGTCTGCCTTCACATGAAGAGCAGAACATAATGTGTCATTATGTACATTATATCCTCCAGAAGTCAGTGGTGGTCAGGATTTTACACACCATCTAAAAATCCCAAAGGACACAAACAGTCATGGAGGAATATCTTTAAAATAGCATATTTCTAACATGATATTGTTTTTATTATTATTTTCATCTACTTAGGCTGTTTCTTTCTATGGTTTTCTTTTTCAGGGTTTTTAGAAAGTAAATCTAGGGAAGTTAAAGCATGAGACCAAGCACCCAGCATCATAGAACAGTTTGAATTGAAGAGATCTTTAAAGGTCATGTAGTCCAACCCCCTGTGTAGTGAGCAGAGACAATCATGGTGATTTGTTTCTCATAATATGAAATGACGTTTTCATTGATGATTTCTATGCTTTTAAGTAAAGATCTGATTTAACATTAAAACACTAAAACTTCAATATTGGATAGGTCATCAACAGGCAGGCTGAAATAACTGTAGAAGGGCATTCTTCTTGACAACAGGGAGTTACAGATGTTTAAAGTATCATTTCAGAAGCAGAGGGAGGTCTGGAAATTTCAGATGAATTCCATCCTTAAAGCGCCTTTTCGTCTCTGCTGACTGCAAGAGAGATCGACTCAAGAGATCACCAATATTTGCTTTCCATCAGATGACTACAAGCAAGAGATCTGTGGTGGCTAATAAACTCTAGTCTCAGCTGATCTAAGTATGGACACTTGATCAAAGCTGCCACGTAGTCATCTCCATTGAGTTTGTGCTCTTGCTTCCCTTTCTAGAGGATTCCAAGTAACAGACTCTGAACCTCACCCTAACCTGGGCATCCTCAGTTCAAGTAATTTCTGCTTAGGAACTGCCAATATTGTGGCATATGAACTACAGTGAAAGCAGTGTCAGCCTTATTAACAGCAAAGTTTGACGCCACACTGCATCTACCCGTGAGTGTGGACCATGCAGAGAAGGGCTGAAAATTATGGGCATGTGTCTGTGTGTTGCAGTTTTGTGTAGCTGTGCTGCTTCGGTGGCTTTTGTAAGCCGCAGTTACAGCTTTCTCCAAGCCCCATATTTTGTAAACATTTGTCAAGTCAAGGCCAAATTCGAGGCTGAGCCAATCAGAGCTGGTCATAGCGCCTCTGTGAATCACATATAGGAGAAAAAAATGCGGCTGTCAGGGGCACTTTGACACCAGAGCAGGGAGTGAGAAAATGTAACAGGCTGCACAGACACCAAGGCCAGGCCCTAAGGAGAAGGTGGGGGGAAGAATGTGGAGAGTTTCCTCTACAGCTCGTGGTGAAGACCATGGTGAAACGGGTGTCCCCTCGAAGCCCATGGATGAGGACAGGGAGCAGAGACATCTCTGCCCTGTGAAGAGATTGATCCACACCTCAGCAGGTTTGCTAGGGGACTTGTGACTTTGCGGGGGACCAGGATGGGGGTTCTGGGCCCGAATGTCAGTATCCTATGGAGGAAAGTTCTGCTGAGAGGCCTGTGGTGAGGAGATGACTCCCTGACAGAGAGGACTCACGCTGCAGAAGTTCGTGGACACGACTCTCACATGGGTGGGACCCCATGGTACCGCAGGGGATGGGGGTGTGTGTGTGTGTGGAATGCCGCTCCCCCAGTGGAGATGGAAGACAACTCGGGAGGAACGGACTGAAAACAGAATCACAGAATCACAGAATCACAAGTTTGGAAAAGACCTTTAAGATCATCAAGTCCAACCATTTGCATCCTAAACTAAACCATATCCCTAAGTACTTCATCTACACTTTTTTTGAACACATCCAGGGAAGGTGACTCAACCACCTCCCTGGGCAGCCTGTTCCAGGCCCTGACAACTCTTTCAGTAAAAAAAATTTTCCTAACATCCAATCTAAACCTGCCCTGGTGCAGCTTCATGCCATTCCCCCTTGTCCATGCCATACCCCCATTCCCCATTCCCTGCCCCTCCCTGTGCTATGATGAGAGGGAAGAAGGGAGCAAATTGATGATTAAAGTCAAGTGTGCAAAGAAGGGAGGGGTGGGGGGAAGTGTTAAGATCTGGGAAGAAAAGCAGCTTGTGAGGAATCGCAGGAACCCCACTGCCCATTCCCTGCCCCTCCCCACGCCATGTTGGGGGGGGAGAAGGGAGTAAAATCGTGATGAAGTCTAAGTTTGCTGAGACGTGGAGGGGTGGGGGGGAAGGTGCTTTAAGACCTGCCCACTTCTTATTTCGTTCTGCTTCACTGGGTAGATTAGTTGTAGTAGTAATAAATCACTTTCCTTTATTCTGTGCTGAGTCTGTTTTGCCCACTGCACTAATGGGAGAGTGATCCCTCTTTCCTTATCTCAAGTCCTAAGCCTCCCAATATGTATTTGCTCCCCTTTTCTGCTGAGGTGGTCAGTGAGCAAGTGGCTTGGTGGGTATTTGGCCTCTAGCCAGTGCCAAAACCACCACACAGTGTATTAATGTGTCTTGTGAAAGGGTACAATTTTCCAGAAGGCTGCTTTGATCACTTTGTTGCAGAGGCTGTAGATCAGAGGGTTCAGAGTGGGAGTCAACAGAATGTATATAATGCTCACGGGTTTCTTCTTCTTCCTCAGTGGAGAGCTAGTTGGCTGGATATAAGTGTAGATAGATGATGGTGGAGCAGAACAAGCCAACAAGAGCAAGGTGTGAGGAGCAGGTGGAGAACGCTTTCTGCTTCCCTGGATTTTCAGGATGGTGCTTAATGGACGAGGGTAAGGCTGTGGATGTGATCTACCTGGAATTGTTAAAGCCTTTGACACAGTTTCTCACAGAATTCTGACTGAGAAACTGGCTGCCACTGGCCTGGACAGGTGGACCCTCAGCTGGGTTAAAAACTGGCTGGATGGCCGAGCCCAAAGGGTGGTGGTGAATGGAACAAAATCCAGCTGGAGGCCGGTCACGAGTGGTGTCCCCCAGGGCTCAGTGCTGGGTCCAGTCTTGTTCAACATCTTTATCAATGATCTCGACGAAGGGATTGAATGCTCCCTCAGTCAGTTTGCAGATGACACTAAACTGGGAGGAAGTGTTGATCTGCCAGAGGGTAGGGAGGCTCTTCAGAGGGATCTGAACAGACTGGACCGATGGGCTGAGACCAATGGGATGAAGTTTAACAAGGCCTAGTGTAGAGTGCTGCACATGGGACATAATAACCCCATGCAGCGCTACAGGCTTGGGGGAGACTGGCTGGAGAGCTTTCAGGCAGAGAAGGACCTGGGGGTGTTGGGTGACTGCAGACTGAATATGAGTCAGCAGTGTGCTCAGGTAGCCAAGAAGGCCAATGGCATCCTGGCTTGCATCAAAACAGTGTGGCCAGTAGGTCTAGGGAGGTGATTGTGCCCCTGTACTCGGCATTGGTGAGGCCACACCTCGAGTACTGTGTCCAGTTCTGGGCTCCTCACCATAAGAAGGACATGGATGTCCTGGAGCGAGTCCAGAGAAGGGCAACCAGGCTGGTGAAGGGGCTGGAGGGCAAATCCTATGAGGAGCGGCTGAGGGAGCTGGGGGTGTTCAGCCTGGAGAAGAGGAGGCTGAGGGGAGACCTTATCACCGCCTACAATTACCTGAAGGGAGGTTATAGAGACGTAGGTGATGGTCTCTTCAGCCAGGTGACAGGAGACAGGACAAGGGGAAATGGCATGAAGCTGTGCCAGGGCAGGTTTAGATTGGATGTTAGGAAAAAATTTTTTACTGAAAGAGTTGTCAGGGCCTGGAACAGGCTGCCCAGGGAGGTGGTAGAGTCACCTTCCCTGGATGTGTTCAAAACAAGGGTAGATGAGGTACTTAGGGATACGGTTTAGTTTAGGATGTGAATGGTTGGACTCGATGATCTTAAAGGTCTTTTCCAACCTTATTATTCTGTGATTCTGTGTGATTCTGTGCTGATGATGAGGCAATAGGAGAGGATGACTAGCAGGAAGCTTCCCATGCCTAAGATGATGTCTGCCATGTAAACCATGATTTCACTGAGATAGGTTGAGCTGCAGGACAGGGCAAGGACCGGGGGGATCTCACACAAGAAATTTTGGACTAAATTTGGCCCACAGAAGTCCAGCTGTGCCACAAGAAGTGTGTTTATGAGGGAATTGATGGTACCAATTGCCCAGACACCAGCCACCAGAGAGATGCAAGTCCCCTTGCTCATCATGGCTGCGTAGTGAAGGGGCTGGCAAATGGCCACGTACCGGTCATAAGACATGACTGTTAACAGTATAAGCTCTGTTGAGCCAGAGAAAGTGAAGGTGTAGATCTGGGCCACACAGCCCTCAAAGGAGATGGTATACTTGCCCAGGATCAGGTTCTCCAACATCTTTGGCAGAACTGAGGAGATACCTACCAAGTCAAGGATGCCCAGGTTTGAGATGAAAAAGTACATAGGGGTGTGAAGCGGCGGGTGGACAAAGGTAGCTATAATGACAAATGAGTTGCTGAGGACAGCAGTGAGGTAAAGACACAAAGATATTGTAGTGTAGAGGCCTTGGAGGTGATTGTTGTCAAAAACACCCTCAAGGATGAATTCAGAGACTTTTGTGAGATTCCCTGGATGCATTTGCCTTGGTGTCCCCTACAGAGGAATGAAAATAAAGACACAGCTGCACCAAGACCACAAGATATTCAATCCAACCTTGAAAATCCAGAAAGGCAGAGAGAGACAGATGTGCTTCTAAAGGCAAAAACGTCCCTCAGAACCCCAACAAACCAAAACCCCACAACAGAGAAAATAAGACAGTAAAGACTTCAGAGTACAAGGGAAATCACATCAAAGCTTGAAAAGAATGATAAGTGTTACAGAAATAATAATAATAGATAAAGAAGATAAGTGAATCTATGTACAGTTCTTTAAAGGGTTAACAGAACTTTTTTTTTCCTCCTCCCAGTGAGTAGTATCAGAGATGTTTTAGAACAATTCCACTGCATGTTGGATCTTCCCTGCCTGCAGTATGGACTTTGACTTCTGTTGTAGCTTTGCATGCCTGGGTTCTGCTGGAGGAGAGGGGGCTTGCAGGGGTGGCTTCTGCAGAAAGCCCCTAGAAGCTTTGTGTTGACCCGACAGAGTAAACACTGACCAGCTCAAGGCTGAAGTCATTGCTGACCCAAGGCCAAGACTCCGAATCACATTTAAGAAGAAAAAACCCTCTAGCAGCTACTTTTTTCCACCAGGGACGGGAGTGAGAAGATGTAAGAAACTGTGCAGACACTAAGGTCAGTGAAGGAGGTGGAGGAGATGAGGTGCTCCAGGGGCCGGATTCCCCAGCAGCCCGTGGAGAAAACCATGGAGGAGTGAGTGACCCCCTGCAGCTCATGGATGATGATGAAGAGCAGAGATCCCATCTACAGGCCATAAGGACACCTCCCTAGAGTGGGTGGAGACGCCTGAAGCACACTGTGACCTCACGAGAAGCTGGCATTGGAGCAAGCTCCTGGCAATAAAACCTGCAGCCCGTGGAGAGACCAACCAATGCCAGAGCAGGTTTCCTGGGAGAACTTGTGAGTCTATGGGGGACCAGGCTGGAGCAGCCTGGGCCTGAAAGTCGGCACCCCATGGAATGAATGCACATTGAGGCAGTTGGTGAGGAGCTGAAGCCCCAACAAAAAAGTCTTATGTTGGAGAAGTTCATGGAGGACTGTCTCCTGTGGGTGGGACCCCACCCTGGAGCAAGGGAAGAGTGTGAGGAATGCCCCCACACTGGCTGAGGAGGAAAACAATTTGTGAGGACCTGACTGAAACCCCCATTCCCTTAGTTCCTACCCCTCCCTGTGCCACAATGCAGGGAGAAGGGAGAGAAATAATGAATAGAGTTGATTCTGCTAAGAAAGGGACACACACCACACACAGAAACACGACAGGGAGGTGTTTTAAGATCTGGTTGCACTTATTTTCAAACTCTGGTCTCGCTGTGTGTGTAGGAGTAGTGTAATAAATTAGAGAGATTTCTTTCCTTTTTTTGGTGGGCATCTGGCCTCCAGCCAGGGTCAAACCACCACAACTTCTACACACGATTCTCAAAACATAGATGCTGACCTAATTTTTACAAGGGCCTGTTTGGGTATAAAATTAATCTGCACTAGGCCAAAAGCAAGACATTTCAGAAGTGAAAGCAAGTGAAGGAAAAGAGAATAGTGTACTATTGTACCACAGGATGATAGGGAGAGTGAACAGAGATAGTCATGTCCTAGTTCATAAACCAATGTGCAATTTATATAGTTACTTATCTAAAAAAGTTTTGAAGTCACCTGAGGATCAGAGAAACAATATTTACCAGCTGAAAAAGAGAGATCAGAGAAGCAAATAGAGAGGGAACGAGTATGATACTGGAATTCCGTGGTTTCTCTGGCCTTTTGCAGTGTCACATGCACCAAGCTCCCATGAAAAGAAGTCTCCTGGCTGTAAATTAAATGCTCAGATGATTGAAGCCCAGTCTATGCTATCTTTGTGAACCACTCCAAGAATTACACCTCCCTGCCTACAACAGTAGGCATTCATGATGGTTTCCTTACAGCAGTGTGGCACATAAACCCTGCAGGGCACTGTGTGGTTCAGTGCAGATCCATTTTTGTTCGTCAGAAAATGAATCTTCAAGAACCATCTCTGGTCCCCAGAATCAGTGGTAGAGAACAGCATATGCCTAGTCTTTTCAAGGGGTTCTCCTTCAGCTTGAGCTCTAAGGGAGCCTGGTGCTTTTTTGGGTGTTGTTTCAATGGGGAGTGCTTGCAGTGTCACGTAGGCTGTGCAGTTACCTAGGGATGCACTTTGTGATAATCTGTTGAATGTGCTGCATCTTGTCCTGAGGATGGTATGGGGTGTTCAAAACCTGCTGGGATGGCACTGCAAACCTGGCCTGACCTCTTCTGTGCTAGATTGAAAGAGTGGTCCTTGGGGTGAAGTCTCCCGAAATTCATGTGGAGATGTTCTCCAAGAAAAGGAATTAGTGGTGAAATTAGAAAGGTGAAACTCAGCCTCCAGGCAGGATGAAGTGTAAGGGAGCCATGACCAGAGTGATCTGAGGTGGGAAGGTATTTAGCTGTAAGCCAGGGGCTCCAAAATGAACTTACAGAAGAAATCCAAAGCAAGTCCACTTAAATCAGCTTCTAAGCAAGGAAGGAGAAAAGAGAGATACCTGCATACCATGGAAACAGAAAGTCAGACTGACTGACAGCACTCTTGACTATCTGGAATACTAGTGCCACTTGGGAAGTGCAGAGGAAGCCACAGAGTTGGTGGCATGGCATAGACACCATGAGGCATCTCACCCTTTCTGCAGCAGTGGCCAGCCAGCCAATAAGAAAGGCAATTCTCCCTCCCACAAGTGCCCAGGGTTGTGCCTCTGCTTTTTCCTTTCTCATTTTTGATCGTTTCGATACCTCCACCACCTGAGCAGAGCACCTCCTGGTCAAGGCATTTTTTGTTCAGACCATCCAATATGAGAAAATGGCTTTAGGTTATTACTAGAAACCCACATGACTTCCTCTCGGATGCTCTGAAACGCTGGGTAACTGTTTTGCAGAGGTGGTTGTAAATACTTGCTGGCTTAACTGGAAGAAGCTGAGGGAGAGAACGGGCCGCATTTACAGCCAGTAAGCATTGCGATTCCACACACAGGAATAGGAACTCACCCAAAGGCAGTAGGACCTGGAGTCCTATTGCTAGCTTTGTCTGCTCAGTCTCTCACCGCAGCCTCTGCCAAAGCTACTCACTGCCTCGCTACTGGTGGTAATATTGTGTGAGACTTTCTTTTCTGATCACAACCAGGAGAGGAAGTATTTGTCTGTGCTCTTGCTGCATACCTTGTGCATTCTAAAGCTGCCCTGTCCTCAGTCAGTACTGCTACCTAAGTCTTGTCTGAGTGATGACAGCGTGTGGGAACTTGAGTAATGGTGGCCTGTGTGGCTGAGGTGCCAGGAACTGGCAGCCTGCAGCATGTATAGGGCAAGGGACCTGTTATCCAGGTATTAGGTATTGAGGCAGCCATTGGTTTGGGAATTATCCCAGACAGACCCCCAGAGATCAAGAGGTGCCTACTTGGAGGGACCCTGAGAGCTTCCTGTGGAATACCCATGCAAGCAGATACACACACACAGATGCAACTGGGTCTCTCGGGTGATATTTCAACCTGCAAGGGCCAAAATTAAAGACAAAGTCTCTTATGTTAATGGTGTTTGAGTTACCAACCAAGAGAGGAATTTCTGAGAACATCAGCACTTTGCTGGGAACATTAGAATACTGAAGAGGGCTGTGGTTTTGCTTGAGTGTTTCTTATCATTTAGTTCTACAGCTTGGTGTTGTGCCTCCCTTTTTTGGGCCTGTGCTTTGCTGATAATCTCCTGCATCTCAGAAAGCAAAATGTTTGCAGTTTTCTGCTTTATCTCTCAGTGGGACAGAAACTGTGTGGTTGAAAAACTTCCAGGAAGCAGATTCACCCAGATTAGATGCCATGCATACAGGCTCTGGAAGGATGGAAACCTGAACGGTGAAAGCTGGAGAAACAGATGTTTTCTAAGAAGTCTGGAAGAATCATGGAGCTACATTAGGGTAAATGAAGGACAAGAAAGTGGTTGTAACACATTCACAGTCACTTTACATTGACCAAGCGCCACACAGTGGACTGACCAGTGTGATTCCATTGCCACTTTTGGCATTAAGAATGGGAGGGAGCAGCAAGTGTCTTTTACCTTGATTTCATTAAGGCTTTTGACATTGTCTGCCAGGATATTCTTCTGCCTAGGTTGGGATGTTATGATCTGAGTGAGTGGACAACTGGATGGGTAAAATTAATTGGATGATGAGGCTGAGAGACTAGCGGTGCTGCTTAGGAGGTCATACTCTACCTGGAGTCCTGTAACATGTGGAGTACCAGACAGGTCTACCCTGAGGAGAGGTAGAGGGAACTGAACTTGCTTAGGCAAAAGAGCTGTGCTTGGGGGACCAAACACCAGCTTTTTGGTACCTGCAAGAAACCCTCAGGAAGATGAAACCAGCAGCAAATGGTGGCAGCTGTGTAGGCAAGCCTCTGAGATCCCTACCCCACCACTGTAGATGCTGACAGTGACAGCATCAGTAGATAAAGGGAAGGCAACCGATGTCATCTACCTGGACTTGTGCAAGGCCTTTGACACAGTCCCCCATCTCATCCTTATCTCTAAATTGGAAAGATGTGGATTTGATGGGTGGACCAAGGAAGCAGTGGATAAGAAACTGGTTAACAGACCGTAGCCAAAGGGTGGTGGTCAATGGGTCTATGTCCAGGTGGAGGCCAGTGACAAGCGGTGTCCCCCAGGGGTCTGTCTTGGGACCAGTTCTCTTTAACATCTTTATCAATGACATCGATGATGGGATTGAGTGCACCCTCAGCAAGTTTGCGGATGACACCAAGCTGAGTGGTGTGGTCGACACCCTAGAAGGAATGGAAGCCATCCAGAGGGATCATGACAGGCTGGAGAGATGGGCCCGGGTGAACCTAATGAGGTTCAACACTGGGAAGTGTCAGGTGTTGCACTTGGGCTGGAAGAATCCCAGACATAGATACAGACTGGGAGAAGAGCTTCTTGAGAGTAGCCCTGCTGAGAAGGACTTGGGGATTCTGGTGGATGAGAAACTTAACATGAGCCAGCAGTGTGCTCTTGCAGCTCGCAAGGCTAATGGTATCCTGGGCTCCATTAGAAGAGGGGTGGCCAGCAGGGACAGGGAGGTGATTGTCCCTCTCTACTCTGCCCTCGTGAGGCCCCATCTGGAGTCCTGTGTCCAGATCTGGGGCCCCCAATAAAAGAAGGATGTGAAACTGTTGGAGAGGGTTCAGAGGAGAGCCACGAAGATGATTAGAGGGCTGGAGCACCTGTCCTACAAAGAGAGGCTGAGGGAGCTGGGCTTGTTCAGTCTGGAGAAGAGAAGGCTGCGGGGGGACCTCATTGTAGCCTTCCAGTACCTGAAGGGAGCTTATAAGCAGGAGGGGATTCAACTATTTAAAAGGATAGACAATGACAGGACAAGGGGGAATGGATTAAAACTAAAGGAAGGAAGGTTTAGATTAGATATTAGGGGGAAGTTTTTTACAGAAAGAGTGGTGAGGTGCTTGAACAGGCTGCCCAGAGAGGTGGTGGATGCCCCGTCCCTGGAAGTGTTCAAGGCCAGGCTGGATGGGGCCCTGGGCAACCTAGTGTAGATCCAGGCCTGAGATTGGTGTCCCTGCCTGTGGCAGGGGTGTTGGAGCTCTGTGATCCTTGGGGTCCCTTCCAACTCATACCATTCTATGATTCTATAATTCTATGATTCTATGCTGGACACAGACCCACTTGCACACACCAACACATCCATGGACACAACTGTGTGATTTATCCCCACAGTAAACAGCCTTAGACACTCATCCTACACAGTACCTGGCTCTTTGGTCCTCCCATTTCCACTTGCCTCACACACAAAGCCACATATATGCAAATGTGTCCCTCAAGTGATGTCCAGACCTCACGAGGTCTGCAGTGCTTTGTTTGGTCCTGCTGGTCCCTCAAGTGGTCCCAGCTCTTGAACTCCAGGGAAATGTCTAGGAATCAGCCTAAACTGATGGGGACTTAAACACCTGGCTAACAGGTCCCTTGCCCTACTCATGAAGGCAGGTTGGTCTTGGCAGTTTCTGTCACATCAGACACATGGAGCCTCACTACTCAGAGTCCCATGCTCTGGTTGCTATCACTCAGACAAAATTCTAATCTTTAACCAACCTTTAACCAATCTCCACCTCTGAGCAGTCAGGATTTCCTGCAGGGTTTCCATGAGTAAAGAGCAAGCTGATGAGTGGAGTACCACATGTGGATTACCATACAGGACTACACTGAGGATAGGTCGAGGAAAGTCTCCTTCCTTGGGCAAAAGATCAATGTTTGCAGGGAGTAAACATCAGGTTTTCAGTAGGTGCAAGAAACCCTCTGGAAGATGGATGAAAATAAGGTTTTTTCACCCTCTGCAGACTAATCCAGGCCTTCCATGTCTGTTGTATCCTTCCAATCTCCTTTTGGTTTTTGAGATTCCTTTAGCATATTCTTCCCCTTGTACCCTGTAGGAACAATCGTCTGTTTCACACTGAATTTGCGCTTCCCTGTTTTCACACCCAGGCACAAAACACAGCAAGTTGAAAGTCAACATGGCATTTAATCTCTCAATATCAATACAAGCACCAGTGGAATGTGAAAAGCTGTGGAAATGGCAGCGAATACAGAAAGGAAGAGGATGCCGTGTAATACATGAGATAATGACAATGGCTGGCTGAGTGAGCCTGGCAGTCCAGTGCTGCAGGTGGGAGGAGCAGAAGTAAGTCCGGTGCATCAAGAATATGTGGTCTGTCAGTTCCCACAGGGCTGTGGCAGAAGCACGTTTCCTGCTCTTCTCATGGGCTTGGTGCTAAAAGTAGTAATTTTAAAAATCATTAAAGAGGTGGAGTTTCATGAGAAGATGAGAAAAGACTGTGCTCATCAGGAAATGCACGTGGCCAGACAAGAGCACTGATGAGCCAGAAAGTGAGGTGTTGTCTGAATTGTCCCTTGGATTTGGCCTGTTAAGCTCTCGCTGTCTCCCCTACCAGGGGACAGGGGAAAAAACAAAACACTAAAAAGCCCCAAACATCCCCAACCCATATCTAGGACCCAAGGAGGCTCTTATCAAGGGACTCAATGAGATTCAACTGAAGATACCCCACTCCTCTCCCTGCTCCCTGGCTGTAGAAGTGGATGGGTACTCTGGGTGCTCTAAACAAGTCCAGATCTTCAAATTTTCATGGAGATGTTGACAAAACCAAGGGACTGTGACATGAACCCATCACCAAACCACAGATTGGGATTTATATGAAAAAAGGCAACACATGACACAAGCTGACACATGACAAAGGCAACACATGACACAGTTGCCTTGCTGCTTTTACTCAAGTCTTCTTTCTTTCTGCTCTACTTGTATCTCTGAGCTCAGACTCTGCCTGTAAACACTGATGCCCTTTGACAGCATTTCAAACATCAAGAGTCAAGTGTGGACAGCCATCCCCAGGAAGCCTTGCTTGGTTTCCTCTCCATTGTGCATAAGCAATGCCTTAGACAGCCCAAGGAAGAAGACTTGTTGGCATCTTTGACATATGATGTATGCTAGAGGATGACCCTCTATTCTCATGCTGCTCCAAACTTGCTAGGAAGTAGTGGTGTACGTGCTATTAACAGTTCTCATCTCTCTTCCAGGAAGGATCATTGATGGATGGAAAGTCGTGCCTCACTCCAGGCCCTAAAAGGTTTATTTAACAATTAAAAATGAGTCAGGTTTTTCTCAATGTGCAGGATTCCTGATTTGCTCAATGCATTGCTTTGGTGCAGCTCACTGTGTGACTGGAAAAGGGTAAGGCCCCAACTTTCTAAACTCTGGGAAGACATATCCCACCAAGACCTCCCTTAAACCACCTGTCCTGTTGCCTGTGTGGCTGGGATCAATGTAGCTATGGAATGTTGGTGTTTTCTGGAAGGAAAGTGAATGTCAGTGATCCTTGGAGCCCACAACATAACCAAAAATGAGCCGAGCCAGCAGAAATTCCATGTTCATCACTGGGTCATCCATCCAAAGTACTCAAGAGAAACCAATGAAAATGACATCATGCTGCTGAAGGTATGCCCACACACATCCTTGCTTTCCAAACAATTGTCCCTGCTCAATTCCCCAACATCGTGAACTTGTTCCCATTCCTTTGCTTGCTTTAACCATGAGTTCTCTCTGCTTGGCAGCTGGAGCCAAAGGCCAAGCTGACTAAGTCAGTCAATTATATCAAGTACAATCAAGAGCATGTGAAACCAGGAACTAAGTGCAAAGTGGCTGGCTGGGGCCAAACATCACTAACAGGGGATGGGAGTAGTGTACTTATGGAGGTGGACCTCAAGATACAATGTGAAAACGTTTGTGAAGACTCTTTTGAGATATATCTGAAGGAGTCTGTGATCTGCACTGGGGATGAACATCTCAGAAAATCATCTTTCCTTGTAAGTGTCATTTTGTTCTGCAAACTTGGGATAAGGTTGGGGCTAGAGAGTCAGGTAGGTTCTCAGGTGGAGGACAAAGAGAATTAAAATGAGCTAGCTTCTTCAGGATGATGTGCTGAGGCTCTTCCCAGGAGCTCTGAAGCTGACATGCTCCCTGAACCTGGGTGTAGTTTCCAAAGTGTCCTGCATTGTGTGCCTTTTTCCATGGCTCCAGCAGGCTGCAGGTCTCATGTGAATGCTTTGTCCTGTCCTCCTGGCACAGTGGAATGGCTTGCATATGCTCACATGTGGAGGTGTCTCCCAGGTCTGAATTCCTTCACAGATGAGCTTAGAAGAGTAGTAAGGGAGCAACCATTCCTGCAGAGCTGGGTGTGGCAGGAGATGAACAAAAGAGGAGGTCCTTCACAAGGTGGGGGTTAAAGGGCCAGTCTCTTCCTTAGGGCAGGGGGAACTGTGCTCTGACTCCTCTGACACCTCCCACTCCTTTTCCTTCACAGGGTGATTCTGGTGGCCTATTGGTCTGTAACAAGAAGGCTCATGGCATTGTTTCATATGGATGTGTAAATTCCATTTTCCCGGACGTATTTACCAGAGTCTCCTATTTTGAACGCTGGATTCGTGCAGAGCTGAAGAAGTTCCCACTCCAAGACCTACCTGACTCTTTCTTTGCTGACTAAAATGCTCAGTGCCCCATTTCCCCAATGCATCAAACATCCACTGATGATCAGAGGCTTCCAGGGGTGGCTGAAATGGAGTCACAGATGCTCTCATTGCATATGCACAGGCTTCTGCACTGAGGAATGTCTCCAACGCAAAAATACAGGTCCCAAGCACACACAGTTTCATATTATTCTCTCCTCCCTCTGCTGCCACACAGAGCTGCCTGCTGCTCTGCTTTCTGTCCACCAATAAAAGCATGTTCAAACTTGCTTCTGTGGGCAGCCTTCTTGGGAACTGGGTGGTGTGGAAAATCGACGGGGAGACAGCCACATCCAATGATGTCCAGCAAGCCTCAACTTTATTCGGTTACACATCGCACTTTTATGGTTACAATAATTAGCTTATGCATATTGCAAAAATTGAACTCCTAATTGGTTCAAGAGAAAAGAACATCTCTGCCCATATTGGCACATACTCCGAATGCCTATGGCTCCTTCCCCTGTGCTTAGTTCCTCTTTCCCATACTTTACTATCTTAAAGATATAACGTCTTTGTTACATCTACCACGTTTCTCACGCCCTTACTGCTTGACCAATTTCACTGTACCAAGCTCATGGCCTTTGGCCACCAGCCATGATTCCACAAAACTCTCTACACGGTGGAACACCTTAGTTTGAAAGTTAGGCAGCCCAGTTCAGTGTTGCAGTTGCAGATAGTGACCTGATACATGATTTTGTGATCTTTCATGTACAGGATGCCAAAGAAAGCTCTTCTGTGTTAATTCCCTTAGCTGCTGCTAATGACCATAAATATGATTTGTAAACCCAAGGGACAGAAGTTTAATTTAAGTTACTGAACAGAAATAAGAGGCAAATTTATTTTACTACAATAAAGGCAGCAGAGATCTAGGTGGACAATTCATTTGGAAGTGTCTAAAACAAAATTAGGAGTTGACTTGAAGGAAGAGCTTTATTTTTCAGGAAAATGCAGATTAAACACACCCAGCTGAACTCCTGGCAAGCACACACAGCTCAGTAGATGTATACTCATATCCGCTGGACTGACTGACTGACTGACTGACTGGCAGACTGGTGATGTCCATAACCTCAGGGGGGCCTGGACCATTATTTCACCCATATTATCGTAATATGCCCAGGTGATTTTTTCACAGTGCTGGGACCAGGCAGCAGCATTCTAAGGTGCATCCATACATGGGGCCACTTCACAGAATCACTAGGTTGGAAAAGACCTTTGAGATCATCGAGTCCAACCACTTCCTGTGGGGGTGATCTTGGATGAAATTTCCGAGGATTGAGAGAGTCTGAAGTAATGAATTGGCACTCTGTTGACCTACAAGCCTCTCAGATGAAGTTGGGGAGGCCCCTGACCATCCTGCTCTAGACAGGCAATTCAGTGGGGAGTGCTGGTGGAAGGAAAGTGAAACAGGACTAAAGCAGGTCAAGTCATAATCCATGAAAAGTCTATGATGACAGCTGAGGTGAGATCAGGGGAGGAGTAAATGAAAGACTGCCGCCAGTCTTGACCTCTCTAATTAGTCCTTCCAAGTTGGTAAGCAACAGGTTTCATCATGCTTCTCCTCTGGTCAGACTGCCACCTGGGTTAAGAAATTATCCACAATACATCCCAATAGTCTCCTGGAGCGCTTACAGCTTGCTCCTCTGCTTTTCCAAGAAATGTGAGGTGATTGGAACCTTTCATCAGGATTAACGCAATGCTTCTTGTAGTTGAACAAACTGTCAGCATTAGCCTTTTGACTGGCTAGTCTGTAGTAAACACCAACCATGAGGTCTCCTTTGTTGGCTTTGGCCCTATTTTTTATCCACAAGCTCTTAACCTGTTCATCGCTGTTTTTCAAAGAAAGTAATAGGCAGTCAGGTTTATCATGTTGATGAGGTTTTACCCTTGGTACAAGCTGCCTGACTTTTCCCAAATCACCATTGTCTCCTATATGTAGCTGAAAAGTGTTCTGAGGAGTAGCTCCTTCGTTTTCTAGGATATTTTTGTGTCATGTAAGATGTCAGAGTTTACATAGGGAATCACAGGACCCAGCAGAAAGTCAAGTGGCTAGGTATGATATCCTGGGATTATTTTGAGTCACCCATTGTCACCATGCATTTCTCTGTAGGCAGGTGAACCCTAATGTTAATTGTTCACTGAGGCACTTCCTTTATTCTTCTGAGCCAGTGTTCCGGTCCCAAACTTCATGCCTTTTAAAGAAACAATATTACTTGGCAGGCAGGAAGCAAGACACACTGAAAAGTTTACAGCAGTTTTCAAACAGCAAAGGATGCACTGCAGGGAATAAGGAGACTGTGAGATCACCTGGAGTGTCAAAGTTGTAAGACACAGAATTGTTTCTGAGATCATAGATAAATCTCCCAGAGATTTCCAGTCCCCCTTCAGTCTTTATACAGATAGGTTGAGCTATGAAGCAGGAATTCTGACTGAGATCATGTCACTTATTTACTTGAAATGTCAAACTAGAGTATCACATTGACATTTTCTAGCTTTACATGTAATAAATAAAGCAGAATTTTATTTTGCATTTCTGCTCATAAATGGTACAGAACTACATGTTGAAGAAATCCTTAGAAACAAAGGCTTCCATTGGCTGAAAAGCCAGAATATGAAAATTCATTGCTCACCTGAATAGTAATTTAGACTCTGCCTGGCACTTCAGACTGAAACAGAGTGGGGGATTAGAGCCATTTTATCCAGCAGGGAGCACAGGGAACAGAGGGAAGAAAATCAGATCAACAGAGGACAGGAGCCATGGATGTGGGTACTAGAGAATGGGACACATTGAAAGGGAGAGCTAGTCCAAAGGTCAGCACACTAAGTTCTTAATTCATGTCATTAACCTGTTTTAAAACTTCCTGAAGAAGTGCAAAGGCAGATGCAGAGCTCTCATACTTCCAGTATCAAGGGTTGGGTTCCACACCATTTCTGTGGAGGCTGATTTTCACTAATCTAGTGTCTCAGCCTGGGAAAGATGTTTGCCAGAATGAAAAGCTTAATATTGTTTTTAAATTGATCTCACCAGAGTGGTGATATTTGCTATGCTGAGTAATCCTTAGGCTATCTCCATTGTCAGTGCTGAACTGATAGAGTTGGAATGTCTTTCATAACTCATGTAAGACATGTCTTTAGGAGAGATTTGTTCCTTTCTCTTACAAAAATGGAATTTAGGATAATTGGCTTAGTCCTGCAGTCCTGATATCTTGGAGATTTTTGTAGAGATGAAGAGACTCACCCAGAATCACTAGGAATGATCAGGGAAAATATAGCAAAAATTGTACCTGTCACTGTGAAGTTGACCTAAAATGCTGCCCCACCTCAACAATGACAGAGCCTTTACTTGGATTGTAAACCTGGGATAACTAACTTAAATTCCTCACTCAAGCACCTACTTTTTTATCAGGTGAATTTCGCCTCTAGATGCAAATGGGGTCGTGGTGTGGGGGTGCAGGGAAAGTGGAAGTGATAAGGAATATGAAGTAGAAGAGGAGGTCTTACTCTGGTGAGTTTGTTTAGCCAGTTTTGGCTCAGCAAGCAGGATATGCATGTCTTAATGGATAAAGCAATCTTTTTTTTGGAGCCAGCATAAAAGATAGCCAAGAGTTTAACAAGTCATTATGTTTGTGTCCCCCAGTACAGCACTCCAAGAGTGTGGTGGTGACTGTGGGATGATGACTGCAGGTAATGGTACATTAAAAGTTAAACCCTATTTCAAAAGGCTCAGCATTTACAGAACACTCCAGGGTCATAAGCAGCTGAGATGCCAGGCTCCCAATCAGCCATAAACTTCCAAAACCTCCTCCTCCGTAATAAGTTCCTAGGCAATCTTGAAGGTTAATAACATCAGGGCAGCTTGAGTATTGACCCTGAGACAGCTACGCAGAGGATGGAGCGAAGTGGAGACATTGCAGCCAAACTCTGTGATAAGATGGAACTGGAGGGTTAATAGGGAGCTGATAAGTTGCATCCCTGCTGTCCCTGGCCCACCACCTGTCATGAATTTGACAAAATGCTGTCCTTTTGGTGAATTAGAATGTCATCATAATACCAAAACCCACCTCCACCAGTTCTGTTAATCCGAACACGACTGGGTACACGGAGTATGTTGTTATTTGTGCATCTGAATCGTGATAGTTCAGTGCACAGAATGCGACCGGACTTGTAATGACTAATTGGGCATCTCGTTACCCTTAACTACACTCATGGCCCTGACATGAGCTGCAGAGTTGTGATCTGCCAAAATTCCATCAACACTGATGACACTGTGCATGGGGTTTACACAGCAAGGTTTTGGTAGCAGGGAGAATTCAGGGGTGGCTTCTGTGAGAAGATGCCAGAAGCTATCTCCATGTTGGATGGAGCCAATTCCAGCCAGCTCCAACAGGACCCCCCCAATGGCCAAAACTGAGCCACTCAGTAATAATGGTAGCAACTCTGGGATGCCATATTTAATAAAGAGTAAAATCATCAGCACTGATCCTGAGCTCAACCACAAATGAACATGTTGTTTAATTGGTAGCAAATGTAAAGCCTGCCTATTCTGCAAACCTGTTGCTCTCTGGTCTTGGATAATGTGTGGAACATGAGTCTACAGGACACTTAAAGTGGAATGATCGCTTCAAACGATGAAGTGAACAGGGAATTGTGCACTGGGATGTACCTGGTAACATTGTCCAGAAATACTTCCATAGGGATCCTTTTCCACAGTCAAAAGGCATGGGCAGGGAATGGATTGATAAGACTGCACAGGATGGAACACATCACTGAATCTTCAAATACCACTGGTGGCTGAGTCAGCTTCAGAAATCTGTCAGTTTGTTCAGGGGTTTGATCAGAAGGATTGATAGATAGAAACGCTCTCTGCGTATACCAGCATCCACAACTAGCATATGGGACCCTCAAAAAGTAGTCTTATACATTCAGTTGACCCAGAAGTCGCCCTGATCCCGGTTCTCCCAGTTCTGGGACTTGTGTAGGCAAGCCTCTGAGATCCCTATCCCACTACAGCTGCTGGGACACAGACCCACTTGCACACACCAACATATCCATGGACACAACTGTGTGATTTATCCCCACAGTAAACAGCCTTAGACACTTATCCTACACAGTACCTGGCTCTTTGGTCCTCCCATTTCCACTTGCCTCACACACACAGCCACACAGATGCAAACATGTCCCTCAGGTGTCCAGACCTCACGAGGTCTGCAGTGCTTTGTTTGGTCCTGCTGGTCCCTCAAGTGGTCCCAGCTCTTGAACTCCAGGGCAATATCGGGGATCTAGCCCATCCTCACCCTACACATGAAGGCAGGTAGGTCTTGCCAGTTCCTGTCCCATCAGCCACATGGGGCCTCATTACTCACAGTCCCATGCTCTGGTTGCTCAGACAAGATTTTAATCTTTAACCAATCTCCCACCTCTGAGCAGTTAGGATTTCCTGCAGGGTCTCAGTGACTAAAGAGAACCATGCTGCAGGCAGGAGAGGGTAAAAAGGCACTGGCAAAGAAAACAGCTTCCTGTGAAAGACCCAAGCCCAACTGACAAGGTAAGGCTTTCTCATAAAGATAAGGCAGGTATTTGCATCCTCATTCTTAGGAGTGTCTGGAAGAGTTCTCAGCTTTTATATTTTCTCACCTGGAGGTGAAGCGGTCAAACAATACTCGTGTCTTTCTTGAAAGGAGCCACAGGTGTAGGAAAATGACACAAGTCCAAAATCAGGGAAATTTAGGGTTCATTTCCCCCCAGTGGTGCAGCAATTATATGAAGTCTCTCAGGTCCCACAGGGCCATGGCAGAAGCACATTAAAGCTCTTATGGTCTTGGTGCTAAAAGTAATCATTCTAAAAATTGTAGAGAGGTTGGAGTTTCATGAGAAGATGAGAAAAGACTGTGCTCATCAGGCAAAGCAAATGGCCAAACAAGTGCCAGATTCCTGTTTATACGTGACCAGCACAATTAGCCACTCACACCCCCTTTCCCACACACATTTCTCCTCAGGCCACTTTGGTCCTTCCCCTTCCCCACCCTTGACCCTTGTTTTAAAAATCACATAGTATCTTTTGTGAAATCCCAAAATGCTGCTCCTGGCATACCATACTAAGTCCCATCTTCATGCAGACAGTAAAGTCCATCAGCCTGCACAGGGCCATACACCAAAGACAAAGTCAGGTGAGAGAACCTCCAGGTCAGAGCTGGCTTCTCAGCTTAGTCATCAGTTGTGTTGCTGTTGAAAGACAGTGTCTCCTGCTTCTTGGGCAAGGGCCAAAGACAAGCACAGACACTCAGTGGAAGGACCCTTACTTCTCCTCCACGTACCCTCAATCCTAACAGTTCAGGTTGCTTCCTATCACATAGAAACCTGGGAGGCCACCTGGCTGAGCTCTCACATTTTAGAGGGAATGAGAGTTGAGAGCTTGTGCCCTAATGTGATTATCTTCAGAGAAGATATCGCTGCAGCTCTGCACATTTGAAGTTTGCATTCAGTGTTGTGGTGAGGGGCTTTTTGTGGGCATGTCTGGAGGTCTGCCCTCTGGCCAGGTAGGGAGCAAGCTCCCTTGCAGTCACTTGAAAGGGATCCAGAGGCCTGGACAAGTATGGAGAAACCCATAGGGTTATCATGCTTCGAGGCAGCATGCTGCAGCTTTGATTGTATAAAAAAGTGTGTGAAAAGCCAGGAAGAGGAACTCACCCAAAGGCAGTAGGACCTGGAGTCCTATTGCTAGCTTTGTCTGCTCAGTCTCTCACTGCATCCTCTGCCAAAGCTACTCACTGCCTCGCTACTTGTGGGCATATTGAGTGAGATTGTCCCTTCTGATCACAACCAGGGGAGGAAGTCTCTGTCTGTGCTCTTGCTGCATACCTTGTGCATTCTAAAGCTGCCCTGTCCTCAGTCAGTACTGCTACCTAAGTCTTGTCTGAGTGACGACAGCGTGTGGGACCTTGAGTAACGGTGGCCTGTGTGGCTGAGGTGCCAGGAACTGGCAGCCTGCAGCATGTATAGGGCAAGGGACCTGTTATCCAGGTATTAGGTATTGAGGCAGCCATTGGTTTGGGAATTATCCCAGACAGACCCCCAGAGATCAAGAGGTGCCTACTTGGAGGGACCCTGAGAGCTTCCTGTGGAATACCCATGCAAGCAGATACACATACACAGATGCAACTGGGTCTCTCGGGTGATATTTCAACCTGCAAGGGCCAAAATTAAAGACAAAGTCTCTTATGTTAATGGTGTTTGAGTTACCAACCAAGAGAGGAATTGTTGAGAACATCAGCACTTTGCTGGGAACATTAGAATACTGAAGAGGGCTGTGGTTTTGCTTGAGTGTTTCCTATCATATAGTTCTACAGCTTGGTGTTGTGCCTCCCTTTTTTGGGCCTGTGCTTTGCTGATAATCTCCTACATCTCAGAAAGCAAAATGTTTGCAGTTTTCTGCTTTATCTCTCAGTGGGACAGAAACTGTGTGGTTGAAAAACTTCCAGGAAGCAGATTCACCCAGATTAGATGCCATGCATACAGGCTCTGGAAGGATGGAAACCTGAATGGTGAAAGCTGGAGAAACAGATGTTTTCTCAGAAGTCTGGAAGAATCATGGAGCTACATTAGGGTAAATGAAGGCAAAGAAGGGGGTTGGAACACATGCACAGTCACTTTACATTGACCAAGCGCCACACAGTGGACTGACCAGTGTGATTCCATTGCCACTTTTGGCATTAAGAATGGGAGGGAGCAGCAAGTGTCATTCCTATAATCATCCCAAGACACCTGCCCCTTCTTCCAAAGCTCATATTTTTCCCTCTCACAGCATTCTGTCTGTGAAACTGACTGCCACTGGGCTGGACAGGTGGTCCCTCAGCTGGGTTAAAAACTGGCTGGATGGCTGGGCCCAAAGTTAAATAGAGACAAATCCAGCCTGATGCCAGTCAGAAGTGTCGTCCCCCAGGGCTCAGTCGTGGGTCCAGTTTTGTTCAACATTTTATCAATTATCTTGATGAAGGGATTGAATGCTCCCTCAGTAAGTTTGCAGACGACACTAAACTGGGAGGAAGTGTTGATCTGCCTGAGGGTAGGGAAGCTCTTCAGAGGGATCTGAACAGACTGGACCGATGGGCTGAGACCAATGGGATGAGGTTTAACAAGACCAAGTGTAGATTTCTGCATATGAGACATAACAACCCCATGCAGCACTACAGGCTTGGGGGAAACTGGCTCGAGAGCTGTCAGGCAGAGAAGGCCCTGGGGGTGTTTGGTGACTGTAGGCTGAATATGAGTCAGCACTGAGCCCAGGTGTCCAGGAAAGCCAATGGCATCCTGGCTTGTGTCAGAAATAGTGTCACCTACAACTACCTGAAGGGAGGTTGTAGAGAGGTGGGCAATGGTCTCTACAGCCATGTGACAGACTATAGGACAAGGGGAAATGGCCTGAAGCTGTGCCAGGGCAGGGTCAGATTGGACATTAGCTTAGGATGGGATTGGTTGTACTTGATGATCTTTAAGGTCTTTTCCAGCCTTGTGATTCTGTGAGAATCCGGGTCAAAGGCTTTGCTGAAGTCCAGGTAGATCACATCCACAGCCTTCCCCTCGTCCATTAGGCAGGTCACCTTGTCACAGAGGGAAATCAGGTTAGTTTGACAGGATCCACCTTTTGTAATCCCATGTTGGCATGGCCTGATCCCCTGGCCATCATGCATGTGTGGCATGATAGCACCCAAGATGACACCCTAGGTGACACAGCATTCTACTACAAGGTAGAAAACACACAAAATTGAAAATCAACATGGCATTTCATCTCTCAATATCAATATAAGCACCAGCGGAGTGTGAAAAGCTGTGGAAATAGCAGAGATTACAGAAAAGAAGAGGTTGACGTTTAATACATGAGATAATGACAGTGGGTGTCTGAGTGAGCCTGGCAGTCCAGTGGTGGAGGAGGGATGAGCAGAAGTCTGGTGCATCCAGAATATGTCTTCTGTCGGTTCCCACAGGGCTGTGGCAGAAGCACGTTTCCTGCTCTTCTCATGGGCTTGGTGCTAAAAGTAGTCATTCTAAAAATCATTAGAGAGGTGGGATTTCATGAGAAGATGTGAAAAGACTGTGCTTATCAGGCAAAGCACATGGCCAGACACGTGCACCAATGAGGCAGAAGCCTGTTTATACGTGAACAGCACAATTAGCCATTCATCCCCCCGTTCCCACACACATTTCTCCTCAGGCCACCTTGGTCCTTCCCCTTCCCTTCCTTTGACTCTTGGTTTAAACATCACATACTATCTATTATGTGCAATCCCAAAATGCTGCTCCTGGAATCCCGTACAGAAAGTGAGGTGTTGTCTGAATGGTCCCCTTGGATTGGGCCTGTTAAGCTCTCACTGCACCTACCAGGGGACAGGGAAAAAAACAAAACACTAAAAAGCCCCCAAAACATCCCTAACCCATATCTAGAACCCAAGAAGGCTCTTGCCAAGGGACTCAACAAGATACACATTCGACAGGAGATACCCCACTCCTCTCCCTGCTCCCTGGCTGTAGCAGTGGGTGGGCACTCTGGGTGCGCTAAACAAGCCCAGATCTCCACATTTTGAGAGAGATGGTGACAAAACCAAAAGAGACTGTAACATGAACCCATCACCCAACTACAGCTTGGGATTTATATGAAATAAAGCAACAGACGACACAAGCTGATAGCAGGCTGAGGTTTCCTGTTTCATCTCCAAACCCTGTATTTATAGATGGCCATTCTCCACCTGTCTCCTGCCTGGCCATCACCACTGTTTTGTCTCTTCTGGGCAGTGGTAGAAAATGCTGCTTCTCCTTCTGCTTGCAAGAGCATTTCTCCTTCTCCCAGGGGCTGGGGCTGGTGCGTACAGAGAGATGGCATTTAGACAGGGACATGGAAGGGCAGAAATGAGCTCTGAGCAGGACATCTGTCTGGCATTTGCCTTGCTGCTTTTTCTCATGTCTTCTTTCTTTCTGCTCTACTCGTACCTCTGAGCTCAGACTCTGCCTGCAAACAGTGACACATTACAGGTACCACTGGAGTGCCCTTTGACAGCATTTCAGACATCGAGAGTCAAGTGTGGACAGTCATCCCCAGGAAAGAGACTTCTTGGCATCTTGGAAATATGATGCATGCTAGAGGATGACCCTCTATCCTCATGCAGCTCCAAACTTGCTAGGAAGTAGTGGTGTATGTACCATTAACACTTCTTATCTCTCTTCCAGGAAGGATCATTGGTGGATGGGAAGCCAAGCCTCACTCCAGGCCCTACATGGCTTATTTAGCAATTAAAAATGCGTCAGATGTTTTTCAGTGTGGAGGATTCCTGATTCGCTCAGATGCTGTGCTCTCAGCAGCTCACTGTGTGACTGGAAAAGGGTAAGGCCCCAACTTTCTTGTAGATGGGGATTTTTCAGGTCTCACAGAGAGACGGTTCAGAGCTCCTGTTGGAAAACCACTCAGTGTGGGGTAAGGGACCCTCAACTGAATAGTGGAAGGATCCCAGGCTACAGAGGGCAACTTTCTGAGATCTAAGCTCTGGGGAGACATATCCCACCAAGACCTCCCTCAAACAACCTGCCCTGCAGGCTATGTGGCTGTGATCAGTGTAGCTGTGGAATGTTGGTGTTTTCTGGCAGGAAAGTGAGTGTCACAGTGATTCTTGGAGCCCACAACATAACCAAAAATGAGCCGAGCCAACAGAAATTCCACATTCGTCACTGGGTCATCCATCCAAAGTACTCAAGAGAAACCAATGAAAATGACATCATGCTGCTGAAGGTATGCCCACACACATTCTTGCTTCCCCAACATCATGAATTTGTTCCCATTCCTTTGCTTGCTTTGACCATGAGTTCTCTCTGCTTGGCAGCTGGAACCAAAGGCCAAGCTGACTAAGTCAGTCAATTATATCAAGTTGCCCAATCAAGAGCATGTGAAACCAGGAACTATGTGCAAAGTGGCTGGCTGGGGCCAAACATCACTAACAGGGGATGGGAGTAGTTTGCTTATGGAGGTGGACCTCAAGGTACAACGTGAAAATGTTTGTGAAGATTCTTTTGAGATCTATCTGAAGGAGTCTGTGATCTGCACTGGGGATGAACATCTCAGAAAATCATCTTTCCTTGTAAGTGTTATTTTGTTCTGCAAGCTTGGGACAAGGTTGGGGCTAGACAGTCAGGTAGGTTCTCAAGTAGAGGACAAAGAGAATTAAAATGAGCTAGCTTCTTCAGGATGATGTGCGGAGGCTCTTCCCAGGAGCTCTGAAGCTGACATGCTCCCTGAACCTGGGTGTAGTTTCCAAAGTGTCCTGCATTGTGTGCCTTTTTCCATGGCTCCAGCAGGCTGCAGGTCTCATGTGAATGCTTTGTCCTGTCCTCCTGGCACAGTGGAATGGCTTGCATATGCCCACATGTGGAGGTGTCTCCCAGGCCTGAATTCCTTCACAGATGAGCTTAGAGGAGTAGTAAGGGAGCAACCATTCCTGCAGAGCTGGGTGTGGCAGGAGATGAACAAAAGAGGAGATCATTCACATGGAGGGGGTTAAAGGGCCAGTCTCTTCCTTAGGGCAGGGGGAACTGTGCTCTGACTCCTCTGACACCTCCCACTCCTTTTCCTTCACAGGGTGATTCTGGTGGCCCATTGGTCTGTAACAAGAAGGCTCAGGGCATTGTTTCATATGGACGTGTAAATTCCATTTTCCCGGATGTATTTACCAGAGTCTCCTATTTTGAACGCTGGATTCGTGCAGAGCTGAAGAAGTTCCCACTCCAAGACCTACCTGACTCTTTCTTTGCTGACTAAAATGCTCAGTGCCCCATTTCCCCAATGCATCAAACATCCACTGATGATCAGAGGCTTCCAGGGGTGGCTGAAATGGAGTCACAGATGCTCTCATTGCATATGCACAGGCTTCTGCACTGAGGAATGTCTCCAAGGCAAGGCAAGAACACAGGTCCCAAGCACACACAGTTTCATATTATTCTCTCCTCCCTCTGCTGCCACACAGAGCTGCCTGCTGCTCTGCTTTCTGTCCACCAATAAAAGCATGTTCAAACTTGCTTGTGTGTGCTGCCTTCTTGGGAACTGGGTTGAATGCATGAGGGTGGGAATGAGGAGGTGACACTCTGTGGGACAGCTTGAGCAAGAGGCTGGGTTGGGCATGCACTATAGATCTCAGTGCTCACAGGCTGTAAATTCTGCCCATTCTCACCCTCAGCCTCTTCCAGTTAAGCCAGCAAGTATTTACAACCACCTCTGCAAAACAGTTACCCAGCCTTTCAGAAACAGAAGCATCACAGCATCCAAGAGGAAGTCATGTGGGTTTCTAGTATCAACGTGAAGCCACATCAGGACCTTTAGAGAAATTGAACCCAACCCAGCCTATCCACACACTTTTGCTTCTATCCTCCCACTTGAGCCTTAGATGAAGCATTTGCTTTGTAGCTGTAAAATGCCTGGGCACTGAAATGGGGACATTTTCTCATACTGGATGGTCTGAACAAAAAATGCCTTGTCCAGGAGGTGCTCTGCTCAGGTGGTGGAGGTATCGAAACGATCAAAAATGAGAAAGGAAAATGCAGAAGCACAACCCTGAGCACTTGTGGGAGGGAGAATTGCCTTTCTTATTGGCTGGCTGGCCACTGCTGCAGAAAGGGTGAGATGCCTCATGGTGTCTATGCCATGCCACCAACTCTGTGGCTTCCTCTGCACTTCCCAAGTGGCACTAGTATTCCAGATAGTCAAGAGTGCTGTCAGTCAGTCTGACTTTCTGTTTCCATGGTATGCAGGTATCTTCCTTTTCTCGTTCCTTGCTTGGATGCTGATTTAAGTGGACTTGCTTTGGATTTCTTTAAGTTCATTTCGGAGCCCCTGGCGTGCAGCTAAATACCTTTCCACCTCATATCATTCTGGTCATGGCTCCCTTACACTTAATCCTGCCTGGAGGCTGAGTTTCACCTTTCTAATTTCACCACTAATTCCTTTTCTTGGAGAACATCTCCACATGAATTTCGGGAGACTTCACCCCAAGGACCACTCTTTCAATCTAGCACAGAAGAGGTCAGGCCAGGTTTGCAGTGCCATCCCAGCAGGTTTTGAACACCCCATCCCATCCTCAGGACAAGATGCAGCACATTCAACAGATTATCACAAAGTGCATCCCTAGGTAACTGCACAGCCTACGTGACACTGCAAGCACTCCCCATTGAAACAACACCCAAAAAAGCACCAGGCTCCCTTAGAGCTCAAGCTGAAGGAGAGCTCCTTGAAAAGACTAGGCATATGCTGTTCTCTACCACTGATTCTGGAGACCAGAGATTGTTCCTGAGGATTCATTCTCTGAGCAAGGAAAATGGATCTGCACTGAACCACACAGTGCTCTGCAGGGTTTATGTGCCACACTGCTGTAAGGAAACCATCATGAATGCCTACTGTTGTTGAGCAAAGGGGAGGTGTAATTCTTGGAGTGGTTCACAAAGATAGCATAGACTGGGCTTCAATCATCTGAGCATTTAATTTACAGCCAGGAGACTTCTTTTCATGGGAGCTTGGTGCATGTGACACTTCAAAAGGCCAGAGAAACCACGGAATTCCAGTATCATACTGGCATGAAGGGGCCTTAGCAGTTAGTTATTAAAACCTCACACTCAATTCAAGATCAACATTGACTTCAGAGTGGGTGGCTCATGGCTCAGCCCAGTCACATCTTGTAAGCCTCCAAAGACAGAATTCCATGGATTACTTTCAATGCACAGTGACTGCCAGAGCAATTCCACACACACCCCCACTGCACATTAAATTCCCTTGGAACCTCCACTTTTTCAGTCTGTGATTACCGTCCTGTCCTCCTTCGAAGTACCTCTAGAAAGGACCTATGTTTGCCTCCTCAGTAGCCTCTCCACTCATACTGGAAAGTTGTTATAAAGTCCCACTAAGCCTGCTGTTCTCCAGGATCAAGAAACTATTCTCTGGGTCTCACCAAATACAGTGTTCCAATGCCTTGGCCATCTTGGTCAACTCCACCACACTCACCCAAGCTTATGAACATCTTTCTTATACTGGAGGATCCCAGACTGGATGCACTATTCCAGAGTCTGTCTAACCAGTGCTGGGTGAAAGGGAACAAACACCTCCATAGCCTGATGGCTCTGCTCCTCATGATACAGCTCGGTACAGTGTTAGTTTTTCAAGCCCACTAATCACAAACAGAAGTTTTGAGCAGAAATCAATTTTACTGGTATCAGTGCTGCCAAGGAGGGAAAGTGAGGACAAACTTCTCCTCTAGAGTTAGCTAACAAAGCCTTCTGGGTCCTGCTCCCACTGGGCATTGGGTTGCTATTGCAGGTCATGACTTCAGTGCTGAGCTAAATTACCACTTGGGTCCTCCTCCTGCAGCATGCTTTGGAGCTCATTCATGAGGGACAATGAATCTCCAGAACAAACTACATCAATAGATGGGCTGTATATTAAGGTGCATTTTCAGAAAGATTAGTGAACACTGTTTATACCTCTGATGAAAGGTGAGAACAGTAATGCTCGCTCCTTTTCTATTTGCTTCTCTGATCTCTCTTTTTCAGCTGGTAAATATTGTTTCTCTGATCCTCAGGTGACTTTAAAACTCTTTTAGAAAAGTAACTATTTAAATTGCACATTGGTTAATGAACTGGGACATGACTATCTGTTCACTCTTCCTATCCTCCTGTGGTACAATGGTACACTATTCTGTTTTCCTCCACTTGCTTTCACTTCTGAAACGTCTGGCTTTTGGCCCAGTGCAGATTAATTTTGTACCCAAAGAGCCCTTGTGAAAATGAGGTCAGCATCTATGTTTTGGGAATTGTGTGGTGAATTTGTGGTGGTTTGACCCTGGCTGGAGGCCAGATGCCCACCAAACTCTCTCTATCACTCCCCTTTTGAGCTGGACAGGGGAGAAAATCTATATTGAGAGGCTCAGGAGTTGAGATAAGGACAGAGAAAGATCCTTATGCAAATAGTGTCAGGGCAAAACAGACAACACAGAATAAAGGAAGGAAAGCTCTCTTATTTATTATACTACTACTACACACACAGTGAGATCAGAGTCAGATAATAAGTGTGACGTGAATGTAAAACATCTCCCTGGTGTGTGTGTGTGTGTGTGTGTGTGTGTGTGTGTGTCCCTTTCTTAGCAGACTCAATTTTATTTATGACTGGTCTCCCTCCTCCCCCCATTGTGGCACAGGGAGGGGCAGGGACTTGGGAAGTGGGCGTTTCAGTCAGTTTCTCACTAGATGTTTTCCTCCTTAGCCATGGGGGAGCATTCCTCACACTCTTCCCCTGCTCCAGGGTGGGGTCCCACCCACAGGAGACAGTCCTCCTTGAACTTCTCCAACTTCTGTTGGGGCTTCAGCTCCTCACCAAAAGCCTCAGCGTGGATTCATTCCATGGGGTGCCGACTTTCAGGTCCAGGCTGCTCCAGCCTGGTCCCCCATTGAGTCACAAGTTCTCCTTGTAATCTGAAATCTTTATTTCCTTATTTTCTCTGTTGTGGGGTTTTGGTTTGTTGGGGGTTCTGAGGGACATTTTTGCCTTTGGAAACACCTGTCTCTCTCTGCCTTTCTGGATTTTCAAGGTTGGATTGAATATCTTGTGGCCTTGGTGCAGCTGTGTCTTTATTTTCATTCCTCTGTAGGGGACACCAAGGCAAATGCATCCAGGGAATCTCACAAAAGTCTCTGAATTCATCCTTGAGGGTGTTTTTGACAACAATCACCTCCAAGGCCTCTACACTACAATATCTTTGTGTCTTTACCTCACTGCTGTCCTCAGCAACTCATTTGTCATTATAGCTACCTTTGTCCACCCGCCGCTTCACACCCCTATGTACTTTTTCATCTCAAACCTGGGCATCCTTGACTTGGTAGGTATCTCCTCGGTTCTGCCAAAGATGTTGGAGAACCTGATCCTGGGCAAGAACACCATCTCCTTTGAGGGCTGTGTAGCACAGATCTACACCTTCACTTTCTCTGGCTCAACAGAGCTTATACTGTTAACAGTCATGTCTTATGACCGGTACGTGGCCATTTGCCAGCCCCTTCACTACGCAGCCATGATGAGCAAGGGGACTTGCATCTCTCTGGTGGCTGGTGTCTGGGCAATTGGTACCATCAATTCCCTCATAAACACACTTCTTGTGGCACAGCTGGACTTCTGTGGGCTAAATTTAGTCCAAAATTTCTTGTGTGAGATCCCCCCGGTCCTTGCCCTGTCCTGCAGCTCAACCTATCTCAGTGAAATCATGGTTTACATGGCAGACATCATCTTAGGCATGGGAAGCTTCCTGCTAGTCATCCTCTCCTATTGCCTCATCATCAGTACCATCCTGAAAATCCAGGGTTCTGCAGGGAAGCAGAAAGCCTTCTCCACCTGCTCCTCACACCTTGCTATTGTTGGCTTGTTCTACTCCACCATCATCTACACCTACATCCAGCCAACTAGCACTCCACTGAGGAAGAAAAAGAAACCCGTGAGCATTATATACACTCTGGTGACTCCCACTCTGAACCCTCTGATCTACAGCCTGCGCAACAAAGTAATCAAAGCGGCCTTCTGGAAAATTGTACCTTTTCACAAGACACATTAATACACACAGACACATGCCCATAATTTTCATCCCTCCTCTGCATGGTCCACACTCACGCGTAGTTGCAGTGTGGCATCAAACTTTGCTGTTAAGGCTGACAGTGCTTTCACTGCAGTTCATATGACACAATATTGGCTGTTCTTAAGGAGAAATTATCTGAACTGAGGGTGAGGTGCAGAGTCTGTTACTTGGAATCCTCTAGAAAGGGAAGCAAGAGCACAAACTCAATGGAGATGACTACGTGGCAGCTTTGATCAAGTGTCCATACTTAGATCAGCTGAGACTAGAGTTTATTAGCCACCACAGATCTCTTGCTTGTAGTCATCTGATGGAAAGCAAATATTGGTGATCTTTTGAGTCGATCTCTCTTGCAGTCAGCAGAGATGAAAAGGCACTTTAAGGATGGAATTCATCTGAATTTTCCAGACCTCCCTCTGCTTCTGAAATGATACTTTAAACGTCTGAACCTCCCTGTTGTCAAGAAGAATGCCCTTCTACAGTTATTTCAGCCTGCCTGTTGATGACCTATCCAATATTGATGTTTTAGTGTTGTTTTAATGTTAAATCGGATCTTTACTTAAAAGCATAGAAATCATCAATGAAAACGTCATTTCATATTATGAGAAACAAATCACCATGATTGTCTCTGCTCATTACGTCGGGGGTTGGACTACATGACTTGTAAAGATCTCTTCAATTCAAACTGTTCTATGATGCTGGGTGCTTGGTCTCAGGCTACTGCTCATGCTTTAATTTCCCTAGCTTTACTTTGTATAAACCCTGAAAAAGAAAACCATAGAAAGAAACAGCCTAAGTGGATGATAATAATAATAATAGGATGTTAGAAACATGCTATTTTAAAGATATTCCTCCATGACTGTTTGTGTGCTTTTGGATTTTTAGACGGTGTGTAATTTCTTGACCACCACTGACTTCTGGAGGATATAATGTATGACTCACATTATGCTCCACTCCTCAGGTAAAGGCAGACATTTATCCACCTGAGAGGTGTTTCTTTCCCCCACTGGTGCAACAAGCATATGTGGTCTCTCAGGTCCCACAGGGCTGTGGCAGAAACATGGTTCCTGCTCTTCTCATGGGCTTGGTGCTAAAAGTAGTCATTCTAAAAATTGTATAGAGGTGGAGTTTCATGAAAAGATGAGAAAAGACTGTGCTCATCAGGTAAAGCACATGGCCAGACAAGTGCACCGATGAGCCAGATGCCTGTTTATACATGATCAGCACAATTAGCCACTCACACCCCCTTTCCCAAACTCACTCTCCCTCAGGCCACCTTGGTCCTTCCCCTTCTTCACCTCTGATTCTTGTTTTGAACATCACATAGTATCTTTTGTGCAATCCCAAAATGCTGCTCCTGGCATCCCATACAAAGTCCTATCTTCTTGCAGACAGTAAAGTCCCTCAGCCAGCACAGGGCCATACACCAAAGACAAAGTCAGGTGAGAGAACCTCCAGGTCAGAGCTGGCTTCTCAGCTTAGTCATCAGTTGTGTTGCTGTTGAAAGATAGTGTCTCCTGCTTCTTCAGCAAGGCCCGAAGACAAGCACTGACACTCAGTGGAGCTCATTTCTGCCCTTCTATGTCCTTGTCTAAATCCCATCTCTCTGTACTCACCAGACCTAGCCCCTGGGAGAAGGAGAAAAGCTGTTGCAAGGAAAATGAGAGGCTTGGAGATGAAAGAGGAAACCTCAGCCTGCTATCAGCCTGTGTCATTTGCTGCTTCTTTTCTTACAAACCCTAGACTGTGGTTTGGTGATGGGTTCATGTCACAGTATCTTGGTTTTGTCATGATCTCCTTCAAGATTTTGAGATCTGCACTTGTATGACCTCCTAAGCAGTACCACTAGTGTCTAAGCCTCATCATCCAATTATTTTTACCCACCCAGTTGTCCACTCACTCAGATCATAACATCCCAACCTAGGCAGAAGAATATCCTGGCAGACAATGTCAAAAGCCTTAATGAAATCAAGGTAAAAGACACTTGCTGCTCCCTCCCACCCTTAATGCCAAAAGTGGCAATGGAATCACACTGGTCAGTCCACTGTGTGGCGCTTGGTCAATGTAAAGTGACTGTGAATGTGTTCCAACCCCCTTCTTCGCCTTCATTTACCCTAATGTGCCTTGTCAGAGCAGTAACTCCATGATTCTTCCAGACTTCTGAGAAAACATCTGTTTCTCCAGCTTTCACCGTTCAGGTTTCCATCCTTCCAGAGCCTGTATGCATGGCATCTAATCTGGGTGAATCTGCTTCCTGGAAGTTTTTCAACCACACAGTTTCTGTCCCACTGAGAGATAAAGCAGAAAACTGCAAACATTTTGCTTTCTGAGATGTAGGAGATTATCAGCAAAGCACAGGCCCAAAACAAGGAGACACAACACCAAGCTGTAGAACTAAATGATAAGAAACACTCAAGCAAAACCACAGCCCTCTTCAGTATTCTAATGTTCCCAGCAAAGTGCTGATGTTCTCAACAATTCCTCTCTTGGTTGGTAACTCAAACACCATTAACATAAGAGACTTTGTCTTTAATTTTGGCCCTTGCAGGTTGAAATATCACCCGAGAGACCCAGTTGCATCTGTGTGTGTGTATCTGCTTGCATGGGTATTCCACAGGAAGCTCTCAGGGTCCCTCCAAGTAGTCACCTCTTGATCTCTGGGGGTCTGTCTGGAATAATTCCCAAACCAATGACTGCCTCAATACCTAATACCTGGATAACAGGTCCCTTGCCCTATACATGCTGCAGGCTGCCAGTTCCTGGCACATCAGCCACACAGGCCACCGTTACTCAAGGTCCCACACGCTGTCATCACTCAGACAAGACTTAGGTAGCAGTACTGACTGAGGACAAGGTAGCTTTAGAATGCACAAGGTATGCAGCAAGAGCACAGACAGAGACTTCTTCCCCTGGTTGTGATCAGAAGGGACAATCTCACTCAATATGCCCACAAGTAGCGAGGCAGTGAGTAGCTTTGGCAGAGGCTGCAGTGAGAGACTGAGCAGACAAAGCTAGCAATAGGACTCCAGGTCCTACTGCCTTTGGGTGAGTTCCTCTTCCTGGCTTTTCACACACTTTTTTATACAATCAAAGCTGCAGCATGCTGCCTGTAAACATGGAAACCCTATGGGTTTTTCCATACTTGTCCAGGCCTCTGGATCCCTTTCAAGTGACTGCAAGGGAGCTTGCTCCTTACTTGGCCAGAGGGCAGACCTTCAGACATGCCCACAAAAAGCCCCTCACCACAACACTGAATGCAAACTTGAAATGTGCAGAGCTGCAGCGATATCTTCTCTGAAGATAATCACATTAGGGCACAAGCTCTCAACTCTCATTCCCTCTAAAATGTGAGAGCTCAGCCAGGTGGTCTCCCAGGTTTCTATGCAATAGGAAGCAACCTGAACTGTTAGGATTGAGGGTACGTGAAGGAGAGGTAAGGGTCCCTCCACTGAGTGTCTGTGCTTGTCTTTGGGCCTTGCCCAGTGTTAGAATTGCCAAAAGGTCCTAAAAAAGGACTCAAGGTAGATACATTAGTGAAGCAGTAATTTATTATACATTCTTGCAAGAGCGGGTGACCCAAAATTTAGGCACACTTTTGGTCAGAGCCTGCAGCCGTTTTATACCGTATCCCTGTCCGAAATCATCAGGTTACCTCATACTTCTATACATATTCATCACCTGTCCCACTTCGTACTCAGATGAGTTCTTAGAGGTGATTTCCATAAACTCCTCCGAATTGCATCTGCGCATTGTCCCATGGTGGTGGTCATCAGGGGTATCGGAGGTGAAGGCTCGAAGACTTCCTCAGGTTGAATTCTTCACCTCCTTCCCCTGTTTAACTATGGATTTTACAGGCTCAACCAAGGTGCCTTATTCACAATAGTACATAATATAATACACATTGCATGTCTGGCAGATTCCTGTGTCCCATTGGTGAAGAAAATTAAAATGTATCCTTTTGTTTGGGACAATTGCTTAATGGCAAGTACTTGTTTTTCTCTTAACTTTCTGGGCAACTGACATGAGCCTAGGGCTGAAGGAAGTCAAAGCTCAATACAGGTTTCAGATTGCACATGATAATCAACACTGTTAAAGCCTGTTGGTTGAGCTTTATTTCCTTCAGTCACATTTTAACCTTTATTTGAGAGAGGGATTTTGCCATAACACAACTAACAGCAAAACTATATTAACAGTACTCCCTCTTAATTTGTGTGCTATCCTAAATTCTCTACAAAGGATTTCTGATGAGGCAGCCTGAATCCTCCACTTCACAAGTCAGCATAAAAAAAAAATACGACAACCCATTTCAGTTTGCAAAAGCAACATTTCCTAGCATTTTTCACACCCAGGAAGCAGGAGACAGTGTCTTTCAACAGCAACACAACTGATGACTAAGCTGAGAAACCTGCTCTGACCTGGAGGTTCTCTCACCTGACTTTGTCTTTGGTGTATGGCCCCATGCAGGCTGAGGGACTTTACTGTCTGCAGGAAGATGGGACTTAGTATGGGATGCCAGGAGCAGCATTTTGGGATTGCTGGGGAAGGGAAAGGACCAAGGTGACCTGAGGAGAAGTGAGTGTGTGAAAGAGGGGGTGAGTGGCTAATTGTGGTGGTCACATATAAACAGGAATCTGGCACTTGTCTGGCCATTCGCTTTGCCTGATGAACACAGTCTTTTCTTGTTTTGTCATGAAACTCCACCTCTCTAACAATTTTTAGAATGACTACTTTTAACACTCAGCCCATGAGGACAGCAGGAAACGTGCTTCTGCCACAGCCCTGTGGGAACCAACAGACCACATATAATTGCTGCACCAGTGGGGGGAAATGAACCCTAATTTTCCCTGATTTTGGTCTTGTGTCATTTTCCTAGACTTATCCTTTCAAGAAAGACACCAGAGTTGTTTGACAACTTCACCTCCTTGTAACAAAACATAAAAGGTGAGAACTCCTCCCAACACTACTAAGAATGAGGCTACAAATACCTGCCTTATCTTTATGAGAAAGCCTAACCTTGTCAGTTGGGCTTGGGTCTTTCACAGGAACCTGTTTTCTTTGCCTGTGCATTTTACCCTCTCCTGCCTGCAGCATGGTGCTCTTTAGTTCCTGAAACCCTGCAGGAAATCCTGACTGCTCAGAGGTGGGAGATTGGTTAAAGGTTAGAATCTTGTCTGAGCAACCAGAGGGTGGGATTGTGAGTAATGAGGCCCCATGTGGCTGATGTGACAGGAACTGGTGAGGCCAGCCTGTCTCCATGAGTAGGGCGAGGGACCTATTATCTAGGTTTTGAAGTGGCCATCAGTTTAGGTTGGATCCCAGACATACCTAGAGTTCAAGAGGTGAACCTCTTGAGAGACCAGCTGGACCAATCCAAGCACTGCAGACCCCATGAGGTCTGGACGTCTACCTGAAGGACCTGTTTGTGTGTGTGTGAGGGAAGTGGAGATGGGAGGAGCCAAGGGCTAGCTACTGTGTAGGCTGGGAGTCTAAGGCTGGTTACTGTGGAGATGTATCACATAGTTGTTCTGTGGATGCACTGATGTGTGCAAGTGGTTCTGTGTCCCAGCAGCTGGAGCCAATCAGGGACCTCACAGACTTGCCTACACAAGTGCCAGCATCTGTGATGGTGGTAGTTTGGTGTGGGTGAGGCAGAAGGCTCTGTAGCAGCAATTGTAGTGGTGCTGGACCTCAGGGCACACCTGCCCAGGTGACATAATGTGGGGATCCAAAGGCAGGCACTGCACACCCTGTGTGCCTATGGCAGTGCCTGGGAGATCTGTTTTGTATGTCTATCTATCTGTATTTATGTATGCCTTACATACAGACCCCCATCCTCATCTGCAGAGGTGAACTGGATGAGTCTCTTGGTGTCATCAGCATTTGCAGAGTGATTCTATTTACATTGATCTGATTATCCAGCCTGGAGGTGTAGTCGTGATGGGGGTGCACATGTCAATGTGCCTGGAGTGGCCCAGTTTCTCCAGGGAACCCTGGCAGAAGATATTGCATCTGCTTCTCACAGTCCCTGGGTTTGGGGTGGGATATCATTTGGTTACCAGCTCTCCAGACATCGTCACCTGTCTTTTTCATTAGTTCATACAGTGGGTGAGCCTTGTTAACTGCAAAGTCCCACTCAATTTGATCAGTAGGGTGTATTGGGCCCAAGGCCTGATATAGTCCTGCTTCAAACACGAATAATTTTAAGGCCGCCTTTTGAATGCAGGTCTGATTCCAGACAGTGTTGGATCATACAATGGGTAAGCTATGAGAGAGAAATATGAAATGCGCTTCCTTCAGAACACTAGTAAGCCTAGAGCATGTTGCAATTCCTTTTTTTTTTTTTTAGTAACTTTCTTTGTTTTAAGGCAGTCCGGGTGCTGGGAGGAATACACACTGTCCCTCCTCTCCACCATGTTCCTAGAAATTTTACCTCAGGAGAGCGAATTTGCAGCTTTTCTGCTGGAATCTGAAGATCCAGACTTTCTAGGTGAGTAATTATTTTATTTGGGTTTGTTCTACTGCAGCAATATCAGGTTATCCCACTAATATCTCATCAGTGTATTGGTATGTTTTAACACCTTCCTCAGGAGTGATTTCTGCTAGTGCCTGGGCTAGGGTATGATGCCCTGAGGGGTGAATGCCGAGAGCCTTGAGGCAAACGAGTAAAAGTATGTTGGATGCCTTCCCATATAAATGCAAATTTATCCTTATCACTCTCTTGTATTGGAACCATGAAAAACATGTCTTTGACATTAATGGTTGCTAAAATTTTGTGAGACTGCTCTGTATAGTAAAATTCAGCTATGCCGGGCAAGGCTGCTCTTAGTGGGTTAGTGTCTGCATTTAAGCACTGATAATTGATCGTTAACTGCCATTTCCTGTTTGGTTTTGGCTTCCTTACAGACCACACTGGGGAGAGCCTGTGAACAATTACATGCTGTTCCTTTAGTTCTCTTATCACCAGAGTGACTCACTCTCTCGCTCCCAGGGTCAGAGGATAAGGCTTCTCTTTTATGACCTTGGATGTAGATAGTATAGGGGCAGTCTGCAAAATTCTTATCAGCGTTTCTGAGGAACCAAACTTCCAATCCTTCCCTGAAAATTCCATCCATGTTTTCCCTTTTAATAAATCCAACCCAAAAATACTTGTATGTAACACTCCAAATACCATAGTGACCTCTGTATGGAGAGCATATCCAGGCAACCAGCATTTCACCCGGGCTGTAGGCTGGGGTTTAGAATACCAAAACACATCAGTAACTTGTATCTGCTTTCTGTTGGGGACAGGTCCACTTGGTTCAGTAGTACTGTTATAAACACCATACTAAATACTAGATTATTTTGATTTTAGTTTAGAATATGATCTTGATTTTAAGGGAAATACATCAAGTATAAGAATATAAAGTATATTAAGGCTTTTAGGAATAGGACTGTGTGTGCCTTGATCACTAAGGAAATTGCTATGGACTCTGAGTTAAAATAATGGGTACTGGTTATGGACCTTGAGTCAAAATAATAGGTACCAGAAGAAACTAGTTGTGGTTTCAGAGATCAGCCAAAGATTATATGAGCACACGCAAGGATGGGGTTCAATCAGCGGACACAATGAGGAAGGCTATCAAGGACCACCAGAGGACCCCCCCCCCAGCATAACTACGCTTGCATGGAGGACATTTACATAGGATAATGATTTCCAGGAAATAGCATGAATATGCTAATAATTACCCTCCCCTCTTTGTATTTAAAACAATCAGCAAAGTTAAACAATGATTTTTATAGAATAAGAATATAGATAAAGTGAAGCAATCAAAAGCCAATCATTGCAAAGTTCAAATTAAGAAGTGAGCATTCCAAGCAATTTTAAAAAATTACTTTGCTAAAAAAATGTATAAATATGTTGTGCTTTGTACCTCTGGGTGAACATGTCTTCAGTGGAGCGATCCCCCATGTTCCCCAGCACTGGAATAAAAGAAATGCCTGCTTATCTGCTTTGTGTAGATAAGTTCTTTGCGATTGTGCCCACTAACAGGAGTGGTCAAGATCAACTTTATCACAGGTTACCATCAGGTTTTGATGGAGAAATCTGTTCTCCTTTAAATGACACACCTGCTATCCCCTTTTCCAAACCCTTCTTACCGCATCTCACAGAGGATCCCATACCTGACACCAAATGAAATATCATGTCCCACTGATCTGAGGGTATAGAGTCATGATTGTATATGTAGTGTAGTTATACAAGGGCAGCTCTTGCAAGTTAGCTAGGTAATCATGTAAGAACGGCTTGTGAAGGAGTAGGGGAGTTTTTCTTTCCATAGCAAAGGGATTACTCATGAAAGCCTTGTACTATCTCCAGGAGAAGATAAAGAGCAAGAACTCTCTCTCTGTCTCTCAACTTGTAACCTTATTCTTGGAGCATAATAATAACAGCACTTCCTGTCCTGCTAAGTTCTACTAATTGTAATCTATTGCTTTGAATAAAGAGTGTGGTGTGGTTTTGTTTGCTTTAAAATCATACTCCTTTTTAAGTAAAGTTGTACTTTTGCTTGGATGTCCAGAGTGACTGTTGTCACCCTGACTACTATACATAGGATTATAGAAGTTCATCTCACTGATGTGGTTGATAAAACAGATTAGTGTGGTTGATAAAAGAGGGTTAACCTAGCTCCTGGGGCAGATAGAAAAGGTAAACCCTATGCTTTCCTGTCTGCTGGGACCAGATAGACAGATCTGAGAGGAGGATTGGATTCAGACACACCTAGACTCCTCTCTGAGAAGTTTAGAAAGCAAGGGGTTGCCGTCTGAATCTCCCTGGTTTGCCTGCCTGGTGGTGATGTACAGAAATAGACTCTGTAACTCGAAAGTTATAAAGTAGGTATGTTTATTGCGCGCTGATGCACGGAGGATCGCTCCACCACAAACGTGCATACCCGAAGTAGCAAAACCGTCCCATATTTATACAATGAAACAATGAATATTCAATTGCCACATATACATGTTCATTACCTAAACCCGCCTACTCTCGCTTCTTATGCTAATCAGCTTATCAGTCCTTTGAGATTGCGCAGTTTCTTCCAAAAATTGTGGGCAATGGGTCTTCCGTGGTCCTTGGGAGGAAGGCCCCGAGGCCTCCTCACGATGTACTTATCACCTTTCTCCTGGAATGTGCTGGTCTTGTAAGCTTGCAGTGTTCTTATCATTCTGAGCTAATTCATGGCCTTGTTAACTATCTGTTTTCCTCTAATCATGTCCTTTGTCAGCCTCCTGTTTTCTTTAACAAAGAGACAACTGACGTATTTAGGATGGATATCATTCCATCCTGGAGATCTTGCTCTTTATCTTCTCCTCCAGATAGTACAAGGCTTTCAAGAGTAATCCCTTAGCTATGGAAAGAAAAAAAACTCCCCTACTCCTTCACAAGCCGTTCTTACATGATTACCTAGCTAACTTGCAAGAGCTGCCCTTGTATAACTACACTACATATACAATCGTGACTCCATACCCTCAGATCACTCTAGTTCCAAACAAAAATACAGCTATGCCTAACACAAGCTCCACTGGCCTGTTCAGTCTAGGAGACTGAACAAATCTCCTAGAAGATCTTTCCAAAGGAAGTAAGGATTAGAAGCTGATGAGGAGTAGTTAGCACAGAGCAATTGAAATGTAAAGCATGCTTAGACAACAGGAAAGCCTTCTATGAGGTGATGCCATGGCAGCATAAGCATGGACTGTAGAAGTCCCATTTTGTCAGGTGAATCTCTGCCTGTACCATAGGGGAAAGTTTAAGTATCATGTCAGTGAATATGGGCTGATCTTCTTCACATTAGATTCCTTGTGCTGTGGAAGCATCAGAGATGATATCTTAAACTCAGAGGTAGGAAGCTATCAAAACTGCTGGGGGAATAATAGAGGTGATTGAGATGCCTTCAGGGATCTGAGAGAGCAAACACAGAGCTACGAGTAATGAACAAAACCAGAAAGAAAATAGTACTCTTCTTGAGTGTCAGTCACAATGCAGGTGAGATCCTCCAAGGAATCTAAAATAGCAGTGCACATCTGTGTTTAGGTGCAAAGCTAGCTTTTCTGGTATCTTTCATTGGCAGACAATGACTATTTTGTTGGTAGGGATAGTACTTTAATTATCCATTTCTTTCTTCCAAGATCATCTTTGCTTGTTCTCACAAGGACCTCTTCACTCACTGACAGATTTATCTTCAAAAGGACCTCGTGAGTTATTGTGCTTCTTTACTTTTTTTTTCCAGTTTTTTTAATTTTTAAATTGAACGTTCTTTTCTGGTTGCCCAGTGTTTTCCTTGGGAGACTGATAGGAGTGTCAGCCAAGTACAAGGAAATCCAGACCTCCTTAACTGAGCTTGACTGAGTTCAAGAAGCTCCACATTTCTTGGGACAGGGCTCAGGAAGGCCTGAGCTAACTGCCAAGTGCCAGCTGCTCCTAAGGGAAAGCAAACCAGGTGTGGTAACAGAGCAGGCAGGGCAAGGCCTTGACAGCCAGTGCCTGGTTTCACAGGATCCAAGTGAGACACACAAGGAGGGCTTGAGATAGAAGTCAGTTTCAAGCAAGGGTTGGAATCATCACGTAAGTTTGCTGTGATGAGGCAGATCCAAGGTCGATTGGGGAAGTCAATATGGATCAGGAGAGGTGTCAGGTAATGTCCAGTGATGTCTGGGCAGGTTCATAGTGATGGCAACATTCTAAGGAAGGCTAGGAAGTCAGCCTTTGGGGCAGGGCCCAGATCTAGGAGGCAAAGGCACAGGCATGACGGTGGCTGAGTGGGAGACCAGTGCACCTAGGACACAGCTCATGTAGGGGTCGTGGACACAAGCCTGAACTTAAATAGAGCTCATGGGCCCCTGGGAAGGATGTGGTTTTACCAACTCACTCATCAACAAGAATAAAAGAAAAGGGGTTAGGAAAATGTAGTTCTCCAGGGAAGAAGAGCAGGAACCCTTGTTAGATGTAAGTATGCTGCCATCTGCTGTCAGATGCAGTATGTTCTGCCATCTGCTGTCAGATGGCAGAATACTTTTTGAAAGACAGTATTCACAGCAAAATAGATCTACCTTTGAGGAGACCTCCTATCAGTATCTGTAATAACTTTGCTCCATTTCCATTTGTGTAGGCTTTACCCTCCTCTTATACTCCAGCTCCTTTCTCTTTTTATAAACAAATTCATTACAAATGAGGGTGAATATGCAATCCTGTTTCTGTAATTGCTGCCGTTTAAACATGTAGGCCATGAATATGATGAATTTGAGCAGCTTGAGTCAAAAAAGAACTTGCTAGGCTTTCAAAATATTTTTATTATTTCACATTTCAGAAAGATGTTGTGAGAGGTTTGATTGTCTCTTGTGACTACAAGAGTCATCCCATCTTCAGCCACAACTGCATCTTTTCCCAACGGGGTTAAGGAAAAGGGATAGATCAATAGAATCTAACTCTGATGCAGTCTGGGGGGGGGTAACAGAAGTACCAAGGTGTCAGTAAGTGGCTGTCTATGAGAGAGACCAGTAGTGTTCTTAGTACCCAAGGCCCCTTCTTTGGTCGTGAAGTGCATTCCTCACGGAGGGCCTGTTTGAATGACGTATGTAAGATCCCAGGTGCTTTGGGAAGCTTAGATAAAGTGGCTGCTGTTCACAACCTCTGTGCCATCTACAGCAGAACAGTGCAAACCCATTCAGAGAGGAACAAGAAACACTCACAGGTTGTTTCTTCTCCTCAACTCCTGAACAGCTGGGAGTAGTATTTCCCAGGGAGACCACAGAAAACCTCAGTTTGTGGAAGCCCCAACATAATGACAACCCCAGTCAACACTTTCACCCAAAATGAAAGCTCATGCATGCCTTGTGAGTCAAATGAGTTAGGGTCTCCCTTTGATGGTCAGATCGACCTAAGAAGCACATGGTGAGTTCTGAATTTTGTAGAATGGTAGAGCAACAGGAGGAGTTGCTTCGGAAAGCGAAATTTTTTCTGGAAGTCTGTGAACCTGGTGATGTCTTCAGAATCCTTGAAAGGTGCCAAATCCCTTCAGTTTTGATATCTTTCAGGTTCAGCCACAGGCCTTTCCTGGGCGTAGCAGTAATTTCTTAAACAAAGGTTCTTGCTAGAAGAGATGCCTGAAATGAGTGCTTGATTTTCATTTATATGCTAGACTTAGCCTGTTCCTCATAGAACAGTTGAGGAAAACCTAGACTTTTAAATCTACTTAATGTAACAACTGTAGTCTAAGAAACAAACCATCAATATGCTCTAGCAATTAATTTTATTACTAGAAATAGGACTGCTTTACTCTAGGAGTTCAGAAACCAGCAAACTAACTAAAAATGCATGCCATTTCTCTATGTCTCAGACTATCAAGAAAACAGCTGCATACTGCCAGAAAAACCATATCCTTTTTCCCAAGATAGAGGAAAAGGAACTGGATGTGAATAATCCTTCTGATTGCTATGTCTTCCGAGGAGACAAGTCATGCCCTACAGTCATGCACTTTCCACTCTTCAACAACGTGAATTGCTCTGGTAACACGTGCTCTGCATAATTTTGTCCCTGTATATTTTCATTTTGTGTTCTCAACTTCCAGTGCCAAACATTTCAGAGTTGTTCTTTACTCAGCGCTGCTGCCACTAATGCACTTAGAAGAAAAACGACAGGGCAGGTTCAGCGTTTAACATCAGAAGCTTGCATGTGCATTAATGCACTCACCCTCTCAGACAGGTGATATATGTCCTCAGTGATAAGGATTTTACACTCCACTTGGTATGCTGTGTAAATCAGTGCAATTAAATTGTGGTCTTTCTCTGAAGAGGAGTTGGCATCACATTCACCAGAGGCTCCATGTCTGAGATATTTACCACTGCTTCCCTTTCTAGTTATTGGTGAAGATGATGTCTTCTCATGGAGGTTTTAACACAACAGCTAGTTGAGTGAGGTTTCATGGACATCTCAACTAATGAGTCATTGCTGAGCATAAGGTTAGCCAAACAGTCCCCTAGGCTTCACTGAGTTTTCAGTGAGATCTCTACTGACTACAGTGGAGAACAAGAAATGAGGCTTGCAGATACCTACACAGCAGACACCTAAACTTATATGATGGGAAACTTTCCCTAATATAAGGGACACATATTTCTTCCACTGATGTCACCCATTAACATACATATGCATAAAGTTAAATACATTTATAGCTTTTTCTTCCCCTGCTATTAAAATCCAAAGACTTTTCATGAGTATTAATGGAACCTATTATTTTCTCTCAAAATACAGTTACAAAGAATACACATTTTATTCTCTCCAGATCTTCTCCTCATCTGTATCTGTGCTATAAAGTGGACTCACATTCACGTGGGAATACAAGACACCTCTGTGAGAATGCTAAACTGTGTAGCTTTGCATTAGCCTAGATTGTGATTGTCCCAACAGGTACAGCTGGGGAAATTATAAAACCCCTCACAGCTGTTTGGCTTTAGAATGACCACATCCCAGATAAAATACTGGCACTGAGAGTAATATTGTTGTAAGAGATTAGAAAGTTCACTCTGTTCATCAGGATTAAATAAAATCCATTAAGATTAGATAAAATCCACTGCCAGCCAGGAAACAAAGTACAAAACAAAACCCCTCATCAATTCACACTCAGTTCTACTAGCTGTATCATTCCACTATAGTGAAAAACCACACTCAAACTTTTGCAAACTGCAATTAGCAGTAATGACATCTTGGTCTCTTTTAGGACTGCATTGTAAAGCTTCACATTTACTGGAAGGTGCATCTCTTCATCCAAGAGGCTTATTTAACATCCTGTCCCCACAGCTTCCCTGTGGGCTTCATATCAACAACTACTTATCAATTACCACAGTCCTTACACGTTGCATTGCTAGTTGGAAAGACAGAGTGACATGTGGGGAATGGTGACATTACACCATCACCATCATTATGAACCTTTCAATCTTCATGGTCACAGTACACCCACCCTTCACAGCTCCAAGTCTTGTCCTTCCTGATTGCTGTTCCTAAGATTTATATTGGGCTTGTGATTGTCCCAACAAGTCCAGTTAAATGCCTTTGGCTTTGAAATGACCACATATCTGATCAAATACTGGGATTGAGAGGAGAATAACTTTAGCTGTTCAAAAAGTCCATCTCATTTTTTACAGGATTAGGTAAAATCCATTGCAAGCAAGAAAAAGACAGACTAGATGATTTTCTATGACATTTACAGTTCTGTGTGTGAAGGTCACCCATCTGTTCTTAGGCTTCTGCAGTGTAGGCAACCAAATGTGATATGGTAAACCCACTTGTTGTGATAGAGCACAGCTGAGCACCACCACTGCCTCAGCAAGATGGGGAAGAGAATAGGGAGACAGAGACAAACCTTGAGGGTTAGGACAGGATAGTTTACTGGGACAGCACAGGGAGAGGGAAATGACACCAGGAAAACCTGAACTTATGTGTGTTAGTACAAGGCAGTTTATGAACTCAGCAACAAACCAGAGGCTCAGCTCACACTCAGACTGTCCCAGAGCTGCTCAGAGCCACCCCTCCCCAACTAGCCCCTTTTTATACTGAGCATGACATCTCATGGTATGGAATACCCCCTTGGCCAGTTTCGCTTGACTGTCCTGGGTTCTTTTGAGAATTAACTCTATCCTAGCAAAAACCAGGACACCCCTTTACAGTCAGTGGAGTGACTTTCTGTGCCAAGTCACCTGACCCCCAGAAAAGGAAAGAGAGCCTGAAGGCCTCCCTCACACAGAAGCTGTTGGCTTTTAGGCACTAATGGGAACATTTTAGGCACTAATGGGAACATCAGCTTGAGTCAAGCACCATTCCTGAAAGCACCAGGGATTGAGGATTTAGGATATAGAGATCACAGAATCACAGAATGATAGGGGTTGGAAGGGACCTCTGGAGATCATCTAGTCCAACTCCTCTGCCAGAGCAGGATCACCTAGAGCTGGCTGCACAGAACTGTGTCCAGGTGAGTTTTGAATATCTCCAGAAATTAATATCTCCACAACCTCTCTGGGCAGTCTGTTCCAGTGCTCTGCCAACCTTACATGAAACATAAACATCCTCCTTATGTTTAGCTGGAACTTCCTATATTCAAATTTATTCTCATTGCCTCTTGTCCTGTCACTGAACAAAGACTGCCCCCCTCCTCCTGACACCCACCTCTCAAGTATTTATAAGCATTGATGAGATTCCCCCCTCACTTTTCTTTAGGCTAAAAAGTCCCAAGTCCCTCAGTCCCTCTTGGTAAGAGAGGTGTTCTAGTCCCCTCAGCATCTTTATAGCCCTTTTTTGTACTCTGTCCAATATCTCCCTGTCTTTCTTGACATGGAGAGCCCAGAGTTGCACACAATACTCCAGATGAGGCCTCCCCAGGGCAGAGTAGAGGGAAGGAGAACATCCCTCGACCTGCTGGCCACACCTTTCTTGACACACCCCAGGATGCTGTTGGCTTTCTTGGCCATAAAAGCACATTGCTGGCTCACGGTTATTCCTCCCTAGAAGCAGGAACCTGCACTTGCCCTTGTTGAATTTCGTAAGATTACTCTCTGCCCAGCTCTACAGCCTGTCCAGATCTCACTGGATGGCTTCACAGCCTTCCAGTGGGTCTGCCACTCCTCCCAGTTTGGTATCATCTATTCCTACATATAAGTCATTGCTTAATATATTGAACAAGGCTGGACCCAGGACTGATCCCTGAGGAACACCACTTGTTACAGGCCTCCAATTAGACTCAGTGCCACTGATCACAACCCTCTGGGCTCTGTCTTTCAGCCAACTTTCAATCCACACCAATGTCCACATTTCCTGAGCTTGCTTATGAAGATGCTGTGGGAGAGTGTGTTGAAAGCCTTGTGAGTCAAGGAAGACAGTGTCCACTGCTTTCCCTTCATCTACTTGTCCAGTCTTGCCTTCACAGAAGGCTATCAGGCTAGTCAGACATGACTTTCCCTTGGTAAATCCATGCCGACTACTTCTGATAACCTTATTTTCCTCCACATGTTTTGAGATGACTCTCTAGGATGAGCCTTTCCAACATCTTTCCAGGGATGGAGGTGAGGCTGACATTCAGTAATGAACCCATATTTTCCATATTTTTTTCCTGTTCATGTAGTAATAGAAGTTCCTCTTGTTGCCCTTGACATCTCTTGAAATTCTCAACTCCAGCTGAGCTTTGTTTTTCCTAACAACATCCCTGCATGCCAGGGTGATGATTTTGTATTCATCCTCTGTACTTTGTTCCTGCTTATACCTCTTTTAAATGGTTTACCTCAAACTGGAACTCAGTTTTTCGGCCAAGCTGATACCCTGGTAAGTCTGCATACTTTCCTGAGTATCCAGATGGAGCATTTTTATGTTTCAAGGAGATTTTTCTTTGAAGACTTGTGAGCTCTCTCAAGCTCCTTTTCCCTTTACAGCAGATCCCTATGGGATCCTACCTACTTTGTCCTTGGCCACAAGGATCCATAATGGCAGGGTGGGAGGCTGACAGGATTCTGGGCTCTATCAGGAGTACAGTAAAAATCTAGGGGAGTGAATAATCTGTTTTGCTCAGTAGTCTTCTGATGACATCTAGAATGCCAGAATGAACCCACGGGGGTTGTCAGTGAACTTACCCCACAGATGCATCAACATAGCCAGAGTACCTAAATGCATAATCTGCCACATTTCCCTTGTACTCTGAGCTTCTGTAGTGCATGACTGTGAGGTCAGCCTCAAGCTGGTGGACCACCCATTGTAGACTTCATTCCCACATGATACACAGCCTCAGTGTCACACAAAACAATTCCTACCCTTGCTGCCTGCCCCATGGTCCTCTTATTTCAAGCAATTTTAAATGAAATAGTCATTACATCAGACAATTATGGGGTCACTGTATGGAGCCTACAGGAGACCCTAGAAAATGCTACACAGGGTGGCTATGGTGATCTCTGCGGGTTACTACGCAAGAGCATAGAGCAAACCTGCTTTGTACATCCTCGGTCTGAGCATTAGAGATCAATCACTGTAACAGTTACTTTTAGAACTGTAAAATACCCTACATCTTCATTTCTAGTCAGAGCACAAGGCAAGTCTCCTTTATAAATAACTTGGCCAATGAGCCATGATTGAGGTTTTACCTTTTCTGTCTTTGTGGAAAACACCAGGAAGAGTTTGAAGGCCATTGAAAGTAGTGCATGGACAGGCTTTGTTCAGAGCTGGCAGTCCCTCTGGCAGGCTAGCCTACCTGTGCTGTGTATACCATACTGCCAAGGTCTCCTCCAAGCCACTAGCGATGCCATGATAAAATCTTTTTTCTCTTGAAGGAAATGTCCAGTTTAAAGAGACTGAAACTAGGAAACAGTCGCTTTGCCAGGTACCAGAGGGTTTATTTTTGTCTTTCTTTTTTTAACTTTTTAAAGCACATCACTGAAGACAGGATTGGAGGGGCATTGTGAATGAGTATTTTAAAGTGCAGGGACTGTTGAGGCGCTCATGGAAACATAGTCAGTGTGGTGTCTATACCATCTGTCTACAGCAATGGGGTTTCCTGATGAACAAGAAAAGGTGGTTCCATTCAGTCCGGAGCCCAGGATTAAATTCATCCATTCACTCATTCAAGCACTGAACACAGTTAATAGCCAGAAGTAGACCATCAAGCTCTCAATATTCAGCAGAAATCTCAGTGACTCTTCAAAACACTTCTGAGAGTTTTTCAAGGCACATTTTTAATTGGAGAAGAAAATCCCTGAAAAGCAACAGTGATGAAAGCCAGCTTACTGAAATGCTGCAAGGTAAGCTAAATTTCACCAGTCACGAAGCAAATCAGGATTTGACCATGCCTGTTACTTCACAGTCAAGTACATGGACATCAGACTACCCTGTATTTTCTGCAGCTGGTGGCCAGTCAGCAGTGGTGTTCCCCTGGGCTCAGTACTGGATCCAGTTCTCTTTAATGTCTTTATCAATGACATGGACGAGGGAGTTGAGTGCACCCTGAGTAAATCTGTGGGTGATACTAAGATTGGTGGAAGTGTTGATCTGCCAGAGGGTAGACAAGCTCTACAGAGGAACTTGGACAGACTGGATTGATGGGCCAAGGCCAATTGCATGAGGATCAACAAAGCCAAGTGCCGTGTCCTGCACTTCAGCCACAACAACCCCATGCAAAGCTACAGGCTTGAATAGAATTGGCTCAAGAGCTGTTTGGAAGAGAGAGACCTAGGGTTGTTGATCAACAGGTGACTGAATTTGAGACAGCAGTGTACCCAGGTGGCCAAAAAGGCCAGTGGCATCCTGGCCTTTATCAGGAACAGTGTGGCCAGCAGGAGTAGGGGAGTGATCCTTTCCCTGTACTCAGCGCTAGTGAGGCTGCACCTTGAGTACTCTGTTCAGTTTTGGGCCACTCACTACAAGAAGGACATAGAGATTCTTGAGTGTGTTCAGAGAAGGGCTATAAAGCTGGTGAAAGGTTTACAACACAAGTTTTATGAGGAGCAGCAGCAGAGGGAGCTGGGATTGTTTAGTCTAGAGAAAAGGAGACTGAGAGGAGACTTCATCACTCTCTACAACTACCCAAAATGTGGTTGTAGTGAGGTGGGGGTTGGTCTTTTCTCCCTGGTAGCTAGTAACAGGAAAAGGGGAAATGGCCTGAAGTTGTGTCAAGAGAAGTTTAGGTTGGATATTAGGAAAAAAAATTTTACTGAAAATGTTGTAAGATATTGGAATAGTGTGCCCAGGGAGGGGGTTGAGTCACCATCCTGGAGGCATTAGAAAGAAGAGCAGATGTTGTACTTCACGAGAAGGTCTAGTGTTGGACCTAGTAGGGCTGGATAGATGGTTGGACTCCATGATCTTGAAGGTCTTTTCCAACCAAAACCATTCTTTGATTCTATGATTCTCCTCTGACAAGGTTTGGCACAAGCTACCTAATGCATTTTGGTGACTCCCTGCTCTCGATCTGAAGTTTGTCCTCTGGGGAACAAGGAGGTGTCAGTGTACCTCAAGAAAGTGGAACTGTGTCTTTGGAGGTCACCCAGAGCAGTACCCCTTCCAGATCTGGAGCTTTGATATTCACTTTTCTGCAAGTGTATGACTCTATGCAAGCTCAGCAATGTCTAGAATAAAGACCCAAGATGCCTATCTTTCCAAGGTTTCCTTACTGGTGTAAAACTGACTTACTTGGACTTGATGAGGCCTGCTGGAAAAGTCAGGGGAGTGTGTCAGGAAAGCAGGTTGGAGTGCCTAAGTGGGTGCACTTTGCAGGAATAGGATGGATCCCTGCCTTGCAGCCGCTTTTGCTTCTGGTTTCTATTAGTGCTCCTCCCTTCCACCCCAGCCTGGCTCCCCATTCTGGCTGCAAAAAGCACCCTCCCTGTGGGTTCCCCATGGCTTCTGCTTTTGTCACGGCTCCACTGACCTGCCAGGGCTGCCCCTACAAAGAGTGCTTCCACCCACCTCTGCATGAAGAGCTGGCAGTACCCCTGGTTCCCAAACGTATATCTCAGAATGCACATTTGGCAGTATTCCCTTTCCTGGAATCTGCCCAGGCACTGCAGCAATGATCCCAGCTCCCATTTGTCTCCTGCCACTTCTTGCAAAGACCAGCCTTCCTCCTCCTCCTCTGAGAACATCCTTTCATGCTGCAGCTGACAGGTTTCAGTCCTGGGGCTGTTCCTGTGTCTGTCTGCTCGTTGTTGCTGCTACAGTGTGCCATTGCATGGTGAGTGTGTTTGTCTGAACATCCATCACTCTTTCTCTCTGTGTGGAAGGACTGCAGAGCTGTTCTGCATGCATGAGTGCATTTATCTGTTTGTGCCTGCCTTACCCTGGCAAAAGCTTGGAGGCTTCTGTGTGTCTGTCTGCATTTGCTGCCCTGTCCTGCCAGGCCACATTTGAGATCTCTAAGATCAAGGATAGCAGGCTGAAGTCCAAATTCACAATATTTCTAAATTCAGTCTCTTACCTGACAGAAAATAAATTATAAGAACATGAAAATTTATGCATTCTGTAATTTGGATCTTTAAAAGCAGTTGCCAGCAAACCAGGATTTCCACTGCAAACAAAGAATCATATCTTTAATCTTTCATCAATTTAGCAACTCTCAATTTTATCAAATAGGGGATATCTTCCTGGGAATTCCAGAATCTGGAGGATTACCCAAGTATAGTTGAAATAAACTGACAAGGATGGCTGACTAATGACAGAAGTCTCTGAGAGCACCAGAGAGAGAGCGAGAGCGCACAAATGCTTTCTCATATGGGTAAAGCAATGAGAATTATACCTGTTCTTAAATTTGGTGGTGAGTCAGGTCCAAGCCCTTGGACTCAGGTTTGGATCTACTGACTTTTATTCCTTTTTCTTGGGTTTTTTTTTTTTTTTTACTTTACCAAGGCTGGGGGGGGGGGAACTGCATACTCATGCATAGCATGCTCCCTAATGCAAGGTTAGAAAGCCTTTTCAAGGCAGCTCTTCCGCTCTCCATCCCGATTTTGTTAACAATCAATCATTTTAATCCTAGGGAAATGGGGCAGATCACCAGGGATGCTGTTTACCTCTGCCTCGGTACATAGCAAAGCCGTAACCCGCTGGCTCAGCAGCGTTACAAGTAAAGCGTAAGGACGAGGAGAGTTCTCAGCTTCCCCGGTGAGCCGCGCTGGGGGGGGGGGGGGGGGGGCTGCCCCTTCCCCGGACTGTTTGCAGGCGGGAGGGGGGCACCTCTCCCCTGTGGGCTCCGCGCTTCACCTCTCGCCCTCTCCGCTGCGCGGGCGCGCAGAGGTGCTGCTGCTGCTGCACTCGTACCCCCATCCCCGCCGGGGTCCCCGAGGTCTCCCCATCCCCACATCCCCCGCAGCTCGCAAGCGGCTCGTCTCTCAGCGGTGCCCGGCACCGGCCGCCTCCTACGGCGGACCCCCCTCCGGCAGCTCACCCGGGCCGCTGCTGCGGCTCCGAACGTCCCCGTGTCTGTTCCAAGCACGTCAGTAACAATCGAACACCGCACAAGTCTTCCTTGCCTTTCCTTCACCCTGCCCATTAATACGTACACTGGGCTGGTGCATTCAGATAATTCCTCCACACTTTCCCAGTTCACTGGGGAAAACAACTGGGTGACTGTCTCCCATGACTGCGTGCAGGGTTGGCCAGGCTCCCGGCTTGTCTCTTCCTCACTACCCTTTTCCCAGGAAAGCATTTCTCAGCTGAACCTGCAGACAGCACCAAACATTTTGTCCCAGGAAGCAGATGCTGGTTTTCTGTGATCCCAGTAAGAAAGGCTCTCAGATTCTGCAAAATATCATTTGAAATGTCATTTCTTAAAGGTGACACTGTAAAGAAAGAGAGAACAGATAATGTTACATCCCTCAGATGCTGGAAACCCCCGGGCTGTGCAGCATGGAATGGGCCTCCAATCAGCATGAAGCATGTTACAATGCGCGTGTTCCGGAGGTGGCTCTGTTACAGTGAGCTGGCTGAGGTTATACTGCAGCTTGAGGGTTTGTGCAGACCAACACAGGCTTGAAAGCAAAGCTTCATGTGCAGCACAGCACAGTCCTGTCCTGTACCTCCTTGGGTGAACTAACTCCTTGATGTACGGTGGTCCCCCCATCAGGATCACTCAGCAGAAAATGCACATCCCTTCTTCCCTTTCTTATTCTGTCCTCCCTTGCTCCCCCTCACTTGTCATCCATGCCCCCTCTTGCCTTCTGGTAAAACCTCTTGCAGGGATGTAGAAGCGAATTTTAATTTATCTATTTAAATACCTAAATTTATACATAATACTTATTACACACATAGTAATCTTGAAATTAATCCTACTCTTGTGCTAAGAAGAAGAGATTCCTCCTCTTGTTTAAATTTAGGAGTGAGATTCAGTTGTTGAAACATGGGTGTCTAGTATAATTTCAGATGTCCCACCATTTCCAAGATAGGCACATAATGTCAGTGTGTTGTGGTGGCAACATACTGACCAGCCCCAACCAGTGGCTGAGCACCACACACCACTTGCTAACTCCCAGAGGAGAAAGAGACAGCGTCTATTGGTTGGGATAAGGACAGTTAACCAACAAAAATCACTGTGAACGCGGAACAGTAATGGCAAATGACACTCACACTTGGTGATAACAAAGAGTACCTCACTGTCCCAATGATTACAGAGTGCTGCCCAATGCACAGATGGACCAACCAAATGCCCATGCCCCACTCAGACTGTCCTGGAGGAACCAAACCCATACCCCTCCCCAGCCAGCTGCTTTTATGGGGAAGTGGTGTCAGGTGGTGTGGAAAACAGCCCAGGCTAACTCAGCTCACCTGTGCTGGCTGCTTGGGGAGATTGACTCTGGCCTGGCCAGAACCAGGACAGGACCTGTGGGATGCAGCTAAATTGGATTTTCTCACCTTTGCAAAGGCCAGTCGCCCATGGTAGGGTTCCCCACTGCAAATGGCCCTCCTGTTTTCAGAACTGAGTTAGGGCTCTATTCAGTATTGGAAGAGTTCAGACTGCAGACCTGTACACAGACCTGGTGGTTTTAGATGCCTATGTGACAGACCAGTCAGAAGCCAGGCACTTTTCCTCATCCTCTCCCTCACATGCCACATAACTGCATTTGTTCATCAGTTCCTCCAACACCTCCCCAGATGTGTATCTATGCATCTCAACTACAAATCCATTCATCCATTCCCCTCCCCAGTTCTCCATACAGTGACTTCTTTCTGTCATTCACTCCTACTGTCACTAAATTCAGCCCTCTCAAACTATCCAACTACCTCAATCTCGTCACACAAATCCATGCATTACTCCACCCGTCCTTCCAGATTGGGCTTCACCTGCTCTCTCTGTCTACTTTTCTGCCCATTCATGCTGTGCCTTCTGTCTCATGCTGTGACTTGTCTTTGCTCCTACCTCCCCCGTGCTCTGGAGTTAAACACTGTCCTAATGAACTGTCCTGGTCTTTGGCCAGGATAGTTAATTTTCACAGAAGCTGGGAGGGGGCACAGCCAGAACACCTGTCCTAAACTACTCAAGGGATATTTGAATCATTATATCATACTCAATATATAAGGGGGAAACAGGATGGGGTGGAAAGGTCACTGCTCTGGGATGGCTGGGCATCAGGTTCCAGGAGAGAAGCAAATTGCACTGTGTATCACCTGCTTTGTATGTTCTAAGTCCCATTGTTGTTATTTCCCGCATCTTCAGCTGTCCCAGTGAACAGTCATCCCAACTCACAAGGTCTCCCCATTCTCCTCCCCATCCCACCAGGGAAAGGAGTGAGAAAGCAGTAGCTGTAGTGTTCAGCTGACGGCTGGGGCTAGGCCATGACACAAGGTCCTTGTAACTCACTTTATGCTCTTTCCTATGTAGAAGCTGTCTTCAAATGAAGAGTCAAGATGAGGAAAAGTGGCATCCTGACCAAAGAGTATATGCATAGGGGTGAGTTTGGGACAGAACGTTGGCATCTGTGAGCAGTAGGAAAGTGAGGTGGGAGGGGAATGTGGGAAGGAACTGATTTATTGGGTGGTTGACAGGCACATCTCACCATATTTTTGGAATTCAGGGGCATGGACTGTAGTCAGCCTTCACTTTTTCTGGTTGGCATAGGAAGAGACATATTTGTAAGTGTGATCCATCTCCCTCATAGTTCTGAAGACTTTTCCAGGGAACCCATCTCAAAGAGGGCGAATGATGCAGAAGAGAGATCTACCACCGTGGGATGGGGGGCAAACACTCCTCAGTGCTATTATATTACATCACCTCTACTGTGGTGCTAAATCGTCCCCTACTGAATTGTGCTGTGACACCTAGGTACATCACTTGATTGCTGAGTTGCGTCATTCCCTCCAGGTGAACGATACCATTTTCTGTACACCATCTCCTTTCAAGACATTACATCAACTCCTATGCAGGTCTTACTCCTTTCTTTGCTAAGTGTCACTCTGTTCCTACTACAGTGTATGGTGGTTCAACCCAAAACAGTGGCTGAGCACCACACACTACTCACTCGCTGCCAGACGAGAGACAGACAGAGCCTCCCTGGGTTGGGATAAGAACAGTTTACTGACAAAAATCACTGTGAAAAGGAACAACAGTCTGTGCCAAATTACACTCACACCTGGTGATAACAGAGTACCTTACTGACCCAACAATAACACAGATTACTGCACCAACACAAGGACTGACCTGACACCCCAGCCACACTCAGACTGCCCTGGAGGCACCCAGGAGCACCCTTCCCTGAGCAGCCCCTCTCATGCAGAATTGAAATCAGATGGTGTGGAAAACAGCCCGGGCTAACTTTGCTCACCTCTGCTGACTGCTTGGGGAGGTTAACTCTGGCCTGGCCAGATCCAGGACACAGTGTTATGCCATTCTGGACCAAGACAGTAGTCCAACACATTTTACCATCAGGTGTGATGTATCACTGATACCAAACTTAGCCTTAATAGAAGATGCTCTTAATTTCAAACTAACGACAAATATATGGTGAAAGTTGCCTTTCTGTGAGCTGCTGTCACAGCAGGAAGAGAGGTCACCACAGCCATCTTCTAAACAACTTCAGATCTACACATTGTTAGCCTCAGATAAAGCATAAACTGCAGATATGACAGCTGAGAAAGGGAGGTTGGTAAGAAACATCACCACTGCTGACAATGAAAAGTAGATGAGGTTATTTCTTGTGACTTTACCTTTGATGCCATGCAAAGTGTGATTGTCCCCCTTTCCATTCCAGTAGTCCAAAATGAGTTATATCTGTTGAAGTTGAAAATCAAGCTCGTGTCTTCGGAGCATTAGTCTCAAAGCAACTAATGGGACATGTTCCTATCTCTGAGATATGGTCTGAAGGTTTGAGGAGCTGCAGGGCATCTCCTGCCATTTGCATGAAGCTCTGTTGTGAGACTGTACCATGCTACATGCTAGGAGACAGACAGACTCCTCTCAATGCCACAGTAGGTCTGAACTAAATTAAAGCATGGCACAATTAGGTGATGTGAGAGCACAGGTGCCTGGAGAAGAGGAGGCTTGAGGGGAGACCTTACTGCTCTCAGTAACTACCTGAAAGGAGATTGTGGCAAGGTGAGTGTCGATCTCTTCTCCCAAGTAACAGTGGATAGGACAGGAGGAAGTGGCCTCAAGTTGTGCCAGGGAAGGTTTAGATTGTATATTAAGAAAAAGTTCTTCACTGAAAGGGTTATCAATCACTGGAACAGACTGCCTGGGGAAGTGGTTGAGTCACCATCCCTGGAGGCATTTAAAGGATGTGTTGATGTTGTGCTCAGGGACCTGGTTTAGTGCTAGGCAGTGCCAGGCAGTGCTAGGCTAATGGTTGGACTCGATCCTAAAGGTCTTTTTGAACCTAAACAATTATATGATTCTATGGTTTTATTTCTGTTGGACAGAAAGGTACTTACACAGATGGGAAACTGTCATCTAAGGGAAACATGTTGACAATCCCAGGGACTTTTCATTGTTATTTTTCAGCTTCTGCAACTGGCATTTCTGTGGCAGGTTTGGACACACAATAGTTTTGCATTACAAGCAGAACCTCAATTTTAAAGTTTCCTCCATGCAACCATGTGTGACAGCTGTTGTGTCTTCCTCAGGCTTATTCCAGAAAGGAATATGGTTCTTTTCTTCCTATCCTGCGATTGAGCTGGAAACTATGACAGTAAATGTAACCATCCAAGACTTTGTGGCGGATGTGGTGTCTGAGCTGGTTTTCCAAAATATGCAGCAAGTCTCTAAGGAGATCATGTTTATCTTCCCTGTGGATTCTGACACTGTTGTACACACCTTCTACGCTACCATGGGGGAGACGCGTATTGAAGCAATGCTCTTGAAGAAGGAGGAGGTACCGAGATTTTGGTGGGAGGGGGTGGTCATCAGATTGGCATTAAGAGTAGAGGTGAGAGAATGTAATCTCGTGAAAACCTCAGTGATACATTTTTCTCCCTCTGTGACAGGCCCAGAAGCTGTGCAAAGCCACTTCAGGCATGGAGAATTTAAGATACCTGCAGGATCAGTGGGATCTTTGGGGTCCTGTGTTTGCTTGTTTCTTGGGAACCTTGCCTCCTAACAGGGAGGTTGCCATCAGTCTGTGCTATGTCCAGGAGCTGACACTGCATCCTGATGGAGCTGCCCTGTTTCGCTGGCCACATGAGCTGTTCCCCTGGAGAAAATACATTAGTGAGTGATCCCCTAGGTTCTTCCCCCCAGCATCCCTCCAAGTGGGACACCCCATATGTGCATACATGCCTCAGTGTGAGAATCTGAATATACCCTGTTGCACCTCACAGAAACTCCACAGGTCTTCCCTTACATCCCACAGCACGAGTTCCCTACACACAAACCACCGTGTGAGTCTCCAGATTCACCACCACCCCACTAAGCACCACAGTGAGGGATGTCTCAGATGCCACATTTCTTCCCTATTCACAACACACAGTGCCTCACCATAGCTGTCTGCTGCCCTATGATGTCTTCTTTCCTCTTCTCACCCATCTTTCTCACTGCAGGCTGTGTGTCTTCTGAAGAGGAGATATCCAAAAGCCTGCACTTCAACATCTGTCTGAAATCAACCCGTGGTGTGTCCCATGTAGCCATTAACAGCAGCTACACCCCTCTGCAATACACAGCTCCAGATCAGACATCTGCTGAGGTACAGCCCTGCCAGCTGCTAGAATTCCAAAGGGGGAGAGGAAGGAAAGGTCTGCAGCCTGGGGACTCCTACAAGGTGTCTTGATTCTTAGGACTCCTCAACCCTTTTATTTGGTTCTTTTTCTTCTCCACACCCCACTTGTCCCCAGGTCTCCTTGAAATTGCCACCCTGGATGCGTGATGATCTGAACTTGCTGGTGTATTACAGAGGGTCTCACACTCTCAGTGCTGTGGTGGAGAGGAGAGATCCCACAGCCCCACCTGGTGAGTGAGGAGGGTGAAAATGGGCATTAGGGACAGAGGATCAGTGAGACTGGGGCGATCTGAGGGGCTTTTCAGGCAATAGGTCAGAACTGAAGGCTATGTGGAAGGCAAAAGCACAGAGGCAGGGAAGGGGGCTACAACACTCTTTGTTTCCCAACACACTCCAGGCTCTCTGCTGGGAGACCCTGTGGTGATGGTGACACTGACACCCAACATTCCTAAGGATGTAACCAATTCAGGCCAGCTTGGTGAATTCCTCTTTCTCATGGACCGCAGCCTCTTCCAGGATGCACAGGTACTACCAGAAGAGGTCTTCAGGGGGTAATTTTCCACACTGGTCACATCCAGCTGGTGGGCATAGAGGCAAGATGCTTCACAAAGGTAGATGTTCAGCCTAGCTTCCCCATCTGAGCTCTGCCCATCCCTCCATCCGTCCCTAGAACACACTGCTCTTCCTCCTCAAGAGTTTACCTCTGGGCTGTTACTTCAATGTCTACAGTTTTGGGGCCACTTTCAAAGCCTTCTACCCGTGAGTTGGGGGTGATGATGAGACAAGACCAAGGGGTAAGTAGAGTATGACTTTTCTATGTGAAACTACAGGACAAGCTCTTGCTGGAGGACAGATATGGGGCAATGTATTTTGGGGGCAGAGATGGCAAGTCTTTTCAGGGTGCTTCTGTAGCACTTGAAGTGAGGTAGAGCTTTTTTAGGGAGTGGTCATGGGAGGGTAGACATAGACCAGGTTCTTCTCCTCTGACACCCTGTCTGCTGTCCTACAGGCAGAGTGTGGAATACACGCAGGAAAGCATGAACAATGCAGTGGGGCGCATCTCCTCCATCTGCCCTGATGTGGGGGACTGTGACCTGTTGAGCCTCCTAAAGTCTATCTACAGCACTCCTCTCCATCATGGGCACCTCCGTCAGGTATCAGGGGCCAAAGGGTTATGGGGAGGGGAATATGTGTAAATGATGGGGTAGACTTCAGGGCTCAGGGTAAGATATTCTGCTGCTGTTTGCACTAGGAGTTGGCATATGGGAGGCATCATCATGGCAGAAAGGGACACCATCTTTGGAGTGGACAGCTTGAGAGGGTTTCTGTGGAATTTGTCTGTACTTGGCGAAGGTTGATCTTCGTTGTGGGGTGTCTGCTTGTGCTAAGAGGTGTCTGGTGTTAAAGAAGAGAGATACACAGTCTCTTCTCCTGTTTGAAGGCCAGTGGGCATGAGAGGATAAGGGAGAAAACTGGGAAGGCTTCTTGTGTTTTAGTAGGTTGTCTTTGCTTTATGGGGGTGCCCAACCCTAGCAATATTTGGTTCCCCTCCTCTCTTCCTCAGCTTTTCATCTTCATCCAAAGGAAGATCTTCAGTGATGAGGAAGCTGTCATGGCTGAGGTGTACCGTTACCGGGACCAGCATCGGTAACGAGGGAGACTTTTTCCTGCCACCCAACATGCTACTCAAAACCTTCCTTTTTCCCTGACTGTCAGAGTCCTTCAAACATTCTCACAGACCCTGTTCTGTCTCAGATCTTCCCTTTACCACAATAGAATTTCAGTAACAGCACCCCTCACACATACTTTTCTTACCTCAATAAGACTGCCTATATTCTTCATTTAGCAGACCTCTTCTCCCAATATTTTCCTGTTATTCTCAGCACTTTTTGTATTTCCTCCTCACCCTCAAATATCTCAAAATACTCTGTTGGCCCAAAGCCATGATTTCCCTGCCCAGCATGCAGCGTCTCTCACATCCAAGCAAATTGGAAAACTCTTAGCTACAGTTTCATTTCTATGAATAGAAGAATCATTACCTCTCCAGACTTTTTATATTGTAGCATTCTTTCGTGTCTCTCACCTTTGTCCAATCTTTAACTTCCACCTATTTTCCTGCACAGGTGTTTCTGTTTTCCTACCAACAGATGTGACACCTTCAACCTTTTCCAGGCAATAGCCCTGGAGACCAAAGGTGAATGTGTGTGCATCCACTCTAAGATGGACATGACTTCTGAGGTAATGACCGAGAACATGAGCTTCCAGAACCTCCCTTGCTCTATTCAATACCATGCATGGTTCTCCTGAGCATGCAAAGAAATCCAAATACCACCACCAACTCCAAATCAAAAGGTCCCTACAACTTCCACGCCCTAAACTTGGAGGGAACCCATGTGGTCTGTGATCTCTGCTTCCTTTTCATCAGGCAGTGAAATGCCTGCAGCAGACTCTGCAGCCTACAGCTAGTGGTATCTCAATACATTGGGACCTTCCACCTGGCCTGGAGGTGTCAATGATCAGAAAAGCTCCTGAGATTATGTTCCGGGGTCATCATAGCTCCATCTATGCCCAGATCCATGGGCAAGCACAGGTGAGAGTGATCCAGGATCCATATGCACTGGGGCAGGGTTTTCTGGAAGGTAAAGGACCCACTGCCTGTTTCACCTTCTCATCACTGGGAGTCCTTCATGTTTTCTAGACTTGTGAAAGACCACTATTAGACCTCTGTGAACCTTCTTCCCCCACCACCTCGCCCTCCCTGAGATGCTATGTCTGCTCCCACTGTGGACATCTACTTTAGTAAAGCAGGAAGGAAATGCAGATGAGCTTTTCTGTCTGACTCTTTTCTTTGTGTCAGCAGGATTCAGAACGGGGTGAGGGAACTGTGTCCCTTCTGTACCATGTGGGCAGCCAGTCCTTCAATTACACACTCAGGTTCTCACTGTTCCCATCAGCAGATAAAAGGTGAGATGGTAACACACCTGCCCATGAGGCAGAGTGCTATTGGTTCTGAAGGAAGGACAGCAACCTGCTTCCCACTGTAGCCTGAGGTGGGAAGAGAATCTGGGCATCCAGTGCTCCCCCCTTGTCCCCTCTGCCCTGACCTTGGCAGAGGACCTGGATGACTATTACCCACTTCCCCATCCTCTCTACTTCACATGTCCCCTGAGGTGGAACCAAGGTCTAACTCCCTACGTCTGCAGGCTGTCTGTGCACCGCATGGCCATGAGGCACCTGCTGTGGAAACTGGCCTGGGAGGGAACAAGTGAGACAGTGATGGACATCTGGCATAGTGCAGTTCAGTCCAGCCTCAGCCTGGGGGTTTCATCCCCCTTCACATCTAATGTGGCAGTACTCATGAGACAATGGGATACCTGGCACCATGGTAAGGACAGAAACAGTGAAGATACGACTGAGAGGGGAAAGCAGGACTTGTTGGTCTGATGTCTGCTCACCATCTGCAGCCCCTTATCGTGTGGGACAGACCACTTTTTTGCCTGTATGAAGTACCCATGTGTCTAACCTCTGTGTTGCCCTGTTTCTCTCCCCAGATTCTTTGCCTCCAGAATCCTCCATGTTGTTCTCTTCCTCTTGCAACCTGGTTCCCTGCCAGCTACTTTGGTTACGTGGCTTCAGGCCTGTGTGGTTCAAGTCCACCAAGTTTTGGATGGTCAAGAAGTACTATTTCTGCCTGGAGATGCTTGGTAGCAAAGCCCCTGACACTGAAGCACTCCCACAGCTTTTAGCATCCTGTGAAGGTAAGGAGAAGCTTCTCAACCAGAGAACTGCATTACGTTCAATAAAAACAAGTGCAAAGTCTTGCCTCAGGGGTGGAATAATCCTATGCAACAACCCAGGTCCAGGGCACACACACTCAAGGAAGCATCTCTGCAAAAAAGGATCTTGGGGTCCTGGTGGACAACTAGTTCTACAGAAGTCAGCATCATGCACTTGCAACAAAGAAAGCCAACAGCATCCTGGGCTGTATTAGCAAGTGTGTAGCCACTAGGTTCAGTGAAGTGATCCTTCCTCTCTACTCAGCACCATTTGCTAGGTTGAATCCTGAGGTATTTGGTCCAGCTTCTGCTTCCATTACAAGAAAAGCATGGACATAGTGGAACAAATCTAGGGGAGGGCCACTAAAGTGAGGGACTTGAGGCACGTGGCATGTGAGGAGAGAATGAGAGAGCTGGGTTTGTTCATCTTTAAGAAGAGTATAGTTTATTTCTGTCTACAATGTGCTGCTGACTGGAGGAAAATATAAAGAAGCCAGAGGTGGACTCTTGGAAGGTCACAGCTTTAGGATAAGAGGCAACAGGCACAAGTTAGAAGATGGGAAATGTTGAATGGGTATGAGAGTTTTTTTATTTATTTTATCACAAGGATAATGAAAAACTGGTGGAATCTCTGTCCTTAGTGCTATTCAAGACTTGAATAGACAGATACCTGATCTGTTCTAATGAGACCTGCTTTGAGTAGGGATTTGGACAAAATGATTTCCAGAGATCACTTCCAACCTCTGTATACCTTTAGGCCAGCCTTAAATGACCCTTACTTCTGCCCCAACTGCTCTGTGCCCGAGTGCTTCCTTTTCTGCCCATAAAAGCTCTTAAATCTGTTCTAGAACTGAGCAATGCCTGGGACTATAATGCCCCACAGGCTATGCTTGGCCCTCCTCACCTTCACTTCTTTGTGATTCAGTGCTGTTGTAGCTCTGAAGAAGTCTTATGTCCTGGGATGTGGAAAGGAAAAACTCATGCTGAGGCTAGTATATTCAAGAGTGGATGATGAAGGCCCTGTGGGGTCCTCAACAGTGAACATGGGCCATAATGGGGAAAGTGGCAAGAAGGAGTGATATTGATGGGTATTAGTGATGTTCGTGGGTAGAATTAAAGATGTTCAGAGAGAATTACACTGAGTAAAGTATAGGACAGATTTTAATGTATTTATGAGGAACTGATAAGATTTGAGTATGCTCTGGGAGGTCCAGAAAAGTTTCAGGATGCTTGTGGAGGACTGTGTAAAAATGGGAAAGCCCAGAGAGTGAATGGAGGACAGTTGAGTATACCTGTAGAAGGCAGAATTTAAGGTTACTAACCATTGCTTATCTCATATGAGCTGTGTGAATGATTCTGTCTTCCAGAGCGGGAGCCTTCTTCTGAAGAGCAGATGGAAGAATCGCCAGTATCCAACATCAGCTGGGACTGGAAAACCTCACCACTGTCAACAAGACTGTGTGACTTGTCTGGGCTCAGGGTAGTGGTGGCTCTTCAGAAAGCAAACGGTTCCTGGGCCTTCACCACAGCCCTGGCCTCTGCCTTAGGGCTCAGCAGTGCTGATGTTGATGGACAAAGGCCCACTGAGGTAAGCAGATTAGGAGCAGGAGTGAGGCACTGTCATGAGCTGAACCTTCCTCTCTTCCAAGTTTCTGGTCAGAAATGAACTGAGAGAAAGAGATCAAAGCAGATGGGATATAGAGGTTATGGAAGGAGATTGTAGGGGCTATGGGGTAGAATCAGAAGAGGTACCTGTCAACTTTCTAAGTTGGGGATTTCAGAAACTTAGAGTCCATTAGTATGTATGTGTGAAGGTCTTACTTTTTCTACATGCTGACTTAGGTCTGATCTTTCTTTTTCCTTCTTCACTGATTGTTCTTTCTGCTTCTCCTGTCCCAGGATGTACAGCTAACTGCATGGGCCACAGTTTTGGCCTTAGTCTGGTTGCACCGGTATAAGTGGAAGGTACCTTGGTCAGAGCTCCTGGAAGCCAAAGCTTGTAGGTGGCTACAGGAGCAAGCTGGTAAGAAGATTTTGCTGGGTCAAGTCATGCTGTGAGATTTTTTCCACCAAATCCACAGCTGAAACATTAACCAATGTCCCTCTTTCCCAGTGCTCGTGTATAGCAGTCTATGAGACTGTCAATACATACTGTCTTCCCCTACTGAGTTGTGATCCCCCTCTACTTTTTCTCTCTGTTTGCAGAGTTACTGCTGGATGAATATCTGGATGCAGCAAATTCCCTGCTAGGCTGCTTTGTGCAGCCCACTGTCTTCAGGATTTGAACTTACCCTGCTGCTGGGGGTGGGCAAGAAGCTGGGACGGGACACATCCAGGATAAAGTGATATCATGCACTTATGGGAGTGACTTGGTGGCTAGTTGCTATCCAGGGCCAACTCACCACAAGATGACTTGTTCACACATTTGCTCTTTACCATGATATGAGAGATTCCCCTGGGTTATTTCTGAAAGATAACCCTAATTACATATGCTAAACTTTGCTTTATTTTTCCACATGCTGCTCTAAAACCAAACTCTAAGGTTTACCCAAATAGTCATCTGCTCAAAATACAAAATTGCAAGGAGAAAAATCCTGTTCAGATGCAACAGAAAAAGACCTTCATTAATTCCCCCCTCTCTCCCTCCCTCCCTCCCTTCCTTGGGATTTGGTTGCCTAAATGGGGATTCCTCATGGCATTTATGATGTTCCAGGATTTTCTGGTGTATTGGTTTTACATGGCAAGATTTTGGTAGTGCTGCAGGAGTGACCTCTGTGGGAAAAGGCTGCTCTGAGCCAGTCACAGATGGTTCCAAAACAGCTGCAGGCCAAGGCTGAGTCAATCATCAAGGTTAGTGGCATCCCTGAAAAAGATACTTTAGAAAAGGTAAAAAAATGCCACAGAGGCAGAGCAGGAGGGAAAAAAAGAATGAGAACAGTGGAGCAAACACCAAGATAAGAGGGAGAGAAGGAGGTATTTCCCTGCAGCCATGGTGGAGCAGATATTCACGCTGCAGTCCATGAATACCCTATGATGGAGCAGATGGATGTTTGCTAGAGGAGCTAGAGCCCATGGTGAGGACCCATGATGAAGCAGAATATAAGTGTCAGGAAGAAGGAGTTCCAGAGAGAAACTCCTATGTATTGATCATAACCCCCTATCCTTCATCCCCCCTGTACAGATGATGTGAGTAGGGGTAGAGGATGAGTCAGAAGTGAAGGAGTGAAGGAATTTGGGGACTTGCAGGGAGAGGTTGTTTTAGTTTTTGTCTTTGTTTCTCACCATCCTACTCTACTTCTAATTGTCAATAAATTAATCTTCCCCAAGTCAAATATGTTTTGCCTGTGATGTGAATTGTGAGTAATCTCCCTGATTTTCATCTTATATCTGCCCCATCCCACCCCCCACTCCCATCCTATTGAGGAAGAGGAGCTGTCTGGGTGTCTGGCAGCTAGCCAAAGTCAAACTGTAAGAAAAATGAATCCTATTTTTTACATCTACACTTTTTATGGTGATTTTTTTGGGGCAGTTGAAACCCACAAGAATAAATCAAATTTACCTTATATGCAAAGGTAGTAATAGCATCCCAGAAATCCCCTAAAATATAAACACAAAGTTGAATTGCTACCCCAGAACCTCTTAATAGCTTTCTGGACCTTCTTGTTTCTCAAGCTGTGTATGAGGTGATTGACCATTGGAATCACAGTTGTATAGCAAGTAGAGAACTCTTTATTCAGATTTTAGGAATTATTGGCAGGTCGTAAGACATACATGATAGCAAGAAAGTATTCAGTGAGGGGAGATGAACAAGCAGAAATTGTCATGGTTTGTTTGCTGGGCAATGATCAAAGAATCACACAGAGTTGTTAAACATCCCAAGAAGCAGAAGAGAGAAAGTGCTGTTTCATTTCTTTCCCCGAGCCATTTTATAGATACAGAAGTGGACCTGAGCTGAGACCAAGCAGGATGTTTTTACAACCTCCAACACACATTCCTCCCCAGTCATATCTCAGATGGAGTTCCAGCCTGATTTATGGTCATGCTTCAGGAGGTTTTCCTGCCTAGTCTTTCATGCTTGTTTGTGAAACAGTCACTGGCTCTGCCTGCTCAAGGTCACCCTGCCCCACTCTAATCACTCTTCTTCAATCATCCAGATGTGGGGCCAACTTGCTCTACCGCTCCTGCAAGAAATGGCTTTCTGCAGTTCCACTGAGGCCACAGAAAGACAAATCCAGTATGAATACAATGATTACCAATCATAATAGCCTCATCCTCCTCTCCTAGTAGCCAAGAAGAAAAGCCAATGCTGAAAGCGGTTTGCTCCAGCATGAGAAATGAACTGCTGCTCCTCCACCATCAGTCCAGGGCCTCACCTGTAAGCTGGGCTGTTCTAAGGAACCTGCTTTGGCAGGGGGGTTGGACCCGATGCTCTTTTGAGGTCCATTCCAAGCCCTACGATTTTGTGATTCTGTGATTCTGTAATGTGTGCACCATTCAAGACAAAGCTTTCTAACTTTATGCAAACTAGTTTTATATATTCATTATCTATCTAGGATAAGATAGGATTATACAAATAATTTCCAGTAAGTCATTTGCATTGGCTCCTCCCAGATAGAGAATGCCCAGTAATGCCCAGGTGGTCTCCTGGTGGTTGTCAGGGATGAAGGCTGGACATCTTCCTCTTGGTGAACTTTTAACCTCTTCTTTCAGCTCTTTGTGCTTTTCTTCATGGTCTATAAGCATCACCCCGTTAAAACTAGTTTCAACTTCAAGCAGGATGCACCTAAACAGTTCCAACATATTATCCTTCCTTTGATTGGTTCCTGGTTTACAATAGAGTCATGAGAGACATTATGCTACTCTAAAAAATTATGTTAACTCATTACTTCCTTATCTCTAAGGCTGTTCTTCTGCTGTTCAACTATGCAGCTTTTTCTATTAAAATAATTTTAACTCCAAGGTTATATAAAATCACTTGATTTTATGCTAATTTCTTTATCTCATATGGTTGGCCTTCTGGGCTGCATATGCACATTGTCGGCTCATGTCAAACATCTTGTCCACCAGCACCCCCGATAATTTTCATATTATTCTTATATGGTAAAGCCCAAAACTGCACACAGTACTTGAGGTGAGGCCACCCCAAGGCTGAGTAGAGTCCAGTATCTCCTTCACCTGTGTCAGAATACAACATAACAGAAAGCCAACATAAGAGCCATATCATTCAGAAAAAACAACTAAGTCAGCACCTTTCAGAGTTTAAAACACAGCTGTTAGTCACTTGAATCACTTCTCCATACTATCTGCATAGTCAAAGAAGATAAATAGGTATTTCTTCTCATGAAGTTATCTCATCTGAAAGCAAAAGTGGGATTCAGTGTTTAGAATCCCACACAAAACTTTTGAAATTTTCAATTATATTCTGTCCAGCTGATACATAGTTCATCTCCCCCAGAACAGCCCTCATAGTGCTGTGTTTTATATCGATAGCTAGAAAGGTGTTGATAACACATCAGTTTTGATTTCTGCTGGGCAGTGCTGGCACCATATCCAGGCTGTTTCTTTATCATCCCTCCCCTCCCACCAGTAGTCTGTAGGGTGTAAGATAGCCAGGGCAGCTGACCCAAACTGACCGAAGGGCTATTTCATACCACAGGACATCTGCTCAGCAATAAAAGATGAGGAGGAAGTGGGGTGGGGACTATTTGTTATGTCATTCGTATTCCAGAGCAACTGCTATGTGTACCAAAGCCTGCTTCCTGGGAAGTGGCCAGACATTGCCTACCAAGGGGAAGTAGAGAACGTATCTTTAGCTTTCCTTTACTTCTGCTTTACAAAACTGCCTTTAACTTGACCCATGAGGTATTTTTTCCTGTCCTATTTTCTCCCCCCTTGTCCTGCTGAGAATGGGGGTGATAGAGTGGGTTAGTGGGAAGCTGGTGTCCAGTCAAAGTCAGCTCGCCACACTGACAAATTAAAATGATTCAGCTGCTAAGAATTAGGCCACAGTGATTCCCACACATGGAAAACCAAAATGAAGGAATTGGTGTCAAGCACCCATGTTAGGGTTTGAGGCTGAGGGTGAGAGGAGGTGGGAGGAGTGATAATTTACTCTGAGAAAGGAATGTACAGTACATGTAGTTAGGATGAGTTACAAAGCAGATCTTGTCAACAGTCATTTATTTAGATTTAAACTGATCAGGAAACAGATGCACATCTTGCACTCTAGTCACAATTGTACCTGACACAGTAAAGAAACAACAAACATTCCAGTGGTGACATAATGAGATGGACACCATGAAAATACCTCTCTGCGTTTCACATCATGTTTGCAAATAAATGTCCCAACATCTTGTGCAGTCTCTCTCACATAATCTTAGACGTGTCCCTTTTTCACAATAGCTGATTATATGCTCCATAAACATGTATAAAGCAAACGGAAGGTGAGATAGACATGTAGGTAGGTAGGCTTATCATTTATGAGCATTACCCTGGATTTGTTCCATTACTGATATATCATTCTGCAAAAGCTGCTGCCATCAGGAAGTCAAAATTGCATGTATAATGAACTCTTTAAACAATCTTCTTTTAAAAAGGTTAATATTAGATAAATTGTCTGTTATTGGAAAATCAAGTGTTTGTTACCAAGAATTCAGGGGAAGTCTAAGGAAGAAATATTGATTATTTATTTCTGCATAATAATCTGTGGATGGTTAATTTTTGCATGCCAGATTTGATGTCATTGTTCCTTATGGTGTAGATGACTGGATTTATTACTGATGGCAACACGGAATAGAGAAAAGAAGTTGTGAGATCCAGAGCTGAAGGGGAGTTGGAAACAGGCTTAAGATATGCAAAAGAACCAGTGCTAACAAACAAGGAGACCACAATGAGATGAGGAATGCAGGTTGAAAAAGTTTTACGCCGTTTTGCCTTGACAGGAATTCTCAAGACTACAGTGAAAATCTGAATGTAGGACACACTTATAAAAGCAAAGCAGATGACTACTAAAAGGAAGCTAAATGAAAGAACTCCAGCTTCACTAAAGTATGAATGGGAGCAGGAAAGCTTGAGAAGCTCTGGAACTTCACAAAAGAACTGGTCAATGATGTTGGACTTGCAGAAGGATAAATGAAATGTGTTCCCAGTGTGGAGAGCAGCGTAAGGGATGCAGATGAGCCATGCACTGGCTGCCATGCAAATGCAAGAGGTCCTCTTCATGATTGTCTTGTAGTAAAGAGGTTTGCAGATGGCAATGTAACGGTCATATGCCATGACAGTGAGTAAAGCAAGATCAGCAGCACCAAAGACATGGAAGAAAAAGACTTGGGCTGCACAGTCAGAATAGGAGATGGTTGTGGTATTTAATAGAAAATTCCCAATTGACTTAGGGAGAGTGACAGAGATAGTTGAAAGGTCTAAGATGGACAAATTCATCAGGAAGAAGTACATGGGGGTGTGAAGGTGATTACTGACAGCTATGACCACAATGATGAGAAAGTTTTCCACCAGGCCAATCAGATAGATCAGCAGAAATAATATAAAGTGGAGTATCTGCATTTCTTGAGTATTAGAGAATCCCAGGAGAAGAAACTCTGTCACAGTGCTTTGGTTAAACATCTTCTTTCTAGAGTCTTGGTGAAAACTGTGAAGGGAAAGTCAAGGATTTGTGCAGTCTAGATATGAAAGATGCAGTCACCTTATACCTTAATATCAGGATAAACTTAAAGAAGTAGATACAAACCAATTTACCTTGGAATGAGCTGTGTACACCTGCCTCACAGCATCACTGTAGGGATATGAAGAATGCAGTGAGAAAACAAGTCTTTTAATGTCTCTCTCCAGTCTTGGGAGTAGCACTCTGGAGTCCTGCACAGAAGCTCAGAAGCACAGGTGCAAAGCTAGTCTGTGGTGTATTCTTCGACTACAAAGTCAAAACAACTTGCTAATAGAAGGCCTTTCATATAATGTGAATCCAGCTATGGTCTCATTTAGAAATCTGGATGTAGATCCCCCCTCCTAGTGGGATATGGATTCATAGTACACCATGTGGCAACAGCAGTTGACTGTCTTGTCATTGTAACAAAGGAAAGGGTTGCCTCTTGACCTGTTAATATTGTCAGGTGATTTATGTTGGGTTTATCTTTTTTTTTATTGGAACACTAAATTTTTATCTTTTTCCTCTTTGTTTTAAAATTTCTGTCTGATGCTGGACTGTAAAGAAGTGGCTATAATTTTCTGTAGCTCCCTAGGGTAATTTAGACATAAATCCAGAGGTGATAGACATACCAAAGGATGCCTGGGAGCCTGTCCCTGCCCAAGGAATCATTTTGATGTGCAAGCACTATGACATGTCTTGATGCAATAGATAATTTTGTTAAGGAACAGAATATCATGTTTATTTCAAATCCACTCTATAGCTCTGAAAGAGCCATTTAGGAGAAAACATGGGAGCTCAAATATTTAGGTCCTGTGTAACCCTATATGGTGCAGGCAATGCAAACAAGATATCCAAAGATAAAGCTAAATCCTTGTTCTCTGTCCTTTTCCCTCATCCTCAACAGTTGTCTACTTCCTTCCTTTGAGACAAGATACTTACCTTGCTGTTTCCTGGCTGCTTTGTGTTTAGTTGGCTTGGAAATTCTGAGGGATGACAAAGCCAAAGCATTGAGGTGCCAATTTACTCCTCCCAAGGAGAATCTCTTAAGGACTCTCTATCTGGTGTGCTCTGAATGATTTCTCCCTGTCCTTACCTCAACCCTCGAGCCTTTCATTAGAGATTCACATTGGACCTCCTTGCTTTCTAAACTCCTTTTCAGAGAAGATTCAAGGTGCAATCCTTCTCTCAAACCTGTCTGTCCCATCCCAGCAGATAGATACGTATAGTGTTAACATTTTTGACTTGCCTTAGGGGTTAACCCTCTCTTAGCTAATCTCCATTAACAACTTCAGTGTTGAGATTGGCTTCTATAATCTGCGCAGTACTCGGGAATAACAGCAATTAACCAGGAGGTCCATGCAAAGTGCAGCTGTTCTTAAAAGTGAGTATGATTATCAAGCTTGCAAACAAAAGCACACCACACCACACTATGTAATTTGGAACAATGGATTACAATTAGTAGAATTTATTAAAATTAGAAACACTGTTATTATGTGTGAAGAACAAAGTTAGAACTTGAGAGAGATTGAGAAAGAGAGAGAGAGAGGAAATACTGAGATAATCCCTACCAAGGAGTACAACATAGATTGGCATAAAGTTGCGGTCCTTGGATGTCAGGCATGCAGCAGATATCCCGAATCTGAATCTTTTTTGCTACCCATATATGGGGTATATGCCCCACTTTTCTGGGGGAGCCTAGCATATCTTGTGCAGACTCAGTATTGAGTTGTAGAGCATTCTGGAAATGAGTCAGTGGGGAATGCGAGTCCCAGGTTGTCATTTGACACCCCCGCAACCGAGCTGATGGAGCAATGACCCTGTTCAGTGGCCTTACACAGGACTTTAGCAAGAAGTGCTCTGCCTCCACAGGGCCCTCCTTGCCTGTCACTGTTCCTTATCAGATAAGGACAGTTTTCTGTTTATCAGGGAACTGATAAACTAAACAATTTCCTGTTTATCAGGGAACTCCCCTTGCAGGGCCAGTGTCCAGATGGCTTATCAAATGAGGAAGCCACCTGAGCACAATGTCCAGTTTGTCAGGGCAGCTGCCTTTGGGACCAGGGTTCTATAGGCCCCTACAGCCTTTGGAGGATGGGGGCTCTATTCCACAAAGAGTCACTCTGCCTCTCTAGGCTCTGTTATCCTGCTAGACAGATCATTTAAGATAAACTACTTGTTCCAGTTCCTATGAATTGGTATTTGGAAGAATACAAGGAGGGGGAGGGATAGAGCGTCTTTCAAGGGCACCTGGCCTCCAGCCAGGGTCATCCCACCACACTGTCTTTACATTGAACTTCCTGGTCTTTTAATTCAGTCTGAACACAAGAAACACTTGGAAGCTAAAGATTTCCAGGACAGCTCAGAGGAGGCAGTTGGTTTGGGGGTTTTGGTTTGATTTTTTCTATCCCACAGATATATTTGTTCAGTGCCAGGTTATTACAGATGCTTTATTTGACTCTGATTATGCAGTACACACTGGGACAAAACCAAATATGGCTGCCTTTGGGAACAAGCTATAACTCATCTGCTTAATATACAGTTAGGATTAAATATGATACACAGACAATGCAGAAATATGAACAAGTGAGAAATACAGAAGAAAAAAGAAGGATGAAAAGCCAGTATCATGAGCAAGACAGAGCCTAGCGTTAGCTCATGTTTGGTTCATACAGACAGACATCCTCTTGTGCAGAGACACACCAGTTTTACCAATATTATTTGTAAGTCTCTGACCAATGGATGTTTTTTTATCTCCTTGGCTCCTCTACTGTGACTCTTCCATTGTCAAAAGCACAAATTATAGCTGTTATTTGTCCCTTTTAATATGTTTATTTAGTACTTATCTATCTCATTATTTTTTATCATGCTGCCTGCTTAGCCATCCTTCTGTGAAAAGCCTCTCTCTCACTCTTTCTCCTTCTTCCCTATTTCTTCCTCTTTATTAGTTTAAGATTTTTTGTTATTTCTAGAACTTCACAAACACCAGTGCCTCCATCTCAGGCAATTTTAAAGAGAGCCTCTTTAACCCTTCAGAAACTCAGGCCACCTCATTCTCACAAATACTTTTGAAATGTATGAAATTATTCACTTCCTAAGAGCACTTTTTCAGTTATTTTGCTATAGAGGAACTTAGAGAGGAACTGAGGTAGAGAAATCTACATTACAGTTTTCCAGAGCACTCTATGAAGACTAACATACCAAGTGGCCAAGATGAAAAGCACAGTGGGGAAAAGTCTACAAGTACTTGCAATGCATAAATTCATTGTCTCATACAGAAAGAAAAAAATGCCTTGCATTCAGAACTTCTTTGCATGAGGGGAAGGCATAAGCCATTTTATCTCTTCCAAAATCTTCTCATGATTGTTGGATACATTTAACCCTGCTTTCTGGAGGAGGTCTTCAATGTCTTCTTTGGGGAAGGACATGGAAAAGGTGGGAAACTTTGTTCTGTATTGTTTTATTTTACCTAGAAAAAGAGTAGACAAAATATGTAAATAAATGCCAAATAGAAAACTACAAGATATTTAAGAAAAGCATGGACTTGAGGAAAACATTAACCCTTGAATATCTGCAAGTTTCCCACACAAGTTCTTCATCACATTAAGATCCTGCTGTAGCCAGTGAAGAGAGAAGAGTCAGAGTCTGGAAGTCCCTCTTTTCATTACCTGCTTCATCAGTTGTCTGAAAGAGGGGCATTAAAGTTCTCTCTGGACCTGCCTGACCTTCACCAATAACTAGAAAAGGAAGCAGTGGTAAATATCTCAGACATGGAGCCTCTGGTTTCTGAATGTGATGCCAACTCCTCTTCAGAGAAAGACCACAATTTAATTGCACTGATTTACACAGCATACCAAGTGGAGTGTAAAATCCTTATCACTGAGGACATATATCACCTGTCTGAGAGGGTGAGTGCATTAATGCACATGCAAGCTTCTGATGTTAAACGCTGAACCTGCCCTGTCGTTTTTCTTCTAAGTGCATTAGTGGCAGCAGCGCTGAGTAAAGAACAACTCTGAAATGTTTGGCACTGGAAGTTGAGAACACAAAATGAAAATATACAGGGACAAAATTATGCAGAGCACGTGTTACCAGAGCAATTCACGTTGTTGAAGAGTGGAAAGTGCATGACTGTAGGGCATGACTTGTCTCCTCGGAAGACATAGCAATCAGAAGGATTATTCACATCCAGTTCCTTTTCCTCTATCTTGGGAAAAAGGATATGGTTTTTCTGGCAGTATGCAGCTGTTTTCTTGATAGTCTGAGACATAGAGAAATGGCATGCATTTTTAGTTAGTTTGCTGGTTTCTGAACTCCTAGAGTAAAGCAGTCCTATTTCTAGTAATAAAATTAATTGCTAGAGCATATTGATGGTTTGTTTCTTAGACTACAGTTGTTACATTAAGTAGATTTAAAAGTCTAGGTTTTCCTCAACTGTTCTATGAGGAACAGGCTAAGTCTAGCATATAAATGAAAATCAAGCACTCATTTCAGGCATCTCTTCTAGCAAGAACCTTTGTTTAAGAAATTACTGCTACGCCCAGGAAAGGCCTGTGGCTGAACCTGAAAGATATCAAAACTGAAGGGATTTGGCACCTTTCAAGGATTCTGAAGACATCACCAGGTTCACAGACTTCCAGAAAAAATTTCGCTTTCCGAAGCAACTCCTCCTGTTGCTCTACCATTCTAACAAAATTCAGAACTCACCATGTGCTTCTTAGGTCGATCTGACCATCAAAGGGAGACCCTAACTCATTTGACTCACAAGGCATGCATGAGCTTTCATTTTGGGTGAAAGTGTTGACTGGGGTTGTCATTATGTTGGGGCTTCCACAAACTGAGGTTTTCTGTGGTCTCCCTGGGAAATACTACTCCCAGCTGTTCAGGAGTTGAGGAGAAGAAACAACCTGTGAGTGTTTCTTGTTCCTCTCTGAATGGGTTTGCATTGTTCTGCTGTAGATGGCACAGAGGTTGTGAACAGCAGCCACTTTATCTAAGCTTCCCAAAGCACCTGGGATCTTACATACGTCATTCAAACAGGCCCTCCGTGAGGAATGCACTTCACGACCAAAGAAGGGGCCTTGGGTACTAAGAACACTACTGGTCTCTCTCATAGACAGCCACTTACTGACACCTTGGTACTTCTGTTACCCCCCCCAGACTGCATCAGAGTTAGATTCTATTGATCTATCCCTTTTCCTTAACCCCGTTGGGAAAAGATGCAGTTGTGGCTGAAGATGGGATGACTCTTGTAGTCACAAAAGACAATCAAACCTCTCACAACATCTTTCTGAAATGTGAAATAATAAAAATATTTTGAAAGCCTAGCAAGTTCTTTTTTGACTCAAGCTGCTCAAATTCATCATATTCATGGCCTACATGTTTAAACGGCAGCAATTACAGAAACAGGATTGCATATTCACCCTCATTTGTAATGAATTTGTTTATAAAAAGAGAAAGGAGCTGGAGTATAAGAGGAGGGTAAAGCCTACACAAATGGAAATGGAGCAAAGTTATTACAGATACTGATAGGAGGTCTCCTCAAAGGTAGATCTATTTTGCTGTGAATACTGTCTTTCAAAAAGTATTCTGCCATCTGACAGCGATGGCAGAACATACTGCATCTGACAGCAGATGGCAGCATACTTACATCTAACAAGGGTTCCTGCTCTTCTTCCCTGGAGAACTACATTTTCCTAACCCCTTTTCTTTTATTCTTGTTGATGAGTGAGTTGGTAAAACCACATCCTTCCCAGGGGCCCATGAGCTCTATTTAAGTTCAGGCTTGTGTCCACGACCCCTACATGAGCTGTGTCCTAGGTGCACTGGTCTCCCACTCAGCCACCGTCATGCCTGTGCCTTTGCCTCCTAGATCTGGGCCCTGCCCCAAAGGCTGACTTCCTAGCCTTCCTTAGAATGTTGCCATCACTATGAACCTGCCCAGACATCACTGGACATTACCTGACACCTCTCCTGATCCATATTGACTTCCCCAATCGACCTTGGATCTGCCTCATCACAGCAAACTTACGTGATGATTCCAACCCTTGCTTGAAACTGACTTCTATCTCAAGCCCTCCTTGTGTGTCTCACTTGGATCCAGTGAAACCAGGCACTGGCTGTCAAGGCCTTGCCCTGCCTGCTCTGTTACCACACCTGGTTTGCTTTCCCTTAGGAGCAGCTGGCACTTGGCAGTTAGCTCAGGCCTTCCTGAGCCCTGTCCCAAGCACTGTGGAGCCTGGCCTATGCTTGTGCAGAACCTTGCCACCATGATTCCTGTATCCCTAACGTGACCACACTGAAAATACACAGAGGAATGGCAATTTGAGATATCCCAGCACATTTTAAATTCTTAGGAGAGACTAAACTTCCTGCCACGTAATCCCCCCCAGCAATATTGAAGAATTCTGTGGCATCACCATGATGTGATTCTCTGTGATGAACGTCCCCAACCCAATGACCCTAAAAGGAGGTTCTCCAAAGGCATAGCCACACATGTACCTTAAAAGGATCTCCAGAGCTGAAATCAAAGGAAATTATAAGATCTGTTTGCCGCTGTGCTCGAAGGACCAGAGGATAGGCAGAATTTATCGCCAGGCCAGCATCAATCAAAGAGATTGTTTTATTTTCAACCAGGTAAGAGGGCTGAATGTTAGCTAATCCAATTAAAACAGAAGAAAATAAAACAAAAACAAAAAAGAATGAGATTGCATTAAAGCATATATAAATATATATACATGTGACCAGCCCCAAAAGCGTCCATTGGTCGCTGATAATGCACGCCAAAACTGTGTTAAAACCTGCCTCTCCTTGCCTCCCCTCCCCAACTGGAAGTCCAACTGTATTCTCACAGGAGGCATCTAAATCCCTCTTGTTTACCTCTGTGACTGTGGTCAGTTGCAGATTAGAGTTCCTAATGGGCTTTTTCAAAGTCATGGGATCACACCACTAGAATGATGCACCCATAGTTTTCAGGTATCTGAGCAGATAGATAAATGAATGCACGTGCCAGCTCGAGATGATGACACCTCATTTGTATAAATGCAGGTTTCTACTTATGTGCTGCGTGACAAAGCTGCTGTTCCTGTAAGTAAACATCCAGCTAGGGCAGGCAATGGCGAGACTAATGTTACTCATGCATCATGAGCACATCTCAATTTCATAAACATAACTGTCCAGTTTTAACTCCTTAGGAGGGAAATCTTGTGTTCTTCAGGTTCTCCTCCAAAAGTCTTTTAGGTTTTATTTTGGGCCTTCCAACTGAATGCTGTCATCTCTTGTATTCAAAGGTAGTTTGTGTGATATTAGATGACTGTTTACATTACAGAACTGAGCTATGCATTGATGTTGCAGATCTGGATTTCAGTAGTATCTAATAATCCTGTGGGTAACTGCCCACAACGGGATGCTGTTAGGAGACAGTGGATCGTGAAAAGGAAAAAAGCTGTCTGATTCAATGTTTTAAGAAGATAAACAGCAAAGACAGTTTCCTTGGTTTAACATCACATCAACAGCATAAAAAATCTGCTAAAGCCCAGGTATTCTGCCCCATAGATCTAGCTGGATGGCATAACCACTCCATATTTTCTGAATATAAAAAAATCATCACTTAATGGGATTTTCTTACGACAGTTGTAAAGGAAATTATTAGTTGTTCCCCATCGCCAGGTCAAGACACATCGAATTGTTTTAAACACCATCTTAGTGACATTCCGCAGTGAGCCTGGGAAGAGACAACAAATTGAGAATATAGTTGAACCTAGGGAACTTCACCTTTCAATTGGTGAGACAAAAATCTGCGGGAGATGCATGGCATTAGAACAAATATGTGCAGATAGTGTACAAACAGCCTTAGGGTCAAAGGCTAAGTGCTTCAGAGGAAAAAGAACCATGCTTTCCACTAGTTCAGATAATTAACATGAAACAATGGAACAGATTAGAATAAGACACTCAGGACACAAGCTATACAGGATTTGGGTCCTGCACTAGCTGACATGCTGACCAAGCTTCAAGTCCTCAGGCTCTGGAGTGGTCTGGTTACATCAGTGTTCCACAGCAGTGAGGCATGGTCATTTCTGGGCGTCTTATAGCATTTGTGTAGTTCAGAGGGATTACAGTTTCTCTCCATCTTCTTTCCAGCTGAAAGTGCCCTGAATAAAGTGAGGGCCATGCTACACCCTGGGAGAATGACCTGTATGAGGTAGGGGTTATCAGCTGAAAGTCATAGAATCATAGAATCATAGAATCATAGAATCATAGAATGGCATGGGTTGGAAGGGACCCCAAGGATCACAGAGCTACAAACCCCATGCCACAGGCAGGGCCACCAATCTCAGGCCTGGATCTACACTAGGTTGCCCAGGACCCCATCCAACCTGGCCTTTAACACTTCCAGGGACAGGACATCCACCCCTTCTCTGGGCAGCCTGTTCCAGCACCTCACCACTCTTTCTGTAAAAAACTTCCCCCTAATATCTAATCTAAACCTTCCTTCCTTTAGTTTTAATCCATTCCCCCTTGTCCTGTCATTGTCTATCCTTTTAAAAAGTTGAATCCCCTCCTGCTTATAAGCTCCCTTCATGTACTGGAAGGCTGCAATGAGGTCCCCCCGCAGCCTTCTCTTCTCCAGACTGAACAAGCCCAGCTCATGATAGGGCAGGTGCTCTATCATGAGGTGTCATGAGGCTATCAAGAGACCATGTGAGAGATTATGTGAAGATCAGCCCAGTGAAAGAGTTTGGAGGACCATACTGTGTGCACAGAGACAATCCAGGCCTTATCTGTGAACACATTCCCTGGAACAGGCATTGGAGAGAAAATAGGCCTGTCTCCAATGTCCAGATTTATTTGCAGAGTACCAGCCAGTTCACTCAAGAAGAAAGTGGACAAAAGTGGCCCATACACTCTGGCTGATGGAACTAGCAGAGCCCTGGATCTAAACAGGTGATGTACCAATGAAATATTGCAAATGAAATTGAGGAATCTCAGTGTGAAATCTTTGCAACTTATTTGTATCTTGCTTAAACCTCTTCCTGCTCTCGTTGATATAAATCCAAATAACACTCATTTCACCCACAAGTGAGTCTCTTAGCTATTCCAGCTGTCAGCTAAATGAGTTCAGTTGATTGAAAACAAGCTTCAGTTTAGATGAAAGATCAGAAATGCTGATTAGCTGAAAATAAAATCACAGAAAGAATGGAGTAGCTTGATAACGGAAACCCAGTTTTTGCCTTAGGATGCCCTTTCTCATGACTTTTTATTTCAAAATTTCTCTAGTGCTGAAAGTTCCAAGCAGCATGTGAGATGAAGTCACCCTAGCTGTCCAGCAGCTATCTATTTAGTAATCCACTATCTGCAGCTGCCAAGATCCTGTACTCCATCAGTTTGGCATGTCTGAGAAGTCTTGCTGACAACATAGGTTCAGCCAGGTGCAAAGATAGATGCGAAACAGTAATTGTTCAGGATTAGGTCTCTCACTCTTATATAACTAAGTAGGCAGGTTCTAAGTGCTTTTGTGATACCTGAAAGCTTTGTGGATATTGGAAACTGTTCCCTGGATGAGAATACCACTGGCAGGCCCATATCCTTCAATATGGCTTTTACCAGGTCTTCCTTACAGTGGCTGCACCCAAGATTTACACTGGAATTCCCACGCCCGAAACTGCAAAGCAGGAATTCTTCAGAGCACATACAATGCAAAGAGTAACCAAAGATAGTACAACTTGCCTAGGAGCATCGGTGGTAACACTCCTTCTAGAATACCTTCTTCTCCAAGGCACTCTGAGGAAGATTAAGTGGAGAAAAAGCACAAAACCCATTCATGTTAAAGAAACAGATAGACGGCAACCTACAGGGCAACTTTTACTACAAATGCAAGGGGGCATTTCTACCTGTCTGGCGGGGGGCATCATCATTATGGTAAGCACTAAGGTACAATACTTGCTTTTAAATGTCTTTTCTATCTCCTTGCCCAGGTCAGCACAGCTCTTCACTCTTTCCTCCTTTGTTTTCATTGCCCAGGTATTACGTGTTTCAAGGCATAGTTGGTAGGCTGCACTTTTTCCTTCTTTTTGTGAAAAAGAGAGGAAAGAAGAAAAGGAAAATATGGGAATGCACAACAGCAAAGGAATCACTATTTGTCAAAACAGGTTATGGAGAATGCACGTGCTTAGAGATCTCAGCATCGTTCACTTGCCTGACAATAAATTCAGCAGTTTATTGAAGACTTCCTTAGGATCACTCCCATTTAGAGCACACAGCTGAAGGTCTAGTAGCAGGAGAGCGGACTGATAAGCCATGAGGGTGTCTGAAATACACTCTAAAAAAGATAAGACAAAATTTACATCCGAGTGGAATTTATCTTACTAAAGAACTGATGAGACAGTAACTGACATGTGAATTAGTGAAGGTGTAGTCCCTGCATTCCATGGAATCTGTAGAAACACAGACATCATTCCTCTCATCCTAAAGAGGTTGTTTAAACTGGTGAGAGGAACCACATGCCGAAGTGATTCCAGAGAGTATTCCTCTCTGTTGGACAATAAAAACTCCAAACACTGGGCATTCACACCTAGACAGTTGCAAAACCATACCAGTATACAGATGGCCTTTGCATTCATCTTGGAAGAAAAGTTCCATGAAACAAAGTAGATGAGGAGGAACAGAAATATAGTTTGGAGTAAATGGGAATTTTCTAATATGCCTCATATACTTCATTCCCATTTTGAATTTAAAAAGCAGCTACACAAGAGTGCAGTAGCACCACCTTCCCAGAAGCCCATTAGTAAAGTACATTGGACACTTGTGAATCCCTCCAAAATGTCACAGTATTTATTTCAGCTACATGTTCAAGGTCTCACAAATCAGTATGTATACGAGAGTTCATAGAATCATAGAATCACAGAATATATGAGTTGGAAGACACCCATAAGGCTCATCGAGTCCAACTCCTGGGTCCACTCAGGACCAGCCAAATCAGAGCATGTGACTGAGTGCATCATCCAGATGCTTTCTGAACTCAGTCAAGCTCAGTTAAGGAGGTCTGGATTTCCTTGTACTTGGCTGACACTCCTATCAGTCTCCCAAGGAAAACACTGGGCAACCAGAAAAGAAGGTTCAATTTAAAAATTAAAAAACTGGAAAAAAAAAAGTAAAGAAGCACAATAACTCACGAGGTCCTTTTGAAGATAAATCTGTCAGTGAGTAAATAGGTCCTTCAGTGAGTGAAGAGAACAAGCGAAGATGGTCTTGGAAGAAAGAAAAGGATAATTAAAGTACTACCCCTACCAACAAAATAGTCATTGTCTGCCAATGAAAGATACCAGAAAAGCTAGCTTAGCACCTAAACACAGATGTGCACTGCTATTTTAGATTCCTTGGAGGATCTCACCTGCATTGTGACTGACACTCAAGAAGAGTACTATTTTCTTTCTGGTTCTGTTCATTACTCGTAGCTCTGTGTTTGCTCTCTCAGATCCCTGAAGGCATCTCAATCACCTCTATTATTCCCCCAGCAGTTTTGATAGCCTCCTACCTCTGAGTTTAAGATATCATCTCTGATGCTTCCACAGCACAAGGAATCTAATGTGAAGAAGATCAGCCCATATTCACTGACATGATACTTAAACTTTCCCCTGTGGTACAGGCAGAGATTCACCTGACAAAATGGGACTTCTACAGTCCATGCTCATGCTGCCATGGTATCACCTCATAGAAGGCTTTCCTGTTGTCTAAGCATGCTTTATATTTCAATTGCTCTGTGCTAACTACTCCTCATCAGCTTCTAATCCTTACTTCCTTTGGAAAGATCTAGGAGATTTGTTCAGTCTCCTTCCCAGGGAGAAGACCCACATAAATGCAATCCTGTGAATCATGCTCTTGGTAATCCTGCTCTGACAGGGGGGTTGTACTAGATGATCTCCAGAGGTCCCTTCCAACCCCTATGAATATGTGAATTTGTGATGGAAGTCTTGCTGGCAGACCTGGGGCTTCCTGGATCCTCCTTTCTGCTCTTTCTGAAGATGGGAAACACGTCATTTTTCCAGTCATCAGAAACCTGCCTCTCTAGCCATGACCTTTCAAAGATGATTGAGTGATTGAGCCAGCTCCACCAGCAATTGTGGGTGTATCCCACCAGGTCCCATGCGTTGCATGTGTCCCATTTGTTTGCTTGTTCCTTAACCTGATGCAATTTGTTTCCATGTTGCCAAGCATTGAGGGACTACCTTGCTCCAGGGGTTCCCATGGATCTCCAGGACCAGGGGTTCCCAAAGGCCAGTCTGAACATTACAGCGTGAGGCAAAGGTGTTGCTCAGTACCTCAGCCTTTTCCATGTCCTTTGTCAACAGGGCTCCTGCCCCACTCAGCAGCAGGCTCACATTTCACCTAGACTTCCTTTTGTTGATTATGTACCTATGAAAGCACTTCTTGTTGCTTTTCACATTCCTCACCAGACGTCATCATGTTGGACACTTCAGGTCCTACTTGACCATTTCCTTCATGCCTGAAATGAGGAGATGTGGTCTCTTACAATCCAAACCACTCTATGATTCCAATTTTGGCTCTTCAGGCTGCACAGTCTTGGGTAAGATCTGGAAAAACTCTGTCTTGTCATCTCTGATGATGATAAATGGAGTGCCGGTGGAGCTTGTGTTAGGCATAGCTGTATTTCTGTTTGGAACTAGAGCACTGCAGGCATTGCTCAAGGGGAATGTGATGTGCTCAATTTCAGCAGGTGCAACTACTGATTTGAGCATACCAGCAAACAGAAATATGTAGTACCTCGTATAAACTTCAGATTTTCTTCCATGCTTCCAATAGCACTCCCCCATAAGCCTGAAACAAAAGAAAACAAAACACAACACAACAAACAAACACCAAAGAAATGAAGGAAATATGCTTAAAGAGCTTGTTTTTTAATTCTTTCATTAAGAATTGAATCCAAGTTTAGCTTGGACCAGCTTTTTATGTTACTTAACGCCAGAATCTAATGGAAACCATAAAGTACTCTCTCACTGCAGAACTTGTGGCCTACAACTTCCTTGGGCCAGCCTCACACATGAACCTGGAGGTATTAAGTGCCCATCACGGGTGTTTTGTCTTTTTTGGTTTTCCTTTTGAGGGAATTAAATACTACAAACCAGCGTTCTTCATTTCTTTTCTCTTTTTCTATTTCTTTCCCCCCTATAGCATGATGTGTTTTGGGGTGTCTTTTGAGGAGCCTGGGGCATGAAAATATTAAATGCAAGACGTGCTTAAGGATTCCACATACATTTAGTCATGTCACAGACAAGTATGCCACTTTGGTAGGGAATCAAAGAACTTTGGACAAGGACTGAAACTGAATGAAACAAATTAGCAAAATAGGAGCTACCAGGCCTCAGAGTAGGATGCCTCTGGTTTGGGAAGCACCTCTGCCTGTGAAATCAACATGCTGGGATAATAGAACATTTAGACACCCAGTTTGGAACTATTTTGTTAACTTCAGTAATCCAAAGTGTATGTCTCTAACTTCCCACAGGCACCACAGAAAATTGGTCAGCACAGGCAGGGGAGTGTAGAGAAGCACTCAGATGTTCCAGTTTGAGCATTTAAACCTGTATTATTTTTCTACAAAGCAGCATTAGGAAGACTCACCTTGCATGTAACAAATGGTTTTCTTCTTCCCCTTTGTCTTCAGCATACCCCCCTCAAATTCACTTCCAAAGTGGTTGGTACTCACAAAAGCACCGAAGGCAGTATATCCAGCCTCATGTGGAGTGAATTCAAACCAAGTCCCTGAGAAAAATCAAACAGCTTTGCCACTCAATACTCAGAAGCACAGCCGACCTCACTGTCCCAAAGTAGCCTTTAGGTTGTTTTTCTCTCTAAATTCAGCTGATATTAGCTGACAAAGATGAAATTGCATATGGGGAACAAACCAAGTTGCAAGCATGCTACCTCATACTCTTTGATATACTCTTTATATCCTTCCTATCCTTGCCTCAAGAAAGGTCTTGGTTTCCCACTGATCATGTGTCATATTGTAACTCTCTGTGCTGATCTCTCAGAAGCATTACGCATCTCAAGGGCCTCTCAATGCTTATGCATAGGTGACAGAGCCTGCCTGCCCTAACATTCTTTAGAGTCAATGAAGAGAAGAGACTGGGCTTGATTCAAGTACCTACACATATGTAACTGGGAACCTATGTTACTAGGGATCTATGGTGAACCGAGTCATCTGCACGGTGCCAAGAGTGATGACACAGGACTGAAATAACATTCATATACTCCTTTAGAAAGCCAGGAGAGGTAGGCAAAGTATGGTAGTGTTCCATCTCAAATGGAACCACAGGCCTCTATGTGGACAACCGAATTGAGTCCATTTGCTCCAGAGAGACATCAACTATTCTAACAGGTAAGGAAAATAAAATTTGATAGCAACGGTGAAACTTTTTGTTGGTTGTGACTATTATCCTGCACACACCTGCCTAAACCACAAAGCCACCTACTCTTCATTTCATCATCCCTTCCTTGATCCCATTTCCTTTTCAGTCCCCCATTCTCACTCAGGTCTCCCAGGATTACCACAACTCCCCACCAGCTTGTGCTTTGTGAACCAAGTCCTATCATCTTAAGTCAAAGCCTATTGTTGATAAGCGGAAGGAGGCCATCTTTCCTCTGTGCAAGCAGGGGTAGAAAAGAGAGTTTAAAATTGGAGTGAGGGAAAAGTTAGTTTAATTGGACAGGGTAAAAACAGTTGTTTGAAAGTAAACCTCCCCACATGGAGGCCTTCTCCCTAACTACTTAAAACAGCATATAGTTGACTTCCTTGGTTTTAAAAGCACTGGAATATTTTGGAGCTCCAAATAGGGCTTACACATATGACAGACCATTTACAAGAGGTCTGCACCCTGCTGAACACTCAGATGGAGGCCAAGGAGATCTATGATGGCACTAAATGCCTATACATGGGCTTCTACATATTGAAGATCTGTTTTATTGATGTTGTATTATTTGATTTGTTTATCCCTGTTCTAGGGATGCCTCACCTTACCCTTCCCAAAAGCTACTTTTATGGATTATTATTCGGCCTCTGGAAGGAGGGGTGCTTTTCTCCATTGTCTATAAACATAGACATAGGCTGACAAACCGAAATTGGACATCAGCACCATTGACGCCTGCCATTAAGTTTAAGGAACCCTGTGCATGTGACTTAAGATGCAGTTAGACTAGGAGCCCATATTTTACCTGGAAAGAATCCATCTTCTTCACTCAGTGTATCCTTGTTCACTGCTGCATAAATTGGGTAAGGGTTTATTCCAGTCTCTGAAGCCTCCCTGTGCTCAGCCAGCTCTCTCTCATCAAACTGGAAGATAAGTATGGACTTCTGAAGGAACATAAAATGACCCTCCCCACTACGGTAGGACTGAGGCCACCACATTTTAGGAGAATGGATTAACTAAGGCATTGCATGAACCATTTATACATTTCCATATCTAAAGATAAGATGTCATGCTCTAAAATATTGCTTCAATTTACAGAACTACTTGGAAGAAAAACCCACAGATGTCAAATTTTGTTGCAATTACTCTGAGATCTTCAAAATACTCCCAAGGTGTTTGAAATTAGCTTCTTACCTGCTGCAGTATTTGGTATACAAGAAAGGAGGCCCAGAAGTCGGTGAGTGAATAAAGTTCATCTTTTGATGACTCCTCTAAGGATTCTTTTGCTTTTATAATATGCCAGGAGAAATTACTGAGTTGTTTACACAGGTTGTCTTTCAAGGACAACAAATTTTCTGACCATTTCCCATCTCCATACAGAAGGGACATGCACCTTTAAAGGAAAAAAGAAAAGTCCTCTGTAGCGTACGGAAAAGTGAATTGGGGCTTTGCTTTTTTTTTTATTGGAATCTGCATGCAGATACAGGAGTGTCTTTAAAATGTATAAGAGAAGGAACTCCCAGGTTTCTAAAGAAGAAAGGCACTTTTCATTACTGAAAGGTATTACTGCTCGTCTGCACACCAATAATGTCATTTAATTAGTTGGATCAACTTGAAGCTGAGTTTCAGCTGGCTATGTGCCATATATTAAGGCTAAATTGTGCAAGAATATAGATTTTGCATAGACCATTTGTGGGAAAGATGTGGAATCTGTCCAGACACAGATAACCCAGCAAAGGACTTGGAACAAACCTTAACACATAGAAGCACATCATGATTTTCCACTGGAGACTCATGACATTTCTTTGTCTGTTACTCAGACTAACAAAGCTGGAGACCCTGAGAGTGACATCATCTCCTACTAAACTTACGGATCTCAGTTCATGCTAGCTGCCTGCAGAGATGTAAGGGCTCACTCTGTTCCAAGACCCACTCCACAGCCTAATTCAGGTATGAATTAGAGATGTACAGCATTACCTTTTTCATCTAGAGCAGTACGTGTCTTCAGTTTATGCAAGGAAGGAGATGTTCTGCATTACTACAGACACCATATCTATTACCCTGTCATAGACAGTGACACTTGAGATGCCCTAAAATGTCCACGACTTCCACCCTCATGTGACAGACAGGAATGAAAGGTCTGAGGAAGACCTGTGTCCATTTGAAACAATGCCAAAAACTACCAGGATTTCCTCCCAGGACATCTGAACTATCACTGCAAGAGGCACAAACTTATCCCCTTCAGTACAATGGAAGACCAGTTGTTCTCTAAGTACCCAGTTCCCTGAGCTAGAAGACAGGGATGGAGAGCATAATGCAGCCCCTGTAATCCAAAGGGAAATGGTGAGGAACCTGCTTCAGTATGTAAGTCTATGGGGCCAGATGAGGTCCCCCCATGGGTAGAGCAGTCTTAGCTGACTGGGGAGGACCCAGGTGACTGGAGATTAGCAAATGATCCACCCGAGGGTACTGAGGGAGCAGGTGGAAGTGCTTGCCAAGCCACTTTCCCTTATTTACCAGCACTCCTGGTTGACTGGGGTGGTTCCACTGGACTGGAAGCTGGTGCATGTGACACCCATCTACAAGAAGGGCCAAAAGGAGGACCTGGGGAACTACAGGCCTGTCAGCCTGACTTCAGTGCTGGGGAGGCTGATGGAACAAATCACCTTGAGTACCATCATGTAACACATGCAGGACAACCAGGCAATCAGGCACAGTCAGCATGGGTTCATGAAAGGCAGGTCCTGCTTGACTAACCTGATCTCCTTCTATGACAAGATGACCCTCTTAGTGGATGAGGGAAAAGCTGTGGATGTTGTTTATCTGGATTTTGGCAAAGCTTTTGACACTCATTCCCACAGCATTCTCCTAGAGAATGTCTCTATGCAATGTATAAGCTGAACTCTCTTCACAGTCACTTCAGTGTAAGGAACAATCCTGGCAGGTCTCTAACGTGCTGCATGTGGGCCTTAAGACGCTCATGTGCAATGCACTCATGTCATTGCACATGAGGTAAACCTAAAAAAGTAAATGAACTATAAGCATTCAGACCATAAGTATGTATATAACATGCATGTATCTGCCACAAGGATAAGTGAAATCCCCACAGATTTGGTAGATATCAAGCAGTGTATGCAGGAGATCCGGTGCTCTTCCAAACTTGCAGGGTGTGGCCAAGTAAGTACCTTATCTGTCATTAAGCATTTGCATTTAGGCACCTGACTCATTCACACAAACTTGAGAGCTGTAGCTGGGTGCCATGGGCCTGTCTTAAATACACCACAGCCTCCATTTAAACAAATCCCTCTGCTTGTGAGTAGTATATTGCCTAGAAGTACTCAGTGCTTTCCTGGCTGCTTATCCCTTTTCTCCTTCTCATGGCCTGTGAACAGGGGGAATTGTCTTCTCCAGAAGGTGATAGCAAGTGGCCAAGTGACATCTTTATTTGAATTACCATTGAGAGGTGATTCCTCCTCTGGGGAAGAAAAGTCAGTCTTGCTGAACTGTAGTTAAGGTCATGAACATTCCCTGTGCCTCCCACCATTGCACAGGCAAGTCTCTCCCCTAACCACTCATTTAATCTGTTGAGAGCCCAACAGAAGTTTGCTGAACAGTGATGAAAGTGTCAAAGTACTGTTGAATCTATGGAGCAGGAAAAACAGTCACGACCACGCCAGACAACAGGCACTTACCAAGTGGATCCTGACACCCCACACAGATACGTGACAGCGTCCAATAAATTCTGGTTCTTCAGCTCCACCAAGGTTCCTAGCATGGCTAACATGGCACGCAGGCCTCCGCCTGATCCCAGAACAACAATATTAGGGACTTCGTTCTGGGGAGTAGAAGACAGAAAACATATTACTTTTAAAGCAAAGGCTTAACCAATGGGATAAAGGTTATTGCACTTCTCACCTGACCTGCTTTCTTGCTTTAGGACATGTCCCATAGTCTGTGTCTTTCCCCCTGTTTCACTTTCTCCTTTACAACAGAGTCACAGAATGGGTTTGCTTTTGTATTGTACTATCACATGTCTTCCTGGTACTGAAATGTGTTGTGATTGTGTTCTTGTGCTGTACCTTCAAAATATAAGTAGCCTTAAAATGTAAATAAACCTGGAGCAGTACTTGTTATTTCTCTAGGTGTCATCATCTCCATTCTCTTTTTTTGTCACCAAGAACTTATTTTTTTCTCCCAAAAGAGGAAGGTAAACCCATTACAGCCAGCCACAGAAATTTCTCAAGAAACATAGAACCGTTACAGCCCACCACAGAAATTTCTCAAGAAACATGTTGCACTGGATCTGGCTGGTAGAGAGTCAAGTTTCTTCACAACAGCCAAGTGTTGCTGTGGTTTGGATTTGTGGCTAAAAAGGTATTGATAACACATCAATGCTTTGACTGTGGCTGAGCTGTCTTCCACAACAGAGCTTTTTCCGAGAGCTGTTTTCCAAGGGCTCTTCCTGCTCTCCATTCCACCCTGAGCCAGTAGGCTAGAGTCGGGGAGTAGGCTGAAAGAAGGAGACATTGGGATGGGACAGCTGACCCAAGCTGATTAAAGTGATAGTCCATACCACAGAACATCATGCTCAGCAGTAAGAGTTTAAGGAAAGGAAGAAGTGGGGATGTTTGCACTTATGACATTTGTCTTCCCAAGTAACTGTTATGTGTGCTGAGTCCCTGCTTTGCAGGCAGTGGTTGATATCTCCCTGGTGATGGGAAGCAGTGGATAATTCCCCTTGCCTGTGCACACATCTTTGCAGCTCTTCCTTTACTAATTCAACTGCGTTCATTTTGATTCAGTCTTCTCACCCTCCTTGTATTTTCTCCCTGTCCCACGGCAGACGGGAGTGAGCGAGCAGCTCTGCAGGTATTGTCTGTTGGCTGGTGTCAACCCAGCATGCATGCCATAAGGCTAAAACGAGCATGGAGTCAAAGGAAATGTGTGCAGTGTGATAGTGCCTGCCTGTGATCTCAGCATATGGAAAAGCATAATGGTTGTATGTGATACTTCACATCTGAGGATGAAGAGTTCAAATGTAGACGTGAATGTGTGCACAAGATTGCAGAGAAATGAGAGATGTGTGTGTGTGCACTCTTATTGGGATACAAATGTATTTGGGTGGTTAACTGTGTTCCAAATGGTGTGTATGTGTGTATAAATTAACATGTATGTATAAATTAACATGTATGTATACATAGAAATTTATAAATATATGCATGAATAAAAATAGAGGTAAGGACAAGCCAGTTAATAATTAATGAGCTGATAGATGCAGCAATTACAGCTGGGAATTCCACTGAAAATTTGGTGTCCTGTTCCTTTTGTTTCCCCTTGGCAATTCTCAGCTGGAACCATTTTCCCAGCAGTGGACAGAAAGCCTGCACTGGAAAACGTGTGATGACAGATATCACTTCCTAGGGACTTCAGATGGCACTCTGTGTGCCATGCACATCACTGGAGTGTTACCCTGCTTTCATCATAGGACCGTCGGTGCTCACCTGTCCACAAGGAATCTGAAGGCTTTGCAGACATGACAGTACTTTTTTTCTTCTCTTCTGAGTTGCTTCTATCTCACCTTCTGAGAGATCATGAGACAGACGGACTTTGCCATCATCCTGGAATACAAAGAAAAACACATTCAGGGTAAGAATATTTCTTACTGCAAGAAAGTCAATAAATGGGACCCATACAGCTTTCTGCAGACTAACCAATGTTCACTCCAAGTCAATCTCCCACAGCATTGTAAGGCAGATCCACTTAAAATACAGGATGAAAAAGGTAGTGTTTATGAACCTAATTAAGAAAGTGAAGAGGAAGGAACACAAAAATTTCAGTTCCTTCAGATAAAAGGTGCTTGATTTCCTGACTGAAGAAAATTGTCCATTTTCTCAGAGGAAACATTGTTGTCCTAGTTAGCTTTTTTTCCCAGCAGTAACCCTAAATCTGAAGAATTTTTCCTTCTCAAAGTTGTTTATCAAATCCTATGAAATTTGCTAGTTGATTTCCTTGAGCCAAGGATGTAATTTTCAGTTAAAACCAAACGTCTACCTTGAACTCGTGTTCACAGTAGCCTGAAGAAATGCAACTTTCTTGTTTGTACTATACAAGCAACAATGCTGCTGTGGCAGCATTCAACTCATTTATCCTTCAACTTCAGCCTGAGATCCACAGTCTGCTGAACATCTTCAAACATCAGCAGAGAGCAAGAAGTGCTTCTGGAGTTTCACTCTGAAAGCGTATTACAGACTCCTCAAAAGCGCAACTCCACTGTGAATTGCATCCATGACTTGCTCATATGTAGAAATATCTAATGTAGATGTTTAAAGTCAGATGAGATGAATGCTACCCTTGTCTGGGTCCATGTCCTGGAGGATCCTCTTTAGCTATCTAGAGAGGAAGGCTCAAAAATTGAAGTTAGTCCTTAAAAATACTTTGCAGTATAATATTAGCATGAAGTCCACAGAACATCCATTTATAAAACAATGTGGAGAAAGAAGTAGACAGAAGAGGAATTAGGAAACAGAAGGGAGACTCAGGGTAGAAAGAGCATACCTTGGTAGCCGTTGTGGTGTCTGTCTTTGCTTTCTGGAGACCTAATGAAAAGGGAATGCACAGCAATGTCTTAGTTGAGAGTAACTTTCTAGTTGGACATTAATTTATTTCCCTTACTACCCTCTTCCAAGGCTAAACAAACCTAAACCAACAAAGGAAGTGTTTAAAAGGAGGGCTGAGTAATTATCATCTAGCATTAAAGTACTCATTACTGAAATTATGATTCACAGCCTGATGGCTTTGACCACTTCACCTTGTCAATATTGCCAAATATACCATAATTTCCATGGAATGCTAGCATATGAATATGAAATAGTTGTGCTAGTTCCTGAGCTAAATCCTGATTTAATAATGCAGGGCTATGACTGAATCTTTGAGGGAATTGGGTAAAGGTGTACTGAATTCCTCTCTTGACCCTCAGGTTTTAAGGCAACCATGAAAATCCTTTACATTCACGGCAGCCATCCAAGAATGGGTCATTTGCTTTATACTAAAAAACAAGATACATGGTAGATGAAAAAGCAGCATCAAGGAATCCACTGTTTTTATTCATTATACCATGAAACACGGGGTGCCGTTATGTTTATGAACGTGCCACATGACGTAATTGTATGGGGAATGAGTTTTCTGAATAATACCCCATCATTCTAAATCATGAATAAGAGTAGTTACACCTAGTATGTATTTAGAGCTAATACAATATTGTCATATATGGATCAAGGCACTTTAGGGTAATTTAGGTGCAGATTGTAATAGGCAGTAGACCCCCTCAGTTGGAATTTTATCTTTAGAGACTGTGCAGTTTTGAATCCAAGTGCTTAGCTCACAGTGAATGTGTAATGCAGTACTAAAGCTCTGGAACTTTTATATGTCCACACCTAATATATTTAAAGTCCCTATTGTCACTGTCAGTCTCAGTGTTCTTCCATTTGGCAGGGTCAGCTTTATTAAAGCTACTGGGAGCTTTTTTAAAATTTTTTCCCAGTGACCTTTGTTATATAGATTCTTTCTTCAGTTGTCTGGATCAATCGAGGTGTTTCCTGCAGCTTCAAGGACAGGTAGTGAAGCTCCCTTGTCCATGAGAAAAGGGAAAGAATATTTATCTTTTACCACTAAAGGTATATGAAGACTTCTATTAATTCCAAAAATTTCAGCCAGTGAAGATAGGTCATCAAAACTCCCTGAACTCCCTGAAGTTCAGAGTTCCTCTATTACTTTTCTCAAAGTAATTACCATTAGCACCTTCCCTACATTCAGGCTGCAGGTTTAGTCCTTCTCACCATTATCACAAAGTTTCTGTAAAGTGGTTATAGGGAATCTGTCTAACTGTACTGTCATAAGCCCTGTTCCTTGGGGGCCAGCCAAGGATATCACTCCTGTCTGTCAGGGTGTCTATTTGTGTGGGATTGATTTCTGTTGGCAGAGGTCTTACAATATTTTGTCCTGATTCTTATTATTCTGACCACCCTTTGAAATTTGAACCAACTTCACCTGCCCTTCCTTTGACATGCCACCTTCTCAGGAGTTGCCATAAAGATTGTCCAATTCTGCAGCCCCTGAGCCATCATAGTTTTCTAGTCATGTGTTTCACTGTGTAACATTATGGCCAGGATTTATCCCCCCTGAGCTGCTGCATTTTGCAATAGTTTTGACTTCCCTCCTAATGTTGCTTTCATGAACATCATATTTTGGGGTATAGCACCTGGTTCATTAAGGACACGCTGGGCAGCTAGGATCAGTATCCACTTAGCTAGTCTGTTGGGAGTGTTTTAAGGAGAGGGAGATTTATAGCCTTATGGTCCTTATAGTTGCTTAAGAGCATGTATTATTTAAAATAACAAAAAATTGTTCTGTCCAGCTTCTGCTCTGCTCTGCCTGACAGACTGGCTGGACAGCTGTCAGGCAGAGAAGGACCTGGGGGTGTTGGGTGCTTGCAGACTGAATATGAGTCAGCAGTGTGCTCAGGCGGCCAAGAAGGCCAATGGCATCTTGGCTTGTATCAAAAACAGTGTGGCCAGTAGGTCTAGGGAGGTGATTGTGCCCCTGTACTCGGCATTGGTGAGGCTGCACCTCGAGTACTGTGTCCAGTTCTGGGCTCCTCACCATAAGAAGGACATGGAGGTCCTGGAGCGAGTCCAGAGAAGGGCAACCAGGCTGGTGAAGGGGCTGGAGGGCAAATCCTCTGAGGAGCGGCTGAGGGAGCTGGGGCTGTTTACCCTGGAGAAGAGGAGGTTGAGGGGAGACCTTATCACCACCTACAATTACCTGAAGGGAGGTTATAGGGAGGTAGGTGATGGTCTCTTCAGCCAGGTGACAGGTGATAGGACAAGGGGGAGTGGCATGAAGCTGCGCCAGGGTAGGTTTAGATTGGATGTTAGGAAAAAATTTTTTACTGAAAGAGTTGTCAGGGCCTGGAACAGGCTGCCCAGGGAGGTGGTTGAGTCACCTTCCCTGGATGTGTTCAAAAAAAGTGTAGATGAATTACTTAGGGATATGGTTTAGTTTAGAATGTGAATGGTTGGACTTGATGATCTTAAAGGTCTTTTCCAACCTTGTTATTCTGTGATTCTGTGATTCTGTGAAATACCCCTCCTTCCAAGAATATTTGACTAACCTCAAGAGTAATGGCTACTGGAGGATGGTGTCACCCATCCTAACTGATCCTTAGTTGGCTTCTTTCTATACTGTAAGGACATCTGGCTTAGCTTCTTAGAATTGCAGGACACAGTGTTTATAACTACCTAAGGCAAGGCTGAGGGATGTCCTCTGCTGCTCTGGCAGGGGCTGGAGGTTGTATCGTGGTAGTGTTAATAATAGGATGCAAGAAAGCCACTGAGGTGGCATCTGTTATCTAGTCCAGATCAGAGTCAGATAATGGTGTGGCTGAGGTAGGGGCAAAAAGCCCATTCTCAAAGACAATATCAGAATCATTGTCCTCTTCATCAGCTCCCAGTACACAGATCTTTTGAATAATCTCATTCCTGGGGACTGAGTGGGCACAATCTATAGCTCTTACAAAGTCAGAACTCTAAAGTTAGTTCCCAACCATGGCATTGTTGTCTTTTTCCATGACCACGAGATTCATGCATCTGCATCCTTAGCTCACTGCTGAGCCTCTTGAACTCACTGCTCAGAATGTTTTAGCAAAGTACTTTTGGCCATTAATGTCTCTGTGAGTGGTCCAATGAAAGGTCCCTTTTTTTGCTTTATGTTTGGAAATTTTATGCCACTTCTGAAATTGTGCTCACTGCATCTCCCAGTCAAGACATTTTTCAGTGACCCATTTCCTGTCCCAGCTCACTGTTTTCCATCCCTTACTCTCTTGCATTTCAACTGTTCTTCATGACCTGTGTATTGACAAAATCCCTCTTCTGACATCAGTTGATATCATGGTCACAAGCTGTGAGGGTTACTTGACCCATGTGAGTGTAAATATTGAGACAGTGAGTTCATAGGATTCTGTATTCCATAATACATAAGGATAAAGAAGCTTTGTTTCCATAATTACATCACGGACATTACATAATTACTACTAGCAAGTATATGTTGTAAGTTACTACAATATTACCACTAGTACAGCAAGTATAAACTTCTGATCTTTTAGCTATATGCACGTTTGTATATATATATATACAGATATTGTTTGAGGTATGGCACTCACCAGACAAATCCATGACAGAAAAGTTTCACTTCAAAGATGATCCCGATCACAGAGTCTGGAGTCAGCCCAGGCAGATAAGGGTCTGATCTGTGTAGGAGATCTCATACAGAGAAGCTCACACTGAGCAGATAGTGATTTACTTTTATAGCCTTGGTGTAAATACATAATTGGGCATAAGATACAGGGTCCCGATAAACAATTGGGACACCGGTTCTTGGAACAGTTGTTGCTGACTTCTGCTTTCCTAGAAGATCACTTTGTTATTGTGGTTTCTTTGTTCTGTGCTTATCTTGGGCTCTTAGCTGTGCACACCAAGCATCTCCTGGCCTCACAGTGAAGCAGATATCCTTCTTTGCCAGTATTTTTCCATTATCACTGGGTTTTCTTCGTATCTATTTGGGATTTGTGCTGAAAATAGTGTTGACAACACACTGGTGTTTTAGTTACTGCTGAGCAGCAGTAACAGGGTCAGGGCCTTTTCTGTTCCTCACACTGCCCTGACAGTGAGCAGAAGCTGTGGGTGGAGAAGGCAAGGACAGCTGACCCCAACTGACTACAGGGATATTCCATACCATACGACATCTTGCTCAGCAAAAATACCTGGTGTAACAAAGGAGGAGGAAGAGGGGCATGTTCAGAGTTATGGCATTAGTCTTCCTGAACAAGTCATGGGTGATGAAGCCCTGCTATCCTGGAAATACCTTAACACCTATCTTCTGTTGAGAATTGATAGATGAATTCCTTTCATTACTTTACTTGAACAGGAAGCTTTTGCTTTCCCTATTAAACTGTCTTTCCCTCAACCCGTGAGTTTTCTACCTTTGACTCTTCCAATTGTCTTCCGCAGTTTGCTGAAGGAAAACTGAGTGAGTGACTCTGATGCCTAGCTGCTTGTTCAGGTTAGATGTCTTGATGATATTTGCATCTTGGTTTTCCACTTGGAGAGAGCTTAATTGCTGCCAGTAAAGGAAATATATACATGGAAAAGAAGAGTATATATCCTCATTATGCAGGTAGGAGGGATTTGAATTATTTTGGATACATTTCTATCCGAGGCTGCAAAAGAAATCACAGGTTGTAATTTGTTGCGGGTTCTTTTGTGGTTTGTTTAAGGGTATGGGTTTGGGTGGGATTTTGGGGGGGTGGGGGTACAAGGTAGATTTTTTTGCTGTATATTTTTGGGGGGTTGGGTTTTATTTGCATTTGGGGCTTGGGTGATTTTGGGGTTTTTTTTCCAAATAAAATGACTAACTTAAGAAAGTCTGCAGGCTGAATATGAGTCAGCAGTGTGCCCAGGTGGTCAGGAAGGCCAATGGCATCTTGGCTTGTATCAAAAACAGTGTGGCCAGTAGGTCTAGGGAGGTGATTGTGCCCCTGTACTCAGCATTGGTGAGGCTGCACCTCGAGTACTGTGTCCAGTTCTGGGCTCCTCACCATAAGAAGGACATGGAGGTCCTGGAGTGAGTCCAGAGAAGGGCAACCAGGCTGGTGAAGGGGCTGGAGGGCAAATCCTCTGAGGAGCGGCTGAGGGAGCTGGGGGTGTTCAGCCTGGAGAAGAGGAGGCTGAGGGGAGACCTTATCACCGCCTACAATTACCTGAAGGGAGGTTGTAGAGAGGTAGGTGATGGTCTCTTCAGCCAGGTGACAGGTGATAGGACAAGGGGGAGTGGCATGAAGCTGTGCCAGGGCAGGTTTAGATTGGATGTTAGAAAAAAATTTTTTACTGAAAGACTTGTCAGGGCTGGAACAGGCTGCCCAGGGAGGGGCTGAGTCACCTTCCCTGGATGTGTTCAAAAAAAGTGTAGATGAATTACTTAGGGGTATGGTTTAGTTTAGAATGCAAATGGTTGGACCTGATGATCTTAAAGGTCTTTTCCAACCTTGTTATTCTGTGATTCTGTGATTCTGTGATATGGAAAGGCATTTAACACAAGGCTGGTTATTTATGTTGGTGCAAAGAATTCCTTCAGAATTAACAGTCTTTCAGTCTATTCCTTTTGTTATCAGTGAAACTGCTTTTATTTTACTTTGGGAATTTTGTGGCATATGTAAATGTTACAGCTCAGGATTTCCCCCCAATTCTGTATTTGAACTCAGTTAGTAGGACAGTCCTAATTCTTCTTCTGAACTGCCTTTTGATGCAGAGGAATGTACAGAGCTTGTGAGCAAAAGACAGGCAACAACCTCCTCCTGTTCTCATCTAAGCTCATCCTGGTTCCTTTTGGTCAGCCACCACTGTGTTCAGGCAGGTGTACATCTCTCCCCAAAAAAAAGATGCAGTCAAGTCTTAACCATGTCCTCAAGCCAGAGACAAAACTGCAATGCCAGTATCTAGAGGCTGTAAAGGGGCAAGACAGGTATGTAATATGCTTGCCATCAATACAGTACCATGTTTAAATGCAGAATAGCATAGTCAGATGGCCATTGATCTTAACAGGTCTTTTCCAATGTGTATTTGTGGAGGGTCTAGAGCACAAGTCATATGAGGAGCAGCTGAGTGAATTGGGGTTGTTTAGCCTGGAAAAATAGAGGTGGAATAAAGAAAATAAAACTAATTTATTACACTGCACTGCACACCCAGTGAAAACAGAGTCGGGTAATGAGAATTCCGGCCAGGTCTTAAGGCACCTTCCCCCACCCCTCCCTTCCTAGCAGACTTCACTTTATTCACGATTTTACTCCCTTTTTCCCCTCCCAACATGGCATGGGGAGGGGCAGGGAATGGGGAATGGGGTTCTGGTCAATTCCTCACAAGCTGCTTTCCATCCCCAGATCTTAACACTTCTACTTCCCTCCACCCCTCCCTTCTTTGCACCTTAGTTTAGTCAGAATTTCTCTCCCTTCTTCCCCCCATGGCAGCACAGGGAGGGGTAGGGAATGGGGAATGGGAGTTTTCAGTCAGTTCCTCCTGAGTTGTCTTCTTTCTTAGGCGGGGGGTATTCCACACACACACCCTTCCCCTGCTGCACTGTGGGGTCCCACCCACAGGAGACATTTGTATCCACAAACTTCTCTAGCATGAGTCCTCTGTATCGGGGAGTCATCTCCTCACCACTTGCCCCAGCACGGCTCCTTCCACGGGGTGCTGACCTTCAGGCCCAGAATCCCCTGGCCTGGTCCCCCACAGAGTCACAAGTCCCCAGCAAACCTGCTGTGACATGGATCAATCTCTTCACAGGCCGTAGATGGGGTCTGCTCCCCATCCTTATCCATGGGCTGTGAGGGGACACCCACTCCACCATGGTCTTCTCCACAGACTGCAAGGAAATCTCTCTCTCCAGCATCTGGAGTGCCTCATTCTTCCCCACCCCTCCTTTTTCCCTGCCCTTGGTGCCTGCACGGCTTGTTATACCTTCTCAATCCCTTCTCTGGTGGCAAAATGCACCTGCCTGCATTTCTTTTTTTTTCTCCTCACTGTGATTCCCAGAGGCACTATGACCATCACCAATTGGCTCAGCCCTGGTCAGCAGCAACTCTGGCCTTGAATCAGCCGATGTTTACTGTCTGGGGCCTGCAGAGAGCTTCTGGCTGGTTCTTGCAGGAGCCATCTCTGCAGCCCCCCATTCTCCATTAGAATCCAGATATGAAAAACTGCCACACCTCCTTTCCTTTTGTCCTTCTTTCCTTCCTTCTTTCTTTCTTTCCTTCTTTCTTTTTATCTCTTTCTCTCTTCCTTCCTTCCTTCATTCCTTTCCTTAAAAAAAGGCCTTGAAATTTTTTTGCATTGGTGATAAATATTCCTTCTGTTACCATGCATGTTAGTACAACAGGTAAAGACAGTACTAATTAGAGCAGACAAAACTTTGCAAACAAACCCTTTGAGATTGCAGTAGGATGCAGTGATGAGAGAACAGACCGTAATAAGAATGAGACAAATGACAAATACAATTATGCTGTACATGTTCATTGAAACACATCTGGGAGTTGCCTCATTACCTACACAATGCTTACAGCTCTAGAGGGAGTAGCAGAAACCCAAATGCAGAGCTCATTATGGCTGTCAGCATTTTCACAAGCCCCTTGGGGAATGTGGTGCTAACTCCCTGTTTTGCTGTGGCAAAATCTGGCAAGCTGCCTTCAAGGAATGACAGGCAGAAGCAGGAGGAAAAGTTACTTGGAGTTTTAATGGAGACCACTGTGAGACGTGAGAGTAGAAACGTGACTGGTCCATGTTTTCCCACCAGGGCTCATTAGAGCAGAAACTCAGAGAATTTTGATTACAAGATAGCACAGAAATCCATAGACTTCTCCTGTGCCTAACGTCCTTTACAGAAGTCAAACAACAGTTCCCAGGTGCTGGGAAGATGGTCCTTTCAGTCAGCAATCCCCACACATGGCACGTGGAAAGATAACGCCATGGATCCACCTCTCTAAACCCGTTCCTCCAAGACACCAGCAGATGCACAGGTCCTGCTTTCCAGGTTTCAGTTATAATGATTAGCCAGGACCATATGACTGCAGCACACACTGCTGACACATCCATGAACCACAAGCTGCTGACAGGCTCCATCCTATATATATAAATATATATATATGTACTCATTTGCATGAATTCCAGAAAATATATTCTGGAGTATATATAGTATATATTCTGGAATATATTCCAATATATATATTCTGCATATATATATATAGTGATTTGCATGAATTCCTGAAGTTCAATAGAGTTCATTCCATCCTGGTTTCATCAATGCCCACAACTAGACCACAAGAAACAGCCTAAGAACTATCTTTTCAATCTACAGTACATCAAAGATGAGATAAAAGTTTGAAGTAGTTATATTGGTTCTACCTACAGTCTTGAAAAGAGGAACACCTGCAGAAAACAGCTCCTTCCACATGTCTCCTTCCACATCCCTTACCACTGTACTCATTAGATACCCTTTTCTCCAGCACATGTCTAGAGTTGAAACATTGTTATTTTTTAGCTGTACTGGGTTGGACCTTTACTTGTCACATTTCAGGGTTCCTCTAGATGCATGGGGTGCCACCAGGGTGTGAATCATGCAAGTTTTCATTCCATTCCTGTATTCTAAGTTCTGACTATCCACAAATTTCATTTACTCCTGGGTTCTAAAGGATCCACAAATTCCCTCTTTCTTGTGGTGGGACTCTCCAGCTAGTTTCTTCCAGCAACAATAACCGGAAATGACAGGAACAAAAGCACATCATTTGGCTCCCTCTGTAGTTCTTCATCAGTACCTCAGAAAGTCTTGCAAATTCAGACACTGCTGGTCACCTTTACACATCAAACTGTTGCAACAGTTTCCTGCATTTTCCTTGTTCATCTTTTTACAACTAATGTAGCAATAGAAGGTCTGCCCAGGGAGGTGGTGGAGTCTCCTTCTCTGGAGATATTCAAGACTCGTCTGGACGCCTATCTGAGCAATATGAGCTAGGGAGCCTGCTTTGGCAGGGGGTTGGACCTGATGATCTCTCGAGGTCCCTTCCAACCCCTACAATTCTGTGATTCTGTGATTCTGTGATTCTGTCTTCTTGTGCCCTTCACACCTCTTGCAAATCCGAGCTTGAGGTGAGCACTGGCTTTTCTAACTCTGTCCCTACATGTTTCAAAACTGGATTTTATAGCTGCTTTCCTCTTCCATTACTTGTGTGTCACCTTTTTCGTTGGAGCTTTGTCATGAGCTCCCTACACAGGCAAGCCAGGCTCCTCGTAGGCCTACTTGTTCTCCAGAGCATCAGGATGAACTCTCCTGCACTGGAGAGGATGTGGTTCTCAAAGACCTGACAGGTTTGCTGAGGTCCACCAGCACCACCTACCTGTTACATATTAGAATGTACATCTCTCTAGCTGGACCAGCTGTCTGGAAAGACACCAGGGGTGCATATTTCTCACATATTAGACGGTGAGATCCGGGAATGATTCGGGTGTGTCATGTTTTAACTCAGAAGACAGCCAAACACCATGCAGCTGCTCACTCACTCTCCCCTCACCCCTCAATGTTAGGAAAAAGCTTTTTACTGAAAGAGTTGTCAGGGCTGGAACAGGCTGCCCAGGGAGGTGGTCGAGTCACCTTCCCTGGATGTGTTCAAAAAAAGGGTAGATGAAGTACTTAGGGATATTATTTAGTTTAGGATGTGAATGGTTGGACTTGATGATCTTAAAGGTCTTTTCCAACCTTGTTATCTGTGATTCTGTGACTCTGTGAACATGGCTTCTACAGGGTGCAGACCTTCAGAACCAGACTGCTCCAGCACGATCCCCCATGGGGTCACAAGTGCCCCCAGAAAACCTGCTCCAGTGTGGGCCCCTCCCTCCATAGGCTGCAGGTCCTGCCAGGAGCTTGCTCCAACATGGACTTTCCACTGGGTCACAGCATCTTTCATGTGTCTCCACCACCTCCAGCACAGGAGGTGGTAGAGACACCTCAAAGAAAGGCTGATTGAACTGGGGCTGTTCAGCCTGGAGAAAAGAAGACTAAGAGGGATCTGATTAATGTTTATAAATATCTCAAGTGTGGGGGACAGAGGGAATTAGCCAGCCTCTTTTCAGTAGTCTGTGGTGATAGGACAAGGGGCAATGGCTGTAAATTGGAGCACAGGAAGTTCCGCACCAACATGGGGAAGAACTTTTACACAGTGAGGTTGACAGAGCCCTGGGGCCTCACCATGGATGTGGAACTGTTGGAGACGGTTCAGAGGAGGGCCACGAAGATGATTAGAGGCCTGGAGCACCTGCCCTACAAAGAGAGGCTGAGGGAGCTGGGCTTGTTCAGTCTGGAGAAGAGAAGGCTGCGGGGGGACCTCATTGCAGCCTTCCAGTACATGAAGGGAGCTTATAAGCAGGAGGGGATTCAACTTTTTAAAAGGATAGACAATGACAGGACAAGGGGGAATGGATTAAAACTAAAGGAAGGAAGGTTTAGATTAGATATTAGGGGGAAGTTTTTTACAGAAAGAGTGGTGAGGTGCTGGAACAGGCTGCCCAGAGAGGTAGTGGATGTCCCGTCCCTGGAAGTGTTAAAGGCCAAGTTGAATGGGGCCCTGGGAAACCTAGTGTAGATCCAGGCCTGAGGTTGGTGTCCCTGCCTGTGGCAGGGGTGTTGGAGCTCTGTGATCCTTGGGGTCCCTTCCAACTCATACCATTCTATGATTCTATGATTCCATGATTCTCCAGGGGTGGCAGGGCAATCTCTGCTCTGGTGCCTGGAGCACCTCCTCCCCCTCCTTCACTGATTTGATCTTGGTGTCTGCAATGTTTCTCACATCTTCTTGTCTCTGTGGTGGCAAAAAGCTGCTGCTCAGTTTTACTTTTATCCTCCTTAAATATTTTATCACATTGGTGCTACCACCTTCACCACTTGGCTCATAGTTGTCTAGCAGTGGGTCAGTCTTCGAGCCAGCTGGTATTGGCTCCATTGGACCTTGGGAAGTTTCCAGCTTCTTGCAGAAGCCATCCCTGCAGCTCCCCAAAAACTTGCCAGGCAAACCCAAAACACAAGCACAGTTTGAGCAGAGAATGAATTGAAATCAGCCCTGAAGAGACTTGGAGGTGGTGATGGACAAGAAGCTCAGCATGCATATAAGGGAACCATATAAGGGGCTGGGAGAAGAGGCACATTTGGAGTGGTAGTGTTTGTCTTTCCAAGTAACTGCTAAATGTGACAAAGTCCTGCTTCCTGGAGATGGCTGAACACCTTCCTTCTGATGGACAGTAGTGAATGAATTCCTTGTTTCATTTTGCTTGTGCACATGTTTTTTCTCTACGTAGGAAACTATTTTTATCTTAACCCACAAGTTTCCTTGCTTTCCCTCTTCCAATTCTCTCCCCTATCCCACAGGGGAGAAAGCGAGTGAGCAGCGGTGTGGTGCTTAGCCACAAAATGGGGTTAAACCATGACTATCAGAAAAGTGTGTCTGCAATCCAGAAAGCCAATCATATCCTGGGCTGCATCAAAAGACGTATGACCAGTAGGTCAAGGGAGTGATTCTCCCCCTTCTCTCCGCTCTCATGAAACTCTACCTGGAGTACCAGCTCTGGGGTCCCTAGTATAAAGACACCTCTGGACCTATTGTAGCAAGTCCAGAGGAGACCATGAAGATCATGAGATGACTAAGAGTTGGTCTGGTTCAGCCCAGAGAAGACAAGGCTTCAGGGAGACCTTATAGCCACTCTCTGGGCCCAGTCATTGAATCAATTTTTATCCCAGTGACAAGTGTACCTGTCCAAGCCATGGGCTGCCAGCTTCTCCAGAAGGATACTGTGGGATACTGTCAAAGGCTTTTCTGAAGTTGAGGTAGACTACATCAACAGCCATTTCCTCATCCACCAGGCCAGTCACCTGGTCGTAGAAGGAGATGAGGTTGGTCAGGAAGGACTTGACTTTCATGAACCCATGGTGGCTGGACCTGACCCTGGTTGTCACATATTTGCTCTGTGATTGCCTGCAGGATGATTTGCTCCATAATCTTCCCTGGCACTGTGGTCAGGTTACAGGCCTATAGTTCCTCGGATCTTCCTTGTGACCCTTGTTATAGATAGGCTTCACATTAGCAAGGCTCCAGTCATCTGGTACCTCTCCAGTTGCCCATGACCACTGGTAGATGATGGAGAGTCGCTCAGCAATCATATCTGCCAGCTCCTGCCGTACCCTCAGGTGGATCCCATTTGACCCCATCAACTTGCGACAGTCCAGGTGGAATAGTGGGTCTCTAACTGTTTTGACCTCAATGGTGGGGCATTTATTCTGCTCTCTGTCCCAGTCTTCCAGGTCAGGAGGCTGAGTGTCCCGAGAATAACCAGCCTGACTACTGAAGATAGTTGTAAAGGCGGCATTGAGAATCTTCACCTTTTCCTTATCCACAGTAGTCATGTTTCCCACCAGCTCCAGTAAAGGAGGTAGATTTGTCTTGGCCCACCTCTTACTGTTAATTATTTATAGAAACCTCTTTATTACCTTTTACCAGAGTGGCCAAGTTGAGCTCATGCTGGGCTTTAGCCTTTCTGATTTTCCCCCTGCATATACTAGCAACATCCTTGTACTCTCCCTGAGATGCCTGTCCCTTCTTCCACTGGATGTACACTCTCTTTTTCTCCTGGAGACTCAGCAAAATTTTCCTGTTCATCCACACTGGTCTTTCTCCCCACTGGCTCATCTTATGGCACACGGGGACAGCCTGCACCTGTGCCTTTAAGACTTCCCTCTTGAGAAGTGTCCAGCCTTCTTGGACCGCTTTACTGCCTCCCAAGGCACCTTGCCTACCAGTGTCCTGAACAGTTTGAAGTCTGCCCTCCTGAAGTTCAAGGTAGCTTTTTTTTTTTTTTACTGTTCCCCCCTCCTGACTTCACCAAGAATGGGAAAGTGGCAGCTGTGTGCCTCATGCTAGTCAGAGACACCTGGTCCCTGGGAAATGAGCTGGGCTGCTGGACACAGCAGCCACTCCTAATAATCCTTTACAAGCTCTGTACTTATCTTGTGAAGACCGTTGCACATCAAGTTGTTAGTACAGGCTGTATTACTGTATACAGCTTGGTCTTCAGGTCTCTGTTGTGTGGCACTAATCCCCTAAATGCTGGATAAACTCAGAAGCTCATTGAAGCAGAGAAGCCTGTAGAATCATAGAATCATAGAATGGTCTGGGTTGGAAGGAACCCCAAGGATCAGAGAGCTCCAACCCCCCTGCCACAGGCAGGGCCACCAACCTCCAGGCCTGGATCTACACAAGGTTGCCCAGGGCCCCATCCAACCTGGCCTATAGGCAGCTCCCACTTAGTACCACCCATTAAACCACCTGCATGGCCTTGCCTTTGTCTAACGGTGCAGCAGGAAGTTCTCCTGTGAACATCCTTTCTCTTTGACAGTAGAAAGGATGCCTACAATTGTTCTCAATTTAAAAAATCCTATGCTAACTCCAATATGAAAATGGAGTAACCCTTCCATTGGTGGGGTGTACATGGCATGCTGCGTGTTGATCAGAGAACCACTTGATGCTTCACAGCTTGGGGTTCCCAGTATCTGAAGTGATGAAGCTTTATCTATACTATACTATACTCTCTAAACTAAACTAGGCTCCCAAGAATCCTCCAGATGGGTACATACCACAACTAGAGGGAAAAAGGAAAAATAAATGAAGTTTAAGAATCTTGCTCTTAAAATGACTGCTCTCAAACCAACTTCTTTATGACCACCTTTTTGCTTATACTCAAGTAGTTTCTTTCATCCCCTAATCAATCTTTTATTTGCACAAAAAGGGACATTGTTTTCTTTTGCTCTCAGTTCAGAAGCCTAAGATACAGATATGTATAGGTAAACTTACAGTTTTGATTTCACACACAAACAATACACAGCAGCGGAGAGATCTAAGTGAGAGTTTGTCTCTTACTGCATCAGAAATGTAGTTCAGGACACACAAACTGTGTTTTTATTTAATCTACTGCACTCCATTCAGTGCCAGTGGAGAACAAGGTTATCAGTCCAACCATAGTTCTTAACATTCGAGATCACTGAAGTGGAGAGAATCATTACCCCTTCAGGCCTTCAAATAAGCTTTCTTGACAGCATAGAGCTGAAGAGCTCATCTGGGGAATATCTTCACCAGACCTCACCAGAAGAATAAGGTCTTCGATATCTGTGGAATGCTTCGCATTAGGTCTATTGTCCTCTTCTCTGATAATTTCTTTCCCCCATCCCTGTGTAATTGTTTTTAGATAAGCTCCACAGAAATATTTTTACAGTATTCAGAGAACACTGTTTCATCTTAGCACAGGCAAACGTAACTGCAAAGTACAGAATGATTTCTGTACAGATGGGCAGGACATAGAGGATATGGTAGAAAGCAATTCAATTGATCTGTACGCCAAACCTACCTTAAAATTACATAAAAAATAGTCGGAAAAATCCTCTTAGAAAAACCTGAATGACAACAAGAAAAACAAAAATAAAAACGTCATATTATCCTTCCCGTAATGCACACAATATCAAATCTACTGCTAGATTTAATTCACTATAATTGATACACTTGTCACGCATGTATCTTTTTGGTTATCAGTCTTTTCAAGGCTCGTTTCACCTCCTTATTCCTCAAGCTGTAAATCAGGGGCTTCATCATTGGAGACATCCGTGTGTAAGAGAGAGAAAGCAGTTTGTTACTGCTGCTTGAATAAAAAGTTTTGGGTCTCAAGTAGGTCACAATGCCAGATCCATAAAACAGAGTGACCATGACCAGATGGGAGGAGCAGGTAGAGAATGTTTTTCTCTTGCCCTTAGATGATGGCATCTTGAAGATGGTGTGGAGAATCTGCACATATGACACAGCTATCAGTATGAAGGGGACCATGATGAAGATGACAGCTATTATGTAAGTGGTGATTTCATTCTTGTAGGTGTCCACACAAGCCAACCTCAGCAGAGGTGGCAAATCACAGAACCAGTGATTGATCTGGTTGGGCCCACAATACGGAAGGCTAAAGATGAAAGTTGTCTGCCCTAAGGCCACCAAGACCCCATTAAACCAAGATACAGCTGAAAGCAGGAGGCAGATGTTCCAGCTCATCATGATTGTGTAGTGCAGGGGATAGCATATGGCCACGTAGCAATCATAGGCCATGGCAGCCAGCAGACAACATTCTGTGATCCCTAAGAGGGTGAAGGCATACATCTGTGTGGCACAGCCCAGGAAGGATATGTCCTTCCTTTTTGTGAGGAAGTTCACTAGCATCATGGAGATGGTGGATGTTGTGTAGCTGATCTCCAGGAAGGACAAATTCTTGAGGAAAAAGTACATGGGAGACTGAAGGGCAGCATCTAGCATAGTGATGACAATGATGAGGATGTTGCCCACCAAAGTACTGAGGTACATGAACAATACCAGACAGAAGAGAGAGCCTTGGATCTCTGGGATGCTGGAGAATGGCAAAAATTGGAAATAGGTCACCACTGTGTTCTTCCAGCTTGTCATGTTCCTTAGCTGTGTTTTGTTTTGCTTTGTTTTGATTGTTTTTTTGAGAAATCATTACATTTCCATCTTCTAGTTGATCTAGAAAAATACAAAATAGTAAATTAAATATTTATATATATATCTCTTTCTGATAAAACAAGATTCCAGAAGAGGAAGTGATATTTTATGAATGCATTTAGGCATTTGTAGAGCTAACGATTGATTAGAGAAGGGAGTGGGGAAAAGGTGGTTCCCCTTCACATAGCTCCTCATAGATAATAACAACTTTTCCAAATGAGTGTACTTCACTTCTAGTCAATGGAAAGGAAGATAGGTCTTCTTTATGACAGCAGAATATTTTACTCTTTCTGCCTTTTAGGACGAGGATTGTATTCTATTACCCCAGTCTTTCAAGTGGATTTTCTCCCATTTCCCATCTGAGATCTCCTATCCTAAACCTGCTGCCACGCAAAGAAGGCTGTTCCTTAAAACCCAGAGTTTATTAATTTGTTGATAGAGCAGGATTGTTGGCAATGAGTCTCTTGTGCTATTGTTCTGTGGATGGAGCTCTTTCTAAAAAGAATTGCCTACTGAATACAGATAATCCTGTAAACACTCCACAGTACTGCACAGGATTGCTATGATCATTGCATGTCTTCACTTCTATCTCACCTCCACACTACATTAAACCAAGACTAGCACATGTCCTCAAAGTAAGGTGAAAATGAGAGTACATGCTACCTTTCCTTTCACCACTCAGTGTTAGGTCAAGTTTGACATAGTGTGAATAAAGCAAGTGGCAATAGGCACAAAGAGATAAATGGTGAATTCCATTAAAAATAAGAGATTTTTTGTTATTTGGGTTTATTTGCTGTTGCTGTATATTGAGTATGGTCAACCTTTCTGGAAAAGAGCATTCAGTCAGGCTGTGGAGTCTCCATCTTTAGAGATACTTCAAAATCTGATGGGACATGGACATGAGCAATGTGCTCTAGCTGACCCTGCTTTAGGTGGGGGTTTTACTGGGTGATCTCCACAAGTCCCTGCCAACCTCAGCTGTTCCATGATGCTGTGAAATGAACTTTTTACAGAATGGCACACATGCCACTTTCCTCTCCTAATTTATCAAAAAATCAGAAAGAGGTTTTGTGAGGAATTGGGTTTTGTTAGATACATATTGAAGAGGACAAGGAAGACTTTCTATTTAAAGTAGCTGCTTTGATTTCATTTACATAGCGTGAATGGAATGGGGAATGTAACTTTCAGTTAATAAGAAAAGAGATGAACCCAAAGCACACACATGCACATGTGCATGCATGCACACAGTCACACACACACACACAGAGAAAGCCCCAGACTTTATCATTCCTTCCTAGTAATAATTAGAACAAACAAAAATACTAAAGAATATGTATCACTCTCCAGAAAATTACCTTTGTCCCATGTACTCATCAGGAGAAGCAGTTGTTTCCAAGAATAAAAAAACCTCTTAGAATTTATTTTCTGTTCCAGTAAGTCATTGACTCAATAGACAGATGAGTGTCCCTTAAAGACAAGCCCTGTGTAGGTGGCAGAAGAACAATAATATATGGGAGAAGAGAAAGAATCCTGAAATAAAATGAGGCAGCTCACCTGCTGTTATAAGAAGGCTCTGGTTGATATTTTTGGAAAAGCCACATCACAAGCCTTGAGTACTTCAATGTGTTTATGTTCCCAGTGGAAAACAGTCTGTTGGGTATTGATTGCTTGAAGCTGTAGGAGTCAGTTATATTTTCCTCACTGTTTAGGTACAACAAAACCCTCTCTGGTTCTCTTCTTTGCTCCTGGAACAACCTGCATAGACAGACTTACAGAGCACTTGCTTATCTGCTTTAATCTCTTATTCTTTAACCAGTCATGGACTTGGGGCTGATCCCACCTAACTTTAGGGATAAAAATTTGTTATGGAAATAAACTACACAAAGTATGCACAGGAAAAAGGTTTTGCAGAAGGAGAGAATATTTGCATAGCTCATATCTAACTGCGTCATTATGCTTTCTAATTAATGGTGAGTGAAAGACCTCTCTGTGGGAGAATTCATTGTGGCAACCCAGACAGCCCCTTCAGATTGTTCATAAATTGTAGTCTATGGATAATAATTTCTGCCTTTCTTTGGGTGAATTGTACTGTGCTTCTGTTTAATGAAATAAAGATAACACCCAGACTTCTGGAAGAAATTGCTCTGTCTGCACTTTGGACAAAATCCCCAGAACATTACAAATGGGATTTTTCTGTATTGTTTGAAATAACTGACATGTAGTGAGAAAAATCTGAGTCCATCATCTGGGCCCCGTGTTGGTCAGTAGAGCTGGGGCCAGGTGCACTTCTCCATTGCATGATTCACCTGAAAAGCTGCAGTTCATGACTGACAGAGTCAAACCTGGAAATAGCCAATTCTGGATGCAGATTTACTCTCCACTGAGTTGAACTGGGGTCTGTTTCAATGCTAAATGTACTATGGAATTGATGTCATACTGTTTAACAGCCTAAGCAGTGATTTCCTTCTGACCATGGAAGATAGGTGCCATCTCTTCTGCATTTTGAGGGGCACTGAGGTGAGACAGACCATGCAGGGTTCTGTCTAGATCTCAATGAGAAAGGCCCAACAGTAAATGGGTAAATAAAAGAGCTGTTTTAATAAGATACAACAAAAATAAATATGGGTAGTGAGCATATCTCATGTCCCTTCCAGTGCTGGGAACCCTGCATTCATGCAGAAGAGGGTGAATTTTCCCATGGCATACTATGCAGATCTTGTCTGTGGAGGTAGATATCCATTTTGATCATTGGATCTAGTATATAAATCCCTTCTGAGAAAACAAGACTGTTCCTACAGGATGTTTTCATGAGACCATACTACTTCACTTTTTGAGACAGGCAAGGCCACTAGGTAGTGTTGCTATGGTATCAGTGGGTGCTGCCTTGCAGGCCCTTTGCTTGCCATGAGCTGCTGAGCCCATCCTGCAGCCGAGGAACATGCAAACCACAACACAGCTGTGAAGGACACACATAATGTTCACCAAGTTGTCCATAAGCCAGCAGTGTGTCTTTGTGGCAAAGAAGGCCAATGGTACCCTGGGGTACATTAGGAAGAGTGTGAAGAGTGTGGTCATGGGAAGTTCTCCTCCCCCTCTACTCTGCACTGGTGAGGCCACATCTGGTGTACTGTGTCCAGTTCTGGGATCCACAGTACAAGAAAGACAAGGAACTACTGAAGAAAGTCAAGCAGAGGGCTACAAAGATGATAAGGGGACTGCAGTATGTGTCTTTGGAGGAAAGACTAAGAGAGATGGGTGTGTTTAAACTGGAAAAGAAAGCTGAGAGGCAGTCTCATCAATACTTACAAATATCTAAAAATTGCATGTCTAGAAGAAGGGGCCAGTCTCTTTTCAGTGTTGGCCAGAGACAAGACAAGGGGCAACAGGCACAAACTGGAACACAGGAAGTTGCATCAGAATATAAGGGCAAATGTCATTAGTGTGAGGGTGACAGCACTGGAACTGGCTGCCCAGAGAGACTATGCAGACTCCTTCCCTGTAGATATTAAAAATCTCCCTGGATGCGATCCGTGGAATCTGCTGTAGGTGATCCTGCTTTAGCTGGGAGGTGGACTAGATGATCTCTAGAAGTCCCAACTCCTACCATTCTGTGATTCTGCAACTGTGATTCTGAGAGGAGGGGTTTTGCCTGCCTGTGCTGGTATGTGATGTGAGTTCTGTATGCATTGTCTGTGTGTATGCCATGTCAATTTCCATTGCACATCTCTGTGTCTGTGAGTCTCAGGGATATGTACTTTACTAATGGTTGAACCTGCTAACAGGATAGCACCATCTGTGTCCCTGAGATCCTGAGTCCCTAGACACCAGCCCAGGCTCCAGCGGCTTGGCAGAAGTGTCCTGGGCCAAAGTTGCTGGAGTGTGAAGCTGCTTTTGACATTTTTAATAATGCTAAAGGTGTTTGAGACTCCAAGGTGCCTTGGGATAGCACTGAAGCCCAGCTGGTAGCTCTGTACATCCTCAGTGGCTAGAACAATGTGTGCTCCTGTGGTTGTCTTTAAAAGGCACTACAGAATTTTCCTGCAGAACTAATCTTATGACTGAGCTAGGATGCAGATGTTCACGGAGGTGCTCATGCACTTATGTCAAAATGTACATGCATGATGTAGTTTCATTGTCATTGTTCCATGAAACAACCTGATTCTGCTACTATTTCAAGTATATTGAAACATTTTTAGTTCCTTTTCTTCTTTTTAAGGCTTGTCTTTGGCAACTGCAAACTATCTGTTTGAAGGGGAGGAAAATTCCATTTATGGCGCTACAGAGCAAACTTGCCTAATGTTCCATGGAATATACCATGTGCTAATAACACAGACTATTCAAGCTATGTCAGAAGAGCACCTGCATTTAAAATACAATTTTAAATCTGCAATGTAAGCTGACTGTAGGAGGCATCAGCTCCACACTGTCCCTAATGTAAGAAAACAAAGGAAATTCCTCTAGTGAAATTGGCATGATCCATTTTGGAGGCACTGGACAGCAGAACTGCTGAAGGTAGGACACTTCAAAATGATTATTGTGAATATATAAAGCAAATGCAAGGAAGAATTAAGACCCAAATGTAAATATCCTCATAGCCACTAAACAAGAATTAAACTAAATGAGAGTTCTGAGTGGTGTTCTGCATCAGCCAACAAAACACTAACCTAAGAGTAAAACAATGACCGTTGTGAATTTTATGGACATTAGTTAACAGCTAATAACAAAGACAATAGTATAAAATTTAAATAATGTAACAAAGAGCAGAGTTAGATAGATTCTACTTCAGCTACATGGATCTAACAAGTAGTGAAAACTAGTCTGAATGTGTGCGATTACAAACTGCAGGGAATTTTAAATGTCATTCTTCATTCTGTTATACACAGATTATACTGAGGTATCTCTTAAAATCTGATGCTTCAGATAACATAGTCTTCTTTCATTTCTATGTTAATGGAAACAACGAAAATTAGAAAGATTCCTTTTAAATACATCAGACCTTCAAATGCCTGAGAATGTTAGGAGTTTCTTTATTGTGCATGTAAGTTAAAATCACCCATGGCTTCAAGTTCCACAGCTTTGACTTCCTTGTTCATGTTAGAAAACCCACAGACAAAAGCCATCTTGTGTGAATGAAGTTATAGCAGAAAGAGAAATTAGATGGAGTTGGTATGAGAAGTAAGACTGCTCTTTGATACCGTGTCCTTCTCTATGGCCTGTGGTCTGTTGAGCAGGTCCATGTGCGTACAGTGGAAAAGGCACTTCCCCACTCTGTCCCCATATATAGATACATTTCTGCTGCTGATATGCATTCTGCACCGTGAGATTTACTAGTCTAGCCCTTACCTAGTCTAGCCCTTGGGGCTAGACTTGGTTGCCCCTTTGGTAACAGAAGACAGATGACGAGACTGAGGAATGCAGAATTAATGACCGCTTTCTCCTCTATTACAGGCTAATTCCTTCTCTTTCAGTAAGAAAATGCAAAGCTCCCACGGATAGCATAGTGCTGCATGATATCCCATCAGCATCACACACAGAGCAACACTCATCAAGGTAATGAGGACATGTGACTAATGAAGGAGAGTGTACTTAGCTTCACCCTCTACACTTAGCATTCTCCATGGGTATCTTTCCCTCTAATTATTCCTTAATTATTCCTTCTTGTTTTGCCTGTCTACAGACAAAGGATGTTTGGTTTTGCTTTGTTTTGCTTTGGTTTTGCTTTCTTTGGAATGGCTGTTTCAGTTTCCAGAGGGGCTTTTCTCCAGTGATAAGAGTTGCCTTGGCTCTTCCCCTCCCAGCTTCTGCTTGCTCCGTTTAGGTGTACTTTCCCTGGAGTTGGTCTCCATTAAGTCTTTCTGTCACACTGGCAGTGAATATATGTCAAAGGCTCCCACAATCTGGGATACCCTGTCTTTTATCAAAGGTTGGGTTCCTCTAAGCTAGCTTCAGACTAGTCAGTTTAAAATCTATGTCCTGGCAGAGTACAAGCATATTTCCTAAGAGAAGCTGTTTTCACTGCTCCACAAGGCAGCAGAATGATTTTGCTTTCTTTGCACTATGGGTGTGTTGGTTTTCATCTATGGAACCAGTTGAGACCACAGACCTGACATTTGGGGGAGCACAATTAGCCCTATACCCTTCAATCACAACTCTTCAGAGTTGTATGTTTGGTCACTGTCACAAATTATGAAACTTAGAGAGCACTAACATCTTGCACATTCAGCATATGCTACCATTGCCTTCTTACTTTGTTCAGCTAAGCCAGCTCTAGACTGGCACCCTTCAGTCTCCAGGCATCTCACCTGGCTGAATCACCACGATCTTACTGCAGTGACCAACAGTCTGTCCATTTGATTCCTTCCAGATGAAGCCAACAGAAGGACCAGAAACAGAAAACCACACTCTTCTGACTGAGTTTGTCCTCTACGGATTGTCCAACCACCCAGAACTTCAACATTTGCTGTTCTTCATATTCTGCTTGATTTACACCATCACCATCACAGGGAACCTTCTCATCTTCATGATCACAATACACCCCACCCTCCACATACCCATGTATTTTTTCCTCCGTGTCCTGTCCTTTCTGGATATTTCCACAGCATCGATTGTTGTTCCCAAGATGTTGGTAAACTTCCTGTCACAGGACAGGAGCATTTCCTACACAGGCTGTGCCACACAGCTCTACTGTGTGATTTTCTTAGCAGCCACTGAATGTTACATTTTAGCAGCCATGGCCTATGACCGTTATGTGGCCATATGCAACCCCCTTAGATACCCAATCATCATGAACAGCAGAGTTTGTCTTTTCTTGGTCCTTCTGTCATGTTGCAGTGGTAACATTGTCTCTGTGGTGCAGACAGCTTGGGTGTTCACATTGCCGTTTTGTGGGCCCAAGCATATTAACTACTTTTTCTGTGATATACCCCCCCTCATCATGATCTCCTGCACTGACACCTCTTTATATGAAAAGCAGATCATTATAGCCACAGCACTTGTCATCTTTACGCCATTTTTTCTCATCCTGGTATCCTATGCTTGCATCATCTCCAGCATCCTGAAGATTTCTTCTGTAGAGGGCAGAAAGAAGACCTTCTCCACCTGTTCCTCACACCTTACTGTTGTAACACTTTATTATGCAAGTGGGACCTTGATTTACTTAAGACCAAAATCCAGTAATTCACAAGACACTAAGAAAGTTCTAGCTCTCATATACACAACCATAATTCCTACGTTAAACCCCCTGATTTACAGCTTGAGAAATAAAGAAGTGAAAGGATTACTAATCAAAACTATAGCTGAGTTGAGTAAGATACAAACTTCTTCTGCTTGAAAGCAATATTTCTGCCTCTCTGTATAACTTTTTGTTACTTTTATGCTTGCCTTTTTTTGAACAGCCTGATAAGTTGGAACACTTGGAACATAAAATGGATGTATCTCACACTCAGCTTAGAGACCTTGTGTTACTTCTGTCCAGTATGATTGTATATGTCTTACTACCACTTCTATATTCATGAGGTTTCAATCCTTCTTTCCATTAAAAAAAAAAGTATTTCATACAGTACAGTCACTGTAGAAGAGACTGTAATGTGTCTTGGACAAGTACTTTTTCACCTGGGCCATAGTGTCCTTTGTATTTTGCACCACTCTGATACTAATTCTTCAGGCCATTAATAACATCTTTTTGAGAAGTGCTTTAGAGACTCATAGAAGCATTCATGGATAGATGACTCCAAGACCTTGATTCATTTATCTTCTGCCATTTGGAAGGGAGGGGGTGGAATCAGCTCTAGGTTTGTTTCAGAAAGCAGAAAACTAAATGCAGCCTCCTATATAACCAGCAGGTGCTCTAGATGATAAGTGCCTGTATGTGCCATTTCACCTGGAGGAAACAGAGAACCTGGGCCATATTTGCCTCATGTATTAGTAGATCACAAGGGCACCTTCTCTTTCAGCAGACTCCAGAGACCATTTAATCTTCCGTCACTCCCCTTTTCATCTGGATAAGGGAGAAAATATATATTGGGAGGCTTAGGAGTCAAGATAAGGACAGGAAGAGATCGTTTCACAATTAATGCAAATGGGCAAAACAGACTCAACACAGAATAAACAAAAGGAAACTCTCCAATTTATGGCACTGCACTACACATCCAGTGACACCAGAGTCGGGTGATGAGAAGTGCGACCAAATCTTAAAGCACCTCCCTCCACCCCTCCCTTCTTAGCATTTGCTCCCTTCTTCCCCCCCATTGTGGCATGCAGCGGGGTGATGGGGGAGGGTGGGGACAGGGACTGGGAAAATGGGCATTTCAGTCAGTTCCTCACAAGTTGTTCTCCTTCTTAGCCAGGGACAGGGGGCATTCATTCCTCACACTTTTCCCCTGCTGCATCGTGGGGTCCCACCCATGGCAGACAGTCCTTCCACGAACTTCTTCCACGAGTCCTTTCCCACGGGATTTCAGCTCTTCACCAGCTGCACCACAGTGGGTCACTTCTTTGGGGTGCAGTCAGTGTCTCAAGCCCAGACTGCTCCAGCCTGGTCCTCCAAAGGACAAGCCCACCTGCCTCAGCTAATGTGCTCCACTGTCGATCTCTCCCTTGCTCATCTCTGTGTCTCTGTCTCTCTCCATGGGCTGCAAGTGCTGGCAGGGGCTTGCTCCAACACTGCTCACAGCATCTTCTGTATGTCTCCTCCTGCTCCAGTGTGGGGCCTCTCCACAGGCTGCAGGTGGGGTCTCATCCTTTTCCATGGGTGAAGGGGACACCCACTCGACCATGGGTTTTTCCATGGGCTGCAGGGGCATCTTTCTGTCTGGTACCTGGGGTGCCTCCTTCCCCCCTTCCCTGGCCTTGATGTCTGCACAGTTTCTTACACCTCACTCCCTTCTCTGGTGGTAAAAAGCATCTGCTAGCATTTTTTGTTTCTTCTATGTGATTCCCAGAGGCTCTGTGACCATGACTGGTCGGCTCAGCCTTGGTCAACAATGACTTCAGCCTTGAGTCTGTTGGTGTTTACTCTGTCTGGCCTACAGAAAGCTTCTAGCTGCTTCTTGCAGAAGCCACCCCTGCAGCCCCACTCCCCCATCAGAACCCAACCATGCAAATCTACAACAGTGAGTTGGAGCAAAATGTGTTATTTGGTGAATTTGCTTAAACCCTCCAATGGGACTCATCTTCGCTGAGTATTTCCAGTGGAGTTAGGGATTGATAATAGAAAGAAGCATGAGTGGAATTTTCTGAGCTGGCTTCCTTTGCAATCCAGATGGTGTTGCATTATCCACCCTGTCACTATAGTCACTCAAACTTCATGATCTTTTTGGAAGGGATTTGGGACATCACATACACTCTTGTGGTGAGGATTAGCAAGTACATACACATCTTCTTGGGATACCAGATGAGTTAAGTATTTCATCATTATCCAGCGTGTACATACAAAGTAATAGTCAAAATAATTGTCCTGGTTCTGGCCAAGCCAGAGTTAACGTCTCCAAGCAGTCAGCAGAGATGAGCTGAGTTAGCCCAGGCTGTTTTCCACACAACCTGACATCACTCCCCCATAAAAAGAGCTGTTTGGGGAGGGGTGCTCCTGGGTGCCTCCAGTGCAGTCTGAGTGTGGCTGGGATGTTGGGTCAGTCCTTGTGTTGTGTGGTACTCTCTTATTGCCAGGATGATAAGGTACTCTGTGTTATCACCAGGTGTAAGTGATAACTGGGAGTGAGCGGGTGGCATATGGTAGCTTTAATCTCCAGCAGCTCCTCTCACTCATGGATTTATACCACCTGCCCCAGTGTGCAGCTCGTGCTGTTAAGGAATAATTATGATATGACATGGTGGTTAAAAATTCTCCTGGACCCCAGTAGCCTTCAACTTCCTCTTTACTAAACATAATTCTGACAAACACACCTCCATCCCATGCTCAGTGAGGGGTAGTCACACCTTGGAGAAAGGTAGATTTTGGGATGGAGCAGGGGAAGAGTGTGAGGAATCCCCCCCACCCCCACTAAGAAGGAAGACAACTCGTGATGAACTGACTGAAACCCCCATTCTTTGTCTCCCTCTGTGCCACCTGGGGCTGAGGGAGTAGAGAAGGAGAGAAATCATGAATAAAGTTGAGCCTGTGAAGAAGGGAGGGGTGGGGGGAGGAATTTTAAGATTTATTTTTCATTATCCTACTCTCTTTTCATTGTGTATGTCTGTGTGTAATAAATTAGACTTTTCTTTTTTAACTGTGTTGAGTCTGTTTTGCCCATGACATTAATTGCTAAATGATCTCTCTCTGTCCTTATCTTGACTCATAAACCTCTCAATATATATTTTCTCCCCTGTCCAGCTGAGAAGGAGAGTGATAGAGTGACTTTGGTGGGCATCTGGCCTCCAGCCAGGGTTAAACCACCACTCTGAAATAATGTAGATTTAGTTTTTGGAAATTCTTTACTATGAGGGTGGTAAGATACTTGAACCAGTTGCCCAGAGAAGCTCTGGATGCCCCCTGCCTGGCAGTGTTCATGGCCAGGTTGGATGGGGCGTTAGACAACCTGGTCTAGTGTAGGGTGTTCCTGCCCATGGCAGTGGATTGGAACTAGATGATCTTTAAGGTCACTTCCAACCTAAACCATTCAATTATTTTTTGAAGGATTATAACTCAGTTTTAAAAAATCCCACCTGTTTTTTAAAGAGTGGACAAGCATTCGAATAAGACCCAGAATGGCTGTGCCATCGACACAGAGATACTTAAAGTCAGTACTTGACTGGGTAGGTCCCTGAACAATTTGATTTAAACAGGAGGCCAGACTAGTAGCTTTCAGATATTGTTTCATCCAAAAGTCTGTTATTTGCTGATTCTGTACTGGTGAGCTAACAGATTGGAAGCCATTGAGGTGAAGGGCTCCAGACCAAAGGATTGCACTGGGGGAACCTTTCCTGAAGCAACAAAACCACAGCTAAATCTGTGGAGGCAAAAGTGCTGGGAAAGAAAGTGTCATAGCCCCCCTTCTAGAGCAGCAAGCAAGAACTGCTGAGCATGTCTGCTCTGACTCAGCGTGGACAGAGTCAAGGGTGACAGCAGCAGTTTAAAAGGCAGCGTAAATGCCATGTCAGTGAAGCCACTGAGGTGAGGAGCTTTGGAGCAGGGTATTGTGCCAGTGGAACCTTTTCTGAAGCAGGAAAACCGCAGCTAAATCTGCAAAGGCAGAAGCACAGGGAGAGAGAGTGCCCCAGTACCCTCCTGATGTGGTCTGACTGTTGCTGAGGCAATGGTGAGCACACCCCCTCTACCCTTAAAAGGCACCTCACCTAGCACAGGCAGATAAACTGTGCGTGTGCATGGGCCAATGCACAGCTGTAGCAAGGCATGGGGCAGGGCATGGGAAGGAACAGAAAGTCTTCTGGCTAAACAGGTAAGTCCTGTTGGTGTTCATCACTCTCTGTGAGGGACTTGAGCTATGGTCCCTACCTGTGAGAGGGTGAGGATCCCAACACCCATCAGAATGCATGTGGGAACCCAGAACAGGAGATAAACTGGTGGAGCCAGGCTCTGCCCTCCTTGAAGCAGAAATGTGACCATCTGACAGGAAGTATCCAGGATCAGGGGGGCCCTGCATCCTGCTCCTGTCAGGGAGAAGACAGAAACCCAAATAGAAAGAATGACTCAAGGCAAGTTCAAGGTTTGAGCAGCAGGTGGACTTCCTCCTTGTCCCCCCAAGTGCTTCTGAACAACAAATATGTTGCTCTGGTTAAGGGAGGCCAGCCAAATGAGGATGTGGATAAAGGGCAATCTATACCAGAGAGGTCTCTGCTGTCAGAAAAGTCTACCAACATCACATCCACAAAGAAGAAAAGAAGGGTTATTTCTGTAGGTGACTCTGAGTGGAACAGAGGGTCCAATATGCTGAGGAGACCCTCCACACAGGGAGGTCTGTTGTCTCCCTGGAGCCTGGATTAAGGATGTCACTAGGAAACTTCCCAGCTTGGTAAGATTCAGAGACCCATTAGTGATTTTCCAGGTGGGTGGTGAGAAAGCTGCACCTTGTAGTCTGTGAGCTATCAAGAGAGACTTTAGGGCCTTGGGATGGTTAGTGAGAGACTCTGGGGCACAGGTTTTTTCTTCCCTCCTTCCAGTTGCAAGTAGTGACATTGGCAAGGATAGGAAGATACAATTTATAAAGTCATTGTTACATGGCTGGTGTCACTGTCACAATTCTGAGTTTTTTTGATAATGGGATGATCAACATGGCACCAGGTATGCTGACATCAAATGGGAGACAGCTTTCTCAAAGGGGGAAGAGGGCCTTTGCCCAAGAGATTGGTGGGCTGATTGACAGGGCTTTAAACTAAATGCAAAGTGGGAGTGGGATAATATCAAAATTGTCTGCAACAAGTGACAGGATGACACACCAGGGTTGAAGACACAGGGTGATAGTAACGGCCTTCAAGCTGTTGCCCTGAAGTACTGCAGCACAGGCAAAGTCTTACAGAGACAAGCCAGAGGCTCCTGACGTAATAGGAGTCAACAGAGTAGCTTCCACAAAACACTTTGTGGTGTCCATCTAAGAAGGTGACATGGCCACCGGCCCAGCTGAAGTGCCTCTACAAGAACCCATGCAGTATGGGCAACAAACAGGAGGAGCTGGAAGTTACCATGTTACTAGAAAACTATGACATAGTGGCCATTACCAAAAATTGGTGGGATGACTGAGTGTGGCTATCGACGGCTACAAGCTGTCCAGGAGGGACAGGAGAAGAAGGGAGGGTGGAGATGTTACCCTCTACATTAAGAAATGGATACAGTGTGAAAAGTTGTCCCTAAAGAATAGTCATGAGCAGGTTGAAAGCTTATGGGTAGGAATCAGGGCTCAAGACAATGAGGGGAGCCTTGTGGTTGCTGTCTACTACAGGCTGCCTGATCAAGGGGCTACTGATGAAGCATTCTTAGTCCAGGTCCATGAGGGATCGAGCTTGAGGCTCTCATCCTGCTGGGGGATTTCAACCACCCTGACATCTGTTGGAAAAGTAGCATGGCAAGCTGTAGGCAATCCAACAGACTCCTGGAGTTCCTTGATAACAACTTCCTGAGACTGGAAATGGACAGCCCTACTCGAGAGGAAGCAATATTGGACCTGATGATCACCAATGTAAGTTAGTTTATCACAGATGTCAAGATTAGAGGCTGCCTGGGCTGCAGTGATTGTGCACTGGTGCAGATCACTGACCTAAAGCGTATGAGCCATATAAGAACCATAGTCAGGACACTGAATTTCAGGAAAGCTGACATCCAGATATTCAATCAGTTAGTCAACAGGACCCCCCTGGAAAACAGCCCTCAAGGACAAAGAGGCAGAACAGATCTGGCAGATCTTTAAGGATGTTTTTAACACAGTGCAAGAAATCAGTCCCCAGGCTTGAGAAATTGGGCAAAGAAGGCAAGAGACCAGCATGACTGAGTTGAAACTGCTGGTCAAACTAAAAGGCAAGAAGGAACTACACAGGCAGTGGAAGTGGGGATAGGTATCCTGGGAAAAGTGCAGGGATGTTGCCCAGTTGTGTAGGGATGAGGTCAGTAAGGCCAACGTGCAGCTGGAGCTGAACTTGGCAAGGGATGCCAAGAAAAACAAAAATGACTTCTACAGGTATATAAACAAGAAAAGGAAGGTTAAAGAAAGGGACCACCCCTGATGGGCTGCAATGGTGAACTGGTAACAACAGAAGAGGAAAAGGTTGAGGGTGTCAGAAACTTTTTTGCCTTGGTCTTCACTGGTGACCTCTCTCCTCACTATTCTCAAGTTGGCCCACAAGATGGGGAAACAGTTTCTCCCTCTGTAACTGAAGAGAAGATTTGTGACCATCTGAGGAATCTAAACATACACAATTTCATGGGTCCTGATGAGATGCATCCCAGAGTCCTGAGGGAATTGGCTGATGTAGTTGCCAAGCCGCTCTCCATGATATTTGAAAAGTCATAGTAGTCAGGTGATGTCCCTAGTGACTGGAAGAGAGGAAACATTACACCCATTTTAAAAAGGGTAGGAAGGAGGACCCTGGGAACGACCGACCTGTCTGCCTCCCCTCTGTGCCTGGGAATATCATGAAACAGATCCTCCTCGAAGCTCTGCTGAGGAACATGGAGGACAGGGAGGTGATTTGAGACAGCCAGTATGGCTTTACTAGGGGCAAGTCCTGTCTGACTCATCTAGTGGCTTTCTACAATGGAGTAACTGCATCAGGAGACAAGGGAAGAGCTATGGATGTCATCTACCTGGATTTCTGCAAGGCCTTTGACATGGTCCCCCACAACATCCTTCTCTCTAAGTTGGAGAGATATGGATTTGATGGGTTGTCAGTATATAAGGAATTGGCTGGGTGGTCGCATCCAGAGGGTTGTAGTCAATGGCTCCAAGTTCAGATGGAAGACAGTGACAAGCAGTGTTCCCCAAGGATCTGTACTGGGACTGGTGCTGTTTAATATCTTTATTAATGGTCTTGACAGTGGGACTGAGTGCACCCTCAGGAACTTTGCTGATGACATCAAGCTGAGTGGTGAGGTTAAGGTGCCAGAGGGATGGGATGGAATACCATCCAGAGGCACATGGACAGGCTGGAGAAGTGGGCCCAGATGAACCTCATGAGGTTCAACAACAACAAGTGCAGGGTCCTGCAGCTGGGTTGGGACAAAGCTCGTTATCCATACAGGTTACGATATGATGTGCTAGAAAGCAACCCTGAGGAAAAGGACTTGGAACTACTTGTGGATGAGAAGCTGGACATGAGCCACCAATGTGCATCTGCAGCCCAGAAGGCCAACCACATCCTGGGCTGCATCAAAAAAAGTGTGGCCAGCAGATTAAAAGAGGTGATTCTGACCCTCTACTCTGCTCTGGTGAGACCTCACTTGGAATACTGTGTCCAGCTCTGGAGCCCTCAACACAAGAAGGACATGGACCTGTTAGAGCATGTCCAAAGGAGGGCCACAAAACTGATCAAAGGGATGGAGCACCTCTCCTCTGAAGACAGGCTGAGAGAGTTGAGGCTGTTCAGCCTGGGGAAGAGAAGTGTCTGGGGGGATCTCATAACGGCCTTCCAATACCTAAAACGTGCCTATAAGAAAGCTGGGGAAGAACTGTCCACCTAGCAGTAGGATGAAGGGTAATGACTATACTAGATAAGGGTAGATTTAGGTTGCATATTAGGAAAAAGTTTTTCAATAGGAAGGTGGTAGATCACTGGAGCAGGTTGCACAGAGAGGTAGTGGATCCCCCATCCCTGGAGGGGATGCTTGATGGGGCTCTGAGCAACCTGATCCAGTAAAGATGTCACTGCTTACTGCAAGGGGGGGTGGATTAGATGACATTTAAGGGTCTCTTCCAACTCAAAACATTCTATGATTATTATTACTAAAATGTGCATACCATTAATCAGCACAACTAATGTACTAATTAGCCATGTTTTACCTATTGACCTCTGATATGATCCTAGCATATAACTGTATTGTTAGGGAGTCACATAAAGCATTCAAACTCATGGAGCAGAGAAGGATATTTGCTGACCCTTTTGTGCAGAGAGGGTATGAGATTAACAGCTGGGACAGTGCAGTCCTCAGAAAACAAAAGAGAAGGAAGATTCAGCAGACAGGCAACTCCTTGTTGAGTATTTTAATTTTCTATCCATGCTTTTTTTCATAATTTATGTCACAACTTGTCTGAGGATCTTTATGATCTTTGTCACAGTCATCAACAACCCATGGCTTTATAAATCTACACACTTTCTGCTGGCCAGCTTGGCCTTTCTAGATGTCAATGACTCCTCAATCAATGCTCCTAATTTACTCATGATAACTTTCTCAGAATTGTTGGGTGCAGCAACAGGATTCAAGTATCTTGACCTGCCTTTGTAATCCTTCTTAATAACACTTCTTTGTAATCCTTCTTATAGAATCATAGAATAGTTAAGATTGGAAGGGACATTAAAGATCATCTAGTTCTAATCCCCTGCTATGGGCAGGGACACTGTCCACCAGCCTAGGCTGCCCAAAACCCCATCCAAACTAGCCTTGAATACTTCTGGGATGGGGCATCCACAACTTCTCTGTCAACCTTTTCCAGTACCTTGCCACCCTTTTAATTAAGAATTTTTTCCTAATGTCTAATCTAAATCTACTCTTTTAGTTTATATTCATTACCCCTTATCCTACACTACAGTTCCTCTCTGGATTTCCTGTCGCCCCCCTTTAGGTACTGGAAGGCTGTCTCTTCTGTCTAGAAGGCTACTCTCTAATGTCCCTTCCACTGGAAAGCTACTCTGCCATCTCTTCTCTCCTCTCTTTAAGGGTTTAACTTCCTGTGTCCAAAGTCAGCATTGAAATAATGTGGTTGTTTAACTTTGTATTAATTTACTGTGAAACACTTTAGTTATGAGAAAGCTGTGGGAAGCCTCATCTGGAAACTCCATTCTGCCAATTGATTCAGTTTAAAGCTTAGGTCATCCTAGGTATGCTGTGCCTGCCTTGCATCTTGCTGGTTTTTAGCTCACCTAGACTTGTCTAGCAGACAGGGGGTTATTATGATCTTGATTTGTCCAAGGGCTGAGTTTCAGAGAAAACAGGAGCTGGATGTAGTGAGCCACAGCAAACAGGACCATGTGAACATGACATGAATGACTTTGGATAAAAAAGTGACAAGAGAGCAACATCTGAAACTGCAGGAATGACGTCATTGTCAGCAACAGCCTGTGCTGACATCTGCTGTAGTAAATATAGGAGGGTAATATTGCTACTGCGTGCAGATGCAGGGCACCTGAGAGGAAGCTGTCATGTGCTGGTGCCAAGTTGACACCCAAGAACTCAGTCCTGAGACTGGTTGGAGGGTGTCACCTCCTCCTGGGCTTGACTACGCTGGCTCACTGGAATGGTAATTTTGGCAAATCTCATGTAATTCCGTATTTGCATGCGTATATGAGTGTAAAACCTTCCCTCTTGCAGCTTATCCTTATCTCGGTCCCCTTAATATGCTTAGCTTAGTGGTGTCAAATTCCCTGGCACACCCTTCCCTCTGGAAATCACTGGGCTGTTGGCTGACTAGTTACTAGCAATGATTCTGCTCTTTTTTCTTGTGTACTGTGGGATTGTTGCCTTTGCTGTTGAGGTGAGCTGCTCCTGTCTGCCTTGCTGTCACTCTTAGCCCCTGGCTTGCCTTCCCCTGCAGAGCAGGCAACCATTCCTGCTCCCTGATATCTCTGTTTTCAGGGAACATAGCACACAGACTGACCAGCAAATTAAACAAGTACTGCCGGTCACAGCATCTGTGAGCAGAAGTCTGTTGTTTCAAATTAAAATCTCAACAGAATAAGGAAATAAAAGATTATTCTAAAATCTTTATGGACACAACTATGACACAAGCCCAAATTCTCTGGCAGTCCCTGATTTGGTTTATCCTATGATTTCTCTCAGAATTCAACATCTGACTCTCCAGGCAAGGAGATGCATATATAAAGAGGAAATTCCCAAATTAAATCTCTGTCCATGCCAGCCATTCATACACAGTGAGTCAAATGGACTGATTCTATAAACTTCAACCCCTACAAAGGAAAGCAAGCAGTAGCAAGCAAGGCTACTGCTGTACAGAGAGTTTATCATCTGATTAGGGCCAAGAGAAACAGAGGTAAAAAAGAGAGAAACATTTTATGACGTCAAGAAGAATTTACAGGGGTTCCAAGAAACTGTGGGAGGGGCATAAAGGATGCCTGGGGAACTGCACACCACCTCATATTTTCAGATGGAAGAAACAAAGAATTTGCATGTTTCAGGCAGGAAGGTGGGGGACACAGAGGAAATGGAACAAGCATGAGGAACTTCTGCTTTCTGGTGGGTTGGAAACAGAATTGGTAAATGATGAAGTATACAAAGGGTCTGGCATGCTGAATCACTGAATTTGAGACAAAGAGAGAAATATGGGCTAAAGTCTCACTCTGGAATGAGGCAGAATGTGAAGAGATTCTGATGTGCGAATAAAATCTTTGAAATGTGGCATGGAGTCCTCACAGACATAGGGGAAAAGGGGGTAATTAGAATCAGTGAGGCAGAAGAGTTCTTCCTTGTCCTAGAATGGGCTCTGAGCACCTAAAGGATTTCAAAAGTGACACTTGTAGGGTCAGGGGATAGAATACTGGCCACATCTCTTCAGCTACCTAGAGGATAGGAATGCAGATATAAGCTAGTCTTGTAGGTTTCATTAGAGTCAGTGGTGAGAAACCACACACATAGAACAGAATGTATCTCATCCTAGGGTAGAAGACTAGGACAAAATGATCACATGCTGCTGTCATTTTTTCAACCACGTTTTAAATATAACTGCACAACTAGTTCACACACAGAGATTTAGGATGATGTGGTTGAGAGAGGTAGAGTCCAATGTGTGTGCCTAAATGACATTGTCAGTGGGATCCAAGTTCCTAAAGAAAAATGTCTAGAACATGTGTTGTAGTTTTGTGTCGCAAGATTCTGGTGGAGGAAGGGGAGAGGCAGGGGTAGCTTCTGCAAGAAGCTACTAGAAGCTTCCCCTATGTCAAACAGAGCCAATGCCAGAGAGCTCAAGGATGGACACATGGCTGATGAAGGCCAACCCAATCAGAGGTGGTCATACCTCTGTGATAAAATCTTTAAGAGGGAACAAAACTGCAAGCAGCTGCTTTTTGCTGTCAGAGAAAAGAGTGAGAAGATGTTAGAAACTTTGTAGACACCAAGGTCAGTGAAGAAAGGGGGGTAGGAGGTGCTCCAGGTAACAGACGAGAGATTTCCCTGCAGCTCCAAGAGAAGACCCTGGTGAAGCAGGTTGTCTCCCACAGGCCATGGAAGATGATGGGGAGCAGAGACCCCACCTGCAGCCTGTGGAAAGGCCCCACACAGGAGCGGGTGGAGAAGCATGGAAGACTCTGCGACCCATGTTGGAGGAAGCTCCTGGCAGAATCTGCAGCCCATGGAGATAAGGACCAACGTCAGAGCCGATTTGCTGGGGGAATTTGTGATTCCATGGGGGACCAGGCTGGAGCAGTCTGGGTCTGACGGACTGCACCCCATAGCAGTGACCCACACTGGGGCAGTTGGTGAAGAACTGAAGCCCTGTGGGAAAGGACTCATGTTGGAGAAGTTTGTGGAGGACTGTCTGCTGTGGGTGGGACCCCACACTGGAGCAGGAGAAGAGTGTGAGTAATCCCCCAGTCCACACACACATCCCGCTAAGAAGGGAAACAACTGGTGAGGAACTGACTGAAATCCCTATTCCCCATCGCCACCTGTGCCACCTGGAGTGGGGGAGGAAGGGAGAGAAATCATTGATAAAGTTAAGACCATGAAGAAGGGAAGGGTCTGGAAGATCTGGCTGTATTTCTTTTTTTCCTACTTTGTTTTCATCGCGTGTTGGTGTGTAATAAATTAGATGGGTTTTTTATTCCATGCTGAGTCTGTTTTGCCTGTGACACCAATTGCAGAATGATCTCTCCCTGTCCTTATCTTGATTCCTGAGCCTCTCAATATACATTTTCTCCCCTGTCTAGATAAAAAGGGGAGTAGTAGAGAGACTTTGGTGGGCATCTGGCTTCCAGTCAGGGTAAAACCACCACAGCATGCTATCTGATTCCTAGGCGCCATACCTCAAGGGCATGTGTCAGCCGTAAATCATGTATGACAGATCCCAATGCAGTGTAGACATATTAGGCATTTTAGGACATATGAATTAATTTGAACTTTCACTTTTACAAAAAACTGAATGAGCAGGGTCTGCTTAGAACCAGAAATAACTAGATTCAGTCAGAATATGTTTGAATCCAAATTCAAGTATCTGACATAAGTAGAGAGAAGTGCCTATGCCTGTGTAAGAGAAATGAACTGCAGTCTGCATAGCCTGGGTCTTCTCTGAATGTAAAGTCCAGGGCACACACCCCTCCTAACAGCTTATCTTTGTCTCATTTTTCACAGAATCACAGAATCACCAGGTTGGAAAAGACCTCTGAGATCATCAAGTCCAACCGTACCTGTCTGCTACTAACCCGTATCCCTAAGCACCTCATCTACCCATCTTTTAAATACATCCAGGGTTGGTGACTCAACCCCCTCCCTGGGCAGCCTGTTCCAATCCCTAATAACCCTTTAGGTGAAGAACTTTTTCCTAATGTCTAATCTGAACCTGCCCTGGCACAGCTTGGGTCCATTCCCCCTCATCCTATCACCTGTCTCTTGGGCAAAGAGACCAACAACCATCTCTCTACAACTTCCTTTCAGTTAATAATAAGGTCTCCCCTCTGTGGAAAATCAACGGGGAGACAGCCACATCCGATGATGTCCAGCAAGCCTCAACTTTATTCGGTTACACATCGCACTTTTATGGTTACAATAATTAGCTTATGCATATTGCAAAAATTGAGCTCCTAATTGGTTCAAGATAAAAGAACATCTCTGCCCATATTGGCACATACTCCGAATGCCTATGGCTCCTTCCCCCGTGCTTAGTTCCTCTTTCCCATACTTTACTATCTTAAAGATATAACGTCTTTGTTACATCCACCATGTTTCTCACGCCCTTACTTCTTGACCAATTTCCCTGTACCAAGCTCATGGCCTTTGGCCACCAGCCATGATTCCACAAAACTCTCTACACCCCTCAGCCTCCTCTAGGCTAAACAACCCCAATTCCTTCAGCCATGCATTGTAAGATTTGCCCTCCAGCCCCTTCCCCAGCCTGGTTACCCTTCTCTGGACACACTCCAGGACCTCCATGTCCTTCTTGTACTGAGGGGCCCAGAACTGGACACAACACTCGAGGTGCAGCCTCACCAATGCTGAGTACAGAAGCACAATCACCTCCCCAGACCTGCTGGCCATGCTGTTTCTGACACAAGCCAGGATGTGGTTGGCTCTCTTGGCCACCTGGGCACACTGCTGACTCATATTCAGTCTGCAGTCACCCAACATCCCCAGGTCCTTCTCCACCAGGCAGCTTTCTAGTCAGTCTCCCCAAGCCTGTAGCGCTGCATGGGGTTGTTATGTCCCATGTGCAGGACTCTACACTTGGCCTTGTTGAACCTCAGCCCATTGGTCTCAGCCCATTGGTCCAGTCTGTTCAGATCCCTCTGAAGAGCCTCCCGACCCTCAGGCAGATCAACACTTCCTCCCAGCTTAGTGTCATCTACAAACTGACTGAGGGAGCATTCAATCCCTTCATCCAGGTCATTGATAAAGATGTTGAACAAGACTGGACCCAGGACTGAGCCCTGGGGGGCACCACTCGTGACCGGCCTCCAGCTGGATTTTGTTCCATTTACCACCACCCTTTGGGCCCAGACATCCAGCCAGTTTTTAACCCAGCTGAGGGTCCACCTGTCCAGGCCAGTGGCAGCCAGTTTCTCAAGAAAAATGCTATGAGAAATGGTGTCAAAGGCTTTGCTGAAGTCCAAGTACACTATATCCACAGCCTTTCCCTCATCCACTAAACAAGTCACTTTGTCACAGAAGGTGATCAGGTTAGTTTGGCAGGACCTGCCTTTCGTATACTCTTGTTGACTGGGCCTGATTACCCAGTTGTCATGTGTATGCTATGTGATAGCACTCAAGATGATCCATTCCATTATCTTCTCCATCCCTGAGGTCAGACTGACAGGCCTGTATTTTCCTGGATCTCCCTCTGACCCTTTTTGTAAATGGGTGTAACATCTGCCAGCCTCCAGTCAAGTGGAACTTTCCCAGTCTGCCAGGACTGCTGGTAGATGATGCAAAGGGGTTTTGCAAGCACCTCCTCCAGCTCCCTCAATACCCTTGGGTGGAAACCATCCGGTCCCATAGATTTGTGAATGTCTAATTGGCTTAGCAGGTCTCTAACCATTTCCTCCTGGATCACGGGAGTTTTGTTCTGCTCTCCCTCCCTGTCTTCTGGCTTGTGAGACTGAACGCCCTGAACACCTTACTACTAAAGACTGAGGTAAAGGAGGAATTAAGTACCTCAGCCATGTTCTCATCCTTTGTCACTAATGTTCCCCTTTCATCCAGTAAGGGCTGGAGATTGTCTTTGGCCCTCTTTTTGCAGTTGATGTATCTGTAGAAAGACTTTTTATTCTAGTTGGAATGTAGCCCTTCTGATTTTCTCTCTACACGATCTTACTTCATCCCTGTAGTTCTCCCGAGACACCTGCCCCTTCTTCCAATGTTCATAGAGTTTCCTCTTTTTTCTGATATTCACCTAGATCTCTATGCTCAGCCAAGCTGGTCTTCTTCCTTGCCAGCTCCACATGGGGGCAGCTTGTTCTTGTGCTGACACGATTTCCTTCTTGAAGAAAGAAGCCCCTCCTGGGCTCCTTTGACTATATCCCACGGAACTTTATCAACCAACCTGCTGAACAGTCCAAAGTCTGCCCTCTGGAGGTCCAAGGTGGCTATTATACTGACCCCCCCTCCTTATTTCTCCTACAACTGAGAATTCTATCACTTTGTGATCACTATGCCCAAGGCGTCCTCCAACTGTTACCTCTCCCACAAGGTCTTCTCTGTTTACAAACAACAGTGGTGCACCTTCCGTATTCAGCTCACTCACCAGTTGTATAAGGAAGTTGTCTTCCACACACTCAGGAAACCTCCTAGGCTGTTTCCTTTCTGCTCTATCAAGCTTCCAGCAGACATCTGGTAAGGTGAAGTCTCCCACAGCATAAGGGCTAGTGATCATGAGGCTTCTTGCAGCTCTTTGTAAAATAACTCATCAGCCACTTGTTCCTGGCTGGGTGGTCTGTAGCAGACTCCTACCACAATATCTGCCTTATTGCGTTCTCATTTTTACCCATAAACACTCAGCCCTGTCATCACTGTCATCAAACTCAAGGCTATCAAAGCACTCCCTAACAAAAAGGGCTACCCCACCTCCTCTCCTTCCTTGCCTGTCCCGCCTGAAGGGTTTGCAGCTGACCATAGCAGCACTGGAGTTAGGTGAGTCATCTTACCACATTTCTGTGATGGTGATTATGTCATAGTCTCCTTGTCTTACAATAACTTCTAGTTCCTTTTGTTTGTTGCCCATGCTGTGTTTGTTTGTCTCACAGTACTGGAGAGAAATTCAAGAAATGTATTTTTTTCACAGATAACCTCAGCCCTGAAGCAGACATACCTCCAAAGAAAAGAATGTGGAATGCACACGTTTCCCTTTAGCTAACACATGAGGAGTAGTGTAAACCCTACATCATAAAATGTACATAAAAAGTACTTATTTTCTTAAAGGTTGCTATGGCAGGAAACTCTTAGTGGCTATAACAAAACCATTTTTGTTCAGACCAAGAAACTTTGTATACATTTCATAGTTAACTTTGTTTCTAGCCTCTACTTCAATGCTTAGACAGAATGATGTATGAGTGGTTTTATGTATTGTTTTGGCTACTTTCCCTGGAGTCTTCTGTGGAGGAAGGGAATCACGCAACTCTGAAAATGCAGTCAAAGCAGTTCTATGTGTAATAAGGCTCTTGATGTGTGAATGGGAAAAGGTAATATTAGAGAGAAGAACTGTTGCACCAAGGAGGGGCTAAAGCCTACATCACAGCGCAAAAAGATATCTATTTATGAAGATAGCAGCTAATTGCAGAAACTGACAGAATTTTATGGTTATAGATGCAATGGAGCCAAACTGAAGAGCTAAGAAAATATTTAGCATCATTGAGACTATCCCCACTGAACAAAATTTCCACTGTAAAGGGCAGGGATATAAGAGGTTTTCTAGGATAAGGGTTTCTGAGCCAGGAGAGGATAAATCTCTTTGTGCTGAAAAGTGTACTTTGCTCAGACTCCCTTTTACATTGTTCCTCTTACAGGCATGCTCAGATGGTAAGAAATGGAGCCACAGAACATAACCAATCCTGTTACAGAATTTGTCCTCCTGGGCTTCAACCACAGTCCTAGGATTCAGCAATTCCTCTTCACGGTCTTCTTCATTGTCTACCTGCTGACCTGCTTGGGAAACATCACCATTGTCACCACTGCTATCACTGACTACCATTTGCACACACCCATGTACTTCTTTCTGGCCAACTTAGCATTCACGGATATCACCGAATCATCAGTAAATACTCCCATTTTATTGTCAGGTCTCCTCTCACAGAACAAAACTGTTCCATTCAAGGAGTGCATCTTTCACATGTTTCTCTTTCATTTCATCGGTGGTGCTCATATCTTCCTTCTTGCAGTGATGGCAGCAGATAGGTATGTGGCTATCTGTAAGCCCTTGCAGTACTTGACAATCATGAAACATGAGGTGTGTGTAGGTCTAGTGGCAGGGTCATGGGTAGGTGGATTCATTCATTCTGCAACACAGATTGCTCTACTTCTCCCTTTACCTTACTGTGGTCCTAACACCCTTGACAATTTCCACTGTGATGTCCCACAAGTACTGAAAGTGGCCTGCATTGACACCTACCTGACAGAGCTGCTGATGGTCTCAAATGGTGGACTGCTCCTCATAATCATTTTTGGCTTGCTGGTCATTTCATATGCTGTCATTTTAATCAAGATAAGGAGTCAAGTCACTGAAGGAAAGTACAAAGCTTTGTCTACCTGTATAGCCCAGATAACGGCAATAAGCATAACATTCATTCCAGGTATATTCATCTATGCTCGGCCCTTCAAGACATTTGAACTGGACAAAGTGGCCTCCATCTTCTTCACTGTGCTTGTTCCAATGCTGAATCCCATGGTTTATACCCTGAGAAATACTGAAATGAAAAAGGCCATCAGGAGATTTGTTTCTAGGGTTCTGTTCTCAGGAGAAAAGGGAATAGATTAACCCTGTGCTGAATGATCACCCTTTTTCTTTGTAACTATTGTAACTTAATCATTACTGAAATGCCTGAACTTCCAGCAAATGCACTTGCAGCTGAGAAATCCTTCCTGGAGAGCAAAAGCAGAGGAATTTCAACTTAGGTCCCTTTACATAAGGTGCAGTTCCCATCAATACTGTGGAGTCTAGGGCAGGATACCTCTTGTTAACTTTAAGTAAGGTGTGCTAAATCTTGCCCCCAAGCCCTTGTTATTTCCAGGGGTAAAGGAATCATGCTGGCTTTTCACTGGAATAAGGTCTTTTTTATTACTATGTCTAATGCTGAGTGGCTTGTCTGTTTTTGAAAACCTGTCACCCGACATTCTTGTCAGCTAAAACTGAGTCTATGTTATAGAATTATTCATCTGGTCATTAATTGTTACTGACACAACTCTAAGCTGCATGTACAGTTTACCCTTCATCACTTGGAATATGGTATTTTCAGCTTCACTGAGCAGTTTAATGTTACAAGAGTTCTTCCCACATTTAAAAATGTATCTTCCTATTCTTTCTAACTTGCTTATGAGATATTTGTTCTTCCTGCCTTATTTTAGTCATAGATATTTTTCTTTACATTTTTTCCCCCGTAAGATTTTAGCAGTATGTGATGGGAGTGTTTCCTAATGTATATCTACACCTATAACTTGTGCCATTAATAGCCACTCAAAATCCTTGCTTTCTATATTGAATATAACACTTTCGCATTTGGATGATTTTATTGAGATACCCAGGATTTTTTTGATTCTCATGAGTAGACTGTGATTATCTACCAAGTTTTGTTTACACTGTACAGTTATATTCTAATAGAATGAGACTGTAGCAGTCACTGAATTGACTGAATCCAACCATGTAATCAAGTAGTACAAAAAAAAGTCTAGAAATTTTAAATATATTATTATATTATAGCTCAGACCAATGGGATGAAGTTTAACAAGGCCAAGTGTAGAGTGCTGCACATGGGACATAACAACCCCATGCAGCGCTACAGGCTTGGGGGGGACTGGCTGGAGAGCTGTCAGGCAGAGAAGGACCTGGGGGTATTGGGTGACTGCAGACTGAATATGAGTCAGCAGTGTGCCCAGGCGGCCAGGAAAGCCAATGGAATCGGCTTGTGTCAGAAATAGTGTGGCCAGTAGGTCTGGGGAGGGGATTGTGCTCCTGTACTGGGCATTGGTGAGGCCACACCTCGAGTGCTGGGTCCAGTTCTGGGCTCCTCACCATAAGAAGGACATTGAGGTTCTGGACCGAGTCCAGAGAAGGGCAACCAGGCTGGGGAAGGGGCTGGAGGGCAAATCCTCTGAGGAGCAGCTGAGGGAGCTGGGGGTGTTCAGCCTGGTGAAGAGGAGGCTGAGGGGAGACCTTATCTCCACCTACATTGACCTGACAGGAGGGTGCAGAGAGGTGGGCGATGGTCTCTTCAGCCAGGGGACAGGAGATGGGACAAGGGGAAATGGCATGAAGCTGTGCCAGGGCACGGTCAGATTAGATATTAGAAAAAATTTTTTTACTGAAAGAGTTGTGGGGCTGTGGAAGAAGCTGCCCAGGGAGGGGCTGAGTCACCTTCCCTCTATGTGTTTAAAAAAAGGGTAGATTCAATGTGGTTCCACCACATCAACAAGACTCACGAAGAAATTTTAGGTGAATGTATCTTATTTATGATCTTTGTGTCATGACAAGTGTCATCTCAACCAGGGTGACAGCATATGAGGTAATAAGGATGCATGAAGATGTCTACTTGTGAGGTAACTCCCTGAATTACCACAGTAGTCAAGGACAATACTGGGTTTTCATTCAGTAGCTTTATGATAAGCATTCATATCTGAGATATGCAGGTGTGAGATAACGCTTAGAGGACATCTTCTCACTTTTGAACTAAAAGTTGAGGAATAGGATGAAGGATTATGAACTAGCAAATTAATTAAGATAATGTGTGCTACTCAATGCCATCACTGTATTTGATTTCCCATTTTTTGCTGTAAAATTATAGTTGCTTCTCTTTTGTATTAATGTTTTGGGTTTGTGTGGCAAGGTTGGGAGTGGGATGCAGAGATGGCTTCTGTGAGAAGCTCCCAGAAGCTTCCCCTAGGTCCAACAGAGCCAATACCAACCAGCTCCAAAACAGACTTGCTACTGGACCTATCAGTGATGGTGGTAGTGGTTCTGTGATAAAATATTTATGAAGAAAAAAACCCCAAACTCCTTAATTTTTACTGCCAGAGAAAGGTGTGAGAAGATGCTGACACCAAGGTCAGAGGGAGGAGGGGGAGAAGGTGCTCCAGGCACCAGAGCAGAGATTCCCATGCAGCCCTTGGAAAAGACCATGGTGCAGCAGGCTGTCCCCCTGCAGCCCATGGAGGACCCCATGCTGGAGCAGGTGGAGACACCTGAAGGATGCTGTGACGTGGAAGCCCAGAGAGAGGCTTATGCCAGAGCAGGTTTTCTGGGGGGATTTGTAACACCATGGAGGACCCACACTAGAGCATTCTGTTCCTGAATTACTGCACCCTGTGGAGGACACCCACATTGGACCAGTTTGTGAAGAACTGTAGCCCATGGGAAGGAGCTTCTTCACACTGGAGAAATTTGTAGAGGACTGTCTCCCAGGAGAGGGACCCGACACTGGAGCAGGGGAAGAGTGTGAAGAAGAAGAAGCAGCAGAGAAAATATGTGATGAACTGACCCCAACCCCCATTTCCTATCCCCCTGTGCTGCTCAGAGGAGGAGGTAAAGTGACCAGGAATAAAGGTTTGGTTTTATTCCTCATTGCTGTGCTCTGTTTCACTTGGGTAATAAATTAATTAGTTTTTTGTTGTTGAGTTTGTTTTACCCATTAAGGTTACTGACAAATGATCTCTCCCTGTCCTTATGTTGAACCATGAGCTTCTCATTATATCTTATTTCCCCTGTTCAGCTGAGGAGTGGGAGTGATAGAGCAGCTTTGGTGGGCATCTGGCCTCCAGCCAGGGCCAACATACCATAATTAGAAAAGAAAGTTCAAAAATATATACTGTTCATCAGTAGCTATGACATAGGTGTATGTGGTGGTTTGACCATGGCTAGAGTGCAGTTTTGAGGAAAGTTCATTCCACTCCCTGTTTTGCACTGGCAATAAGGTTGACACCACACAAGCTCTAATGCTTTCTCAGAAACAGTCTTGGAAAGTTATCTCAGCAATTACTGCACTCTCAAGCACTCCTAGATGTCCTTATAATATTTCTTGGACAATGGCGTATTTATGTTAAATACCATGTCTGAAACATATTTCTGGGTTGTGGTACATACACTTTGAACCAAAACCCCCCAGATTCCAAAACAAAAAACCAAACAAAATTTGAGGATATAACAATAATTATTATGCTTTAAGATGTTATATAGACATCAGGTGAAGGTCTAGCTTAACTGAACATAACATGAATACAGAGTAGTGAGCATGAGCTGCACCAACACATTTGTGTACGGGGAATAAAAATAGCTGTTTATGACAGATCTTTACATCAGAGGTAAATATGTTATGCTGGATCTCAAAGCCCAAGTGAGGTGAGGATGATGCAGCTCTTTCCAGATTTCACCTCGCAGAGTGCTGCATTAATCACTTATATCCCACGGTCACATACATCCATCTCTCCACCTGTCAGTGAAATTTCCATAGGTTGATGAAAATTTCCTCCAAATCACCAAATTAGGAAAAGCATTAAAATTTATTCCACATGGAACAGGTACCTTGGCCTGGATCTAATCCTGCAACATTTGAATTACAGTGTCCATATTGAGGTGAAGCAAAAGAAATCTTCACTACCTTATGGTTATGCTGATCTTTGAAGGCTATCTCTTAGGAAACAGTACAGGTTTCAGCTGAATTAATTAGCTAGCAGTAAAGACAGTAAAAAGGGGGGGATGAGGTTTTTCAGTATAATATTAGTTTCTTTTTTAGTTTCCTTGTTAAAGAGAAAGGCAATATAAGTAATCTCAGCATAAAAAAAAAAGAAAAAAGAAAAAACAAAGAAACTTCACAACAACTAATTAATGGCAAAGAGGTTAATTACGTTTTGCACAGTTGTATTTCTTTAGATCCTCCAGGGAGGTTAACCTGTGTATCATTGGAACCTTTTTTTCTTTCTAATCAAAACACTTTAGAACCAGACTTAAGGAAGCTTCATTTAAGCTTCTACTGACTTTGCTTCTGAAGAGCTATTTTTACTGCCACGAAAAGAGTTAAGAATTTTTTCATTTTTTTTCTTTAAAAGGCAGAGGTGAAAAAAGCCTTTCCTTAGGAAAAAAAATTAAAATTATATATATACAAATATAAACACTAGTGTGATTAGCCTTAATCACTTTAAGGGACGTTGTATTTAAAATGGTTAAAGCTTTGAAATTCATGCCTCATTTAAAGATGTTTCAGACTGTGCTCCAAGAAGAAAGACATCCAGTATCATTCATCCGTTCAGAATAAACCTTTTTTATAACTGTTGTAGGACTCGCCCATCAAAGACTATTAGCAACATACCGTGTTCCCTCGATTCACCCCGTCTGCTCCTTATTTCCATATGCCACGTGTGCATGAAAGGTACTCCAAAAGGAAGAGCTGATACAAAGTGGAACTGGTGTGGTAGAACACAAGACTCAACTTCAGCTAGTGTAAATCAGAATTTCACCTTTAGGAAGGAGCACTGATTTTTGTTATCTAAGAAACACAGTCATTGACTTTGCTAGAGCCTAGCTAACTTACACATATGCCATCCTGTCTCCTCTATAATGAAGGGGAGTTCTTGTTAAATTATTCCATTATTCCCTTGACCATGGGAGCAGTTTGTGACTGGATTAATGCCCCCAGCCCTAATACATGAACTATTGATTCTCATCTGTTTTCAAGTTGGTATTAACTTAATTTTTCCTATGCCTTGAAGAAAAAGGTGTAGGACTCTGTCGTGGACATTCTTTTCACACATGTAAGGTTGATCCAAGCTTCAGCATATGGTACTGAGAGTACATGAGGAAGACGAAGAAACTTTGATGAATATGCCACAGAATGCAAGATGATCATTACTCTTAGGCAGCCCTCCCCAGAACCACCATAGCACAGACCTTGACATGATGTGTGTTTTTCACTGGGTGCTGCTGTCCCACAGATGGTCTCAGGTCTCTTGTGAACTGAGACAGTGCCTATATCAGTTTCCTTAGATGTCTAACAGGAATTAATTTAAACCATTCAGAGTTCATGATAAGCTATAACAAAGCCAAACCTATGGACAAAAGAAAGAAGTTCCAAAGGCATTTTGTTGGCTCCTCCTCATCCTTTAAATATTAACACATATATGCATGGATATATGTGCATCTGTGTATGTGCATGAACAAAAAACAAAGCACAGCACACTATCTAAAGTAAATAAATGTCCTGTATTTGTTATTTGTTACATAATGTTTGCAATTAATAGAGTAGCACATTTGGTTTAAAGGGAGCCTTAATAAAAGTAAAAAAGAATGAAAAATGTAAAAGACAAAGAGTGGTGAGGTGCTGGAACAGGCTGCCCAGAGAAGTGGTGAATGCCCCGTACCTGGAAATGTTCAAGGCCAGGTTAGATGGGGCTCTGGACAACGTTGTGTAGATCTAGGCCTGAGGTTGGTGGCCCTGCCTGTGGCAGGGGATTGGAGGTCTATGATCCTTGGGGTCCTTCCAACCCATGTCATTCTATGATTCTATGATAATGTCCTCAAATTACTAGACCATATCTAAAAATATTTTGCTTCCTATGAAAACATTTTTATGAAAGAATGTATTTTAATAAAATAATATATTTTAACATATTTACATTCATTACTTCCAGACAAGGGAAAAAATTTATATTTCATATCTGATGAGTTATCTTTTTCTGACAATAATTGGGCCTTATCTAAATGATATGATCTTGTGGTAAGAGAACAGATTAACATTTTTCTCAGGTTTCCTGCTAGGTAACCTTTCAATGACTGCACACATCTTTTTCTGATTCTTTTTTGTCTGTGATTTCTTTGAGTCCATGTATAGACTTGGTAGAAAAGCAGAATTCTAACTTGCAACATAGGAGGAGTTGAATTATAGTGTGGAGGAGCAGTGGATGTCATCTACCTTGACTTCAGCAAGGCCTTTGATACTGTCTCCCATGACATCCTGATAGCAAAGCTGAGAAAGCATGGGATAGATGAGTGGACAGTGAGGTGGGTTGAGAATTGGCTGTCGGACCGAACCCAGAGGGTTGTGATTCGTGGAGTAGAATCTGACTGGAGGCCTGTTACCAGCGGTGTTCCCCAGGGCTCAGTGTTGGGTCCAGTCCTGTTTAATACCTTCATTGACGATCTTGATGAGGGAATAACATCCACCCTCAGCAAGTACGCCGATGATACAAAGCTGGGAGGAGTGGCTGACACGCAGGAGCACTGCGCTGCCATCCAGAGAGACCTGGACAGGCTGGAGAGCTGGGCAGTGAGAAACCAGATGAAGTTCAACAAAAGCAAGTGTAAAGTCTTGCACCTGGGAAGGAACAACTGTTTGTATCAGTACAGGCTGGGGGATGACCTGCTGGAGAAGAGCTCAGTGGAGAAGGACCTGGGGGTCCTGGTAGATGACAGGTTGGCCATGAGCCAGCAGTGTGCCTCGGTGGCCAAGAGAGCCAATGGGATCCTGGGATGCATCAGGAGGAGTGTAGCCAGCAGGTCAAAGGAGGTGATCCTCCCTCTCTACTCTGCCCTGGTCAGGCCCCACCTGGAGTATTGTGTCCAGTTCTGGGCTCCTTGGTATAAAAAGGACAGGGATCTCCTGGAAAGAGTCCAAAGAAGGGCTACGAAGATGATTAAGGGCCTAGAGCATCTCCCCTATGAGGAAAGGCTGAGTAAGCTGGGACTGTTCAGCCTTGAGAAGAGAAGACTAAGGGGGGACCTAATCAAAGTTTATAATTATCTGAAGCAGGGGATGCAGGGGGAATCAGCCAGCCCCTTTTCAGTGGTCTGTGGGGATAGGACAAGGGGCAATGGCTGCAAGTTGGAGCATAGGAAGTTCCGCACCAACATGCGGAAGAACTTTTTCACAGTGAGGGTGACTGAGCACTGGAATAGGCTGCCCAGGGAGGTGGTGGAGTCTCCTTCACTGGAGATATTCAAGACCCGCCTGGACGCCTATCTGAGCAATATGAGCTAGGGAGCCTGCTTTGGCAGGGGGGTTGGACCCGATGATCTCTCGAGGTCCCTTCCAACCGCTACAATTCTGTGATTCTGTGATTCTGTGATCTCTTCCTACTGAGGCTCTGTCTGCTCTCCTGTGATCCAGTAGAAATTGGTAGGATTTTATTTATAGAACACATAAATGTCTGTGATCCAGAACAAGAACTAATTTAAAAAGTCACATCCCACCAATTCCAAATGCCTAGATTGATCTGGGCTGCTCAGCTCCTGGCATGCTGACACAGTTTATGGTTCTGTCAAGATCATCTCCTTGTATCCTTCCATTGGAGTAGAAAATTTGTCTTAGCAAACTTTATACCTCTGTGTGCAGAAACAATGTCAAATACAATTTGAGATTCTGTTCCTAGGATTCCTTTCAGAAATTAGTACTAGTGTTGGCAGTATAATATGGGTCAGCAATAATTCACCAGTAATAATTTACATTCATAAGGAAAATTTGTGCTTTTATAAATATGTAACAGTATTTGGCATCCTACCTTAGTTGGAGTGAGACATCTGACTAGCTGATTTAAGGGGTTTTTTTCTGTCATGCTCTCTCATTATATGTTATTGTCACTGCTATCTTGTTTTTCTTCTGAAGGAAATAGACAAGTAAAGTTTCCTGTGCTGCAACAATATTTAATTTTAAGCACTCCCCTGCTCTATATAGACACAAAAATTATGTGTAAGTATGTATAAATATATATAACACACTTCTCTAATAAGAGATAATGAAATAAATAGTTATAGTTTAAATGTGAATAAAAAAAGAAACAGGTTGGGGATCACTGCTTTACATGTATGCTGAAAAAGTCCTAATGTGTTTGTGGGGGTGGGTAGCTGAGCACTAAACAGGGTGAGGTTACATGAAGAAAGAACATGTCTGCAGGGCCAGGGCTACAACCCTCTGAGGATAATCCAGAGACCCCCACCTCCCACAAGGAAGAGATCAATCATGGTCTGAGTGAGTGGTTCCATGACATCGCCTCAGACCACAGCAGAACCATGCGGTATTACTGCAGCAACCCCTGGTCTTTGTACTGTTCTGCAAGATACAAGCATCATTTCCCACCCAAAAGGAAGGCCATGAATAGAAGTGTATTTCACAGAAAGGTATACATGGGGATAATAAGGAATGTTACTATTTTCTAGAAACACCAGGTGCCTGCAAAGGCTCTTCCTGCATCACTGACAGGTTTCAGTGAAAGTGCAGCAAAAGGGAACGAATAGATTTGTGTTTACCACTGTGGCAAGGATGGGGGAGAAGTATTTGAAAGAAGTATACTTTAATTTTAGACATGTCAAAATCGTCCGTCAGGCATGTAAAAATATTTGGGGTGTCCAAGAGGTTATTGGATTTTTTTTTTCTAGATTAATCATACAATGGCTTGGGTTGGAAGGCATCTTAAAGAACACCTAGTTCCAAGCCCCCTTTCAAGGCCAGGGACACCTTCCACAAGACCAGGTTGCCCAAGGGCCCATCCAACCCAGCCTTGAACACTTCCGGGATGGCAAATCCACAATTTCTCTGGGCAACCCATTCCAGTGCCTCACCACCCTCACAGAGAAAAATTTCATCCTCGTAACTAATGTAAGTCTACCCTCTTCTAGTGTAAAGCCATGACTCCTCATGCTGTTACTATTTGTCCTTGTAAACAGGAATGAAGGGATGGAGACTACCAAAATCACAGTAATGTATGTTTTCATTGAAGGATGCTAATAATATAAAATAAAGAACACAGGGCCTGCTGATAAAAAGAGCACATCTAGGTAACAGAGGCATGTGCAATTCCTCACTAAGAACTCTGTGAACTTTCCATCTGACTGTTTTCATAGTGACCTCCTCATGCTCCCATGGAGACCTGCTGTTGTCAGATCATCTATCTTTTGCTATAGCTAAAGGTTGCCCCAGTCAGAGGGTTCTTCCTGCTCTTTTTATGGTAGCATTTGCCCATTTGAGAGTAATTGTTTTACAATGGAGTTAAATATTTTCCCTTTCAGCTTGGTATGAAATCCACTGACAAAAGGGTGTCAAAATTTTCCTGTTTATCTAGTGAGAATGCTACAATTTTGCATTGAAGAAACACCAAGTGCTGTGTGGCCAGGCAAATAGAGGCTACCACACTACGTTGAATGAGATATGTTATATACCTTTACATTTTCTCACCATGAGGACAAACTACTTTGAGGGTAACACAGCACTGAACAGGCTGTCCAGAGAGGTTGTGGAGTCTTCTTCTCTGGGAACTTGGTTGGAACTTGGTTATATGTGCAATTTCCACCTTAGGTGATGAATAGCATGTCCATTCTTTCATTTGGAAGCTATGAAGTAGCCAACAAAGCCTTTCCCATTATTACAATAATCTGAGCCAGGAGGAAGTTCTGTACATAACACAGGTGAAACACTTTTATAGGAGATAGACAACCCGTTCTAAAAGTTTCCCTATATTCATATTGCTTACATTGACAGTTAACTGCTCAGTAATAACAAAAGCATCCCTGAATTATCAACACTGCAGCACAAATCCAAAACACAGCCCCAAACTAGCTAGAAGGAAGGAAAAAAAAGAAGAAAGGGAAGGAAATACTATTACAGTTTCAGAGATAATATGTGCTAAATAATAAATATTAATAAATAATTATAAATAAAGTCATACGCCTTGGAGATTTTAAGATCCCTGGGTATCTGAGTGAGCACTCCAGAACTACAGCTGCTGCCACAATGATGTAACCTGCACTCTTGGAACTATAGAGAACCCACACTCCCTGAAGAAACAAAGAAAGCATTATCTAGAGGATACAAAGAGACAAAATATTCTCCATCTTCTGGCACACAATGTTCTCCTGTCATGAGGCGGTGAGTGGAGCAGCTAAGGTCACAGGCAGTCTGGTTGCAGCTTGTGCTGACAATCAGGCAGTGAGACAAGTTGTGATGACTGGATTTGGCATTCAAAAGAGCCAAACCTCTGCTGCATGAATAGTGGTACTAAATACAAAGATATGTGGGAGAAGATTCATAACCAGAAGAGCAAATCTTTAGGTCAGAAAGATGAACTACCAAGAGAGTTCTTGAAAGGGAGGTGCATATTGAGGTGCCTGTATGATTTTAAAGCTGGGAAGGATTTGTGAAGAGAGCAGATAAGAGATGTAGGGTTTAGAGAAGTTGTCCTTCAGATTCAGAGAAGGCTGATAAAAACAATGTCCATAAGAATAACTTTAAAGTACCATCGGCAGTACCATACTCAGGACTGGGACTTAGTAGAAGGACTTGAGATACTGACCGCTTACCTTGCCCGAGGATGAAGGACCCTTTGAACTAAGGACAAGAAGGATGAGAAAACTTTAGGGAAACCCTTTTCAGATACTAATTTATACTGAGTTTATAAGTAAAGAAATTGTGTGAGTTTTAGTACTACTGTGATTGGACTAGTAATGAGTGATTGTTAAATTTTACTTAGACTTCAAAAATATTAGCAAAACTAGCAATGAAATTTCTTGGATCAGCACATATTCTTTGATCCCCATGTCGAAATTGTGTAGGTAACAGTGGTTAAAAGCCCATAATCTCACTTCACTTAGATCCACAGGTGGGTATCAGTATTGCCCTAAAGAACGGTATGGCACCCTCTGATGAAGATGTTAGCAGATCCAGCAAGGGTTTAATAATCATCTTTCTAGCAGCAGATGAAATTTGTTTCTCTAGTAGTTTCAGACTCATTTAGGCTCCGGAGTTCCTTATCAGTCAGTGTTGTAGTTTTGTGTGTCTGGGTTCTGGTGGAGAAGGGGGGCTGCAGGGGTGGCTTTTGCAAGAAGCAGCCAGAAGCTCTCTGCAGGCCCCACAGAGAAAACAGCAGCTGACACAAGGCCGGAGTCCTTGCTGACCAAGGCCGAGCCCATCAGCGATGGTCACAGCGCCTCTGGGAATCACAGCGAGGAGAAAAAAAACCTGCAAGCAGCCGCTTTGTGTCCCCAGAGAAGGGAGTGAGAGATGTAAAAAACTGTGCAGACACCAAGGCCAGTGAAGAGGCAGAAGAGATCACTGACTCCGGTGTCACTGTGTGTGCAGCGTAGTGTAATAATTAGGTATTTTCTTTCTTTTATTCTGTGTCAAGTCTGTTTTGGCCATGATGCTGATAGCAGAATGATCTCTCCCTGTCCTTATCTCCACTCCTAAGCTTCTGAATATATATTTTCTCCCCTGCCCAGCTGAAAAGGGGAGTGATAGACCGACTTTGATGGGTGTCTGGCCTCCAGCTAAACCACTACAGACAGAAACCACCAGGGGATAAATTCAGAGATTATAGGTACAACTAATCTGTCCAAAGATAAAGATACAGTCAAGTCTAAACTATGACATCTAGAGCGGAATTCAAATGGTCAAACAGAGCACCTAGTGCCATCAGAGAGTCCTTAGACTATCTCTGACATGTCTACCGGAATGGATAGTGAGACACAGGGCCCATCCTTCTAGACCAGACACTGAAAGTATGGAAAATGATCCCTGATATCTGGATTTAGGATCTGGGTTCCATCTCTACACTTTCTAAGAGGTACCTTAGAAATGTATCTTTCATTCCAGTGATAGCAACCCTCAGGTTGCTATGTTGATTTAGTCAGATTTGGATGTCTACACCAGCAGCATTGTGACTTATGCAGTATGAACACCCCATAAATAATTCCTGAAAAGATGGCTTCACTGTAGAAAAGACCAGAATGAGTCATCACACTCAGAGATTGTGATTCTTGGGTTTCCTGTAAGCTGTTTCTTTTTGAACTAAATAATTTAAAGGACTTAAAAAAAGAGACAAATGAATTGCATTAGGTAGCTTTCCTGGTAAATTTGTTTCTAGTACTGCAGACAAAAATGCTGTAGGGGAAATAAGAAAAGAATAGAGATGAATTCAAATCAGAATTGTTTTTCACTGTGGAATGGAGACTCGGTAAACCACAATCTGCAGCAGAAGAGTGGAGAGGGTCTGGACACAGGAAGACTGAAAACATCAGAGAAGTAGGTGGAAAAAATGGGGAATACTTACCACCTGTCTAACTGGTGTGTCAGGAAACAGCAAAGAGAGAGTAACCTCAATTGGTTCCTTGCTGGTTAGGAGTGAACAACCTAGAGTAGCAGAGACTGAGGTATGTGGGAGTCATAGATGGAAAGCCATGGAAGTCAAGTGTATCCACGGAATTCTCTATAGCCAAGCAGAGGTGAGGGGAGAGTGTTGTTTATGCATTAGCTGGATGAGTAGGATATGACACAATACAGGAGAGCAGAGTGGAGTGGAGGTTCCTGCAGCAATCTTTCTGTCGTGTTATGAGAGGGGAAAAGACTGGAGCTGGCCAAACCAGTCAGAGGGAATTTAAAGACAGACAGAGAAACTGAGGTCCAGATGGATAAGCATTTACTATCAGATGGGGAATTAAATATAGGGGAATTTATACACACATACAGCACAATGAGCCCTTCAACTGTCCATGAAAGAAAGGAAGAGATGCAGAAAACAAAGAATATCAAGGAATTTTTTAATTTCAAGGAATGACATTAAATTTTGACTTTTGAGAAAAACATCAAAAAGTGACAAATAGAATATTTTTCTTACTTTCCTTTTTTCCTCTTTATTCTGAAGGTTACTATTTTTTACCAATTTTTCTCCTCACAGTTGGTTTTTGGTTTGGTTTTTTTTTTAGTTTCCTCTGTCAAGACTGGTTTCGGTTCTCACTAGTTTCAATAAGAACTCAACTAAAACAGTTCTAAGACTAAATGATATTTACAGGTCTGAGCATTTTCTCCCATTATAGCATTTTCATATTCTTTACCTCAACATTGCTGGTGAGGTTACTAATGCAGCAGTGTGCAGGTGGGATCATGCAGAGAAATATACCATATTTGTAGCAAAATGGAAGAAAAGTGTTAACAACTGGAGGCAAAACCTTTTTCATGACTCAAAATAAGAAAAAGAAGTGGGAGGAATGAAAGAACGTAGATAAAAAGACTTTTACAAGAAATATGATCCATTTTATGGTTTTACTCATGAGGGATGTGTCAAAATCCACACTTCCATTTAAATATATGTGAAAGAAATTATTTGATACATTCTATGAAAAAAACCAGTTTTCTAGACTGACCTCACACTGATTCATGGTGGATTCATTTCATAGAGATATTTAGACAATTGATTTTTTAATTGTTCCAGTGTTATTTTGACTTCATTTGAAAATTAGACATCCCTGTGGGTTTTCTTTGGAGAAAGGTGAATGTCTGTGATCTAGACATTCTCAGCTCCTGTGCAATACAATTGGAAAAAAATGAAGTGTTTTTGAAAATACTTCAATGGATACACCCTAGAGAAAATTTAGGATGGAATTAGTCATTTCCTGGGCTGGGTATATTGACATCAGTAAGCATAAATGGATTTTAAAGTGTTTAATGGCAAACAGCTTTGCAGATTAATTCACCTGAGGGATTCATAAACATTCCTTCAGATGTGAGTGATCTATTCTTAGTTTCCTTTTATAATCAGTGCAGGTGATTCAGCTTCATTGTGTAATTTTAGCGTTCATCTAGCTTTGTTTTGCTCTCTACCCTATAATTAAATCTGTCTTCCCTTGGAAAGAACTGCTTTTGTCAGCTAGAGGGAAAGTAGACATGACTAGCTCAGATAAAAGCATCTACACCATAAACCACAGGTCAGCCTCCACATGGAAGAATCAACTGGTTCACTGGTCCAATCACGTGCCTGTTTCCAGTGCACAGAGAAAACAAAGAACACCTGGTAAAATGAGGATGCAGCCAGTTTACATTTCCAGTCAAATGCCCAAGTTAGTGGGAATCTCAGTTACTGACTTTCAAGTATTTCACCCTTAGGAGTTCCCTAAAACTAGAAAGGTGTACAGGGCATGCATTATGTGCCCCAGGTTGTTCAAACATTCAGGAGATTTGCACTGGTCTTTGTTTTCCTCCCATGACTACTGTCTCTTTTTCAGGATTCTGCAGAGTGGAAATGGAGCATGAGAACTATACAGCAGTTACAGGGTTTGTTCTGCTGGGATTGTCCATAAACCATGAACTCACGATGATTCTCCTCTTCGTCTTCCTGCTCTTAGACATGATCATTCTGCCAGGTAATGTCCTTATCATTCTCACTATATGGGGGAATTCCCAACTCCAATCACCCATGTATTTTTTCCTGGCCAATCTGGCATTCTTGGACATTTGCTACTGTTCTGTAAGCCCACCCAAAATGTTGACTGACTTTTTCTTACAACGTAACACCATTTCCTACAGTGCCTGCATGGCCCAGCTGTTCTTCCTCCACTTCCTGGGAGCAGCTGAAGCTTTCCTGCTCACGGCCATGGCCTATGACTGTTATGTAGCCATTTGCAAACCTCTTCAATACACCAGGCTTGTGAACAGGGGGGTATGCCACTGCCCGAACACAAGACCTTCTACTTGCCATCTGGTCCAGTTTGAAGTTTGCCAGTGGATAAAAACACACACCCCACAAATAGACACTTGACCTCTCAGCAACTGGCACCAGACTGTGATCTACAGCCCAACTGGCAGCACTGAGCACCCCACTTGTCTCACTCACTGGTAAGGGTATGTGAAAGAATAGTATCTGCTGCTCTAAGAGTATCTAGTCAAGGACCTTGATGCAAAAAAGAGTAATAAAACACGTTGCCCAGGGCGGCTGTGGATGTCCCATCTGTAGAAGTGTTTAAGGCCAGGTTAGATGAGGCTCTGGGCAACCTGGCCTAGTGAAGGTGTACCTGCACACAGCTGGGGGGGGGTGTGGGGGTATGTGGAACTAGATGATCTTTGATGTCCCTTCCAACTCAAAGCATTCTAATTCTATGATTCTAATGTTGCTTTCATAGCTATTCCCTACGGCCCACTTCACTTGGCTGTGCTCATAATGACCATAAGGACTATCTTCTATTCCAGCTGGATAGTCTTACTCCAATTTTTCTGCCTGGAAGGTCAGCAGATTGCCATACTGTCTCCAACCTGGATTGAGTAAACAGGCAGGTGAGTGTGCAGTCTACACTCTACAAAGAGTGATCCTTCAGCTACTGTGACATTAACCCGTCATAAACCAGAAATATGTGAGCAGCTCTTGCTCTGGACAGTTTCCAGAATAAAGCAGGAATTTTTAACTGCTCTAAGTGCTTTTAAATGTATTTTAGTCCCAAATTTCTCCAGTAGTGCATAATGAACTTAGCTGCTCTGTAGATTTCACATCCCACAATCCACATTGCCATATGAAAATGGATTAAGAAGCATATGAATACACTGTAATTTCATCATCTCATGAAATTTCTCCAAAAGAGAAGAGGTACACCTTTCATGGGCAGCCCAAACAGCCTGGATATTCTTACTGCCCTATCAGTGGGAAGCCCCTGAACACAAGTACCACCTCAGGGGATGAATAAAGGAAAACCACCCTGCCTGGTGTAAGAGAACTACAATGAAGGCAACAGCTGAAGTTGTTCCCTGTAGACTAAAGCAGTGCCTTGCACCACCTCAAACCAAGATGAACCACCCAGTTTCTCTCCCGCGCAAGCTCAGATGCAGTGGATACTTAATGCAAGCCCTCAAGAACAGTCCAAGGGTAACAGTCTGTGACGGACAGTGTCCCTCAACGAATGCCTGTACCAGTGGACATATGTCTCAACATTGCTGAAATATTGTACCTCTTGCAATTACTGCTATTTCTGATAAAGGGGACTTGCTAATAAGATGCTTGTAAAGGTTTAAGGAAGACTTGCTAACAGGATGGTTTGAAGTGCCATAGTGGTTATGTCAGAGGTGACCTTTTATGTCTCACTTGAACAACTCCAGTGTTTCTCCTGTAGTTAGTCTTGAGTGATTAGTATTCTTGGAATAATTTAGAGCAGACCCAGGACTGATAAGGAGGAAGCAGCCCAAGGAAGGTGGTGCCTGGGATAGATGAGAAGGAAACATGATAATTGTGCCCACCTGGAACAATCACAACTATGCACGTGCCAGGGCAGGAGGTAGAAAGTTCGACCTGAGGATTTCAAGCCTTCATCACTGAGACCCCCTGACAACCATCACCATGAGACAGTGTGCAGGCTCAATTGGGAGGAGTTTATGGAAATCACCTCCTGGAACTCATTTTAATACAAAGTGGGGACAGGTTATGAATATGTACAGGTATATGAGGTAACCTAATGAATAAGAATCATTGAACTGAATAGAACCAAGATCTGCCACGTTAGTGTGCACGTCTGCAGTGGAGAAATGCCCCATGCACCCAGCACTGAACTGTGACAACCAGCAACTAATGGAATCCCCCACGTGAGATGAAGTCAATTCGGACTGATGGGACGCCTCAGCTCCGTGGTGGTAGATACTGCAATCTCTCTCTCTTTCACTCTTTTCTCTTTCTTTCCCCCCTTCTCCTGCACACTTCTTGTGGGCCAAATAAAGTGACTTGAACCTTGACTCCATTTTGAGTCTTAATTCTGTTCCTGAGAACTGCAAAGACCTGATCATGATAAAGCACCTTATTGGGCATCACTCAGGAGTTAAGCCCAGCTGCCCCTAGCCACCCAGAGCAATCGAAGGTCAGTTGGAACGCAAGGGGGTTTAACCTCTGCCAAATTAGTCTATCTGGTTGTGGATCGTGACACAGTCTCACTGCCATCCCTGTCCCTATACACTGCCAAAGTAGCATTGTCCTTCAACCTTCATCTTCAACTGGATTGAGAACAGAACAGCCCTGTGGAGGACTTGGGAGTGCTGATTTATGTAAAGCTCAGCATGACCCAGCAATATGCACTTACAGCCCAGAAAGTCAGTCATAGTCTGGGCTGCATCAAAAGCAGTGTTACCTGCAGGTCAAGGGAGGGGATTCTGCCCCTCTGCTCTCATGAAACCCTACCTGGAGCACTGCACCCAGTTCGGAGGTTCCCAGTACAAAAAAGTTACTGAAATGTTAGAGTGAGTCCAGAGGAGGCCACAAAGATGATCTGAGGGCTGCAGCACCTCTCCTATGAGGACAGGCTGAGTTTGGCTTGTTCAGCCTCGAGAAGAGAAAACTCCAGGAAGATCTTATTGCAGCATTCCAATACCTAAAGGAGCCAACAAGAAAGATGGAGAGGGACTGTTTATCAGGGAGTGTAGTGATAATATGAGAGGTAATGGGAAGAGAATAGAGTTAGATTAGTTATTAGGAAAAGAGTTCTTAACTGTGAGGGTGGTGAGGCACTGGAACAGGTTGCCCAGAGGGGCTGTGGATGCCCCTGGATAACTGGCAGTGTTCCAGGCCAGGCTAGATGAGGCTTTGGGCAACCTTGTCTAGCAGAGACTCCCTGCCCATGACAGGGGGGTTGGAACTGAGTGATCTTGGAGGTCTGTTACAACTCAAACCATTTTATGATTTTATGTTTCTATCACCACCACAGCACCAGGTTTATGCAGCCCTGGAGGGGCTGGGTGACTCTTGGGTCTAGACTCAGCTGCAGGTTCTGAAACAGCAACTTCGTGCAAGCACAGAGCCACCATAAGAAAGGAGATGTAAAGGTCTCCAAGCCATCCATATCCAGCACCTTTTGCATCCCCTCAAGTTGGATCTTCTATCACAACCACAACTCTGTTCCCTATCAGACTGAGAAAAGCAAAGCAGAAGAGTGTAACTCTCTATTGTGACCATGGAGAAAAGACATGGGGAGGAACAGGAAGAGGGACTTGCACTAACACACAGGACAATTACATTACCTGAACACCTCTTTTCTCCTGCCATCTCTGTCTCTCAGGGCAGGAGACACTGACACCTTTCAGCTAATCTGTAAGCATCTCACATGCACACTGCAGTAAAGGGAAGAGCACAGATTCAGGAGCCAAAATCCTTCAAAGGGATAGTGCCCTTCCCCCAAAAGCAGGTGAGGAGGTGATGAGGACATTGCTGGTGCCCACAATGGGATGACTCCTAAACCGGAGATGCACAAAGAGAGACAGAAGAGGAAAAGACTGCTCACCCTCTCTGTATTGGGAAGTGTCAAGAAAGGGCATGGCTACACACTTTGACCCAGCGACAGGCATGGGAGCCAGGGAGCTCACAAAACCACGGCCCAACCCAGCCCAACCAAGGTGTTCAAGACACAATGTCCTTCAGAGCTTCAGAAAGGTCAGGGAAGATGAATTGATAGCCGCTCTCCAGGGTGCGCTTTGGCACCACTCTTGGGCCCTCCAACAGCATGACAGCCCTCTCTGCCCCAAAGACAGCACGCACAGCCCAAGCAGGCACTGGCAGTAGCGCTGGGCGCCCCAGGGCTGCAGCAAGCTCCTGAGCAAAGGTGCCATTGGAGGTGACAGAGGAGGATGGGGAGACACCGTTGAGGATACCTTGCAGGCACTCGCTCTCCAGGGCATGACACACAATCCCAGTCAGATCCTGAATGTGGATCCATGGGAAAGGCTGGATCCCAGAGCCCAAGGGCCCTCCTAGTCCCAGTTGGAAAGGCCACAGCATCTGAGAGATTGCACCACCACCTTGGCCCAGCACTATTCCTGTGGAGAGAACAGAGTGAGACCAGGAGCACCCCCAACAAAGGACAAAAGCCCCCTTCACACCCAGACCTACCATCAGGAGATAATCCTTAGAGAGCTGGTCTGAAACAGCACCCCAACAAGGACAGGCACAAGACCTGATATCCTTCCCCATCCTGCCCCAGCACTAAAGCACAGACACCCTGAACAGGAATGATGCCCCATCTCACCAGATCTCACCACAACACCACGAGTTGGGCTCCCAGGAATGCAAGCTGCAGCCTCCCAGGAGCTCACCAGGCGCGAGAAGAAGTCAAAATTCCCCCCGGGGCTGTCCTCAGTATACTCAGCTGTGGGGCTAGGGCGGTAATAGCCTGTCAGGTGCAAGAACAGAAAGGGGGTCAAGGTTGAATTATGACACCAACCACCCCCTTTACCCCAAAATGGATCCTGTTCCCTGCCTCTAAGAGCCCAGAACTCCACACGGACGTCATCATATCAACAGCACAATGTCTCTGACAGCAATGCTGTCAAGTTTTTGAACTATCAAAGTGCTCTGCAAGTTCAGTGGAATGCACTAACACACTGAGCTGGCAGCTCCAAAACCCAAACATACCAGCATGCAATCCACTGAGCTGGCTGCATAGAAATGTGCTTCCTCTAAAATGTGGCATCACAGATCCTAAACCGTGGCAGCTTTAAAGAGTGCAGCAAGCAGAAATTATAACCTAGATATGGAGGGGGACTCATCTGAGGCCCTGCTTAGACAAACTGGTTCTACAGGATGCCTAAAGGCTTCCAATGGAAAAATGGAGAAAATGTCCCATCAAGAACAGAAAGCTATGGAGACATCTTATAGAGGTCTTCCAGCACCTGAAGGGGGCCTGCAAGAAATCTGGAGAGGGACTTTTTAGAAGGGCATGTAGTGATAGGATGAGGGGGTACATTTAGATTGGATATTAGGAAGAAATTCTTCCCTTTGAGGGTGGTGAGGCCCTGGCACAGTGTCCTGGTTTCAGCTAGCATAGAGTTAATTTCATTCCAGCAGCGGATGGAATGCCATGTTTGGGAGTTGGGATGAGAGCAGTGCTGATAACACCCTGATGTTTCTAGTTGTTGCCAAGCAATCAAGGACTTTTCAGTTCATATTTCCCTGCTAATGAGAAGGGAGGGTACACAGCCAGGACAGGTGGTCAAAGGGGGTATTCCATGCCACTTATGTCATGCTGGTGTGGGGAGGAGCAGGCAGCTCCAGGACACACAGCTTTGGAGATGGTCCGGTTTCGGGACGGCTCCGAGCTGTACAGCCTGAGCTGTACAGCTCAGAGTTTGTACAGCTGTGTGGTTTGGCAAGAAACTCCATTGTGTGTCACCAGTTTCATATATTTTGCTATAAAGTCCTGTTATCATTATTATATCTCTCTTTCTCCTATCCCAGCAAACTCTCCTTATCCCAACCCATGAGGTTTTGGTTCCTTAGGTTTTCTTCTCCCTCCCTTTCCCCCTCCCTCAATTCCACCCCCACCAATCCCTCTTAAAGAACAAGCAGCTGTGTGGTGCCCGGCTCTCAGCTGGAGCAAAACCATGACACAGGGTGCCCAGGGAGGTGGTGGATGCCCCATCCCTGGAGGTGTTCAAGGCCAGGGGCATTGAGCAGCCTGGTCTGGTGAGAGATGTCCCTGCCCATGGCAGGGGGGGTGGAACTTGATGATCTTTAAGGTCCCTTCCAACCCTGACCATTCTATGATTCTGATGGTATCAACAGAAAGCATAGGGATGCAAATTCCTCTAGCAGTACCAAAAAGTTTGATGAGCTTGCCTAAAAACATTGACACCAATAGCAATAAACCTGGCATTTCAAGGTGTGTTCCCCCAGAAGTATGTTTGTGGAGGTACACCACTCCAGGTCAGCATGAATCCTGCCCTGGCTGGGCCCAACCAATACCTACACCGGTGACAAGGACCCAAGCACAGGGTGGCTGTTCAGCATCAGCAATGGCTTTGGCCAAGGTCCTGGTGGTCTCAACACGGCTGTTGATGATTTCCCTGCAGAAGGCATCACCCCATCTGGGAAAGGAAGAGCCACTGATTATTCTCCCCACAAGGACATCCATGGAAACAAGAGCCCTAAGGGGAGGAGGGAAGCAGACACCTGCTCACACGCATAGAGGAGGTCTCGAGAATTTCCCCCTCCCTATCCCAGAGTAGGGAGAGGACATAGCATCTTACTGCCTAAATGCAGTAAGGATTTTGTGAGATGGTGGCTCTCCACTTCCCACAAAAGGCTGTGGGCTTCAGATTGCCTTAGGACAAACGGAGCAGAGGAGCTGTACACAAAAGCTGTGTGCAGTGAATTCTTCCCAAGCACCTGATAGAGGCATTTCCAAAAACACCCTCACAGAAGTCAAATTTTGGTTCTGATTTTGCATTATCTAAATGTAGGCATCCAGTGTCATTTTGGAAACGTGGAACTACTTTGACTGGCTTTAAACTACCAGTCTGGAAGGGAACATGCTTTTCAAAGGTCTTCCACAACTTAACAGTCCTAAAGAAATAAATGTCTTGGATACTTGAGGACAACAGTCAGGCAACCCTAGGGGTTTTCTGGACACCTTGTTTCCTCCTCAGCTCTCTTCCGTATTTTCTGACAACAGTCACCTTGTCTCAGCAGTACTATGGGAGATGAAGTTACCTGCGGAAAGGGTTGAGGACATTTTCACCAGCCAAGTTCACCACAGCATCACATAAGGGCAGTCCTGAATGGGACAACTCTTCCTAGGAAAGGGTAACACATACATCACACATCCAGCCTCCCCTCTGCTCAGGCCTTGCCAACAATCAAGCAGGGCTGTCTGCTAAGAACTCTGGCCTTACCAACCAATGCAGGACACTGCCTGGAGCATGAATGGAGAAAGTCTTGCTCCTTGAAGCAGTACCCATCCCAATGACTATGGGCTGTTCAGCCTTGAGAGAAGGCGGCTAAGAAGGGTTCTGACTAATGTTTATAAATATCTCAAGTGTGGAATGGGAGATAGCCAGCCTCTTTTCAATGGTCTGTGAGACAGGACAAGGGGCAATGACCTCAAGTTGGAGCACAGGAAGTTCCGCACCAACATGTGGAAGAACTTTTACCCAGTGAGGGTGAGGGAGCCCTGGGACAGGCTGCCCAGGGAGGTGGTGGAGTCTCCTTCTCACCGACCTGTGTGACCTGTTCTAGGAAGCCTGCTTTGGCAGGGGGTAGGACCAAATGAGCTCTGGAGGTCCCTTCCAACCCCTATGATTCTTTGATTCTGTGACCCATGGAGCACCCAGGAGCCCCAGAGTACATCTGGGAAGACACACTCCCCACATGCCATGGCAGGACAGGGCAAGCCAGGTTTGTTCCTCACCCCTGACATGTTCTCCCTCCTGTGACTGTTTTAACCTCATACCCAGCTGATCCGATCCTTGCCAGCTTGTCGAGAGATGCAAGTCACCTCATGCCCACGGCTCCTCAGCAACTGAGTCAGGGCTCTGCCCACAAAGCCAGTCCCACCACCTGGGAGGAAGACAGCACATTACAGATTTGTACCTGGACTGGCATCCCATGTCCTGCGCAGGGAACCCCACTACCACGATGAGTGCCTCAGGGTACACCCCTTGGGCCCGGACCCCCTTGACCCCAATATGTAGTTCCCTGCTAGCACCCCAGCCCTGAGAGCCTCTGCTCCCCACACCCGGACACCACGAGCCCTGTCCCACGCCCAGCCGCGGGGAGAACACAGACACGCACAGGTCCCACCCTCTCCCAGCGGCACCCCCAAGCCAGGCCCACCCCCTTTCCGGAGTGATGTTTTCCTCAGGGCCCCTGCACGCAGCTGCCGCACGCAGCACCACGCGGCCCCCTCTGAGGACTAGGCCCCTTCGCCGGGCGGCCTCTCGCACCCACCCCCACTGGCTGAAGTCCCCCACCCGCACCAGCGCTCATGCGTGACAACGCGCGCCGAGCGGCCTCTACAAACCGCCCCATGGAGCCCCCCCGACCCCGCACTCACCCACCAGCACCCGCATCGCCGGGCCTGCCGCGCAGCACAACGCACCGATTGCGCATGCGCTGCCCCAGCCCACGCCCCCAGGACACAGGATTCCTGTGGGGGCGGGGGGCAGGGCCTTAAAGGGGCAGCGGACAGGAGGAGCGTGGGGCAGGGTCAAGTGTGCAGAGGCATAGCGGAGCGAGAGCTCGCAGGGGTGCAGTGAGGCGGGCGGGCGGGCGGGCGGGCGGGCAGGCAGGCAGCTAATGCACTTGCAGCTCAGAAAGCCAATGGCATCCGGGGTTTCGTCACAAGAAGTGTGGCCAGCAGATGGAGAGAGGTGATTCTCTCCCTCTGCTCTGCATCTAAGTGCTGCATCCAGCTCTGGAGCCCTCAGCACAAGGAGGAGCGGGTCCAGAGGAGGCCAGGAAGGTGATCAAAGGGCTGAAGCACCTCTCCTATGAAAAGAGGCTGAGAGAGTCGGGCTTTTTCAGCCTGGAGAAGAGAAGGCTCAGGGGAGACCTTACAGCAGCCTTACAGCAGGTGAAGGGACCCACAAGAAAGCTAGGGAGAGACTTTTTAGAAGGGCATATAGTGATAGGAATAGGGGGAATGGTTTTAAACTAGTAGATTAGATCTTAGGAAGAAGTTTTTCACTATGAGGGTGGTGAGACACTGACACCAGTTGCCCAGAGAGGTGGTAAAGGCCCCATCCCTGGAAGCATTCAAGGTCAGGCTTGATAAAGCTCTGAGGAACCTTATCTAGTTAAAAGTGTCCCTGCTTACTGCAGGGAGGTTGGACTAGATGGCCTTTGAAGGGACCTTCCAACCTAACACATCTGATGATTCTAACAGGGTGAACAGGCACAGGTTATGAAGTGGCATGGAGAGCTGCAGGCAGGAAAAAGCTGCTCTGAGGAATTAATTGTCAATTGCTTACCTAAAAGGACTGAGATGAGTGCCAATGAAATGGAGTTCAGTACTGACAATAGAAAGTGAAGACATTTGCAGCAGGGAGTTGGGCTGGGATTGTTCACAGTGATCCCAGGCCTCTCTTCCCTCCAGATGCCTTCTTGTGCTTCTCAGGTCATGGGGAAAGAATTTCTTTCAAGGACATAATTCTGCCACTGGACTTTGAGTGCCTTTTGGGAAGTGTGATGAAATGTGCGTTGAAAGATGAGACTTTATACCTGCAGGCAGCTGAGGCAGTGTTTGCTTCACATAGACCTGCCTGTGTGGGGCAGCTCCTATTGCCTTGTGTCCTGTGGAGACCAGAGGGTGACACCAGCCTATAGGCAGGACCTCTCTGCATTGGTAGCTGTTGTGAAGCAGAGATAAATTCTACAGATACTTCTACTTACCTATCTACAGTTCAGTCTGCCTAGTCATCCCTCCTTGTCTGCGTATGCACCCAAGGCAATTGCCTGATCCACCTGTCAATCTACCCTCCTCCCCAATACCCCGCTCTGTGTGTTTGTTCACTCTCTCCCCCCATATAAAAGTATTTGGCAAGTTCTGAGGTTAGGCAAGAAAGGAATGCTGTTTCTAAGCCCTCTGTATATATTGAAGGGCTGCCATAAGTTCTCCCTGGATCCTTCTTTTCTCCAGGCTGAACAATCCCAACTCTCTCAGCATGTCTTCATAGGAGAAGTGCTTCAGCCCTTGGATCATCTTTGTGGCCTCCTCTGGATTTGCTCCAACAGGTCTTTCTTGTACTGGGGAGCCCGTAGCTGGATGCAGTACTCCAGGTGGGGTCTCACCACAGTAGAGGGACAGAGTCCCATCCCTTGAATTGTTTGTCACCCTGTTTTTGATGAGCCCAGGATACATCTGACTTTCTGGGCTGTAAGTGCACATTGCTGGCTCAGTTTTTCTTCCACCACTACCCTTGAGTCCTTTTCACAGGGTTGCTCTCAATCCATTCATCCCCTGCACTGATACTGGAGATTGCTCAACCCTTGCACGTGGCTTTGTCGAATTTCATGAGGTTAAGTTCAATAAGGCCAAGTGAGGCCAGGGATACTGGTGGCTAGCTCACTCACCAAATTATTCTGTTAAGTGTTAGGTAGATGAACCAAGCACAGATCTGCACTACAGGACAGGGTTACCTGAAAGCTTTGGGCTGCAACTGATGTACTGCAGTGAGTAGGAAATAAACAAGGAAGCACAGATGAACTCTTCTTAATCTAACATCTCTATACATGAAATAAAAATATCTAATTTTTTACACCCTACACACAGTGAAACCAGAGTCGGATAATGAGAAGTGTGACCAGATTTTAAAGCACCTCGCCCCACCCCTCCTTTCTTAGCACCTTTATTAACAATTTCACTCCCTTCTTGCCCCCTCACTGTGGCATGGGGAGGGGCAGGGAGTGGGGGGTTTTGGTCAGTTCTTTATGAGATGGTCTCTTTCTTAGCCAAGGGGGCATTCATTCCTCACACCCTTCCCCTGCTGCACCGTGGGGTCCCACGCATGGCAGACAGTCCTTCACAAACTTCGCCAATGTGACTCCTTTCCCACAGGGCTTCAGCTCTTCACCAGCTGCCCCAGCGTGGGTCACTGCTATGGGGTACAGTCACAAATCGCAGAATGTCTGTCAGTCTCTTGAGCCCAGACCACTCCATCCTGATCCTCCATCGAATCACAAGCCTTCCCCCACCCAGAAAACCTGCTCTGGCATGGACCTATTTCTCTTTCACTCATCTCTGTGTCTCTGTCTCTCTCCATGGGCTGCAAGTGCTGGCAGAGGCTTGCTCCAATGCAGGTCACAGCATCTCCTGCATGTCTCCTCCTGCTCCAGCGTAGGGCCTCTACATGGGCTGCAGTGGGGTCTGGGCCTTTTCCATGGGCTGTGGGGACGCACTTGCTCCACCATGGGTTTCTCCAGGGGCTGCAGGGGCATCTTTCTCTCCAGAGCACCTGGGGTGCCTCCTTCCCCCCTTCCCTGGCCTTGGTGTCTGCACAGTTTCTTACATCTCTCACTCCCTTCTCTGGGGACACAAAGCGGCTGCTTGCAGGTTATTTTTCTCCTCACTGTGATTCCCAGAGGTGTTGTGACCATCACTGATGAGCTTGGCCTTGGTCAGCAACAACTGCGGCCTTGTGTCAGCTGCTGTTTGCTCTGTGGGGCCTGCAGAGAGCTTCTGGCTGCTTCTTGTAGGGCCTGCAGCCCCCCCTTCTCGACCAGAACCCAGCCACGCAAAACTATGACATAACTTTAATATTCATTCCACAGATTATGAAGCAAAAGGTCTCACTCCGGGCACTATGGCCTTCAAAATTCTGTGTAGATACTGTCTATCTTTTTATTTTTCTGTCTCTAGCCAAAACAGGGCTGTCCTGCTTCCATAAGACTCCTTTCTTTGTCTGCTTCTCACACCAACATTGTGGATCTCCATCCACAATATTTGTATAAGTGATAAGTGGACACTGATGGTTTATAGACACATTTGACAATAAGTCACCTAATTTAACAAATCTGAGAATGGGACTTGCTCTAGTTACCAGAGCATAGGTTCTCCGTAATCTGTCCAGTAATTGCATAGCGTAGTAGGTCTCCATCTGCCACTGAAGAAATGTACAGGATGTAAGCCCTGTTGCACATTCAGTAATGCCAACTTAATGTCCCACATTCCCTAAGGCATGCCAAAGTGAACATGACATCTATGTGTCACAGCTCATCTGAGCATCTAATCATATCTAGTCCATATGGTCAGTTTAATACTTGGAGAAATTTACCAGTCTATAAGACTTTCCTTCAAGGTCAGCTGAATATTTGCCTTTAACTCAGTGAGATAACTTGGTTCTCTCTCATTTTAAATGTCTTTGATGTTTATATAGCATATAGATAGCTACATTTCTTTTTCTTAATTCAGTTGTCTTAATTTTACACCAACTTTTTGTATTTTTAAATGGTTTTTTTCTAGTCTAACCTCATAATTGAACTTCTTTTAATTGGCAATGAAAAGGGTAATGATCAAAGGGCTGGAGAAACTGCCCCCTGAGTAAAGGCTGAAGGAGGTCTTTTCTTCGTGGAGGAGAGAAGGCTCAGTGAGACCTCATCAACATATTTGAAAGGCTATAAAGAGAATGGAGGCTTTCTCTTCACAAGGAATCACATGGATGTGGGGACAAGTTAAACTTGGAAAGGTTTTATCTTGATATAAAAAAGGCATTTTTTTGCAGTAAGAACAACCATTCATCTGAACAATCTCCCCATCACTGGAGATTTTCAAGATAATTTCATCTAGGCTCCTTTTCCCATGAAAGGCTGGATCAGATCTTTAACTAGGGCTATTCTGATTCTGAAAGTATCTTCATAGGAGAATTCAAACTATCAGAAAAAAGCTATTTGAATTATTTGCTATATACTTATTACTGGCCCCATGTATGTCTTTCCTTTAAGTATTAGTCAAATCTGTAGTTACATTAGAGAAGGCACATAACTTTGGGGTGTATTAAACAGAAAAAATAAAGCAAATCCCACACTTCTATTTTGAGCATGTTTAATAAGCCCCTGACTGTCCTGGTTCTGGCCAGTCCAGGGGTAACCTCCCCAATCAGCTGACGCAGGTATGCTGAGTCAGCCCAGGTGAGCTGAGTTAGCTGGAGCTGTTTTCCACACCACCTGACACCACCTGCCCATAAAAGCAGCTGGTTGGGGAAGGGTGGGGGCTGGTTTTTTGCCTCTAGGACAGTTGGAGTGTGGCTGGGACATTGGGTCGGTCGGTTCTTACTGTTGGGCAGCCCTCTGCAATCGTCAGGTCAATAAGGGACTCGGTGTTAGCACTGGGTGTGAGTGTAACTGGCCATTATTGTTCTGTATTCACTTTGATATTTGGCAGTAAACTGTCCTTATCCCAACCCACAGAGGCTCTGCCTGTTTCTCCTCTGGGAGTGAGTGAGTGGCTTGGTGGGCATTTGGCATCTAGCCAGGGCCAAACCACCACAAGGACTTTAAAGAGGTTTAAATATTCCCTCACTGTTTTGACTGAACTTGTAGCTTTGATGTGGCTTTATTCTTTTATTCCCTAACTTTTCCTATCTCAGTTACTTCATGACAAAACATCAGAGTCATTTGACCACAGGAAGGGCTTATCATCTTATCATCTTGTCCAGTAAAGAAAAAGACAACAAAAGACTGAAGAACAAAGTGTAATCTCAGATTTCTTCTCTACCCATATCACTCAGGACCATCACCATGAAGTCTACTGCAATTTCCAAATATTTATCATTATCTACTGTGGCAATTCTGAAAGGGGTCTAAAGGTCCTGCTACTTCTCTTCCCTTACAAATGGACACCTGCTCGTGACAGGGAGAAACCAGAGAAAAATATAGGCCAGAAATTAATTCCCTTTGGAAGTAGAAGACTGACTCTTATTCTTGTGAATCCTCCCTCTGGCCCTCAGTTGTTTTGGAGGTGGTTACCTTGACTGTACATTCAGAAAGCCTTTTCTCTGCCTGATCATTCATTACTGTCCCTACCCCTTCTGTCATCATACGCTCTAATTTCTTCACATGGCATCTACAGTAAGCAAGTATCTTTCCCAATCTCAACCAAGAAGTATGGTTCCAATGTCTGAGCATTGCACTGTAGTGGGAAATATATCTAAAGCCAAGATGAATCCTGTGCCTAACCCTCCTGGCCTTGTAAAACTCTAGAGGTCTATCTGAGTTTTAATGTTTTAATGAAATTTACCTATCACAGAGAAAAAGCTCACATCCTATTACAAACACTCATGCAAGCATGCACAGAAACACATGGAACGAGAATTAGGCTATATATTGTTTTGTTTTGTGTTGTTTCAGTGGTTTGGTTTGGTTTGGTTTGGTTAGAGAGACCTTCAACCACAAGATTTCAACTGCCTATCGATACAAGAACCTGAATTTCAGACGGTCAGTAATTTCTAAGAGAAGTGATTAAAAGCAAATCTGAGAAGAAAAAAAACCAAACCAAAAACAACAGTTAAAAAAATAGGAGTCCCAAATAAATAAATCATTCAATTCACTCTTGATTTACGTACTTTATCTTTGGATGTTTACAGTAAAACAGTATCTACCAGAACTGCCTGTGTTCTAATGCATAGTAATAAGGCACTGCCAGAGTCCAAGGTATATATCCTATTTTAGAGGTGTAATACACAGTTAGACTAATTATGGCTTTAAAATGCTTGTGAGTTTTGAATGGTTTTAAAAGGACCATATTACAGCTCAGTCAGATTGTCAATCCATAAATCCATTTAAATTAATTCACACCTTCATCTGATCTAATTCTCCTAGATTGCTTTTACACCCCCTGCTTTCATCCATGACACTGGCCATCACAAAAGACTCTTGAAACCAAGCCCTGTTTTACATTCTAAGCATCTGTCTGTAGCAAACTGGACACTGTGGTCATTTTCATCCTTAGTAAAGGTACTAAAAAAAGCTTTTCCTTTTAAAATGCTTTTTCAGAGACCCTTTTACGTCATTGTTTTGGAGGGTGTAGATGAAAGGGTTTAGCATGGGAATAACAATAGTATAAAGAATGGAGACTGTGCTGCTTTTGTCAGGTGAAGTTTTGGCCCCAGGCTCAGCATACATGAAGAAAACAGTACCAAAGAACAAGCTGACTGCCAGTATGTGAGAGGAGCAAGTGGAGAAGGCCTTGCGCCTACTCTCAACGGAAGGCATCTGGACAATAGTTACAATTATATAACCATAGGAGATAAAAACCACAAAGGCAGTGCCCACAATAATTGATCCACACACAGCCAACATTACTATTTCGTTGACAAGTGTGTCTGAGCAGGAGGCATACATCACAGCAGGAACATCACAGAAGTAGTGTTTTATTTCTGTGGGCCCACAAAAGGACAAACTGAACGTAAAACCTGTCTGGATGGTGCAATTGATGCAGCCTGACAGATAAGAGCCCACCACCAACAAAAGACAAAGTCTTTTATTCATAATGATTTGGTACAGCAGTGGATTGCAGATGGCAGTGAAGCGATCGTAAGCCATCACTGCAAGGAGGAAGGCTTCTGTAGTGCCGAAGAGAGAGAAGAAGAACATTTGAGATGCACAAGCATTGTAGGAAATTATTCTTCTGCCTGCTGAGAATGTCAGTACTGCTTTGGGAGCAATGACAGATGAATAAGACATGTCCAAGATGGACAAGTTCTCTAGGAAAAAGTACATGGGTGTGTGAAGCTTGGAGTCCATTCTAATGATGAAGATCATGCACGCATTTCCTACCACAGTGGCAACATACATTGTTGAGAAGAGAACAGAGAGGAGAAGTTGCAGTCCTGGGTGAGATTTGAACCCAACCAAAATGAACTCAGGTGTTACCTTGGTGTGGTTTTCCATGTTTCCTATCAGATGATCAAATAAGAAATCAGGATGCAGTGGACTTCATACACATTTCCTGGAGAAGCAACTGGAAGCATATGATAAACAATAAAATATATGAAACTCCAGAAGTATGAAAAATAGAGAGGTAGAAAACATTGGAGAATGGATTCATGGAAAAGAAAATGGAAATGGATTTTTCTCATATATTAATTTACAGATAAACCAATAACCCTGTTATATTCTCTACAGCAATATTCTGCATGCAACTCATCCAATCTATTTTAGAAGTCTGCTTTACAATCGATCAAGAAACAGGTATTTCATTTCAAAATTAGTCTAAACAACTATTTAAAATGTAACTGGGCAGAAAACTCACCCTAAGACTGCAGCTTATTCACAAAGGACTGCTCTCCCCTTAATAAAAGAAACAGTTAATGCAAGCCAATTTAAAAAATATTAGCCAAGAAATGCATGAAAAATTATGGATAATTTTGTTTTAAAACCCTATTAAAAAGACAACATTTCTATTTGTTAGAATCTGAATAATTTTCCTTTTTTAAAAATACTTGAAACAAATTCATAACATGTTCAGATTTGTTAAGTACATTTTCTCTATTAAAATGCTTACCTCACACAGGATGTTCAAAATAATGTAAATAAACAGAATGTTTCACGTAATTCTTTTTTTCAATTATTAGTCATTTTTATAAGTTAGGTGTCACCTTGCCTATGCTTGACCAGATACAGTGGTTTGATGCCCGCATTAGAACTGATAATTTAGATTATGTTTAATTTCAGTAGATAGAAATAAACCACTCCCACTTCAGAATATTTACCATAAAAGGTATGAATCATGTTGTACAATTTTCTGTTTCTCTCCATTGACCAAAAGGGAAGGTCAGCTCAGTCCAAGCTAAGTATTGTGTATGTATAAAGTTGTATGTAGGTGTATAAAGCTGAGTGATTATGAATCTACATCCAGTTACTGGTATTTTGTTTGCTCTGTTTCCATTTGCATTAAATATATTATTATAATCCTCACACATCTAACCTTTTTAAAACACTGAATTAATTTTAAACACACTACTTCAGCCATCTTTCACAGAATCACAGAATCACAGAATTGTAGGGGTTGGAAGGGACCTTGAGAGATCATCGGGTCCAACCCCCCTGCCAAAGCAGCTCCCTAGCACATATTGCTCAGATAGGCGTCCAGATGAGTCTTGAATATCTCCAGTGAAGGAGACTCCACCACCTCCCTGGGCAGCCTATTCCAGTGCTCTGTCACCCTCACTTGAAATGTATCGTCAGCTCTGGGTACCCTCAGAGCCCCTATTTATTTTGTTCTTTCTTTATTCATGTATCTTAGAAAAGGAAATAACTTTACAGAAAAAAAAACCCTTCTTTTTGAATAACCTTGCTCATCAAATATTTTGACTAGTTTTCCTTGGAAGTTAAGTTTAGAATTTAAGTTAGTCAAGATTAACCCACCAGTATAAGCCTATAAGAGAGAAATAGATGCATCCACAGTGTGATTTTTCTAATCTTAATATACCTGTTTAAAACAGGGGGGAAATAGTCTTTCAGTGTTATGTATCTTCATTAGAAAAGAAATCAAGCTAGCAAGAAAATGAGAAGCATAAAGCAATACATTTATCCCCAACAATATAAAGGAACAAGTCAAAGTTATATGTTAGTATTGTCAGTCATTTGATGGATGTATAATCTTTTCTGACCTAATTGTCCTTATTTTTAAATCTTTATTTGTATTATTATATTTATTTTTTTAAAACCATCATTTTTTTAAATGTAGCAGATACAAAATCATGAAAGAATTTAATTTAAATGGAACATCTTTTCAATGGAAAGGTATCCTATATCATATTAAAAATTTGGGATTTTTAAATAACAATTACTACTGTTATTTAATAAATAAACACAATTTATTAAACAGGCTAACATAAATGTAATCTAAGAATGAGGGTGCTGGAGATACTTTTATAGTCAGTGAGTAGAGCATTATAGGAAGACTTTCAATTCACCTGATCTCTGAGGAAAGTCTTTGAAATCTTAGTTGGTCGAACTGAAAGGCTAGGGTCATAGAATCACAGAATCATAGAATGGTTAGGGCTGGAAGGGACCTTAAAGATCATCTAGTTCCAACCCCCCTGCCGTGGGCAGGAACACCTCTCATCAGACCAGGCTGCTCAAAGCCCCATCCAACCTAGCCTTGAACAATTCCAGGGAGGGGGAATTCACCACTTCCCTGGGCAATCTGTTCCAGGGCCTCACCACCCTCATAGTGAAGAAGTTCTTCCTAATATCCAATCTAAATGTACCCCCTTCCAATTTCCTATCACTGCATGCCCTTCTAAAAACTCCCTCCCCAGTTTTCTTGTAAGTCCCCTTCAGGTAATGGGTAACTAATGTAGACCCATTAAATACTGACTTCTTGTTAATGTTCTTCTTTCGGGAAGAACAACTGTATCCCTAAGCCCTGTTTAACTGCTGTGGAATCAACATAAAGACAAAAGCATTTTTAAACCAGTTCTATCACTAAACTTAAGAAAGCAAAGCTCAGACTTTACAAACCACAAGACACATACCTTGTAACACTGTGATTAAAGCCAGGTTTGGTTTATGGAATTCAGATTTCTTGAACACAATGCCAAAAATATTAGGAAGTTTTTCTACTCAACTGTTTAATAGTCTCTTGACAATGAATAGATTTATGGCCTTGCACATTGCTGCTTGTGAGGGCATTCTCCCTAGCATGTTGCTTTAATAGGTGTGCATAAAACCACTAGGGATTCAGCTTCTAGAGTCCTAGATTTTCATAGCAGACATCTGAACCTCAAATGAGATACATATTTTTCCCTTGTGCCATTTAACTTTGCCTGCAAAGAAAGAGAAACCAAGAAAACCCAAATCATAAAGTGTAATGCTGCTTCTGTGTGTTGTATCCATTCTTTATTCCTGTGTGGATATCTCAGACGCCCTAGACATTCTGTTATTTTTCAACAAGCAAACTTGCATTCTTTTCTGCAAAGGATCATCGAAATTATTATTGTAGACTGTATTAAATTATCTTTGTTTTGGAGGGTGGTTTTGAAAAAAATGTAGATGAAATAGTTATTTCTCTTCTTGATACAAAATCTTCCCAAATTTTATGACTCATGAGCAATACCTTCTACAATCAAACTATTTTACTTTTGCGTACATTCACACAGGCTCCCAGAGACAGACAACCAGATGAAGAGACACAGCAAGGTTTTCAAAAGTTAGGATCAGAGTCCTCATCTTATCTACATTACTCCTGGGGTGTGGGGGAGATTTACAGTACTCCAAAGGCACCTAAACTTGTGTCCAGAGACTGGCTAGGATAGTTAATTTTCTTTTTAGAAGGTGGTGTATTTTAGGATTTAGGATGAGAACAATGTTGATAACACACTGATGTTTTAGTTGTTTTCAAACAGTCAAAGACTGTTCAGAAGGGTCAGGAGAGGATGGAGGGGTGATGTTGCCCTCTATGTTAAGGAACAGATAGAGTGTGAAGAGATGTCCCTAAAGAATTGCCAAGTGGGAGTCAAAAGCTTATGGGTAGGAATTATAGACCAAGGTAGCTAGGGGAACTTTGTGATTTGTGTCTTCTACAGCTCACTTGACCTAGGGGAGGCAACTGATGAAGACTTCTTACTCCAGATAGAGCAGGCATCATGTTCAAAAGCTCTTGTCCTGCTGGGGAATTTCAACCAGCCCAACATCTCCTGGAAAAGCAGCAAGGCAAGCCTAACTCTGACTAGTCTACCTCTAGATCATGTCCTTAATCTATACACCTTTTAAATACCTCCAGGGATGGTGATTCCACCACCTTCCTGGGTAGCCTATTCCAATGTTTCACAACCCTTTCAGTAAAGAAATTCTTCTTGATATCTAACCTAAATCTCCCCTGGTGTAATTTCAAGCCATCCCCTCTCCTCCTATCACTTGTCACTAAAGAAATGAGATCAACCCTGACATCTCTGCCTTGCAGGCAGTTGTAGAGAGCAATAAAGTCTCCCCTCAGCCTCCTTTACACAAGACTAAAAAGCCCCAGCTCCCTCAGCCATTCCTCATAGAACTTGTGCTCCAGACCCTTCACCAGCGTTGTCACCCTCCTCTGGATGCGCTCCAGCATCTCAACATCCTTCTTGTAGTGAAGGGCCCCAAACTGAACACAGTATTCAAGATGTGGCCTCACCAGAGCTGAGTATAATGGAACTATCACTTCCCTGATACAGGCCAGAATGCCGTTGCCTTCTTGGCCACCTGGGCACACTGTCGGCTGTCAACTAACACCCCAGGTCCTTCTCCTCCAGGCAGCTCTCCAGCCACTCTGCCCCAAGCCTGTAACATTGCCTGCAGTTATTGTGACCAAAGTGCAGGACTTGGCACTTCACCTTGTTGAACCCCATAAAGCTGGCCTCTGCCCATTGATCCAGCCTGTCCAGGTCCCTCTGCAGAGCCATCCTACCTTTCAGCAGATCAACACTCCCACACAATTTGGTGTTCTCTGCAAACTTACTGAGGGTGCACTCAATCCCCTTGTCCAGATCATTAATGAAGATAAACAGGACCAGCCCCAGCACCGAGCTTGGAAGAATTTATTCCTAATATCCTATCTAAATGTACCTCCTTCCAATTTAAAACCATTCCCCCTCATCCTATCACTACAGGCCCTTCTAAAAAGTCCTCCTTCAGGTACTGGAAGGCTGCTGTAAGATCTTCCTGGAGCCTTCTCTTCTCCAGGCTGAACAACCTGTCTCTCTCAACCTGTCTTCATAACGATCCAGCCCTCTAATCATCTTTGTGACCCTCCTCTGGGCCCATTCCAACAGTTTCACATCCTTCTTATGCTGGGGATTTCAGAAACAGACACAGTACTCCAGGTTGTGTCTCATGAGAGCGGAGCAGAGGGGCAGAATCACTTCCATCAACCTGCTGGCTATGCTTCTTTTGATGCAGCCTGGGATACAGTTGGCCTTCTGGGCTGCTAGCACGCATTGTCAGCTCATATTGAGAATCTCATCCACTAGCCCTCTGCAGGGCTGCTCTCACATCATCTCCCAGCCTGTATTCATGATGAAGATTGCCCCAACCCAGGTGCAGGACCTTGCACTTGTTCATGTTGAACTTCATGAGGTTCACATGGGCTCACTTCTCTAGCTTCTCCAGGTCCCTCTGGATGACATCCCATCCTGGTGTGTCAACTGCACCTCTCAGCTTGGTGTCATCTGCCAAATTGCTGAGGGTGCACTCAACCTCACCATCAATGTCATTGATGAAAATATTAAATAGAACCGATGTCAGTATGGACCACTTGTCCATATGAGGGACACCACTTGTCACAGATCTCCATCTGGACATTGAGCCATTGGCAACAATGGATGTCATCTATCTGGACTTCTGCAGGGTGTTTGAAATGGTCATCCACAACATCCTTCCATCTAAATTGAAGAAATATGGATTTGATGGGTGGACTGTCTGGTGGATAAGAAATTGGCTGCATGGTCAATGGCTCAATGCCCAGATGGAGAGTGACAAGAGGTGTCCCTCAGGGGTTCGTACTGGGACCAGAGTTGTTTAATATCTTCATCAACAGCATAGACAGTGGGATCAAGTGCACCCTCAAGAAGTTTTTAGATGATGCCAAGCTGAGTGGTGCAGTCGACACACCAGAGGGACAGGATGTCATCCACAGTGTCCCTGAGCAGCTAGAGAGGTTGGCCCATGCAAAACACATGAAGTTCAACAAGGACTTGGGTCAAGACAATCCTCATTATCAATACAGGCTGGGGGATGATGTGATAGAGACCAGCCCTGTGGAAAAAGCAGTGTGACCAGCAGATCAAAATTGGTGATTCTCCCTCTCTGCTCTGCTCTGCTCTGGTGAGACCCCACCTGGAGTACTGTGTCCAATTCTAGAACCCACAGCACAAGAAGGACATGGAGCAGGTCCAGAGGAGGCCAGGAGGGTGGTCAAAGGGCTGGAACACCTCTCCTATGAAAAGAGGCTGAGAGAGTTGGGCTTGTTCAGCCTGGAGAAGAGATGCGACATTCATTATATTATTGAAACAGTGGTCACAGTTGTGTTTGATCACATGTCTGTGGTATTTAAACTCGTACTTGCTGTATGTATTCCTAGCAGGGCTGTTTACCAGTTCTGGGGGGAGGGGGTCTGGTTTAATATTTTACTCATTTTAACCTATGATATTATCACATCAATGATCACAAGCTTAATCTGGTATTCGTGTGAGGTTTTGCTGTCCATTCCTTGGACAGGGAGGGATCAGTAATGACACCCAGTCTGTGAGGGACACAGAGGTGAATGCAACATAGAGGGGATGACACACTGAGTGATAGCATTTGTCTTCCAAATTAGCTGTTACGTGTGATGGAGCCCTGCTTTCCTGGAAATGGCTGTGTGCCGATGGGAAATAGTGAATTGATTTGTAATTTTGCTTTGCTTGTGCACACCACTTTTTCTTAAACCATGTTGTGGTTTTGCATGGCGAAGTTCTGCTGGAGAAGAGGAGGCTGCAGGGGTGGCTTCTGCAGAAGCAGCTAGAAGCTTCCCCTAGCCCCTACAGAGTAAACCTCGGCCAGGCTCAAGGCCAGACACTCTGCTGACCAAGGCCAAACCAATCAATGATGGTCACAGCGCCTCTGTGAGTCACATTTAAAAGGAAAACAACCCCACAAGCAGCTGTTTTTTCCCACCAGGGAAGGGAGTGAGAAGATGTAAGGAACTGTGCAGACACCAAGGCCAGTGAAGAAGGGGGTGGACGAGGCAGTCCAGAGAGAGGTTCCCCTGCAGCCCATGGAGAAGACCATGGTGGAGCAGGTTGTTCCCCTGTAGCCCATGGAAGATGATGGGGAGCAGAGACCCCATCTGCAGCCTGTGGAGAGGCCCCATGCAGGAGTGAGTGGAGACATATGGATGACACTGTGTCCTGCATTGGAGCAAGCCCCTGGCAAGACCTGTAGCTCATGGAGAGAGACAGAGAAAGAGAGAGAGAAGCCAATGCTGGAACAGGTTTTCTGGGGAGGGGGATGGCCTTGTGACCCTGTGGGGTCCGGGCTGGAGCAGTCTGGGCCTGAGAGACTGAGAGACATTCTATGATTTATGACTGCACCCCTGTGGGGTTTTCTTCACTGAAATAGATACGGATGAAGTTGATAAAATTGAAGAATGAGTGGAAAAGTTTTAATGATGGAAAAGTCTTAATGAGCAAAAGTTAACCTTGCTTATATAACAGTACTTGGAGAAATGACAATTGGATAGTGGACAACAGGACCACCTGGCTTCGGAAGGACTGTAGATAAAGATGACAATTACTTTGATAAACGCTTGTTTGCTACTCATTAGTCCATTAGATAAGCGGTACCCCATATCCTGTTTACTGTGATTATCTTATGATATAGAGAGCACACCATGTATCCACACATCATGTATCTAACAAGCTGTGTTGATATTTTTCCAAATGGGAAAGTACCGAACCTGCTTTAACAATATAAAAGGAGCACGCTGAAACAATAAATGGGGACATGCTTGAACATTCACATTGAATGTGTGTCTGTCTCCTTCCTCGCAGAAGATGTAACAATTGGTGACCCCAACGTGATTTCGACATATCGGGACGTGATATTGACATATCGGAAAAGGTTTAAGACATAGCAGAAAACGGCAGCCGGGAGATTTTGAAGTCGGCTGGGTCTGCGACGGGCGCCGCTAGCACTTCTTTGGTACCAGGTGAGCGGCTTGCTTATTATGGGTTCTACTGTATCAGTAGAAGTAAAAGCTGTGCTGGCCATTCTTTTGAATCTGGCTGATAAGCACGATATTTCCTTAAAAGAGAAGGATGTTATGGACTTGCTGTTGTGGGGACAACAGCGAAATGTGTTAATGGCCATGGAAGATGTGTTTAAGGAGGAGCGGTGGCAAAAGTTGGGTCGAGAGCTTTGGGACTCTGTGCAAGTTGGTAATAAAGAGGCCATCTCTCTTAGCCAGGTTTGGCACATGGTGAATAGACTTATGGAAATTACTCGGAAGGAATCGGAAATTATGGAGGCAGCGGAGAAGGCATTAGGGTATGCAGCAAAGAAGGATAACACCTCTGATATTAATAATAAATTGGCTGCATTGGACTTAGAGGATCCGGACATGCTGGTCATGCCAGCTAATCTTAATGAAGCCAGGCAACTTTTTGAGCCCTCCGTCCCTCCCGATTATCTGGATACACCATTAGATTATGAAATGCCCTCTGCTCCTCCAGTGAAGATCTCCCCGGCAGATATAGAACATCTTCCTCCGCTTCCTGATAGTGACGATTTTATGGAAGTGGTTCAACAGGTGAAGGAGAAAGAAAGGGAATTGAAAAGGCAGGCAGATGCCCTCCAGGCTGAAGGGGAACGACAAAAAAGGAGTTTAGAACATATGGGTGGAAAGTTGCAGCAAATCATGAAACAACAGTCAAAATTAATACGGGACCTATATCAGCGTTTTAGTCAAAAGGCCGCACCCGTGGATGCCGGATTGAGACTTTCCCCTTCTGAACATGTATTGCACGTCAAGACTCAGACTCCAGAATTGGGGCAAAAATGGCACGGTATTATTCGGGATGCTATTGTTGACGGTGAATTTATAGGCCCATTGCGAGCCTACCCTGTAGCCATTAGTCCAGCGGCTGGTGGACAGGGAGAGATTAAGGAATGGCAACAATTTGATTGGCGTTTATTAGACCGGTTGCAGAAAGCTGTTATGGAATACGGTCTTGATAATGCATATGTTCGTAATTTGATAGATGTGTTTTCTCACAAAACATATTGACACCGCATGACGTGGATACGTTAGTATCCTTGATTTGGTCACCTATGCAGAAATTGGTATTTAGAGATGATTGGCAACGGCGGGTAGAACTAGATGCGATACAGAATTTGGAGCGGGCTGACGATGATCCATTGAAAACAGCAACAATCGATATGATGTTAGGGCAGGGTACATTCGCGCACCCAAGAGTACAGGCACGCCTTAGTCGGCGTATATTGCAACACAGCCAGGCTTTGGCTGCTGCGGCGTTAAAGGCGCTGCAAGTATTGTCCACTCTGACCCCTCCTTATATGAAAATTACACAGCAACCTAATGAACCTTTTGCTACATTTCTGGATCGTTTACGTGTATCAGTTGAGAAATCTCCTAATTTAACCGTGGACGCAAAATCTGCAGTTATGTTAGATTTTGTGGTACAGAATGCGAATGACGTATGTAAGCGTATCCTTTCTACCTTACCTAGGACTGCTAGTTTGGTACAAATGATGGAGGCATGTGCTCGAGCAGACATGGTAGTGGAACAAGATAAAGCTGATCTTTATGCACAGGCTCATGCTAGGGCGCTAGCTGCAGCGTTGCAGCCTGCTTATCGGCGCAATAACTCCCGACAGCGATCAGGTGTTTGTTTTTTGTGTGGGGCAAAAGGACACTTCAGAAAAAATTGCCCAAGAAACAAAAGTAATAATGACACAATAATACAGAAAATTTGTAATCGTTGTCAACGCCCTGGACATCTTGTGACTGAGTGCAGGGCGCGTTATCACAAAAATGGTCAACCCTTGTATTCGGGAAACTCATTAGCGAGCACCAGGAAGGGGGGCGCATTGATACAAAATACCCCTCAGAATCCATTTCAGACCAAGAATTCGATGAACACCAAGTACAGTTGGACACCAAATGTCCTGGATGCTTGGGTCAGCTCCGAGGAGAGACCCTCGGAAGTGCAGGAGTAGACCTCCCAATTGCAAATGATGTCGAATTACTAAACAATCAGGTACAAATTGTAGAGTCCACGGTAAAGGGCCCGCTGGGGTATGGATTGAGCACACTATTGATTGTTAGGTCTTCTGCCTCAGCTCACGGCATTTTTGTACTCCCTGGTTTAATTGATGCTGATTACAAAGGGATTATAAAAATTATGGTACGAGCCTTATTCCCCCCTATTACAGTTAAAAAAGGAACTAAAATTGCGCAACTTGTTCCCTTTAGGAGTTCTGTACCATTTGCTAAAAACGTTAAGCGGGGTCAAGATGGATTTGGCTCCACTAATGACCCATCTGTGTATTTTTCCATTCCGATTAAGGATGGAAGAATAACCAGAAAGGTGTCACTCACAGGAAGTGACGGTTTCACACTTACGCTATTGATGCTTGTAGATACTGGGGCTGATGTTAGCATTGTACCAAAGAAGTTGTGGCCCCCAACATGGGCGCTGAGTCCAGTAGATGTTACAATCCAAGGCATTGGGGGGCAACAATACACTATGGTAAGCTCTGATTACGTTACCATTCAAGATCAATCAGAATCATGGTTGATGGCCCGAGTACGACCTTTTATCGTAGACTCGAGTATTGCCCTGTTGGGACGTGATTGCTTAGCACAATGGGGAGTAACCCTTCAAACGCCGCCTTTTTCGTAGCGGCCACTGCTCAACGACAGCTAACTGACCCCATACCATTGCAATGGGAAACAAATGAACCAGTATGGGTTGAACAGTGGCCGCTTCCCTTAGAAAAGCTGTCTCATTTGAAAGAGTTAGTTCATGAACAGTTCCTTGCTGGGCATTTGGAGGAGTCCTTTAGTCCATGGAATACACCCGTGTTTGTTATTCAAAAGAAGTCGGGAAAATGGCGTTTACTCCAGGACTTGAGAGCAGTTAATGCGGTGATAAAGCCTATGGGAGCTCTGCAGCCAGGGTTACCCACACCAACTATGATTCCAAGTAACTGGGAAATTTTAGTCATAGATCTAAAAGATTGTTTTTTCACAATTCCATTACATGAAAATGATAGAGAGAAATTTGCCTTTTCGGTTCCCACTATTAATAAACAAGAACCATATAAACGATACCAGTGGAAGGTGCTTCCACAGGGAATGAAAAATTCGCCCACTATTTGTCAGTATTTTGTGGCTTCTGCCCTAGTGGCTGTGCGCCAAGCATTTCCGGACTATCTTATTTATCATTATATGGATGATATTTTGTGTTCTGCTTCTAATATCTCCTCAGATTTTGTTACTAGATTGCAGGAAGCATTATCTGCAGCTGGATTGAAGATTGCTGAAGAGAAATTTCAACGACATTCGCCGTATTCATACTTAGGTTTCAAAGTAACTGCAACAACTGTAGCTCCTCAAAGATTAAAGATACACAAGGAAGTCAGTACATTGCACGATGTCCAGAAATTGTTAGGGGACATACAATGGCTTCGACCATACTGTGGCATATCTAACCAGGATATTGCCCCATTGATAACATTGTTGCGAGGGGGGGATGGTGCCGATGCTCCCCGATTCCTGGGAGATGAACAACATCAAGCCTTGCAAGTGATTTCTCAAAAAATCTCACAAAATTACACAAATAGGCGCATTTTGGATATTCCTATATCTATGGCTGCGTTGAATAACGAGGAGTACTTGGCAGCATTGCTGTTTCAATGGGTACCCTCACAGGTGGATCCCTTAAATGTCATAGAATGGATGTTCCCCTCGATATCATTAAAAAGAACTATCGTAATCAGAATCGAGGCCATTGCGGACCTAATTAGCAAGGCGCGTCAAAGGGTTTATGATATTTCTGGACTAGAAATTAATATTATTTATATGCCATATACAATTGAACAGGTACAAAGAATGTTTCAAAAGATACTTGATATCACGTTAGCTTTGTATGACTTTGGGATAATTACTAATCATTACCCAAAGCATCGGCTGTTCTCTGTAACCTTACAGATCGAAAAAGAACCCTTGTTTTCAGTGACACCCATTCAGGGTATCACTGTTTATTCCGATGCCAGCCAACGTACAGGTAAATATGGATTTGCTTGGTATGCAGACTCACAATGGCATTCCCAACTGTTTGTTGGCAGTGGGTCTGCCCAGCTGCTTGAATTGCAAGCTGTAATTCGAGTTTTTGCTGAATTTACATCACAGCCACTTAATCTTGTTTGTGATTCTTTGTATGTTGTAGGAATTGTAAAACGGCTTGAACAAGCCCTTATCAAGGATCTTACAAATGTTAGCCTTAAAGAGGCACTTCTTCAGTTACGACAACTTTTGGATAATCGTAGAGATCCATACTTTGTTACTCACATTCGTAGTCATTCTGTGATTTCCGCAGGACTATTTGAAGGTAACAAGGTAATTGACAGACTTGTGGCACCAACATTGGTTGTACCACAAGTGTACAAACAAGCTTCGCTTTCTCATGCCTTTTTTCATCAATCAGCCAAATCCTTAGCGAAACAATTTAACTTGTCACTGAATCAAGCTCGTAATATATCTACCTGCTCTGTGTGTTCACCTATGCCTGCTACATTAGAGTTAGGAACTAACCCTAGGGGCTTGAAAGCTTTGGAATTATGGCAAACTGATATTACATTTGTTAAGGCTTTTAGGAATATGCAGTATGTTCACGTATCAGTGGATACGTTTTCTCATATGGTGTGGGCCACAGCGCAACGAAAAAGTAATGCTGCTGCTGCTCGGAAGCATTGGCTTCAGTGTTTTGCTGTAATGGGGGTTCCCCAAAAGATCAAAACTGACAATGGCTCTGCTTATATAGCCCATAGCACGCAAAAATTTTTACAAGAATGGGGGATCACCCATATTACGGGAGTACCGGGTAATTCTACTGGTCAAGCTATAGTAGAACGAGCTCATCGTTACTTAAAAACTCAGATCAGCAAGTATGGGGACGAACAACTAGCACCCGATCAGGTTTTATTAAAGGCCTTATATGTTATAAATTGGCTGAATATACCAGATGAGTATCCCCCTGCGTATATCCACATTATGTCACAAAAACAGAGATTTAAGGAAAAACCTCTAGTTACGTGGTTTGACAGTGCAGAAAACACATGGAAAGGTCCTGTAGAGCTCCTAACCTGGGGAAGAGGATATGCTTGTGTTTTGACAGGTAGCGGGCCCCGATGGCTGCCTGCCAAGTGGATTCGCCCAGCTGTTACATCGTCCTAATCATTGGGAATGTCTTATGTGGAGCAACGTCTACAACCCTACCAGTGGAGTATGCTACGAGTCAAGGAAGAGACAACCTGTGGGTTCGCTGGGCTAATGCGACAGGAACTCAAGATTTCTGTTTGTCATTGCAGCAAGTGGGGAATCCTTTTCGTACCTGTCTGATTGGCGTTCCATTTATCAATCTCACTGATTTTGCTAATTGGGTTGACATATTAACCCCAATAAACTATACTGTTGTTGCTGCTGCTGCAGCCAGCAGCGGTTGGGCTGTGAATACTACTCTGAACGCACTATTAATAAAGAACTTGAGAAAGGTTATGTTACCCCCTCAAGAACTAGATTTGTTGGGATCCTTGTCTAATAATGGATGTATCAAATTTAGCACGAGTACTATGAGTGATGATTCCCCTCCAACCACTGTCACACCAAAAGATTTGAAGTACCAGGATGAAAGCTTTTGTAATCTTACAAAACAAGATATTCCGTATAACAGAACCAAAGCTTATGCTTTACCTCCTGGTTATTTTCTGATTTGTGGGGATCGTGCATCGCCTGGTGTGCCTATACTACCATTTGGCGGTCCATGCTTCATTGGTAAGCTTACCTTACTTTTGCCAAGAAAGCAGTACTTGGAACAGATGCAGGAATTATACCTGGCACAATCGAAGAAGCGGGTGCAAAAGCGATCAGTATCTGAAATTAGTGACAATTGTACTGATACAGTACTTCTATGGGGACAGCCCACCATAATTTCTTTTTCGTTATTCATGCCACCAGTGGCTACTGCACATTTTACTATGGCAATCCGAAACCTGATGTGCTGGGCCGGAAAACAATTCAATCTCGCTTCACAAATTCTATATTACCTAGTAACGGAAGTTGATAGCAGTCAAAAGGCCACCTTACAAAATAGAGCAGCTATAGACTTCTTGTTATTGGCACATGGCCATGGCTGCGAAGATTTTGCAGTGTGGGATTTTCTTCACTGAAATAGATACGGATGAAGTTGATAACATTGAGGAATGAGTGGAAAAGTTTTAATGATGGAAAAATTTTAATGATCAAAAGTTAACCTTGCTTATATAACAGTACTCGGAGAAATGACAATTGGATAGTGGACAACAGGACCACCTGGCTTCGGAAGGACTGTAGATAAAGATGACAATTACTTTGATAAACGCTTGTTTGCTACTCATTAGTCCATTAGATAAGCGGTACCCCATATCCTGTTTACTGTAATTATCTTATGATACAGAGAGCACACCATGTATCCACACATCATGTATCTAACAAGCTGTGTTGATATTTTTCCAAATGGGAAAGTACCGAACCTGCTTTAACAATATAAAAGGAGCACGCTGAAACAATAAATGGGGACATGCTTGAACATTCACATTGAATGTGTGTCTGTCTCCTTCCTCACAGAAGATGTAACATTGCAGGCATGTGTTGTTTTAATTTAAGTGATCGAAGTCGATCGATCCACGAGAAACTTAAGGAATTGGAAAACAACATGGGCAAATTACTAGAGTGGAACAATCCATTTGATGATTGGATAAATTCCTTGAATCTTGGTGGTTGGTGGAAAGTTATCCTCATATATGTGCTTTTGATTTTGTGCTTTCTTTTACTCGTTTTGATGATTTTTCCATGTATGATACAGTGTGCCTTGTCCATATTTCAAGGAATCGCAAAAGATGTCCTTAAAAAAGAAAAAGGGGGAATTGTGGGGTTTTCTTCACTGAAATAGATACGGATGAAGTTGATAACATTGAAGAATGAGTGGAAAAGTTTTAATGATGGAAAAGTCTTAATGAGCAAAAGTTAACCTTGCTTATATAACAGTACTTGGAGAAATGACAATTGGATAGTGGACAACAGGACCACCTGGCTTCGGAAGGACTGTAGATAAAGATGACAATTACTTTGATAAACGCTTGTTTGCTACTCATTAGTCCATTAGATAAGCGGTACCCCATATCCTGTTTACTGTAATTATCTTATGATATAGAGAGCACACCATGTATCCACACATCATGTATCTAACAAGCTGTGTTGATATTTTTCCAAATGGGAAAGTACCGAACCTGCTTTAACAATATAAAAGGAGCACGCTGAAACAATAAGTGGGGACATGCTTGAACATTCACATTGAATGTGTGTCTGTCTCCTTCCTTGCAGAAGATGTAACACACCCCATAGCAGTGACCCACACTGGGGCAGCTGGTGAACAGCTGAGACCCCGTGGGAAAAGATTCATGTTGAAGAAGGTCATGGAGGACTGTCTCCTGTGGGTGGGACCCCACACTGGAGCAGGGGAAGAGTGTGAAGAATGCTACCTCGCTAAGAAGGAAAACAACTTGTAAGGAAATGACCAAAAACCCCCACCCCCCTTCCCACCCTGTGCCACCCTGGGGGGAAGAAGGGAGAGGAATCAGAAATAAATTTAATTCCACAAAGAACGGAGGTGGGAGGTGGTGTTTTAAGACCGGGTTTTACTTCTCATTATTCTACTCTGGTTTCACACTGTGTGCAGTTTAGTGTAGGGTAGGGTAGTGTAGTATAATAAATTAGGGGGTTTTATTTCACGTTGAGTCTATTTTGCCCCTGACACTAATTGCAAAATGATCTTTCCCTGTCCTTATGTCAACATCTAAGCCTCTCAATATATATTTTCTCTCCTATTCAGCTGAAAAGGGGAGTGATAGAGCAGCTTTGGTGGGCGTCTGGCCTCCAGCCAGGATCAAACCACCACAAACTATAAATTATCTGTATCCCAACCCACAGGTTTTTCCATATTTACCCTTTTGATTCTCTCCTCTATACCACTGGAGAGAGAACTGATGAAGCAGGTGTTTCAGGCTTAGGTGCTTGCTGGGGTTAAACAACTAACAAGTCTGTTCTAGGTATTATAAGGTATCTTTAAAATCTTTGACAGAAATAGGGACATTTGGAGACTAACTAATAACATCTAGATGTTCAACATACATGTTAAAGATAAACAGAATAAATATCCTCTGTGGGTGATAATCCATGTCCGTGAATAGCAGAGATGTCTCGCTTTGTACATTTAGACGTCTAATTTTTAGGTAGTTTTGGAGAAATCCATGCATCTATCTCTGTGGCTTTTATCTCAAATGTAAAACTAAAGAACTTCTGGATTTTAATTTTTATTGGCTCCTTCCCCATACCATGCAGCATATTGTACCATATATTGATATTGTATCAATTATCAATTTTATTATATCAAATTTTCTGCTAATACCTGGAATACAGCTAACACCTTACATTTCTGGTGATAGCTTTCCAGTATGGTTAACTTGAAGCTGTTCTTGACACTTCTCCCTAAAATGATTCTTGAGTCCCCAAAAAGTCTTGTTTGTATGAGTTGTATCCATGGCAATAGTATGCTCAGAACAAATACTTCCAGCAAGTGTCTTAAAGTTTCCTTCCTGGAAAGCTAGATGTTTAATTAACTGCAAAATTTGAAAGGACAGTCTGCTATTGCAGAGTATAGAATATCAGAAACTATGGTCTCAATTATAAACTCAAACCCACGTTTAACATGGTCATATATATATACACTCAGCTGACAGATTTTTAATTATTTTTTTATTTCTTTGTTAGACTATTAAGCAATTTTAATCTTCATGATGTTCTGAGAATAGATTTCTTAGAGATACCATTTTAGTTAGAAAGACTTTTATCAGATTTTCTTGTAGATAATCAGTATTTAACACAGATGTATCCACTGTGTCTCTAGACTCCTTCATATTCAATGGGAAGACTTGGACTGTAGTCTGTGAGTCAGTTTAAGATAATGACTCCTGCTGGAATAGTTTGATTTCTTAGGTGTTTCTTGTGTAAGTAAAGGTCTTCCTCAGGGCAAACCTAACTTCTTTGTTTCTAAGACAATATATGAGAGGATTCAGAAGTGGCACAACTACTGTGTACAAGATTGATACCAACTTGTTAGCAGTGTAGGTGTACATGACTTTAGGGTGGGTGTAAGTGAAAAGAGTGGTGGAGTAGAACAGTATCACTACAGTCAAGTGGGAGCTGCAGGTGGAAAAGGCCTTTTTCCTCCCCTGAGAAGAAGGAATCTTCAACACGGTGAACATGATACAAATATAGGAGGTGACCACAGTACACAGAGGCACCATGATGACCATCAGAGCCAAGATGAAGTCCACTAGCTCGGCCAAAGAGGAATCGCTGCAGGAGATATTCAGTAAGGGTGAAATATCACAGAAATAGTGGTTGATTTTGTCTACATCACAGAATGAGAGCTGGGCTATAAAGCTCAGCTTGATGGAAGAAGTGATCAAACCACACATCCAACAGCCAGCTGTCAGCTGAGCACAGAACTGATGATTCATGATGAGTGAGTATCGAAGGGGTTTGCATATGGCCAAGAAGCGGTCATAGGCCATCACAGCTAGCAGAACATACTCAGTACAGACAAAAGTCACAAAGAAATACAACTGTGTCATGCACGCCTGGAGCGAGATATGTTTGTCTTGAGAGAAGAAATCTACTAGCATCTTTGGTTCAGTGACAGAAACATACCAGATCTCTAAGAAAGAAAGATTTCCTAGGAAGAAATACATGGGGTTTTGCAGACTGTGGTTAGTTCGGATGATGAGAATGATAAGGAAGTTTTCCAACACAGTTAATAAATAAGCCAGAAGTAAAGCAGAGAAGAGGAGCAGCTGCAGTTCAGCAGTGGTGGGAAAACCCAGGAGAATGAAATACATGACACTGGTTTCATTCCTCCCACCCATTCTGTAGGGGAAAGATGAACCTTATCCACCTGCAATAAATTAATAGAATGAAACCTAACTAGACAAGCTTAAATTCATAGCAGTATGTTACACCACCGCTTAAAACACTGTAAAAATTCAGACATTTTTTTGTTGGGTTTCTAGAAATTAATTGTGTGAAATGAATCTAATCACTTCAGAATTTTTCATTGTAAAATATAAGCATGCTTTTTACTTTATACTTAATGGAGATAAATAGGCACTACCAGTACTAGCTCATCTAAGGCATAGGTCTAACCCAAACCAGATGAATCATGCTATTAGATCATCCATCCAGCATAAAGAGATACAAGGATATGAGCTTAAATATAGACATTTAGATGTTAATGTTTTAGTTTCTACATCTGTAAATTTCTAAAGTTATACCATGTATATCCAATTAACCATAAGGGATATATACAGTACCACATGGATATATACAGTCTGATTTTAAAAACCTCCAAACACATCCGAAGGGCCCCATTACAGAATCACAGAATCACAGAATTGTAGGGGTTGGAAGGGACCTCAAGAGGTCATCGGGTCCCACCCCCCTGCCAAAGCAGCTCCCTAACTCGTATTGCACAGATAGGCATCCAGACAAGTGTTGAATATCTCCAGAGAAGGAGAAACATTAGATGTTTCTATGGCTAGCTCTGAAGACTTATATCTACATAAAGATTATTGAGATACAAAGATACACAGAGCATCACATATACAACAAAACTGCAAGCTGCTTATAGTTCTAGTTTGTTTGTAGCTAACTCAGATTGTTGTTTAAAAATATGAATGCCTCAGCCTGTGGTATTAAAAACAAAACTGTTCTCAACCTTCTTCAGTGGGAATTCAGGGTAGAATCCACTGCCTTAGTTGATTCTGGAGAATATGATCAACAGGAACCAGATGAAGTGTAGACAGTTGTGTCAGTTGCATGATTTATACCAACACAGATAAATCAACCACCTTCAGTGTATCATGAGATTTGACTTAGAAATTACACAGATAGCCTCCCAGTGGAAGCAATCACAGAAAGAGGAGGGATGCTATTGTTTCCTCTGTGATTCCATGCAGAGTAGAAGTAAGAAACTGAAAATGTCTAAGATTTTGTCTGAGACAATGAAATAACACCAGATGACATCTACTGATTTTTATGGGGCAGAAGAAACACCCCCCCCACCAAAAAAAAAAGCGCCGTACCAAAAAACCCTGAAGCTGAGGATAGAACAGTCATTTAACAATGGATAAACTAGAAAAAGGTTTTAGTGACTTAAATCCACATCCAAACCTTAACTTATAATCAATTTGGAGTAAGTAGTTGCTCCTACACTGCAGTTATTTTACAGCTTTCACGTCTATGAATAGCCATGCTATGTATTTTCTGAATAGTATGTTACGCTGAAAACATTATGTTGAAATTATTCCTCCAATAGTGTGAAATACCACTATTAAATAGAGTGAATTGGTTTCTCAAGTTGCCTGATTGATCTATCTCCATTGATGTCACTGATATACAGAAACTGCCTCCAAAACTTCAACACTAGACATGGTGAGAGCAGATTTTGGGCTGCTCAGGGAACTAGTTGGTAAGGTCCCCTGGGACCTGCTTTTGAAGGAATTGGGTACCATCAATGCTGGTCACTTTTTAAGTACTAGCACAGGAACGGGCAATTCCAAAATATTGGAAGTCAAGCAAGTTGGCCAGAAGGCCAGCCTGGCTGAACAGGGATCTTCTAGAGATGGAAAAAGAAAGTGTACAGTCAATGGAAGCAAGGTCAAGCAACATGGGAGAATTACAGGGATGCTGTTTTCCTTTCTAGGGAGAAAATTGGTGTGGCCAAAGCTCAGTTAAAGCTGAGGCTGGCCAGTACTGTGGCAGACAATAAAAAGGGGTTTCCAAATACAACAAGAGGAGGACTAGAGAGAACATTGGTCCATTATTTTATGAGAATGGTCACCCTACTAACAGGGAGATAGACAAAGCAGAGACATTTAATATCTTCTTTGCTCCTGTCTTCAGTGCTGTTGATGGGCTCTGGGACTCCAGATGCCCTGAGTTGGAGGACAGTGATTGCAGTAATGATAAATTCCTAGTGAACCCTGAATTTGTGAGCCATTTACTGCTCCACATGGATCTGTATAATTCCATGGATCCCTATGGGATTCATTCCAGGTTACTCAGAGAGCTTGTTGAATGTAATTGTGAGACCTCTCTCAACTATTTTTCAATGGACTTGGGAATCTGGAGAGGTCCTGGTTGACTGGAAGCTGGCAAATGTTGTCCCAGTTTTCAAGAAGGGTAAGAAAGAGGACCCAGGTAATTACACTGAGGTCACTCTCACCTCAGTGCCTGGTAAAATTATGGAGAAAATCATGCTGGAAGTTACTGAGAAACACCTACAGGACAACACAGTCATTGGTCACAGCCAACATGGGTTCTTGAGAGGCATGGGTCTCTCTCTCCCTTGCTCATCTCTGTGTCCCTCTCTTTCTCTCCACAGGATGCAAGTGCTGGCAGGGGCTTGCTCCAACGTGGGTCACAGCATCTCCTGTCTGTCACCCCCTGCTCCAGTGTGGAGCCTCTCCACAGGCTGCAGGTGGGGTCTCAGCCTTTTCTATGGACTGTGGGAGGACACCTGCTCCACCATGGGTTTCTCCAGGGGCTGCAGGGGCATCTATCTCTCCGGCACCTGAGGCAACTCCTCCCCCCTGCCTTGGTGTCTGCACAGTTTCCTACATCTCTCACTCCATTCTCTGGTGGCAAAAAGCAGCTGCTTGCAGTTTTTATTCTCCTAAATGTGATTCCCAGAGGCGCTGTGACCATCGCCAATTGGCTCGGCCTTGGTCAGCAATGACTGCGGCCTTGAGTTGTCTGGTGTTTGCTCTGTGGGGCCTGCAGAGACCTTCTGGCTGCTTCTTGCAGAAGCCACCCCTGCAGTCCCCCCTTCTCGACCAGAACCCAGACACACAAAACTACAACAATTGGATATTGGGAAGAGTTTCTTTACTGAGAGGGTGGTCAAGCACTGGAACCGGCTCCCCATGGAAGTGGTCACAGCACCAATCTTGACTGAGTTCAAGAAGCATCTGGACGATGCACTCAGTCATGTACTCTGATTTTGCTGACCCTGTGTAGAGCCAGGAGTTGGACTCAACAATCCTTATGGGTCCCTTACACCTCAGTATATTCTGTCATTCTATGATTCTAAACCAGATTCAGCAACTGCTTGCCAGATTTCATTTATGTAATCATACATACTCCATACTTACTCATATGTAACTGTACATAGAGTCGTGTACAAAAATTAACTAAAATCTCATCTTCAAAAAGGATTTTTAGATATAAATTTGCATTAGGTTTGTGTTGGATATGGGGTTCATCTGTACCTTTTAAATACCTATAGTACATATTTATGACTGAGTTCAACTGCCTATACAGAGCAGTGCTGTTTGGGATGTTCTCAGTTCTTACTGGTTCACACTTAAAGGAGTCTTAAACAGTAGAGACAAAGGAGTCCAGAAAGCAGTTTTGAAAGGCAGTTCATTTATTAGCAAAGCTGGATAGCTGCTTAGACTCTCTTCCTTATACTGAGTTGGATTGTCTTCATACAGATGCAACGAAAACCCTCAGCCAAGGCATAAACGTGGACATCACATATATCTGCATCTACACAGTAGACCCCTCAAATTAGGTTAGACTAATCCTGCTCCTGTCATCTATGGTACCACAAAAGCCCTGAACCAGGTAAATATATTCCTTTATAGTGGCATTCTGGATGGCTTGTTGTTTCCAGTGGGCTCACAAATACTCTGCAAGACCTGCAAAAGACCATTGCCTTTTTGGAGCAGCAGCTGGAAGCCAAAAATAATGCTGTCAAGCATATAGCATATATGCAGGCCTGGAGTAAAGGAAACCTGGTATGGAAATACAGAATTTTCAGAATGGAAAATATAAAGTTCTGTACCTTAACCAAAATAACCACATACTTCAGTTAGGCTGGGAATCCATTGTGTCAGCCTTCATAAAATAAGACCTGAGAGTTATGATGGTTGCCAAGCCAAATAACAAGCCGCAGTCATACTCACTGTAAAGAAGGCAAACTATGTTTTATGCTATCACAAATGTAGATTGGAGAATGCAAAGATCACCAACTATGCAGCACTCACATAAATCACACCTGGAATACTTGGTTTACTTTTGAGCACCCTACCTCAGGTTGGGCTGAGAGAAAATGGAGAGAGTCCAGAAATTCCAGTGGTAGAAGAGAATATCTTCTTTCTATATATCTCTTCATTAGTGAGAGAAAGCTCTGTCTCTTGTCTTTATTCTGGCTCATGTTTAGAAGTATAGATACTGACTTTATGTGCAAATGGGTGGGGTGCATTGCAAACCTCTGTGAAGTACCAATTTATGTGGTTATTCTGATTCTGAACTTCTTCCTGTTTAGTGAGTGCTAACTCAAATGTGAAGACTTATTACAAGATGGGTTTTTGTTAACTGAACATCATGTTAACTGAACTGAACTGCCATTTTGTGTTTCCAGGATTATCTCAGACATTATATGGTGCCATCAAAGTGAAAAGTTTTTTAAAGAGATCTGTTCCCTACTTGAGTGGCTACTGGTAGCCAGGTAAAATAGTCCAAGAATTTAAAACACCAATAGATGTCTATGCTGGGATAAACTGCTCCCTTTATGTCACAACTACTTCTCATCTGTGTTTGAGCTAGCTATCTCAATTCTTTCTTATACAAAAGGGATGTATACAGTACACCTAGACAGTAAGTCTAGATAAAACATATAAGTATCCATGGCAAAATCAACAAGGTCTGATGAACACCCCAAATAACATTTTCCCCTGCCCCGCATTATTTTAGATGTCTACACTTAGAAAACTAACAGTTACAAAACCTTTTGAAGAACTGCATCTTCTCAGTTGAGGAGCTGACATTGGGCATCTCAGCTAGGTATTTCTTTTGATGTGTTTTTACCATACTTGTATGGTGTAAATCTTAACAGCTTCAGATGTCTACCATAAGGAAAGGGTTAGATGTACCACTGAAGTTCACCTCACCACTGATAAAAGAAAACCCAAACCAATAAAATCCACCAAAAATAGCTTACATGTAGGCTTCTACAGTGAAGAACTCTGATTTAGCTAGGTAAATATAAATTACAAAAAGGAAGCTGTTTATCTCTTGGTTAATCTGGAATTTCTTTCTGTCTTTGTAGGGAAAAAAATATATATATAAGGAAAAGGTAGTCCTATGGTGTAGTTTGTCTTTATTGCAAATCTACTATATCATGACAAAAATGATAACCTAGCTTGCAGCTGGCCATATGCCTTAGGTCTCAGCTGGAGTAAATGGGCAGCTGAGCATTTGTGAAGAGCATTTTGTTCCTGTTGTGGTTTTGAGTGGTAGGGTTCTAGTGGAAGGGGGGGGGGGGGGGGGGGGGGAATGGAGCTGCAGGGGTGGCTTCTGCAAAAGCAGCTAGAAGCTTTTCCTAGGTCAGACAGAGTAAATACCAGCTGGGCTCAAGGCCAGACACCACTGCCCAAGGCCAAGACAACCAGCAGTGGTCACAGTGCCTCTGGGAATCATATTTAAGAGAAAAAAAAAATGCAAGCAGTTTCTTTTTGCCACCAGAGAAGGGAGTGAGAAGATGTAAAAATCTTTGCAGACACCAAGGTCAGTGAAGACAGGGGGAGGGGAGACACTCCAGGTGTCAGAGAGAGAGATTCCCCTGCAGCCCGTGGAAGATGATGGGGAGCACAGAGCCCACCTGCATCTCATGGAGAGGCCCCATGCTGGAGTGGGTTGAGACATGGAATACGCTGTGACCCACATTGGAGCAAGCTCCTGGCAGGGCCTGCAGCCTGTGAGAGAGAGAGATAGAGACACAGAGATGAGAAAGAGAGAGAGAGAAACAGACACACACACACAGAGTGTAATAAATTAGATGCATTTTTGTTTCCATTTTAGTCCATATTGGGTCTGTTTTGCCCGTGAAGCTAATTGCTGAATCATTTCTCCCTGTCTTTCCCTCGACTCCTAAGCCTCTCAATATATATTTTCTCCCCTGTTCACCTAAAAAGGGGAGTGATAGAATGACTTTGCTGGGGATCTGACCTTCTGCGAGGCTCAAACCACCACAGTTCCACCTCTGACATGAGGAGCATTGTCTGAGTTGCCTTAGTGACTATAAAGGAAGTAGACCAAATATCAAAAGTCAATATTGAAGAAATAACTTCATCTTAACACCATCACTCATCTGGTGACTCTGGTATTATCACATAATAAATTGCCTTTTTTTTAATTAGTATTTGCTAATTATGTTGTGTTTATTTAAGGAAAGACTGTCTTGTTTAGGAAAAGCTGTATAACAACCAGTATTTTGTGAAGGTTGCTCTTGATATAGAATCCAGGTGAGGGCAGTAAAGAGACAGGTTTCCCCACAGCTAACTGACCCATAGAGAAGAAAGGAAGAGAAGATGAAACAAAAAAATCAAAGGGAGATCTTGCAGCATAACAGAGATTGTGAAAATGCAGAGAAGAGCAAGGAGTAAGCATGCAGTCTAGCCTCTGACGCTGGTGCCAGAAAGACAGGACAGTGGTCTGAAACCAAAAAAGTGATCCTCCTACAAAATACTGTCTCCTGCGGAGAAAGGAGACAATGCAGATTATTTTGAGACATTTTCTGTTAAGAAAAGCTCATAGATGCAATATACTTTGCAACAAGGTCTGTCATTGAAGTTCAAAATGCCTGTCATTCTTTTGGAGTGCTTAGAAGTGCAGACAACAAAAAAAATGGTGACGGAAAATACCTGATTTTAAGGCAGTGAAAATGGAGAGTTTGGAACTTCTCTAGGGTGAATGATATTAAAAGATATTGAGAGAGGCTGCTGGCTTAGCCGGTGTCACATACAAAGGATGTGGTTACTATATAAGGTTGCCAAATCAACAAAAGCAAAGGAAATGTAAAAAAAAAGGAAAAAAAGAAAAAGAGGGAAAGGGAAGGGAAGGGAAGGGAAGGGAAGGGAAGGGAAGGGAAGGGAAAATGAGAAAGAAAAATTATTCTTGTTTATTTGAAGGAAGGAAAGGTAGAAAAAAGCGTATTACAAGTAGCTTCATATGTATTGTGTTCTGTGACCTTCTCTAGTCCCAGGTTTTGGACATGATAAGGATTTTTAGCACCAGAACCCCTGTGACCATCTATATGGTTCCATTCTCTGTGGCATTTTGAAGGTGCCACTTGGCATTTAAAAAGCAGAATTAGAGGAGAACTCTAATATGTTCAAAGTGAACACTAACATGGTCAAATTACAAGCGTGGAGCAGACAAATGATGTATGTGGAGTGCAGCTGTCTTCTTGGGAGATACATCAGTAAGTAGTGAAAATTTTGTGGAATCAATTGGTTCCAAGTCTGAAACTCCTGTAATGCAATTCAGGCAGAGCCTGACCATTCTAAATAGGAAGAGTGATTAACATGTTGAAATCTAGACATCTGGGCCACCTAGCAAGGAGAACAGTGTTACATTATCTAAAATAATGGCGTCAAATGTTTTCAAACAGTCAAAATCACAGTGAACTTCCTGTTAGTAGTACTTTAAATTAAATTTTAACTTCATTTAAAGGGAGGGTCGTATTTGAGGATGCAAAATCATAACTTCATATAATTGTTGATGTTGGAAGGGCAGGTTAAGTTCGGCAATCATACTAGGTCTACATGGCAAAGTTTTAGTATTAGGGTGGCCTGCAGAGTGGCCTCTGTGAGAAGAGACCCGGGGCTCCTCCCATGTCAAACAGTGCCAGCTTCAGACAGCTCCAACACAGACCCGCCACTGCCCAAAACCAAGCCAATCAGCAGAGCTTATGGCACCTCTCTGATATCATATTTAGGAAAGGGTAAAAACAGTGTGTTAGCTTTGAGAGGGAGAAGTGAGAAAAATGTGAGAGAAAACTTTGAAGATACCAAGATCAGTGAAGAAGGAGGGGGAGGAGGTGCTCCATGCACTGGAGCAGATTCTATTGCAACCCATGGAGAAGACCATGGTGAAGCATATTGTCCCCTTGCAGCAGCTGAGGATCCCAGTCTGCATCAGATGGAGTTTCCCAAAAGGAAATTGTATCCCATGGAGAGTCCATGCTGGAGCCAGTTCCTGGAAGGAACTGTCGCCAGTGAGAGATCCATTATGGAGCAGTCTGTTCCTGATGGATTGTGCGCTGTGCAGAAGACCCATGCTGAAGAATTTAATGAAGAACTGCATTCAGTGGGAGGGACTCCATAGTAGATCAAGGAAAAGAACGAGGAAGGTGCAGCAGAGTCAGTATTCTGAACTAATCTCAACCTCATTCTCCATCCTGCTGCAGCACTTGGAAGGCAGGAGGTAGAATAGTCAGAAATTAAGAAGTGAAATTGAGCCTGGGCAGAAGAGGAGTAGAGGGAAGGTGGGTTTAGTTTTGTCTTTGTTTCATGCCATCTTAATCTATTTTTAATTGGTGATAAATTAAATTAATTTTACCTAAGCTGAGTTTGCTTTGTCCATGAAGGTAAGTGGTAAATTATATCCCTGTCTTTTCTCTCAACCCATGAGCTGTTTCATCTTGTTTTCTCCCCCTGCCTTGCTGAGGATGGGGAGTGAGAGAGTGGTTTGGTGGACATGTGGCAGTCACCACACAAATGTCTACAAATCATCCTCTGATCTGAGCCACAGACAAGCTGCAAATCTTTCTAGATAGTCCCTCAGGCTTATAGATCAGCCTCTACACCCAACGGACAGAACCCCTCCTATTACTGCTGATCATTCAGCAACCTCTCTACTTTGAGGGCATTGAAACCATTCTGTAGCTGCAGATATGCAGAAGAAATGCCTTCCTGTGTTTACCAGAAATCACAAGCTTTCAGCCTTCACTATCACAGAATCACAGAATTGTAGGTGTTGGAAGGGACCTCGAGAGCCCATCGGGTCCAACCCCCCTGCCAAAGCAGGCTCCCTAGCACATATTGCACAGATAGGCGTCCAGAATATCTCTAGAGAAGGAGACTCCAACACCCCCTGGGCAGCCTGTCCCAGGGCTCCCTCACCCTCACTGTGTAAAAGTTTGTCCACATGTTGGTGCAGAACTCCCTGTGCTCCAACTTGCAGCCATTGCCCCTTGTCCTGTCTCCAGCCATTTCCCCCTGTGTCCCACAGTTGAGATATTTATAAACATTAATAAGGTCCCCTCTCAGTCTTCTTTTCTCAAGGCTGAACAGCCCCAGCTCACTCAGCCTTTCCTCACAGGGGAGATGTTCCAGGCCCTTAATCATCTTCGTAGCCCTTCCCTGGACTGTTTTCAGGAGATCCCTCGCTATTTTATCCCAGGGAGCCCAGAACTGGACACAACACTCCAGTTGGGGCCTGACCAGGGCAGAGTAGAGGGGGAGGATCACCTCCTTTGACCTGCTGGCCACACTCCTCTTGATGCCCCCCAGGATCCCATTGTCTCTCTCAGCCCCCCGGGCACACTGCTGGCTCATGGCCACCCTGTCACCCACCAGGACCCCCAGGTCCTTCTCCACAGAGCTCTTCTCCAGCAGGTCACCCCCCAGCCTGTACTGATACAAGTGGTTATTCCTTCCCAGGTGCAAGACTATCATGGTGCTTCCATTACCCAACCAAATACAGTCTCAGTATGGCTCTCCTTCCTTCTGTACAGTTGTGAGTTCATGTTCTTATGTCAGTAGGGCCTCAGAACATCCTGTCAATGAATTTTATCACATCTCTGATATCATGTTTAATATCTTCATTGACGATCTTGATGAGGGAATAACATCCACCCTCAGCAAGTACGCCGATGATACAAAGCTGGGAGGAGTGGCTGACACGCAGGAGCACTGCGCTGCCATCCAGAGAGACCTGGACAGGCTGGAGAGCTGGGCAGTGAGAAACCAGATGAAGTTCAACAAAAGCAAGTGTAAAGTCTTGCACCTGGGAAGGAACAACTGTTTGTATCAGTACAGGCTGGGGGATGACCTGCTGGAGAAGAGCTCAGTGGAGAAGGACCTGGGGGTCCTGGTAGATGACAGGTTGGCCATGAGCCAGCAGTGTGCCTCGGTGGCCAAGAGAGCCAATGGGATCCTGGGATGCATCAGGAGGAGTGTAGCCAGCAGGTCAAAGGAGGTGATCCTCCCTCTCTACTCTGCCCTGGTCAGGCCCCACCTGGAGTATTGTGTCCAGTTCTGGACTCCTTGGTATAAAAAGGACAGGGATCTCCTGGAAAGAGTCCAAAGAAGGGCTACGAAGATGATTAAGGGCCTAGAGCATCTCCCCTATGAGGATAGGCTGAGTAAGCTGGGACTGTTCAGCCTTGAGAAGAGAAGACTAAGGGGGGACCTAATCAAAGTTTATAATTATCTGAAGCAGGGGATGCAGGGGGAATCGGCCAGCCCCTTTTCAGTGGTCTGTGGGGATAGGACAAGGGGCAATGGCTGCAAGTTGGAGCATAGGAAGTTCCACACCAACATGCGGAAGAACTTTTTCACAGTGAGGGTGACTGAGCACTGGAATAGGCTGCCCAGGGAGGTGGTGGAGTCTCCTTCACTGGAGATATTCAAGACCCGCCTGGACGCCTATCTGAGCAATATGAGCTAGGGAGCCTGCTTTGGCAGGGGGGTTGGACCCGATGATCTCTCGAGGTCTCTTCCAACCCCTACAATTCTGTGATTCTGTGATCATACAGTCTCCAGACCTCCTCCCACAGCTCCTTAATTTGTTGACAATGATCCTCAACTAGCATACACTGATACACCTCTGTCAGGCAGAAACATCAATTCTGAGCTTCAGCAAGGAGTTGCCTGAGACTTCAAGTGCTGCATCCTACCTTTGCATCTGAAATCAGAGCTGAGACCTCTTTATCAAGAGATCACAGAATCACCGAATCACAGAGCTGTAGGGGTTGGAAGGGACCTCGAGAGATCATCGGGTCCAACCCCCCTGACAAAGCAGGCTCCCTAGCACATATTGCACAGATAGGCGTCCAGACGAGTCTTGAATATCTCCAGAGAAGGAGACTCCACCACCTCCCTGGGCAGCCTGTCCCAGGGCTCCCTCACCCTCACTGGGGAAAAGTTCTTCCGCGTGTTGGTGCCGAACTTCCTGTGCTCCAATTTACAGCCATTGCCCGTTGTCCTGTCTCCACAGATGACTGAAAAGGGGTTGGCCAATTCCCCCTGCATCCCATACTTAAGATATTTATAAACATTAATTAGGTCCCCCCTCAGTCTTCTTTTCTCCAGGCTGAACACCCCCAGCTCACTCAGCCTTTCCTCATACGGGAGATGTTCCAGGCCCTTCATCATCTTCGTAGCCCTTCTCTGGACTCTCTCAAGGAGATCCCTCTCTTTTTTATCCCAGGGAGCCCAGAACTGGACACAATACTTCAGGTGGGGCCTGACCAGGGCAGAGTAGAGGGTGAGGATCACATCCTTCGACCTGCTGGCCACACTCTTCCTGATGCATCCCAGGAACCCATTGGCCCTCTTAGCCGCCAGGGCGCACTGCTGGCTCATAGCCAACCTGTCATCAACCAGGACCCCCAGGTCCTTCTCCACTGAGCTCTTCTCCAGCAGGTCATCCCCCAGCCTGTACTGATACAGACAGTTATTCCTCCCCAGGGGCAAGACTTTACACTTTCTTTTATTAAACCTCATCTGGTTTCTCCCTGCCCAGATAATTACTTCAGGTTGGGCTAGGGACATACAAGTTTGACAGTATATTCACTTAAGTTATAGCTATCTGGCTATCTGGCCTTGCTCCTGATGTATTTATGGAGATAAATCTCACCCTAAAGTTAGGGTAGTTATCACCCTCAGCTAGACAAAATGGGGATGGTTTCCTCTTGTATTCAGTGAAGGAATGCAAGGTCCTCCAGAGGAAAAATTCAAATAATTTTGCCAAACTTAGTCATTCTGAATAAACTTATCTATTGATTATATGGGAGATCAGACTGCTAAAGAAAAACTAAGGGCATCTCCTTTGTCTTTAAAATATTTAACTTTGTCATTCCTTAAAATAAGTCACTGGTGGAGCTCAAAAACTACAGAAGATCATAAAACTGACAGAAGAAACATAAGAATATTTCACTCATATCAGTTCCCTGTAAATCCCACATTTCAAGAAAAAAAATCAGACCATCTTGCTTCAGCTTCTGAAGGAAAAAACAGTCCTTTTAATGAAGTGATTTAATCCTAAAATCCAAATATATTGATATGATTTTCTTAGCTATAGAATTTCTTTTGTCAAATCTGCAAGGAAGCTCTTTTTCTGAACAAGCTCTTTCGGAGAGCATCCTTGATTTCCTGGTTCCTCAGGCAGTAAATGATGGGATTGAAGAGAGGAACAACAACAGCATAGAAAGCAGACACAATTTTGTTTGTGTCATGAACTGGAAGTGTTTTGGGCCTCACATAGATGAAAATGCTTGTTGCATAGAAGATAATGACTACTATAAGGTGAGAAGCACAGGTGGAGAAGGCTTTTTGGCAACCTTGTACAGGGGAAATGTGAAAGACAGTGAAGATAATATAGGTATAGGATAGGATTACTATGGAGAGAGGCAACAGGAGAGTAAATAAGGCAGCCACAAAATCCATGAGAGCAGCTTGTTCCATATCTGTGCAGGCTAAGTTCAAGAGAGGAGAAACATCACAGAAAAAATGGTTGATTATATTGGGTCCGCAGTATGTTAGCTGAGAGATAAAAAATACTTTGCATCCAGAAATTAAGAAGCCAGTAAACCAAGATCCCACGGTAAAATAGACACAGACAGTGTGTCTCATGATAGTTGAGTAGTGGAAAGGCTTGCAAATGGCAACATAGCGATCATAGGCCATGACAGCCAGGAGGAGGCACTCCGTGTTTCCCAGGCTGAGGAAGAAGTACAGCTGTGTCATGCATCCCATGAAGGAGATTTTCTTTGTCACTGACACAAAGCTCAGCATTGTCCTGGGGAGTGTGACTGTCACATACCAGATCTCCAGGAAAGAAAAATTACTCAGAAAGAAGTACATGGAGGAGTGGAGGTTATAGTTTGTCCAGACAACCAGGATAATGATAACATTTTCTGCTAAAACTACGAGATATGCAATGACAAATGTTGCAAACAAGAGAATCTGCAAGTGAGGAGCAACAGGAAATCCAAGAAGAATGAATTCTGTGACGACACTGTGATTGCTGACCACCATGTTTACTGTTTACCTCTGTAAAGACAATAACAGCAATGACTTATTAGTAACTATAGTACATTAGAATACATTTCTGTGTATCTCATTTTACAGTTGTTTCACATTTCTTTCACACTGCAGTCATATTTATATTAGTGTTCATACTGCTGTAAATACTCACTTTATTATTAAAGTTTGCAAAGACATGATATTTAGAACAGAACAACAATAATTCTGAGTTCTCTAAGTGACATAATACCTACCTTTTCCTTGACCTTCTAGAGGGAATTATCTGTTATGTCTGGTAATTTTCTAAATTTTATAATGAACTTATTTGCAAAAGTAGGAATAGAGTTGCCAAAAAATCAGTCACCATAGATACTTCCTAAAATAATAAAATATTATCAACACCAACAGAAGTATTTATGGAATCAGATAATCAATGCATTATTATTTTTTAAAGCTGAAACTTTAATAAAGGTCAGGATTCAAGTTATAACTCTAAAATAATTAAAACAATAAGCACAAGATTTTCTGCTCCATAGCTGTTGTGTCCATAAATTGTTGTCTTAATCCACAATACAATTTGAAAATTTCCAACATTGTCTCACACTTTCAAAAACAGTTCAGATATTTGCTGATGTGTCCAATGTGCTCCCATTTTGTATAATATATTCCAGTTTTTGTATAAGGAAGGTGCAAGCCTGAATAACCAATGAGGGCTGGAGTCCTTGTTTCTATGATAAGGGCAAGATTCATCTGTATGTACATAAAAATATAGTACCACATAAGAAAACCCAGGATATCAGAGCTGTCCAAATGGATATAAAGGATATAGTATCATATAATCTTTAAGGTTGGAAAGGACCTCTAAGATCATCTAGTCCACCCAACACCACCATTTCTACTAAACCATGTGGTATGTCTACACATTTTTTGAATGCTTCCAGAGAGAGTGATTTTACCACTTCTCTGGGCAGCCTGTTCTAATGCCTGACAACTGTTTCCATGAAGTTTTTCCTAATACTCAATCTAAACCTTCCCTGGTGCAACCTTAGGCCATTTCCTCTTGTTTTACTTGTTACTTGGGAGAAGAGACTAACCCCCTGCTCACTACAACCTCCTTTCAGGGAGTTGTAGAGAGTGGAAAGTTCTCCCCTCAGCCTCCTCTTCTCCAGCCTGAACAATCCCATTTCCCTCAGCTGCTCCTCATCAGACTTGTGCTTGAGACCCTTTACCAGCTTTGTTCACCTTCTCTGGACACCAGCACCACAATGTCTTTCTTGTAGTGAGGGGCCCAATACTAAATGTGGTCTTCATGGTGCGGCCTCACCACAGATGAGTACAGGGGCACAATCACTGCCCTGGTCCCGCTGGCCACACTATTCCTGATAGTGTTCCATCAGCATCCTGGATGATGGCCTTCTTGACCACCTGGGCACACTGCTGGCTCATGTTCAGCCGGCTGATGACCAGCACTCCTTTTCTACTGGGAAGCTTTCCAGCCTCTTTTCTCCAAGACTGTAGCAGTGCATTGGGTTATTGTGACTCAAGTACAGCACCTGGCACTTTGCTTTGTTGAACCTCATACAGTTGACCTTGGCCCACTGAGCCATTGATGTAACATAAGATTTACAGTAGTCCTATGCACTTCTGGAATAGCAGTTGGAGGCTATGTGCATCTGATATTCTTGTTTCAGGCAACTGAATTGGGTCATTTGCCCATAGTTTCCTACTACTAGATGACTACTAGATGACATACCATGTGGTAGTAGAACTATCAGATAATTTCAGGTAGACAGAACATGGGATCTGTAGGGGTCATTTGCCATTCTGAAAGGACAGCTAGAGGTTGGGTTGGATATTTCTGGCACATCAAAAGTAGACAACTTATTCAAGTCCATTTTGTTCCACTAAATAGGAATCTTGACTTGTGAATACCAATGTAATCCTTTTCATTAACAGTAGAAATTCAGAGAATTACAGACTGACTCAGTTATATAAATATGGTTATTTAGTGCCATTTGAGATAGTCTAGGCTATCCTATATTTGCCTCATTAGTTAGCACATCTGAAACAATATTTAGAGAATCTCATCTGGGATATTTCAAGATATACTACAATTTGACACCTACACTTAGGCAATTGAATCTTAGCTGTTATCTCCTACTTCTACATGTAGACGCAAAACCTAAAAATCTTAATCTGACAATTGAATCATGTCTAATTAATGGGAAAAAAAGATAACAGCAAAATGAAATTCAGATGACATATTATATATCTGGCTGAACAACCTTGAGTTTCTTTCATGGTTTTCTCTATTAAATCTAAGAAAGCCAGGGTTGGATTTCCCAAACTTTGATATTTAATAGGGAAGGGAAGGGAAGGGAAGGGAAGGGAAGGGAAGGGAAGGGAAAGGAGATCTTCTGTGGAAAGATACTGCCTCTTTTGTTTTTCCTTTCTTTCCACAAAAAATTCACAGATAAGGAATAAGATTTCCTAAGTAATTTCTTACTAAATAGATTTAATTTAAATCCCATCTTTGCCATTTTATTTTTACTAGCTTCACTAGCCAATATACTATTCAGCAGATTTAAAGAAAATGTTACTATTATGAGAGATTGTAGACTAGTAAATATTTCTATTTCACTTACAAATTTGAGTCCTTGTACCAACGTTGAATGGACTGTTTGAAGTTCAGACTGTGCTGCAACATCTGTTTATTATTTTTTCACTTTCCTGAGGGTTTCATCTGTGCATTTGGTTTATCATTCCAAAGGGACCAATCAAAGAAAAAAGTTACTTCTTCTTTCTTCCATAGCCTGGCAATAGTAGCTGTCCCTGGACTTGAAACAAAAAAAAACCAACATCAGCCCTGAAAACAGGTCTGTTGATCTTCCAGAGGCCAGAAATAGATTAAGCAAGTAAGCAGCATGCCTGGTTTTAATGAACTAATTTTGTAAAAGTTTGTAACTAAAATTATGAATAAAAGCCTGTTGAGGGTGTACAGTAGCTCATTAAACTGATCACCTCAAAGGGTTCTCTTCTAATTAATGTGAGGCATATAGCAAAAAGTTCAATCTTACTCAACAGAATAAGAGATATTTGTGATTTCATACTCCATTGGTAGGATTTGTCTTTCCTGACACTGCAGGTGTGACAAGGAAAATATTAATTATCCCACATTTAAAGACCTGTAATGAGGTTGTACCTGTATAAGCGAATTATAATAATTTAAACAATGGAGAGAAATAAGCACTGTGGGGCATTTTTCCCCCAAAAAACAGTTAAGACACAACTTACTTAAATTGTTCTCTAGAAAGGATAGATCCATTACAAAACCATCTTGTACATTAGCTCAAATGGAGCTAATTATTAGGTCCTGCTAGTCCTGGATGAGATAAATCCCAACCCTGACTACAGATTTTCTTAAATTCAGAGGCTTAGCTGAGCTGCATAGTTAAGAATGTAGTCACTGATCTTTTTATGTGTCAGCAATGAGATATTGACATACTTCTACTTTGCTAATAAAGGGATTGATTCCCAGAAAATAGGGCAAGTTGTGCAGAAGAATTTACATTGTTTCTCATCAAGACTAACCCCTCCTTAGAATGAAATGCCCAGGACAATTCTGCATAACATTTTATTTAGGTCTTGAACCTCTCTGATGCTCTGAGGATCTCAGAAGTAGTTCTTCCTTATTATTGCCTTTCTTTCCTCCCAACTGAAGTTCCCTGAAATAATTACAGAATTGTGTTTCATTCAAACTGTATATTGCTTCTTATAGCATTGTATGAGAAGTATGCATTGCATCTAGGGATATTTGAGACTACCACATCATCTGGAATAGGGCTGGAATGCAGTATAGTATAATGGAAATCAAACCAGCACATTTTCATTTACATTGCCTAATAGAAGGTAACCAAAATATATAATCCCTGGGTCTGGAAATGTTTGGACCATTCCAAAATTTGTCCAGTGTTCTAGGTTTGGATGGCTGGTTTCTGGTGGAGAAGATTATACAAAATTAGGGATATGTTGCAAGGCACAGCTGCTGTTCAGAGGGATCTCAACAGGCTGGGGAGATGGGCTGACAGGAACCTCATGAAGTTCAACGAAGAAAAATGCTGAGTCCTGCATCTGGAAAGAAAAAAACCTCATGCAACAATACATGCTGGTTCCTGACTGACTATGAAGTAACCTTGCAGAAAAACATCTGGAGATCTTGTCTGACAGCAAACTGAAAAGGAGTCAGTAGTGTGCAAAGCACACTTACAGCAAAGGCAACTAACCACATCATGGGCTGTATTTCTAAAACTGTAGCCAGTGAGGTGGTGGGAGAAATTCTTCTTATTATTAAACACTTGGAAGACCCCATTCAGCAGCATTTTGAACACGGGAAGTTCATATTAGATATAAGGAAATTCTGTTTTCATAGTATGGATGAAACTTGGGCTCATTTTGACTTGAGTTGGAAGGCGCCTTAAAGATCATCTAGTATTGATTATTTAGTGCATGTAGGTTAGGACATTTCTGCAGTAGAAAACCAGTTCTTTCTTCAAACAAAACATAGTAGCCATACTACAGTTAGTATCAGTTTAGAGTCTATTTGACTTGAACAAAAATATGAAACATCTCCTTCTTGCTCTGTCTGTATGGCCCAATGCTCTGAAGTTATTGCACCAGTCTTGGCGGGGGTTTTTTCTCATTTTGTATGCTCTTTGTCCCTTACATGCAGCATACAAACTCAGTACCTTGTAGAAATATAAATATCACAAGCTGTAAAGTAATTCCTGACTGTATTATAAAAAAGGTGAACTTTTAGATTAACTATTACACTATTTCCATCCCAGTGAACTTCCACAGAAAGGCAATAGTATCCCAGGACTTTCTGCTTGGAAAAACAGGAATCTTGCTGGTAAATGAAATCATTGTATTTGCATTTGAAGTGCTTTTACTACAGTGTCATTCTAAGGAAATAAGTAAATAAAAAAGGAGCCTTTAAAAGCAGCTTATATTAAGATCCATGAGAGAAATTGGGAACATTGGTGTTGTGGGGCAGAGGAGTGGCAGTGAATAGCACGCACAACACACTGGCAGGAGACCTGAGTTAAGTGGTGCAAAAGCCTCTCAAGTAGATCACAATCATGGGATTGCTCATTGGCATAACCAGCCTGGTCACACAGGGCTCAGCCTGTTACCAACAGCTGACAATGTGATACATTTAGCATAATGGTAACAGATTACTCTATAGAGTAAATTAATTTAGTGATCCTGGTATTGAAAAAGGCAGTAAAGATGCAGCCATTCACTCCTAACATACATAAAACTCCCAAACAACTGTAGGTAAATATTCAGACCAATATACAGTGACTTCAGCAGAAATTAATGAAAACATCCTGCAAAAAAGAAAAAAATAATTTTGTTTACAGTGACTAAGTTTCAAAGTCTTCAATTTATTTAGAGTGTTTATTTCAACCACCCTTAAGAAGTTGGGCTTCTCCTATTCCACTGTGAACACTTTTGTTTGTTCTTCTGTTAATCCCTTCCAGGAGGACTCGTTCACCTCCCTAAAGAAAAGCTTCTTGTAGAATATGAAATACTATGGAGTGCCTGACACCTCCTGTGGAGAGTTGATCCTGGCTGGATGCCAGGTGCCCCACAAAGATGTTCCCCCTTCTTATCTGGAAGAGAAGAGAAAATATAATGAAGATGAGGACAGGAAGATCATTCAGGAATTCCCTTCATGGGCAAAGCACCCTAAACATAGGGAAGTTAATTTAGTTTATTACTAATGAAATCAGAATAGAACAATGACAAATCTATCCAAGACTTAAAATAGAAAATATTCCCAGACTTAACTTTACTCCTGAATTTTCTACCTACCCTTAAATCTTTTTGCATATCTCACAGCTCATTCAGGGACAAAGATCAGGTGATGTCTCTGCTTCCTGTTCTTGTGATGGGCCCAGTTCATCATCTCACTAAGAAAACCTACTTATTTGTGCATTTCTTTTTGTTTACAGTGGTGACAGATACTGTCAGGGGTCAATTTTCTAGCTCAGTTGTAGGGTCTGTCACTGGGGTCTGAGTAGCCACAGTGCCTGTTGTGGGAGTTGAGATAGCTGCAGTACTACTCTCTCTCTCTTCCCCCTGATGGTGCTGCCTACAGTCAAGCAGCATTAGGTAGAGAGTGGCCAGGGCCCAGCATAATACAGTAAGTTGTGCAACTTACAGCTACAGAATTTTCCTTTCAACTATTTGTTCTGGTTTAGCTCCATCTGGCAGCCACTAGCTCATTTCACCTCCCACCCCCGGGGGTTGGGGGCAGAGTGAGAAGAGGAAAAAATACGGGAAGACAAAGGCAAATGTTGTGGGTTATGATAAGGACAGTTTACTGGGACAGCAAAGAGAGGAAGAAATAGCAATAAGGAGACTTTATTGCAAAATATACAAAACTGGTGATACTCAATGCAGTTTCTCACTGAACCACACAACTCAAGACTGTAAAGATCAGAGCCATCCCAAAGCCAGACTGTCCACAAACCACATGTCCTGGAGCCATGAGCTCCTCAGCCACCAGCCCCACTTTATGCTGAGCATGACACCATCGTATGGAATATCCCCTTTGGTTAGTTTGGGTCACCTGTCCTGGCAGTGTCCCCTACCAGCTTCCTGGGTTCACCCCTCCTTTTTGTTAGCAGGGAAATATGAAAAGTTGGAAATCCTTGACTGCTTCACCACAACGAAGACCATCAGTGTGTTATCAATATTGCTCTCATCCTAACTCCCAAACACAGCACTACACCAGCTACTTGAAAGAAAACTAACTCTGTCCTAGCCCAACCCAGGCTGCTATTCTATCACTTTATCAGAGTCCTGTAGCAGTTTGGGAATGAAGCTCCAAACGACTGGGGGTGAGAAGTTCTCCCATGTTCTCCCACATGACATTGCTACCCCTGACTATTCAGCTTTGGGGAAAATCTCTGGGTGCTATTCTTATCCTGAACAGGATCTGAAACACATTCGGGGAAGTAACAAGAGGAACACACTAACTTGAACATTCCAAGCATATTCAGTACTCAAAAGCTGCCATAACCAGCCTGAAGGGAAAAGAGAAGGTGAAAGAGTGGGAGAAAGTATCCCTCCTGGTCTTCCCCTATGGTTGGTTCACTGGGCTGGAGGCTAGGTGCCCAAAGTCGCCCTGTCACTCCCCCTCCTCAACTGGACAGGGTGGACAAAATATAACAAAAGACTCATGGTTCAAGATAAGGAAAAGGAAACATCATTTATCAATTACTGTCACAGTCAAAATAGACTCAACTATGAAAAAATGAAATCGAATATATTACCCAGTAAAACCAGAGCAGGATAGTTAGAAATGAAACCAAATTTTAAAACACCTCCTCCCATCCCTCCCTTCTTCATGGGCTTAACTTTACTCCCAGTTTTCTCTACCTACTTCCTTCTGAGCAGTACAGGGAGACAGTGAATGGAAGTTACAGTCAGTTCATCACACCTTGTCTCTGCTACTCCTTCCTCTTCACACTCTTTCCCTGTCCAGCATGGGGTCCCTCTCATGGAGACAGCCTTCCATGTGCTTCTCCAATGTGAGGCTTTCCCATGGGGGCTTCAGTTCTTCATGAACTGCTCCACTTCCACAGGGTGCAGTTCTTCAGGACCAGACTGCTCCAGCATGGGTCCCCCGTGGGGTCCCAAGTCCTGACAGAAAACTGGTCCAGTGTGGTCTGCTTGCTCCATGAATCCACATATCCTGGAACAAGGCTGGTCCAGTGCAGGCTTCTCATGGGGTCAGTCTTCTTCAAGTGCCTCCACCTGCTCCATCTGGCAAGAGGTCCTCCATGGTCTACAGGTGGATATCTGCTTCACCATCACCTTCCATAGGCTTCATGAGGACATACTGCTTCCCAGTGGTCTTTTTCATGAGCTGCAGGGGAATCTCTATTCTTGCACCTGGAGCATCTACTCCCTCCCCAGTTACTGCTCATTTGGGTTTTTTCCCCATCTTAAATTTTTATCAGAGGCACTACCACCATCACTGATTGGCTCAGCCTTGGCCATTAGTAGGTCCATCTAGAGCTGCCTGGCATTGTCTCTATCAGACGTAGGGGAAGCTTCTAGCAACTTCTCACAAAAGCCATCCCTGTAGCCCCACAACTACCAAAACCTTGCCATGAAGACCCAATACACATACCCTTATGGACAGGCAGATATGATACAGGAACTGCAGACGAGTCTTCTTTCTAACATCATATTTGTAGTTTAAGATGAATATCTAAGGTCTTTAAAATTTATAGTTAGGCATATGCAACTCACCATGGCTGTCATATTATTTCTTGGAATTGCATCATGTATTATTAACAGAATATTTGATTTGTGCTCTCAAAGCCATTGCTGTATGAAATTCTAGGCATACATTTTTGTCCCCTGACATGCCTGTGAGTCAAATCAGTAACTTCATTGTGCATAAGCCTTCATCAGAGATGAAAGATCATTTGAAGATAATCATGTAGAAAGGTGACTTCTTTTTCAGGTAAGTGTTAATATGTATGCCTCAGTTTCTTTAGTTACCAGTTATGATGATTGCAATTCTGACTAGTAACAAACTAAATCATAAAAAATTTCCTTCTAACACTCACACTTAAACTCTGTCTGTAAGGAACTCTCTTAAAGATGGACAGCAATGGCTTGATGTGGTGGTTTAGCCCCAAAGAGTGGCTGAGCACCACATGCAGATCACTCACTCCCAGAGGAGAAAGAGACAGAGCCTTCATCGGTTCGGATAAAGACAGTTTATTAACAAAAGCACCATGAAAGTAGAACAATAGCAGCCAATTACACACAGTGGTAACACAGAGTACCTTCCTGACCCAACAATTACAGAGCACTGTACAATACAAGGACCACCACAACATCCCAGCCACACTCAGACTGCCCTAGACACACCAAACCAGTGCCTCTCCCCAACCAGCCCCTTTTATGGGGGAGTGGTGTCAGGTGGTGTGGAAAACAACCCAGGCTAACTCGGCTCACCTGGGCTAACTCAGCTCACCTGTGATGACTGCTTGAGGAGGCTGACTCTGGCCTGGCTGGAACCAGGACACTTGAGAGACCTTGAGGACAGTCTTTCTAACACTGAACATTTTTTTCAAAGTTCCTTTAACCTCCTGGTTCCTCAGACAGTATATGAAGGGATTGAGCATAGGAGTTACAATTGTGTACACAATTGACACCAGCTTGTTTAAGTCAAAAGGGTGGATTCTCTTGGGCCGGGCATACATGAATAGAGTGGCTGAAAAGAAGATAATGACTACAGTGAGGTGAGAAACACAGGTGGAGAATGCTTTCTTCCTGCCCTGGACTGTGGGAGTATGCACAACAGTGCTGATGATACATATATAGGAGATAATCGTGACAGAGAGGGGAACCAGCAAGATAAGCAAGGCCAGAATGAAATCCACTGTTTCAGCTGTTGTCATATCAGCACATGATATGTTCAGCAAGGGGCCAATGTCACAGAAGAAATGGTTGATGATGTTGGAGCCACAAAAAGACAGCTGAGAGATGAAAAGTACTTTCAGCATGGAGGCCAAGAAGCCAATGAGCCAGGAACAAGTGGCTAGTTGCATGCAGAGATGGTGATTCATGATGACTGGATAGTGCAGGGGACTGCAGATGGCCACATAGCGATCATAAGCCATGACTGCAAGGAGAACACACTCAGTACAAATGAGGGAGCTGAAAAAGTAAAGCTGGGTCATACAGCCTCCAAAAGATATATTTTTGCTTTCAACAAGAAAATTCCCTAGCAGTTTAGGGACAGTGACTGAAATGTACCAAGCCTCCAGGAAGGAGAGATTACTGAGAAAGAAATACATGGGCTTGTGAAGCTGATGATTCATCTTTATCGCAATAATTATGAGTACATTTTCCAAGATGGTCAGCATATATGCCATCAGGAATATCACAAAGAGCAACATCTGAAGTTCCATGACAGTTGGAAATCCCAAGAGGATAAATTCCTGGAATTTTGTGCTGTTTTTCTGCTTCATGGCAAGGGGAATAGCATCAAGCCTCAGAGAAAAAAATACAGAATTTTATTAAAATCAAAGAAACAGTGAGAAGAACTGAAGAGGAATAAAAGAAAAAAAAAGGCTAGTCAAAAAGAAAAAAGGAAGGATGACAATGATAAAATAAGAAAAACATGAGATGAAGAAAAAGAAAAGCATTATTACATTCAGATCATAAACCATTTTGAAGAGAAAAGAACGAATTCAATATGATATTTTGATATCTGGTTCATAATTAGTGGCATATATTATTACTGAAATCCATAGGTGTTAAATGTACATATAACAGCTTGACACCCAGTTGCCTTTAACTTCAAGGGATAGTGGGTATCTTGCATGCATCTGCATGATTTAGGCTATCGAGCTTACCTCTGTAAAGCCAAGTCATTCCTGTGCTGTCTGGGGAGTAGAGTTTGGTCACTGCACATTTTCCCAGCATAGAAGGTCTTGAGGTATTCACTAAATGAAACAGGTATTTCCAGAGAGCAATCTGGTTTGTTCTAAATAGAGCTCTAAGAGAAGATAAATTACATTTTGGAGAAATGCATTTTTCTGTCTGTGTCTCTTCCTTTCCCATCCCCTGTTTTTCCTTTTCTCTATCTATTCACCTTTGTTAAAATTTTGATGAGTTAATTTTCTCAATTTCTACAGGTCAAGATTGAAAACGAAGAAAAACATCGCAAACTAGAAAATGCACATTTCTCTTCTGTAACCTTACTATCCCCTTATCTATGATAAGAAATGCTTTTTCATTGTGTTTTTAAGTTCTATTAGTGCAATATTTTGTTTCATGTTAACAGCAAAGAAACAAACCACTTCATCCCCCCTCCCCCCGCCCCGAATTATTTAGAGAAAAGCATGAAATAAACTAGATTTTCAGTGTTGGGATATTCATCTTTACAAAACAAATAGTTGACCCTGAAACACCAGTCCAGATACTGTTCATTTAAAACCTTTTATAACTTCAGAATTGAAAATATAAACCATGATTGAAGACTTGTAATGCGAAAATTCATAGAACTTTGTAATCATAATACTGTTAGCTTTCACTAGCATGAGAACTTCTCTAAGGAGAATCTGCAAAATGTTGTCTTTTTTTTTGAGTCAACACAAGATACATTAACCAATCTGTCTCTATAGTACATATATTCAGTACTCTCTGTGCTGGCTAGTATTAGTTCTTCATATAAATCCAGAGATCTCTGTTTCAAATTTCAAATTTTTCATCTTACACACCAGTCAATTCTATAAATAAGGAATTATTAGATAATTATAGTTATTCCCCTCATCCAAATAAGCAGCTTACATTTCTCTGTCACTTGAACTGGAGTAAATACCTCAGCTGTCTTAACATCAGAAGACTATACTGAGAAACTGCAAGTCATCTGCTGAAATTGAGAAAGCTAAAAGTTTAGTTATCTGATACACAATATAGTCAGCTTGTCTTCTTTCTATACATATATAGGCATTTACAGGTAATACTGGTCTTATTGAGAGGAAAAGGTCTAAAATAGCCTTGATAGATCATTCCATTGCTGTGTCTATTTCTCTCTTCCTTGAGTCTGTAAGCAGCTTGGAAACCTAGATGTGTTCATACACATACTACACGTGCAGATGTTGAAATGCCAGTGGATTCATTCCTCCTTTGAAGGAGCTGTTTACCCTATGAAAATTCCTTAAGTACAGCGAAAAACTTTATTTTCCTCTTACCTTCACACCATTTCAGCAATGCTTTTGGTCATATTCATGGACTGGTTAGGGAAGATAACTGTGATCTCATTGGAAAAAAGGGAACCCAAGTGGTAGGAGTTCTGCAAAACATCCTGATGTGATTACTTCTTACCTGTTCATAAAAAAGCAGTTTGGTATAAGATTGCATAAGATACCAGTAATTACTCATGGGATTTCAGTGTTTTCTCTGCCTTTGTGAAACTAATGTACCATGAAGATTAATTCTAGCTTTCTGAGGCTCTCTGCAAGCACTTACAGTTCATAAAACAAAACAACTTAACTGAGGTGCTGTGAAACATTTTCTGTTCCACAGTTACCTACTAGTGATTCTTCCTATGAACAAGCTACTGACAGAGGTTCCTCAGGAAACTACCCAAAGTATACAATATAAATATAAATCCTAACCTGAGAAATTATTAGCATGCCTACATTATCACCTAACTCTATCGTCACAAAGCACATCACCCTGCACATCAAACTAATTTGTCTGCAATTAGTTTGGGGCATTTCAGAAACATGTGCAACTCTGGCAGATGTCACTCAAGACCTTTGACAAGAACTTAAATGTTCTGGAAAGAAAGGCTATCCCACTACATCTAAAAAATGAATAGGCATCTATATAGAGATGTAAGGGAATGTATTTGTGTAAGATCCTGCTTTAAGTTCATAACTTCTTTTAGCTGTAGCTGAGCCAACTATCTCCTCTTTAGTCAAGATCAAAGTGTAAACCCATGGCTAGTTTCATCTAATTACTGTTTATAGACAGTACAGGAACAATTTCTCAGGCCTGCCAAATCCTTAAGCACTGTATCCTTTTTTCCTTCATACAACTTCACAGAATACACAATATCTAATATCATCCTGAAAAACATGAGTAAGAAAATTTCAGTACAAATCTGTCATTATTAGAGTTTTTCAAAATGAACACTAAGGGAAATAAGTTCCTCTGCAAGGAGTCCATGTAGACTATGTAATGTAAATGTAAACTGTCTGGAGTAACCTGAATAGCACCATCCAGGATGGATGTGAAAGATGACCCCAGAAGACAACAGACATAAAGCAGTCTGATAAAATATAATAATCAATGGAGACAGCTGGAGGCATCCAGTAGTTAATACTGTACCTATGATAGAGGTGGTAGACAGCCCAGAACTCTTCCTCAAAGCTAAAATCTAAATTCCTGAGACTTACTTAAAATTCCATAGACATTATCAGATACACTGAGATGAAGATCTACTTTGATTACCGAGAGAATGAGATTCGTGCCATTTATGAAAGAGATGAGATTTGGTGGGTTTTGTGTGCGTGTGTATGACTGCAGGTGTCACTAGAATCTAGACCATTACCCTTGAGAGTTAGGCAGTTTTGTGATGTCTATATGTGATACGATTCCTATCCTTAGAAGAAGCTTAGTAACACTTTGTTGCTGCTTCAGATTTGTTGATTGCAAGAAATTTTTTCTTATCAAGACCAGATTTGACAATTAAAATATTCAAATAATGGAGGTCAAAGTCCTGCTGTTCACTCCGTCATATTGAAGGTAATCCCAAATTTAACCCTTGTGGCACTATCTCACCTAGTGCAAACACAAACATCTGAGGTGGTCAGCAAGGCTTTTTCATAAAAATCTCTTTTGCCTCCTCATTCCTCATGGTTAATGAATGGATTTAGCATTGGAGTAGCTATAGTGAAAATTATAATTTTTTTGTTGAGATTCAAGGAGTGTATAATCCTGGGTCAACCATACTTGAAGAATATTAAGAAGATGATGACTACTGTCACAATGGAAACACAGGTGGAGAAGGCTTTCTGTCTTTACTTAGAAGTTCAGACAGCTAAAAAGATCATATTTCCATGTATACCTATATTTACTCAGATTAACAGATCTCTAGAACCAACCAACCAAACAACCTACCTTCCTCTCTCTTTCTCTCTCTCTTCCTCTTTCTTTCTTTCTTTCTTTCTTTCTTTCTTTCTTTCTTTCTTTCTTTCTTTCTTTCTTTCTTTCTTTCTTTCTTTCTTTCTTTCTTTCTTTCTTTCTTTCTTTCTTTCTTTCTTTCTTTCTTTCTTTCTTTCTTTCTTTCTTTCTTTCTTTCTTTCTTTCTTTCTTTCTTTCTTTCTTTCTTTCTTTCTTTCTTTCTTCTTTCTTTCTTTCTTTCTTTCCTCTATTCTGAATTTCATTTGCTACAACTTGTTTCTGTTGCCTCTTCTCTTTTCAGGCATGCACAACTATGAATTACCTCTATCTTCTCTATAATATCCTTCACAGAATCACAGCCTGTTAGGGGTTGGAACGGACCTAAAAAGATTATCTAGTCCAACCCACAAGTAGTTGGAGACTTCAACTAAACATTGTATTAATGTTCTCTTTTCCAGACATAAAAAAAAAAATAAATTCCATCTGTCTGTCTTTGTCTGTCTTTGTATGCCATGTAGTCCAACCCACGTATCATTATTGGGAACACTCTGCTAGACTGTCAATGTTGACTTTCTTGTAGTGGGAAGCTCCAAACTGGACATGGTACTAGAAATATAGTTTCACAAATATATGCAGTCTCAGGTGATAACATAGAGGGGAAAGATCATATCCTTTGGCCTGCTGGTTAGATTGCTGCTCATATAGCCCAGGAGGCAGTTGATCTTCATCACTGCAGGGGCACACCAATAACTTATGTTAATTTATCTGTCAGGACCTCCAAATCCTTTTCTGTAGAGTTGTTGCATAGTCAGTGAGTCCAGGTGAGGGACAGAATTTTGCATCTGTCTTTGCTGAATTGCTTAAAGATCTTCTTGATCATAATCCTTTTTGAACACTACTTTAGAAAGGGCTGGGACTTCCATATTCCAGTGTCAAATTTGCCAACGCTGTGTTGATACCAGACAGGGTCAGAAATGCTGCTAGATGCCTATGTTTCGACAGCTGATTCTTCTCTTAGTACTTTTATCTCTTCATGTAATATAGAAGGAAAAGAGGCAAATTACACTTAAGAATCGGAAGGATCATTTAGCATTTAAAATGGAAATTATACTACATAAATTAACCCTGTTTCCCAAAAGTAAATGTTCATTCTGTCAATCTCAGCTACTTTTTAGAGTTCTTTTAGAAATTAATCATAAAATCATAGAATCATAGAATGGTCTGTATTGGAAGGGACCCCAAGGATGATAGTTTCAACCCCCCTGCCACAGGCAGGCCACCAACATCCAGGCCTGGGTACAAAGAGAAGAAGGAACTTCTCAGTGGCAGTTCATGTTCTCCTACGATAGCTACCTAAAATAACTGATATTACCTGAATTACTGAAGTTCCCATCCTCGTCCCTGTGAAGAAAAGTGATGCAACTCTTTATTTGGAGCCTCAAGTTCTTTGAATCCCAGTTTTATATTAAGTTGGATCAAGGTCAGAATGCAATTGTGTTCTTTGATGCAGACAAAAAAAGTATTAAGGCAATAAATATAATTGCCTTCTCTACAAGTCAGAAATGATGTGTGATGTGTTCAGTAGAAGCACCTTCTTTTGCATTCTCACCATGTTATCATTCACTGATTTTAGCTTAACACATAGATTGGTTCCAAAAAAACTATCCTTAGTAACTGATGTCTAAACAAAACCATAATAATTTCTGTGAAAGCAAAAGTCCTATCAGGAGTTCATAGGATTCAGACAAATTCATCTGGAAGATCTGGCGGGGGACTTCTGACTCTGTAGGGGATCAGGCTGGAGCAGTCTGTGCCTGAGAGACTGCACCCCATAGCAGTGACCCACGCTGGGGCAGTTGGTGAAGAGTTGAAGCCCCGTGGGAAAGAACTCACATTGGAGAAGTTCATCCTGTATCATCTACTCCAAGCATCCTCTCCATACAGGACTTGCAAATACACATTTTATGTAGATATTCCACATCAGTTACGTATTTGACATTCTTTGTTATTTAAACACTCCTGAACATTTTTGATTCCTAAAGAATTGCAGGATTGGTGATTCAGATCCTGGCTCCAAGAAAATGTTTAGGCTTCACTGATTTCCTCACAGGCCTTCTTAATCCTACTTTTGTTTAAAACACAGCAGGAAGAGGAAACATTCATCTAAGTTCCTAATTACCCCTTAGACAAACACTAATGCAAAAAGATATCTAGGTAGAAACAGAACCTTGCTAAATGGCTGAACTCATGTAAGGAATATTTGGCTTGAGTTTTTCTCTCCCCTTTCTCTTGGCTAAAGGCAAAAGAAAATAGTTCATTCATTCATTCTCTCAAATGTAGTGTTTTACTTAAGTTTACTAGGGTAATGGGATATGACATATTTTTTTTTTTTGCTTTCAGAGTTGGGAAGGACCAGTGCACCTGCAAACTTCTCTCACTTCTAATATACTAACTGATGGACAGGTCACTCCTCAGAAATAACAGCTTTCATATAGTCTTAGACTACAGTAATTACAGTACCCATTCATATTTTTTCTTTTGCCTTACTTGATAGAAATAATCTTGATTTATCACAATATACCTGAAATTTGATGTTCTTTGGACCTATTCTTGCACATTCATACTGCCTTTCTAGACTAATCTTCAGGATTTATCCTTCCCAAAATATTTTTTATATAAAACAATAGGTACTTTACCATTTTCTTTATTTCTATTTGAGATTCAAAATTTTTTTTTTTTTTTTTTTTTTTTTTTTGCATATGGTATATGTCTATATAGATTAGTCTGATTACATAACTTAAATTTAGAGTTAAAGGTCAGGTATGACACAGGAATCAAATGTGTTCACCAGACAAGAAGCTGTTTTGAGAGGGGCGATGTCAATAGGTTGTCAGCTGTGTTGAACTGAGGTAGTGAAAGAATGAAAAATGGATAATGCCAGAGCAGAGTTAGCATGGACAGTACAAAGACAGAAGAATGAGGAATGTTCCAGAGCAATGGACATGCCATCCTGAGACAGTAGTATGAAGTGAGATCAGACTGTCATTGGCAGCTGGGTATGATGAATAGGCCAGAAAAGGGTACGACGTTAATTCAGACAGCAGCTGAAGCAGGGAAAACCAAAGTTGGGTAACACAAGTCAGACAACTAAGAACTGTGTTTGGTACAACAAACCAAGTGAAGGAGTGCTACGTCATGAGGAGATGGACACAGCAGCGAGATAGCATCAGACTGTAGTGTGGATGACACACTTAAGAAAATGGTTAGCATGAATAAGGGATAGAATGAATAATTCAAGAAGTAACAAAAATATATATGAAATGTGCTGTAAAAATCAGTCAGATGAATAGGACACTCGAGGAAAAAAGTCAGGGCTTGAATAACACTGCACTGGGCACAGGAGAGTATTAGACCAGCATGGTTGAGTCCAAAACTATGGGCTTCTGTTTGCTTAGAACACAGTTCATATTTACCACTAAATGCCATGTAAGGTCACTAATTGCTTTCAGATTCAAGTGTCCTTTGACCATTTTAATGGAGCCTACAGTGAAAGTTATAGCCTAGAAAAAGGGATGTATTTTAGACTTGCTCCTGCTATGCCATGCATTTGGTATACATTGTCAGTGCAGTGCTTTGGGAATAGAAAGGGGAAGGAGTCTGTAACTCAGAATGGTGTGGCCCCATTCTTTTCTGACTCTCTTAATGTTTACTTGTAGATTCTGGTGTAAAAAAAGGGAGTCAGCACATTGATAGTAAAGGAGAAGTTTTAAATATACTTATGTACTGGTAACGGTGAGAAAAAAGAGGTTTAATCTGAGGGCACTCATTGCTGTTTTACAGTAGGCAATGTAGGAAGATATCCTGCCCTGATGGTTCCAGTGGAGATATTTTTGTTTTACAGTGGAGCATGTGGTTTTGAATTTTTGAGCCTGCCTCAGAAGGTGTGCATTAGCTTTGATTAAAGCAATTTGCACCAGCCAGGAATATTACCTCAGATTTCTGTTCCTTGTGCAGAATCTATCTTTGCTGCCTTTGGTCCTTGCTCTTGGGAGATGTTTAATAATATTATGCTTTCTCAGGCCAGGGTTAAGCAAGGGCCTCTTTGCAGGCAGGTACATGTTAGCCCAGTGACCCCAGTGCAATGTCCTGACAACTCCTGGAGCTGTTTAGAAGTTTCTGAAAACCCTTAACTCTCTCCAGCTCTAATGTTATGAGGGTGTAACATCAGAGAGACCAGTGTCCTCAGTCTCATCTAGATTTGGATTGATGTGGTCCTGCCTTTCCCTCAGACAATGAAATATTTGTCTTCATTAAAAAAATCTAAGAGCAATTAACTGGAGCTAACAAAGACTTCCGGGATTAGAATCACTCCTGAGATGAAAAACTCTTCTAGGTGGTGATTGGCCCTCTCCCCTATTCTCTACAGCCCAGTGTTTCCCGTGGGAGGGACTCAGCTAAACACAAAGGCCTAGTTAAAACTTGGTGAACTTCTAGTGCCTTGGGATGAATGCACTCTACATCTTGGAAAGAAACTTTATTGTCTTGGGAAGGGAGAACAAGAAGCAACAGATGTGAGTGAAGGCAGAGAAACTGAAACAGGAAAATTCAAGATGTTTTTAATATCCTGCTGTTATTTGCTCTATATCTAAAACACATCCTGCTCATCAGAGTTTGTCAGTCTAGGTCTTCTTGAGTCATCTGTGTAAGCACGGACATGCTGCAGTTAGTCACTGGTGTGTCCCAATTTGAAGTCTAAATAATCTGCTTGTTAACACGATGTTGTGTGTTGGTTTTTTTTTCCCAAGGACTTGTGTTTCAGCTATCTTTTTGTAATAAGAAAAGACAGTGATGGCCCTTCACTGTCTTAACTGCAGTTTGCAGAGCAGTCTTTCTTGCCCTGGGCAATCTCATGCTGGTTACGGTACTGCAAATGGGATATCACATCACCCTGCTGGCTACAGTCTTACTAATTGCAGCCTTTGATTGCAAGGATGTGCTGCCCCCTGTTCCGCTTGCACCCCCAGATGCCCTCGAACTGTCCTGTTGCACAGTTACTCTTGTTTGGGTGCCACACTTTGCATTTGTCTTTGACGAAACCCACAAGATTCCTGGCAGCCCATTTCTTCAGCCTGTTGAGGTCCTCATAAATAGCAGCTTTGCTTTCCAGCATGTACATTCAGTTTGTTATCATCCTGTTGTGGGTTTGCATGATAAGGTTTTGATGGAGGTGGTGGGGCTGCAGAGGTGGCTTCTACAAGAAGCTACTGGAAGCTTTCCCTGGGTCCAACAAAGCCAATACCAGCAGGATCAAGGGTGGGCCAATCAGGGAAAATGGTAGCACCTCTGTGATAACATACTTAAGACAGAAAAAAACCTGGAAGCAACAGGAGGTGGAAGGCTGCTGTATGGAGTCCTATGTGATGAGTGACAGAAGCTCATAAAGGACAAAGTTAGTTGAGTGCATTTACAGAAGTGAAAGCCATCCAGCTGGCTTTAGATGTCTCTGAACGAGAAAAGTCAGCAGAGTTTAAGCTCTGCACTAATGATTGGTAACTAATGCCCTGTGGCGTTGTTACAGCAATGGAAGGAGAGCAAATGGCAATGCAGAGGCAAACACATCTAGGTTGGCCCATTGTGGCAGGATATTGCTGCCTGGCTGGAGAAGCTGGATCGAGTGGTGGATTTGACCGTGGATGCTCACAGGTCATACACAAATATGAAGCATGCTATTATCAAACATGCCAACTGTTTAAAGACACTGTGATAATGAGGAAGACGGCTGAAATATACATACGGGATGGCTTTCTGGTGGAGAAGGGGGGCTGCAGGAGTGGCTTCCGCAAGAAGCAGCTAGAAGCTTTCCCTAGGCCTGAAAGAGTAAACACCAGCCAGTTCAAGGCTGGACCCACTGCTGATGGAGGCCGAGCCAATCAGTGATGGTCATAGCACCTCTGTGAATCACATTTAAGAGGAAAAAAACACAAGCAGCCACTTTTTGGCCAGCAGAGAAGGGAGTGAGAAGATGTAAGAAAATTTGTAGACACCAAGGCCAGTGAAGAAGAGGGGAAGGAGGCAATCCAGACATCTAGAAAACTTTTCCTGCAGCCCATGGAGAAGACCATGGTGGAGCAGGTTGTTCCTCTGGAGCCCATGGAAGACAATGGGGAGCACAGACCCCCACGTGCAGCCCATGGAGAGGCCTCGTGCTTGAGCAAGTGGAGACATATGGATAACATCTGACCTGCATTGGAGCAAGCCCCTGGCAAGACCTACAGCCCATGGAGAGAGACAGAGAGAGAGAGACCCATGATGGAGCAGGTTTGCTGGGGGGGGACTTGTGACTCTGTAGGGGATCAGGCTGGAGCAGTCTGTGCCTGAGAGACTGCACCCCATAGCAGTGACCCACGCTGGGGCAGTTGGTGAAGAGTTGAAGCCCCGTGGGAAAGGACTCACGTTGGAGAAGTTCATGGAGGACTGTCTCCCATTGGTGGGACCCCAAGCCAGAACAGGGGAAGAATGTGAGGATTCCTCCCCTTAAGGAAGGACCAGCAGAGACAACTTGTGATGAACTGACTGAAACCCCCATTTTCTGTCTCCCTCTGTTCCACCTGCGTGGGGGGAGGAGTTGAGAGAAATCATGAATACAGTTGAACCTAGGAAGAAGAGAAGGGTGGAGGAGGAGTTTTAAGATTTGGTTTTATTTCTTATCCTGGGTTTATATTTGGGTTTATATTCTCATTATTTTCATGGGGTACTTTCTTGGGGGGTGGGGTGGTGTTGGTGATAATAAATTAGATGCACTTTTTTATTCTGTGTTGAGTCTGTTTCACCTGTGACATTAATTGTTGAATGATCTCTCCCTGTCCTTATCTTGACTCTTAAGCCTCTCAATATATATTTTTCTCTCCTGTACAGCTGAAAAGGGCAGTGCTAGAGCGACTTTGGTGGGCATCTGGCCTCCAGCCAGAGTCAAACCACCACACATCCACACTACCATACTCTGACCTGATATTCAGGTTCTTTAATTAAGACATCGTGATATCTATAAGTTCTCACCAGCAGTTACAAAGATATACAAGATAAATAGGTCTCCATGATTCAAGAAGTACAGTTTAGAAGGGTGACTGAAAGTGACTGCAGTGTCAGTCTGAATTTTCTACCTTTCACTTTCCATTCTGTTCCTGAAATATCTAAGCTTCACACAGTCTACATAACTCCAGGGCCTCTTCTGAAGTGGAACAACAAGGATTCCTCCCAGTCACAGAATCACAGAGTCTTAGGGACCTCAAGAGATCATCAAGTCCAACCCCCCTGTCAAAGCAGGTTCCTTAGGACAGATCACACAGATAGGCATCCAGATGGGTCTTGAATATCTTCAGGGAAGGAGACTCCATAACCCCCCTGGCCAGGGGCAGCCTGTTCAGGTGCTCTGTCACTCTAACTTTGAAAAAGTTCTTCCACATACTGGTGCGGAACTTCCTATATTCCAACTTGAAGCCATTGCCCCTTGTTCTGTCTCCACAGGCCACTGAGAAGAGGCTGATTATTTTCTCCTATGTCCCACTCTTAAGACATTTATAAACATTCATAAGATCCTCTCAATCTTCTAAGAAAGAAAATCTCAGAACATGCAAGTCTTTAGATTAGTAAAGGCTGGTCTCCTGTAGTCCATATTGGAAAGATCATCAAGGACTCATTCTTTTCACCTGACTGTACTCATGGCACTGAATTCCCTTACTTTTTTATATCACATCTTTCTTCTTGCCTATCTGCATGTGGAGAACTGTGAGCACACATCTCATTATTTTCAATATCTTACAAAGTTTTGAATATTAAAACTCCTTAATAATGTTTAAGTTATTTTATGGCAGTGTGTTTTTGTCATGACAGATCCAGTAAGAGGCAATGGAGGTGTGTAACGTCAAAGATCTTTGTTATTTGCAGTGACATTACAAACTATTGCAGTAGCTTTTACCAGCTAAAGATTGATTCCAAAATGAGGCTTATGAATTTTCTTCTGTCTGATACATACATCTGTAGGAAGATTCATATTTGAGAATTTAAAAAGTTGCATTATTATATAAATGTTTGTGGTGGTGGAACATATCTGCAATGAGAAAGAAAATACACTGTGGGCACTAATCACAAAGTAAGAAAATTCCCTCTGATGATTTTGGCAGTGTGTTTTCCTTTTGGCATTAACTTAGCAGACATTGGACTGTCTTATGGAGTCATACCAACATGGTAAGCTTGTATAGCAAGAAACGAAGTCATTCAGACATGCTGTCTCTGTGGGGATTCCTCTTGTGCTAAGTATTAAACAGTGCAGGATTCAGAGCATATGAATAAATAGATTTGAGAAACAAGTGACACCATTTTTGTCAACATCTGAACCATCTCTCCTTGACTCATCAGAGGCCTTTACCCAGACAGAAAGAAGTGAAGAGATAGCACTGTCAGGCAGGAGGAAGAGAAGACTAATAGGGACTCTCTCAGACCCTGAAGAACGAAAAAACTTGAGCCTTATCATATAGTGAAGGAGGAGCAGCTAGAGACGTTTCAGTTCTAATGGAGACTCACACAATGGAAGAGGTTAGAAATGTATTACTTTTGACAAGAATTAAAGTTCCTTTGCCCGCAGAGCTGCAGTTACAAAATAGATGTAATGTGCTTGATTTATGCGGTTAAAAGCCACTCATCATAAACACACAGGCCAGTTAAAGATCAGGAGAATGACAGAGAGAAAACCTAGTAACTTAATCAGAGAACTCCAAGCACACTGAATTGACTACTCCTAGAGTTATCCAAGGGGTATGATTAGCCTGTTGCCCCTGATTTGGAATCCATCAAGCTAAGTCAATCACAGAAACTTCCCCTGAACTCCATAAAGCCTGAAGGGGCTATAGGACTTTAGGATCAGGAGGAAGAGAACTTTGAGACAGTGGAAAACTTATTATGGGATGTTTTAAGGGGATTTCATGGTGTTTAAAGGAAAGATCAAAATTAGTGAAAGAGAAACCAAGGTAAATGAGGAGGAGCATGGAAAAACAGAAAAAATTTGGGATAAAGAGTTCAGTGGACTATAAACAGCTTTCTGGTTAGCATGCTTGTATGGTTGAGTCCTGACCCTAATCACCATTCTGACCTATATTCTTATTCAAATTTATTCCTCATTATTTTCTTGCGTGAGAGTGGTTTCAATTTTGATGTGTTTGACACCACTGAAGTTCAGTCAGGAGTATCCTGGAAATAGGAGAACAAGTCTAGGAGACAGCTACTAGGGAAAGCCAGCTACTAGGCCTTGAGAATAAATATGGAAGAGACAGAGTCTGAGAGCCTGCTAGTAGAGAAACCATAGTCCTGGACCAGCTATCCATTTGTCTGTATGTGTGCATGCATCTGTGTTGGTGTGCACATGCAATAAAAAGAGGTCTGAGAAGAGCAATTGAGTACAGTACATACTGAGGGTTGAGCAATTGGAAAGCAGCTTTGCAGGGAAGGACCTGAGTGTTCTGGGTGAGAACAAGTGGGCCATGAGCCAGCAATTCGCTCTCACAGCAAAAAAGACCAACATACAATATGCATACTTTAATATTACGATAGCATAGCGTAGTGTAGAATAGCATAGCATAGAATAGATTAGTTCAGTGGGAAGGGACCCACAAAGATCATCTGGTCCAAATGCCTGACCACTTCAGGGCTAATGCATGTTGTTAAGGGCGTTGTCCAAATGCTTCTTAAACACTGACAGGCTTGAGCTTCAGTGACCTCTCCAGGAAGCCTATTGCACTGTTTCACCACCCTCTCTGTAAAGAAATGCTTCCTAATGTTCGGTCAGAACCTCCCCTGATGCAGCTTTGAACCATTTCCATAGTGGATCCCAGCTAGAAGAGATAACTCCTATGAGGTGATTACCCTGCTGTATTTAGCATTGGTGCAGCCTCACAGAATGGTAGGAGCTGGAAGGATTTCCTGGAGATCATCTAGTCCAATGCCCCTGCTAAAGCAGGATTACCCTGAGCAGTTGGCACAGGATCACACGCAGGTGGGTTTTGAATATCTCCAGAGGACACTCCACAAATTCTCTGGGCAGCCTGTTCCAGTGCTCTGTCAAAAAAAAGTGAAGAAATTTTTTCTTCTATTGACATGGTACATCCCATGTTCCATGTTTGTGCCTGTTGCCCCTTGTCCTGTAACTGAGCACCAATTAAAATAGTCTGGCCCCATCCTCTTGATATCCACCCTTCAGATATTTGTAAATATTGAGCAGACCACCTCTCGGTCTTCTCCAGGCTAAAGGCACCCAGCTCTCTAAGCCTTTCCTCATAAGAGAGATGGTCCAGTCCTCTCATCATTTTTCTAGCCCTTCACTGGACTCTTTCCAGTAGTTCCTCATCTTTCTTGAACCATGAAGCCCCAAAATGGATAAAGGACTCTAGATGTGGCCTCACCAGGGTGGAGTAGAGGGGAAGGAGTGTGTCCCTTTAACTGCTGGCCACACTCTCCTTAATGCACCCCCGGGTACCATGGGCCTTCTCAGACACGAGGGTACACTGCTGGCTCATACTTAGCTTGTTGTCCACCAGGACACATGGGTCCTTCTCTCCAGAGCAGCTTCCTAGAAGATCAAAACCTACCTGTTGTGGTGCTTTGGTCCTAGGTGCAGGACCCTACACTTTCTCTTTTTGAAATTCATTTGGTTCCTCTCCACCTAACTTGCTAACCTGTCTGGGTCTCACTGATCACAGATTCAAAGAATCATAGGGGTTGGAAGGGACCTCCAGAGCCCATCGGGTCCAACCCCCCTGCCAAAGCAGGGTCCCCAGAACAGCTCACACAGGTCAGTGTCCAGACAGATCTGGAATATCTCCAGAGAAGGAGACTCCACACCCCCCTGGGCAACCTGTCCCAGGGCTCCCTCACCCTCACCGGGAAGAAGTTCTTCTGCATATTAGTGTGGAACTCCCTGTGCTCTAACTTGCAGCCATTGCCCCTTGTCCTATCCCCACAGACCATTGAAAAGAGGCTGGCCATTTCCCCCAATAGAAAATAAAAGCCTGGAGGGCTGGTGCACATAGCACTCCATGAGAGACCACATGCACTGAATGTAGTGGGATAAAGCACAACCTCTTTCGACCAGCTGTGGTTACACTGTAGTTTCGCTACACCCTGGGAGGTATGGTTGGCCCTTTTTCCTATCTGGGCACTCTGACAATCTCATATCGAGACTGCTGCCAAGCACTTCCTTTTCTGCAGAGCTGCTCTCTAGCGACTCCTCTCACAATTTATATGCCTGCCTGGTGCTATTCCAGCCTAAAAACACTGCTGGCAGTGGCGGGATTTGAACCCACCCCTCCAAAGAGACTAGAGCCTTAATCCAGCGCCTTAGACTGCTCGGCCACACTACCCTAGTAGTGGATTGGTATGTGTGGTTGCTTGACTCTGGCTGCAGACCAGATGGCCACCAAAGTTGCTCTGTCACTCCCTGTTTCAGCCAGACAGCTTTCTGCTGGAGACTCCAGTCAGGGCCATTCTTCCCAGCTGCAGTGTAGAGTACATTTTTAATGCCTGTCCCAGCCCAGACTGCCCCAAGGGCTACTGAGTGGACAATGTATTGATTGATTTGTTCAAAGGCTTCTCTTTGCTCAGGGTCCCATTGGAAATTGAGAGTGGTGAGGTGCTGGAACAGGCTGCCCAGAGAGGGGGTGGATGCCCCATCCCTGTGGCTGTTCAAGGCCGGGCTGGATGGGCAACATTGTGTAGATCTAGGCCTGGAGATTGGTGGCCCTGTCTGTGGCAGGGGTGTTGGAACTCTATGATCCTTGGGGTCCCTTCCAACCCAGACCATTCTATCATTCTATGATTCTATGAAATTGTTCTTCTTCTGGGTCACCTGATATAGTGGGCTTGTAATCAAACTGTATTTTTGGAATATGCAACCTCCAGAAAACCACAATGCCTAAGAAAGGTTGTGTTTATTTTTTGCTAGTTTGTGGAGACAGAGCTGTTACTTTGTTGATCACATCAGTTGGGATCTGACAACACCCATCATGCCATTTTGTTCCTAAAAAATGGACCTTCTGTGCATATTGCTTGACCTTACTTTGTTTTATGGTAAAGGCAAATTTCAGAAGAATTTGGACTATTTTCTTCCTTTTCTCAAAAATGTTGTCTGCTGAGTTTCCCCATACAGTGATGTTGTCAATATACTGCAGATGCTCCGGATCTTCACCATTTTCCAGTGCAGTCTTGATCAGCCTGTGGCAAATGGTGGGGCTGTGTTACCACCCCTGGGGCAATTGATTCCAGGTATATTCAATGTGCCTGCAAGTAAAAGCAAACTGTGGCCTGCCAGGCATAGCACCTGGCTGACTTTTACTCCAGTTAGTATGGAAGTTTCAGTATGTCTGGCATAGCAGCACTTATCATTGGCATGACTTCATTCAGGCCACATAGCCACTCTCCATTACGTTTTCTCACTAGATATAGGGGGCTGTTAAAGGTTAACAATATTCTGTTGGTCACTCCTTGGCTCTTAAGTCAATAAATCTGCTTATGGATGAAAATTAGGGAGTCTTGGTTTATGTGATATTGCCAACCTTGCACCAGTTGTTCTTCAACCATCAGCAGCCACACAATAGGAGGGTCCTAAGAGAGCAGGCAAAATAGACAGCTGTTTAATTTCCCCGACTTCAAGGCAGAAACACCAAAAGCCCACTGGCACAATTTTAGGGTCCTTGAAAAACCTTCTGCTGAGGTAGTCAGAGTGGATTAACTGCATATTGTCTGGGTCATAATAAATCATCTGTCACAGATGTATTTCCCTCAGGTACTGGATACCTCTTTCCACAGTGGTTCACTTGCCTTGAAAGGATACCTTTCCCTCATGCCTTGACAAGGGTTGCCTCCAGAAGCTGAGGAAATGTGTCTGTTGTCCCATCAACTTGTTAATGACCCCTTCCCTAGACAGGGATCCCAGCTTCTTGGCTTCTTTAACTTCTAATTCCAGGCTACTTCCTCCATTATCCCAGCATCAGAGCAGCCCGGTGGCAAGTTGCTTATCTAATGAACAGCTGAAATGGTGGTAGTATGCATGCCATGCATGATGGCATATATGATAGACATAACTTCTAGAATGTTTCTAAGAATTTAACTGTAAGGAGGACTATAATCCAGTGTTTGGAAGCTCTTCTAGGTGTTGCTTAATATTAAACTATAGCTATTTAACATTCCCATTTGATGTCTATCTTAGGATGCAACGTGTGACTATATTCTCTACATGCCACCTGGAGTACTGTGGAGGGATGGTTCTGTGAGGAAGCTTACATATTCCTCACTTTCTACCAATGCAAGTAAAACAGCCAAAATGAAACATCACCTTAGTGGAATGTGGAGCTAGCAATAAATACCAGATAAGGGGCTAAGGAGTGTGAACTGTGAACAAGAGGCTCCTGGTTCTGAGAAATTCTGCTGTGGTGATATAATACTATGTAGATAGCCTTTCCCCTGCCTTTTCTCACCCTCAGCTAATTGTGGAGCAATTGTGAAACCTCCCTTGAAGGTGTATAAGCAGCAACTGTCTTGAATGAAGCGAACTGTTTGCTTTTAGCCACATTGGTGTGCAGTCTGATTCCCAGCGCCGTTCCCACTCTTCCACAGCCCCTGGACCTAAAACGTTTCCCAAGATCTGGATTTGGACGCGGGAAACCCTCAGCAGAGTACTGTGTTCAGTTTTAGGACCCCCGATGCAAGAAGGACATGGACCAGTTGGAGCAAGTCCAGAGGACGGCCACAAACATGATTGGGAAGGCTGGAGCATCTCTCCTATGAAGACAGGTTGAGAGAGTTGGAATTGGGAGACCCTAATGCAGACTTTCAGTATATAAAGGGGCCTTACAGGCATGACAGGATGCGGTGACAGGACAAGGGCTGATGCTTTTAAATTGAAAGAGTGTAGATTTAGGTTAAATACTAGGAAGAAATTATTCCCTGTGAGCGTGGTGAGGCACCAGAACAGGTTGCCCAGAGAAGTTCCATAACTTGCCCCTTCCCTGGACATGTTCACGACCAGGTTGGATGAGGCTTTGGACAACCAGGTCTAGTGGACGGTGTCCCTGCCCATGGCAGGGGAATTGGAACTAGATGATCTTTAAGGACCCTTCTGACATGAACCATTCTATGACTGCATTATACTCCCTACTTGCTACAGGGTTAGATTAGTTTTATGATTAAAGTAAAGTCTGTGAGGAAGGGAGGGGTAGGGGGAAGTGGAAGTGTTAAGATCTGGGGAAGGAAAGCAGCTTGTGAGGAACTGACCAGAACCCCACTGCCCACTCACTGCCCCTCCCCGCGCCATGTTGGGGGGTAAAGAAGGGAGTAAAATCATGAATGAAGTTAAGTCTGCTAAGAAGGGAGGGGTGAGGGGAAGGTGCTTTAAGAACTGGCCATGGTTCTCATTACTCTGGTTCACTGGGTGTGTAGATGCAGTGTAATAAATTACTTTTCCTTTATTCTGTGTTGAGTCTGTTTTGCCCGTGTCACTAATTGGAGAGTGATCCCTCTCTGTCCTTATCTCGAATCCTAAGCCTGCCAATATATATTTTCTCCCCTTTTCAGCTGAAAAGGGGAGTGAGTGAGTGGCTTTGCTGGCCATTTGGCCTCTAGCCAGGGCCAAACCACCACACCAGGATAAAGAATAAGAGATTAAAGCAGATAAGCAAGTGCTCTGTAAGTCTGTCTATGCAGGTTGTTCGAGGAGCAGAGAGGTTTTTGTTGTACCTAAACAATGAGGAAAATATAACTGATTCCTACAGCTTCAAGCAATCAATACCCAACAGACTGTTTTCCACTGGGAACATAAACACATTGAAGTACTCAAGGCTTGTGATGTGGCTTTTCCAAAAATATCAACCAGAGCCTTCTTATAACAGCAGGTGAGCTGCCTCATTTTATTTCAGGATTCTTTCTCTTCTCCCATATATTATTGTTCTTCTGCCACCTACACAGGGCTTGTCTTTCACTCATCTGTCTATTGAGTCAATGAATAATTGGAACAGAAAATAAATTCCAAGAGGATTTTTTATTCTTGAAAAAAACTCCTCCTGATGAGTACATGGGACAAGGTAATTTTCTGGAGAGTGATACATATTCTTTAGTATTTTTGTTTGTTCTAATTATTACTAGGAAGGAGTGATTAAGTCTGGGGCTTTCTCTGTGTGTGTGTGTGTGTGTGTGTGTGTGTGTGACTGTGTGTGCATGCATGCACATGTGCATGTGTGTGCTTTGGGTTCATCTCTTTTCTTATTAACTGAAAGTTACATTCCCCATTCCATTCACGCTATGTAAATGAAATCAAAGCAGCTACTTTAAATAGAAAGTCTTCCTTGTCCTCTTCAATATGTATCTAACAAAACCCAATTCCTCACAAAACCTCTTTCTGATTTTTTGATAAATTAGGAGAGGAAAGTGGCATGTGTGCCATTCTGTAAAAAGTTCATTTCACAGCATCATGGAACAGCTGAGGTTGGCAGGGACTTGTGGAGATCACCCAGTAAAACCCCCACCTAAAGCAGGGTCAGCTAGAGCACATTGCTCATGTCCATGTCCCATCAGATTTTGAAGTATCTCTAAAGATGGAGACTCCACAGCCTGACTGAATGCTCTTTTCCAGAAAGGTTGACCAAACTCAATATACAGCAACAGCAAATAAACCCAAATAACAAAAAATCTCTTATTTTTAATGGAATTCACCATTTATCTCTTTGTGCCTATTGCCACTTGCTTTATTCACACTATGTCAAACTTGACCTAACACTGAGTGGTGAAAGGAAAGGTAGCATGTACTCTCATTTTCACCTTACTTTGAGGACATGTGCTAGTCTTGGTTTAATGTAGTGTGCAGGTGAGATAGAAGTGAAGACATGCAATGATCATAGCAATCCTGTGCAGTACTGTGGAGTGTTTACAGGATTATCTGTATTCAGTAGGCAATTCTTTTTAGAAAGAGCTCCATCCACAGAACAATAGCACAAGAGACTCATTGCCAACAATCCTGCTCTATCAACAAATTAATAAACTCTGGGTTTTAAGGAACAGCCTTCTTTGTGTGGCAGCAGGTTTAGGATAGGAGATCTCAGATGGGAAATGGGAGAAAATCCACTTGAAAGACTGGGGTAATAGAATACAATCCTCGTCCTAAAAGGCAGGAAGAGTAAAATATTCTGCTGTCATAAAGAAGACCTATCTTCCTTTCCATTGACTAGAAGTGAAGTACACTCATTTGGAAAAGTTGTTATTATCTATGAGGAGCTATGTGAAGGGGAACCACCTTTTCCCCACTCCCTTCTCTAATCAATCGTTAGCTCTACAAATGCCTAAATGTATTCATAAAATATCACTTCCTCTTCTGGAATCTTGTCTTATCAGAAAGTGATACATATAAAAATATGTGATTTACTATTTTGTATTTCTCTAGATCAACTAGAAGATGGAAATGTAATGATTTCTCAAAAAACCAACCAAAACAAAGCAAAACAAAACACAGCTAAGGAACATGACAAGCTGGAAGAACACATTGGTGACCTATTTCAAATTTTTGCCATTCTCCAGCATCCCAGAGATCCAAGGCTCTCTCTTCTGTCTGGTATTGTTCATGTACTTTGGTGAGCAACATCCTCATCATTGTCATCACTATGCTAGATGCTGCCCTTCAGTCTCCCATGTACTTTTTCCTCAAGAATTTGTCCTTCCTGGAGATCAGATACACAACATCCACCATCTCCATGATGCTAGTGAATTTCCTCACAAAAAGGAAGGACATATCCTTCCTGGGCTGTGCCACACAGATGTATGCCTTCACACTCTTAGGGATCACAGAATGTTGTCTGCTGGCTGCCATGGCCTATGATGCAGCACATGCACAATGGCCAGGGGATCAGGCCTAGTCAATATGGGTTTACAAAAGGTAGATCCTGTCAAACTAACCTGATCACCTTCTATGACAAGGTCACTCGTTTAATGGACAAGGGGAAGGCTGTAGATGTGATCTACCTGGACTTTGGTAAAGCCTTTGACACAGTTTCTCACAGCATTCTGACTGAGAAACTGGCTGCCACTGGCCTGGACAGGTGGACCCTCAGCTGGGTTAAAAACTGGCTGGATGGCCGAGCCCAAAGGGTGGTGGTGAATGGAACAAACTCCAGCTGGAGGCCGGTCACGAGTGGTGTCCCCCAGGGCTCAGTCCTGGGTCCAGTCTTGTTCAACATCTTTATCAATGATCTCGACGAAGGGATTGAATGCTCCCTCAGTCAGTTTGCAGATGACACTAAACTGGGAGGAAGTGTTGATCTGCCTGAGAGGAGGGAGGCTCTTCAGAGGGATCTGAACAGACTGGACCATTGGGCTGAGTCCAATGGGATGAAGTTTAACAAGGCCAAGTGTAGAGTGCTACACATGGGACATAATAACCCCATGCAGCACTACAGGCTTGGGGGAGACTGGCTGGAGAGCTGTCAGGCAGAGAAGGACCTGGGGGTGTTGGGTGACTGCAGACTGAATATGAGTCAGCAGTGTGCTCAGGTGGCCAAGAAGGCCAATGGCATCCTGTCTTGTGTCAGAAACTGTGTGGCCAGTAGGTCTGGGGAGGGGCTTGTGGCCCTGGGCTGGGCATTGGTGAGGCTGCACCTCGAGTACTGGGTCTAGTTCTGGGCTCCTCACCACAAGAACGTCCTGGAGTGAGTCCAGAGAAGGGCAACCAGGTTGGTGAAGGGGCTGGAGGGCAAATCCTATGAGGAGAGGCTGAGGGAGCTGGGGCTGTTTAGCCTAGAGAAGAGGAGGTTGAGGGGAGACCTTATCACCGCCTACAACTACCTGACGGGAGGTTATAGAGAGGTAAGTGATGGTCTGTTCAGCCAGGTGACAGGTGGTAGGAGAAGGGGGAATGGCATGAAGTTGTGCCAGGGCAGGTTTAGATTGGATGTTAGGAAAAAATTTTTTACTGAAAGAGTTGTCAGGGCCTGGAACAGGCTGCCCAGGGAGGTGGTAGAGTCACCTTCCCTGGATGTGTTCAAAAAAAGGGTAGATGAAGTACTTAGAGATATGGTTTAGTTTAGGATGTGAATGGTTGGAGTTGATGATCTTAAAGGTCTTTTCCAACCTTGTGATTCTGTGTGTGATTGTGTGATTCTGTGTATGATCGCTACGTGGCCATATGCTATCCCCTGCACTACACAACCATGATGAGCTGGAACATCTGCCTCCTGCTTTCGGTTGTATCTTGGTTTAATGGGGTCTTGGTGGCCTTAGGGCAGACAACTTTCATCTTTAGCCTTCCGTATTGTGGGCCCAACCAGATCAATCACTGATTCTGTGATTTGCCACCTCTGCTGAGGTTGGCTTGTGTGGACACCTACAAGAATGAAATCACCACTTACATAATAGCTGTCGTCTTCATCATGGTCCCCTTCATACTGATAGCTGTGTCATATGTGCAGATTCTCCACACCATCTTCAAGATGCCATCATCTAAGGGCAAGAGAAAAACATTCTCTACCTGCTCCTCCCATCTGGTCATGGTCACTCTGTTTTATGGATCTGGCATTGTGACCTACTTGAGACCCAAAACTTTTTATTCAAGCAGCAGTAACAAACTGCTTTCTCTCTCTTACACACGGATGTCTCCAATGATGAAGCCCCTGATTTACAGCTTGAGGAACAAGGAGGTGAAACGAGCCTTGAAAAGACTGATAACCAAAAAGATACATGCGTGACAAGTGTATCAATTATAGTGAATTAAATCTAGCAGTAGATTTGATATTGTGTGCATTACGGGAAGGATAATATGACTTGCCATCACTCACCAAAAATATTTCCTTTGTAGCTCTGAATCAAGCCTCCTGAAAATTCCTTTAATTCCTTTGTTGTTCTTCATTTTGGAGCTTTTGTTTTGGTTTGTTTTTATTTTTGTTTTTCTTGTTGTCATTCAGGTTTTTCTAAAAGGATTTTTCTGACTATTTTTAATGTAATTTTAAGGTAGGTTTGGCGTACAGATCAATTGAATTGCTTTCTACCATATCCTCTATGTCCTGCCCATCTGTACAGAAATCATTCTGTACTTTGCAGTTACGTTTGCCTGTGCTAAGATGAAACAGTGTTCTCTGAATACTGTAAAAATATTTCTGTGGAGCTTATCTAAAAACAATTACACAGGGATGGGGGAAAGAAATTATCAGAGAAGAGGACAATAGACCTAATGCGAAGCATTCCACAGATATCGAAGACCTTATTCTTCTGGTGAGGTCTGGTGAAGATATTCCCCAGATGAGCTCTTCAGCTCTATGCTGTCAAGAAAGCTTATTTGAAGGCCTGAAGGGGTAATGATTCTCTCCACTTCAGTGATCTCGAATGTTAAGAACTATGGTTGGACTGATAACCTTGTTCTCCACTGGCACTGAATGGAGTGCAGTAGATTAAATAAAAACACAGTTTGTGTGTCCTGAACTACATTTCTGATGCAGTAAGAGACAAACTCTCACTTAGATCTCTCCGCTGCTGTGTATTGTTTGTGTGTGAAATCAAAACTGTAAGTTTACCTATACATATCTGTATCTTAGGCTTCTGAACTGAGAGCAAAAGAAAACAATGTCCCTTTCTGTGCAAATAAAAGATTGATTAGGGGATGAAAGAAACTACTTGAGTATAAGCAAAAAGGTGGTCATAAAGAAGTTGGTTTGAGAGCAGTCATTTTAAGAGCAAGATTCTTAAACTTCATTTATTTTTCCTTTTTCCCTCTAGTTGTGGTATGTACCCACCTGGAGAATTCTTGGGAGCCTAGTTTACCTCTTCTCATTTTCTTTGCTCAGCTAACAGAGTAGATGTGAACTTTGTCATTAAGATGGAGAAGCGTAGGAAGGTGTTTTGTGCCAGGAATTGCTAGTTCATTATGATTTCAGTAAGAAAGACAAACACAGAGGATGTGACAAGTCTCATTTTAAAAGCTATTTATGACAGCTAATGCTATAGAGGAGAGAAGAGTTTAGTATATTATAGATAAAGCTTCATCACTTCAGATACTGGGAACCCCAAGCTGTGAAGCATCAAATGGATCTCTGATAAACATGCAGCATGCCATGTACACCCCACTGTCATGGTTTTGCCCCAGCTGAGAGTCAAGCACCATGCAGTCGCTCGTTCTTTTAAAAGGAAGGGGGGGAGAAGTGGGTGGGCATGGGAAGGGAAGGGAAGGGAGAGGGAAAAAACAAAACCAAGAAACCAAAACCTGACGGGCTGGGATAAGGATAGTTTACTAGAATAGCAGAAAGAGAGTTATAAAAACAATAACAGGACTTTAGAGCAAAAAACATATGAAACTGGTGATACATGATGCAGTTTCTCACCAAACCACACAACTCAGACCGTGCAGCCCAGAGCCGTCCCGAAAAACCGGACCGTCCCCAAAAACCATGTGTCCTGGAGCCGCCTGCTCCTCCTTCAACCAGCCCCCATTATACTGAGCATCACATAACAGGCGTGGAATACCCGTTTTGGCCGGTTCAGGTCACCTGTCCTGGCTGTGTCCCCTCCTTTCTCGTTAGTAGGGAAATACGAACAACTGAAAAGTCCTTGATTGGTTGGCAACAACTAGAAACATCAGGGTGCTATCAGCACTGCTCTCATCCTAAGTCCCAAACATGGCATTCCATCTGTTATTAGAAAAGAAATTAACTCCATCCTAATCAAAACCAGGACACCCACCAATGGAATGCTTACTCCATTTTTGTCATTTGAGTTAGCATAGGATTTTTTAAAATGAGGACAATTGTAGCCATCGTTTCTACTGTCAAAGAGAAAGGATGTTCACAGGAGAACTTCCTGCTGCACTGTTAGACAAAGGCAAGGCCATGCAGGTGGTTTAATGAGTGGTACTAAACGGGAGCTGCATGTCCAAGGCATTTGTTCTGCACAACACAGACCTGAAGACCACATTGTATGTGCAGCTGTGGTGGTTTGACCCTTGCTGGAGGCCAGATACCCACCAAAGTTGGTCTATCACTCCCCTTTTCAGCTGAAGAGGGGAGGAAATAGATATTGAGAGGCTTAGGAGTCGAGATAAGGACAGGGAGAGATCATTCCACAGTTAGTGTCATGGGCAAAACAGACTCAACACAGAATAAAGGAAAGAAAACTAATCTAATTTATTACTCTACACTACACATATAGTGTAACAGGTGCCACGTTCTACCATGATGGTGCACAAATTACAATACTGCACCAATCGAGATTCCCTGATCCTCATCCATAAACTGATTCATCAACTGGAGAGTCAGGGAGTGATTGGTAAAACCTGCTCACCTTTCAGCAGTCCAATATGGCCAGTGTGGAAGTCCAATGGAGAGTGGAGGCTGACAGTGGATAATGGTGGCCTGAACGAAGTCATGCCGCCTATAGTACTGCAGTGCCAGACAGACTTGAACTCCAGTCTGAACTGGAGTCAAAAGCAGCCAAGTGTTATGCCAAAATAGACATTGCAAATGCTTTCTTCTCAATTCCTCTGGCAGCAGAGTGCAGGCCACAGTTTGCTTTCTCTTGGAAGGGAATCCTGTGCACCTGGAATCAACTGCCCCAGGGGTGGAAACATAGCCCCACCATCTGCCATAGACTGACACAGACTGCATTAGAACAGAGTGAAGCCCCACAGCACCTGCAGTATATTGAAGACATTTGTATGGTGGAACTCAGCAGAAGAAGTTTCTGAGAAAGGGAAGTAAATAATCCAAATTCTGCTAAAAGCTGGATTTGCTATCAAACAAAGCAAAGTCATGGGAATAAAATGTCAAGATGGTCATCATCAGATCCCAATGGATTTTATCAATAAGATAGCAGCTCTGTCTCAACTGACCAACAAAAAGGAGACACAAGCTTTCCTAGACATCGTGGATTTTTGGTGAATACATATCCCAAATTACAGTGTTATTGGGAGCCCTCTCCACCATGTAACCTGGAAGAAGAACGATTTCCAATGGGGCCCTGAGCAGTGACAAGCCTTTGGACAAATCAAACAGGAGACAGTCCATGCAGTAGCCCTCGGGCCAGTCCCAACAGGGACAGATATTAAAAATGTACTCTACACTGCAGCCAGAGAGAATGGCCCTTCCTGGACTCTCTGGCAGAAAACACCAGGGGAGACTCAAGGCCCACTGCTGGGGTTTTGGAGTCTGGGGCTACAGAGGATCCAAGGCCCATTACACTCCAACAGAAAAGAAAATACTGGCAGCATATGTAGGGGTTCAAGCCACTTTGGAAGTGATTGGAACTGAAGCCCAGCTCCTCTTGGCACCACAACTGCCGGTGCTGGACTGGATGTTCAAAGGGAAGGCCCCCCCTTCTATGCACCATACTGCCAATGCTACCTGCAGCAAGTGGGTTGCACTCATCATGCAGCGGGCTCAAATGGGCAACCCCAGTCACCCAGGAATACTGAAAGTGATCACAGACTATCCAGAAGGAAAGAAAATTTGGAATATCACCAGAGGAGGAGGTGACATGTGCCAAAGAGACCCCACCATATAATGAACTGCCAGAAAATGAGGAAAAATATGCCCTGTTCACTTATGGGTCCTGCCACATTGTCAGAAAACGAGAGGTGGAAGGCTGCCAAGGGCTCGAATACATCTTGATTGGCAACATAAGGGCAAATTATTTATAGCTCACTGGGCCCATGACACCACAGACCATCAAGGAAGAGATCCCACATATAGATGGGCTCATGATCGAGGGGTGGATTTGATCATGGACACTATCTCACAGGTCATCCATGAATGTGAAACATGTCCCTCAATCAAGCAAGCCAAATGCTTAAGGCCTCTGTGGTATGGAAGACAATGGCTGGAATACAAATATGAAGAGGCTTCTCTCTCACAGAACACCAAGGCAAGTGGTATGTGCTTACAATCATAAAAGCAACAACCAGCTGACTAGAAACATATCCTGCACCCCATGCCACCACCCAGAACACCATCCTGGGTCTTGAAAAGGAAGCCCTCTGATGACATGGCACTCCAGAAGGAATTGAGTGGGACAAGGGAGGTTATTTGTGGAATAATCTCACCTGGGTCAAAGAATACAGCATCGAATGGATATATCACATTCCCTATCATGTAGCAGCCTTTGGGAAAATTGAACCTACAATGAACTGTTAAAAACTATGCTGAAAGCAATTGAACCCTAAAAAACTGGGATATGCATTTAGCCAAGGCTACCTGGTTAGTTAACTCCATTGGTTCTACCAATTGAACTGGCCCTGCCTGATGAAAACTCCTACATACTGTAGAAGGGGATAAAGTCCCTGTAGTGCACATGAGAAACCTGTTTGGGAAGACAGTATGGGTTACTCCTGCTTCAGGCAAAGGCAAACCCATTTGTGGGCCTGCTCTTGCTCAGGGACCCAGCTGCACTTGGTGGGTGATGTGAAAGGATGGGGAAGTCCAGTGTGTGCCCCCAGGATATTTAATTCTAGGTGGGGACAGACGATAAATTAAATTGTTGCTGCATAATTTATAAAATGTATTATGTCATGAAACACCCAAATCAACTGAAAATGTGAAATCTGGGCATGATGGAGACAGTAGGGAAAAAGGGGTGGATAATGTCCTGCTTCTGGCTAGGACAGAGTTATCTTTTCCAAGGAGCCAGCATAGGTACGCCAAGCTGGCCAAGATTGTTTTCCACACCACATTACATCATGCCCTCCATAAAAGGGGGCTGTTCAGGGAGAATTGGGTCCATGCAGCTCCAGGACAGTCTGAGTGTGGTTGGGCATCAGGTCAGTCATTCGGTTGGTCAGTTGTCAGGTCAGTAAAGTGCTCTGTGTTATCACCATTTGAGCACTTTACTGTGCTCTATGTTGTTGTTTTGTTGTTCCCCTCTTCTTGTGTTTTGTCAGTAACTGTCCTTATCCCAATGTGCACGTGCTTTGTCTGTTTCTCTTTCTGTGGGAGGGGTGAGCAAGTGGTGCGTGGTGCTCAGCAGCTGCCTGCGGTTGAACCACGACACAAGTTTAAGAAAGGGTAAAAACCACTGCACAGCAGCAGCTAAGAGATATGTGTACGTCTATGTGAGAGAAACAAGAAACCAGATGCCAAGTTCAGTGAGGAAGGGAAGGAGATGGTCCAGGCACCTGAAGCCTGTAGTAACGATGCTGCTGTGTGGGCTCTCTGCCAAGTGTGAGTACACTTTGGAGTCTTCTGGATCTGTCTGGATTCTGCATGAGGAAGCCCCTGGCCTCTTCTCACAGAGGGCACACCTACAGACACCCCTACTAACAAAGCCTTGCTACCTTACATCAAATACATCTTTGTACTCCCATATCTTTATTTTCCCATCCTTGCTCCTCTCTAAATAACCTTAATGTCTCCCTTTTCCCTCTTCTGGTTCCACCCATAAACATCCCATAATCAATCTTGTACAATTTCAAAGTGTTCTTTCCTACATCACAACACAGCCTTTTTATTGAATCATCTTCATGAATTTTCCACCTGGACTGTGGGGCTGATTCCTGTCCTTGTGATAGGAAGATGAATGGCTTTTTCACCTTATTCATATTCGTCCTCCCAACTGTCATTCTTTCTCTGTGTGGAGAGAAGCTGTTTATCGTATAACCTATCACTCAGTCTAATCCTCTATTCTCAAAAAGTGAATGAGGACTGGGCATCTGAGTATACAATCAGGCTACTTTGTCATTTTTCTGTGGTCTGCTGTGAACCATTCTTACAAATAGTTATTCAATTTTCCTTTGAAAGAATATGAACTTTTGCCTGTACAAAAAGAAAAGAGTTTGGAAAAGAGTTCTACAGCTCTAGCTACCCTTTTCCTATGGTTTAAGACCAAATAACAGTGCATGTCTAAACGGATTTGGATACAAAAGCAGTTTCATCACAGATATATCCAGTTTAAGGAATGATCTGATTTACCTATTTTTGGCAAGAGGTGGCAGAGAGGAAGAAAAGCCAAAACATTCAACACACTGGATTTTTAATACAGCATCCCCATTCTGTGGGACAACACATGTCTTATGAGGCTGAGAGCTGCGTCTGTTTAGTCTGGAGAAGGCTGAAAGGGGATCTTATCAACACATACCTAAAGGGTAGATGTCTAGAGGATGGGGCCAGACTCTTTTCAGTGGTACCCAGTAACAGGACAAGGGGCAAAGGGCACAATCTGGAAGTTCTATCTCAATGTGAGGAAAAACTTCTTTACTTTGAGGGTAACAGAGCACTGTAAGAGGTTCCCCACAGAGGCTGTGAAATCTCCTTCTCTGGAGATGTTTAAAGTCTGCTGTCATGGAACCTCACAAACCAGGCCAGGAAAATTAATGAACTAAAAGATGAGATTTATTTTACAAGATGAAAGGAAGAAAAAGGCAAAGTAAGTTTAATTCTAGCTCAAACTGCTCTGGGGTTCCAACAGCCTTTAACAATCCACTGGTCCAGGATGTTGTTTGGGATGTTAGTATTACACCACTGACTTAGCAAACTCCTAACGTTTATGGTTGATAACACAAAATGTGCAAAATCTCTCACCCATGTCAGATGAGGTCTCTCAAGAAGATGAACCGTAGGTGGCGTCCCAACCCACCGGGAGGGCATCCAACTGCAGCCATGTTGCTCTGAGGGAGACAGACTCAAAGTAACTCTGTGGCAGAATTCCATTTCTACCCAATTTCAATCTGACCTGTGGTCATATATGGTCATGTGACCAAAGAACTCAACTTTGTTACCTGTCATCTGAGACAGCTACTGCCACATGGGCATTGTTCGAACTGTGGCAGGAAGGTTTTCCCGTGGGCTTTGTGTGGGCAGGTGATCCACACCTGCCTGGACACAGTACTGTGCAACATGCTGTAGGTGATCCTGCTTTAGCAGGGAGGTTAGAGTAGATGATCTCCAGAAGTCCCTTCCAACCCCTACCATTCTGGGATTCTATGTGTAAAATGAAGGGGTTTTTTTCTTTACAAAAGAAAAAAAGTCCTTTTAAAAATTTCTTTTTTTGTTCAAAATAAAATTGCAAAACTCCCAAACATTTCAGAAAAAATACTTCCTACTTAGTCATGTCTTCCTAGTATATTTCAGAGAAGCAATACTTGTTATTCTCTGTAAAGTATGACAGGTATATTTTCTGTTATGTTCTTTATTCCCCGATCTCATCTCTGGCTCTTTTTCTACTGCTCACAATTATGCATATAAATCAGTATCTGGAGATAATTATTTGAGACAATTAGAGATAACAAGCTTCCTTTCCCCTTTCACTTTTTTAATTGGCAGAGGACTTTATTAGCTCAGGCCTTTTTGTACAAGGACAGCTTTCCTGGAAAAAGACACCGAGTCCTTTGAAGGAAAAGTTTTCAGGTAGGCTATAAAAAAAATATCTGACCTGCTGCTCATTACAAGAGTTTAAAGACCACGTGTATACTTGGAAATCCTGAATAGGGAGGTAAGTCTTAATCCGTTTTTACAGTAAGAGTATAATAAACCAGGAAATCCAATGTTCATTATGGTGTATATTATTGGACTGAGTACTTCAAAAAACAATTCTTGATTATCCTATCCCATATATTTTCATCATGTAAATTGCCAGCTGTATAATGAGGGAATATACCTGCAAGTGAAGAATAATAGAATATGCATTCAGTTTTTCCGTTAGCTTTTCCCTCTTAATAATAAAGCTTTTTCCTGCCTTGCCACTCATTGCTTTGATTTCTACATTCTCTAAGTATGCCTTGTAAATACAAAAATACCCACTGGTGTGTATCATTAGGCAGACATGAGTAGTAAAGAGAGGATAGAAGAACTGTTGAATGTAAGGGTAGATGCCCAAGGATCTCTTATGCCATTTTCACTGACCTTTAGACAGTCACTGCTATTCTCTATGGGGATTTTTTTTTTTTTTGCTCAGGATCTCCTTTGCATCATGGAACTTGTCCAGGACTTGTTTTATGGAAAGAGAAATTTTTTACCCTTTTGCATGGACAAAAGGTGTTGAAAAAATATCCTTCTTCCCTTTTCCTGAAAGTCTTCAGTTTTCATATTTGGAGAAAGAAACTGCCAAAGCTTTCTTCCTTGTCTCCAGTCAAATTTATCATCACCTAATTAATCAAAGAACCACACATGTTCAGGTAGGTGCTGAAAGAAAAAAGCTAAAGAATACATTACTTTTCTGAATAGATCAATGCATATTTTGTATAGACATCTTTTTCTCATGCATACAGAAACATGCATATATTAACAAACTGTAAAACCTGTAAACAGATTGGAATAAGGTATGTTTATGTGTTCATTATTTTCTATCATTTCCATTAAAAGCAGTAAGAGTAAACCTATTCTCCTCCATTTAAAATCATTTAAGGTACAGTTATTTCAAGGACAAAGTTCACTAAAATGTCCATAGGGAGAAATAGGCGTTTCTAGAGGATATGTGATGTGTTTTGGAAGGAGATATATCTAAAGACAATCTTATACTCTAGGATACCAATACTCACAGTCTGCCTTTAGTAGATATCCATTGGTTATGAAAGGAATCTAGAGCAAAACAGTGCAGTACCTAAGTTATTGAAGTTAAACCATCAACTAGATATCTAAATATCTAAATCAGAGCAAAGTTCAAATTGAAAATGGGAAAGAATTATTCTACTCTTTCAAAGGAAAGTGTTTAATAGAAGTTAGTTGAATCACCCACTGGAGGAGCCAGTGCTTAAATTTCTTGATTAAACATAAACTCCTAAAATCTGTAGCTAAGGGAATTATAATTTTGATAGCAATCTTTTCCAATAAAAGTCCCTGCTGTCACTGAAAAATATAGAGGTGGACAATTTCCTAATAAGAAATGAAGGCCAACATTTTCAAAACTGTGTGTTCCATTAGTATTCCATCTATGTTTTTAGCTTTTTTATTCTAGATACTACCTGAACTTTTGTGATGCTCTTTTCAGCAATGTGAATGTCAGAAGCCAGAGTGTCTGTATTCTTCCAGGAATTCTTTCCTACAGGAAAAGAGTGTGCATTACAGAGGTCTTCTGGAGCATTTTTTGCTCATTTGTGGGTTTTTTTGCAACGTTGCTATTGAAAGCAAACTAGCAAGTCATTGGAAATAGACATGTTTCTCAATTTCTTTCTTCTATGAAATGTTGGTTCTACTTTATAAAAATTTTCCACAGGCAACAGTTTACTAAGTGTCCTAATTCTTCACACAAAGTTGCTTTTCTTGAACTCTTACATTTGCCTTTTATTCTGCCTTGACACCTGCAGGGATAACTTTGGGCATGTAATATGGAATGAAGAATCAAACTGCTATGAATGAGTTCATTCTTCTGGGGTTTTCCTATGGGCTGCAGGTCCAGAACTTACTTTACCTGGTCTTTCTGGTCATCTACTTGTTAACAGTCACTGAGAATGCAATCATCATCTTTGTGGTGAAGAGGAGCCATCACCTCCAAAAGCCCATGTATTATTTTTTGGGGAACTTGTCCTTCCTGGAGATTTGGTATGTCTCAGTAACATTGCCTAGGTTTTTGTTTGGGTTCTGGTCACAGAACATGACCATCTCATTCTCCAGCTGCATGACACAGTTATACTTCTTTATCGCCCTTATGTGTACCGAATGTGTCCTCTTGGCTGTAATGGCCTATGATCGCTATTTGGCTGTCTGCCACCCCCTGCGCTACCCAGCCATCATGACTGACAAGTTATGCTTTCGGCTGTCAATTCTTTCATGGGCAGGAGGTTTTTCCGTTTCCTTGGTCAAAGTGTCTTTTATTTCACACCTCACGTTTTGTGGTCCACAAGTCATAAACCACTTCTTTTGTGATATCTCTCCAGTCCTGAACCTTTCCTGCACTGACATGTCCCTTGCAGAGACAGTAGACTTTTTATTAGCTTTGGTGATTCTGCTGATACCTCTCTTGATCATTGTTTTCTCTTACTCCTGCATCTTGTCAACTATCTTGGGTATGCCTTCAGCCCAGGGAAGGAGAAAAGCATTTTCCACGTGTACCTCCCATTTCACCGTAGTCATTATCTTTTTCTCAGCCACTCTCTTCATATATGCCAGGCCCAGGAGGATCCATCCATTCAACCTTAATAAAATAGTGTCTGTCTTTTATGCTATATTCACTCCAGCACTGAACCCTCTAATCTATTGTCTGAGGAACGAGGAGGTGAAAGAGATTCTGAGAAAAATCATAGACACAAGCTGCTCTGCACAGCAATAAGTTTCTAGACTGAGACAGGGGAATATGGATAGCAGTGAGGAGTTTCCTTCTTGAAATATAATTTAGTAAGACCACTGCAGTTTGTTCATTTCTGACTCAGTCATCACTATCTTGCTGCACTGATGTCTTGCAAGGAAGAAATTGTATCGTTTTTATGTGGAAATGTCTCCTTCCCAGTCATGGGGGTGTTTTGATGACTGAAGTAACCTGGCTGTAAAATATTCTTCTAGAATATCAATATAATAAGTCATACTAAAACCTTGGCGGACAGATAATTTTCTAGATTTATAATATTCAAAACTGTGCTGTATAGCATTGAAAATCAGCTGGCCAAATCCCTCCAGGTACAGATAAAGAGAGCTAAAACACCTGTCAAAAATAGGCTGACTTCCTTGTCTTGTCACCACCTTACTGTATACAGAAAATGTTATTCTTGCTGTATCTATACTGTTTGTATAACCGTTCATTCAGACGACTTCAAGTTTGGCATATGGTAGTGTATAGTAAACCTGACTTGAAGACCATTGTACACTGAGGAATTAGTGGCCTGTGTGGCATTTAACCTCAGTATGCCCAGGCATATTCTTTGCTGCATATAAAGCTTGACATTCAGGCCTTCTTTGTGCTGTGTGTATCCATTGGTTGCACAATAAACTTTGCTGGTTGAATTTATAGCACAGCCTATAATCAGTTCCAACTTGGTACCTATGATTACACCACTTGTGTGTCTTTGCCTTTACCTAGAAGTGCAGCAAGAACTTCTTATGTGACTGTCTTTGGATAAAAAGATAAAATTGTTGGATAAAATTGTTCCCTGTAATACCTTGAATGACCAAAAGATTTCCACTGATCAGAGGCCTGTTTGGTGCTGTGCATCTCACAGTTCCCAGCATCTGAATGGACATAGGATTATCTGTACCATCCTGTTATTCATTATAGCGCTAGCTCTAATAAGTGGCATGCAAAGTGATACTTTACAGAGTGTGAGTGCCTTTCTTACTGGTATTGTAATGAATCAGAACCTTTAGGTGCAAGACAGGTGGTACAATTATGATAAAAAGAAATTGGCCACTCCAGCTGTTGAAGTTAAAGATTTTAGATAGAAACTTTGTTTTCTGCAGTAAATAATTTTCTGGATATTTTTACCTCTCCCCTTTACATTGTAATTCACTACACTGAATGACAGGAAAATCAACTGTGTTCAGACTCATCAAAAATGAGTCAAAGATGTGGTCTGTGAGAATATATCCATACATATATTATCTCACCTTAGAGCAAACAGATCAGATATATAATGCTGTGTATCATAATGTGAAAGCTATCAGGTGCCATTTGTTTAGTCTAGTATATTCTAGACCCTCATTTGTCACATCAGAAGAGTGCAAGTCTCCCACAGATATGGTGTTCCATCTTGACAGAATCACAGAATCACAAGGTTGGAAAAGACCTTTAAGATCATCAACTCCAACCATTCCCGTCCTAAGCTAAACCATATCCCTGAGCACCTCATCTACCCTTTTTTTAAACACACCCAGTGAAGGTGACTCAACCCCCTCCCTGGGCAGCCTGTTCCAGGCCCTCACAACTCTTTCAGTAAAAAATTTTTTCCTAACATCCAATCTAAACCTGCCCTGGCACAGCTTCATGCCATTTCCCCTTCTCCTATCTCCTGTCACCTGGCTGAACAGACCATCGCCCACCTCTATACAACAACCCTTCACATAGTTGTAGGTGGTGATAAAGTCTCCCCTCAGCCTCCTCTTCTCCAAGCTAAACAGCCCCAGCTCCCTCAGCCGCTCCTCATAGGATTTGCCCTCCAGCCCCTTCACCAGCCTGGTGGCCCTTCTCTGGATTCCTTCAAGGACCTCAATGTCCTTATGGTGAGGAGCCCAGAACTGGACCCAGCACTCGAGGTGCAGCCTCACCAATGCCGAGTACAGGGGCACAATCACCTCCCCAGACCTATTGGCTGCCTGGGCACACTGCTGACTCATATTCAGCCTGCAGTCACCCAACACCCCCAGGTCTTTCTCTGCCTGACCGCTCTCCAGCCAGTCTCCCCCAGCCTGTAGCGCTGCAGGGGGTTGTTGTGTCCCATATGCAGCACTCTACACTTGGCCTTGTTAAACCTCATCCCCTTGGTCTCAGACCATCGGTCCAGTCTGTTCAGATCCCTCTGAAGAGCCTCCCGACCCTCAGCAGATCAACACTTCCTCCCAGCTTGGTGTCATCTGCAAACTGACTGAGGGAGCATTCAATCCCTTCGTCGAGATAATTTCATTGATAAAGATGTTGAACAAGACTGGACCCAGGACTGAGCCCTGGGGGACACCACTCGTGACCGGCCTCCAGCTGGAGTTTGTTCCATTCACCACCACCCTTTGGGCTCGGCCATCCAGCCAGTTTTTAACCCAGCTGAGGGTCCACCTGTCCAGGCCAGTGGCAGCCAGTTTCTCAGTCAGAATGCTGTGAGAAATCATGTCAATGGCTTTACTGAAGTCCAGGTAGACACATCCACAGCCTTCCCCTTGTCCATTAAGCGGGTCACCTTGTCATAGAAGGTGATCAGGTCAGTTTGACAGGATCTATCTTTTGTAAACCCATGTTGACTAGGCCTGATCCCCTGGACATCACACATGTAGCACCCAAGATGACCCTCTCCATGATCTTCCTCAGTACTGAGATCAGACTGACAGGCCTGTAATTCCCCAGATCCTCCTTCTGACTCTTCCTGTAAAATGGGTGTAACATCTGCCAGCCTCCAGTTGAGTGGAACTTCCCCTAAGGTTCTGGTGTTTCCCTTCCTTACTTCTACCAGTACTAAGAATCCTATCAGCTCATGATCACTATGCCCCAGGCATCCTCCAACCTTCACATCTCCCACAAGGCCTTCTCTGTTTACAAACAACAAGTCCAGCAGGTCACCTTCCATGGTGAGTTCACTCACCAGCTGGGTCAGGAAGTTGTCTTCCAAACCCTCCAGGAACCTGCTAGACTGCTTCCTCCCTGCTGTATTGTACTTCCAGGAGACATCCAGTAATTTGAAGTCCCCAATAAGGACAAGGATTGGTGATCATGAGACTTCTCCCAGTTGTTTAAAAAACAACTCATTGGCTTCATCTTCCTGGCCAGGTAGTCTCTAGCAGACTCATATAGTCTATCATTTTTTCAGGGTGTAGCTGTTCCGGGGTAAAGCTCCAGGCCATTGGGGGTTAGAAAATCTATAGATATGTGCCCATAGTCTCACACACCATGCCACTTCTGACCATTCAGCCCTGGGGAAGATCTCTGTGTGATATTCTTGAAAGAATTTTTTGTAGTAAATGAGTCTTGAAAAATGTTCAGGAGGCTGAGCAACAGGAACATACTGGCCCAAACATCCCATGGGTATTTAAAGTTCTCAAAGGCTGTTATAACAAGCCTGAAGAGAAAAGGGGAAGAGAAAGCATCTTGGTTTGAAGTTCAGTAGCAGATGCCTACTGTAAGATCCCCCTTGGAGATAATTCCTCTTATCTTGATGCAGAGGCATTCATTAGGGTTTCCACAATCTCCATAGCTGACTTCCATGTGTTCAAGTTACTCCTTAACATAGAGCATGGCTCCTTCTCCTCTTCTTCCCTGTCTTTACAAAACAACCTATAGCCAGCCACCCATCATCCAGTCATGTGACTTGTCCTACCATGTTTAAGTTATTCATATTATATCATAACTTTCTGACTGGTTGTGGTGCTCCAGTTTCTCCTGGTTGTTCCCCAGGCTGTGTGCATTGTTATTCATACACTTGAGGGGGTTGGTCTTCTGGTTCTCATCTTGGAAGGCAGCTAAGGAATATTTATCACTGCCCTGGCTGGCTTTGCTTATTCCCCAGTTGGTTGCAATGGCATGAGTATTGCCAATTTTGACCACACCACCAAAGCCCTTCAGTTTAAAGACTGCCTCACCAAGTTGGCCAACCTGCTGCCAGTGTAGTGGGAGCATTGAAATCTATTTCAGATGCACAAAATGGATCTGATCCAAATGAGGATCTGAATACTGCCTCAAGTGTTTACTGATAAACTCAAGTTAGAAATTTACTGCAGGAGAAGTTAGCAGAAGTAATACAATTATGTCAGCTAAGAATGTGCCTTCCACCTTGCTTTTACAGGTGAGCAGCACTGCTGTTGAAGCTCCTTGGGACAGTGTTAATCTTGCTATAAAAGCCATATATAATCCTTTAGGAATCTGTGTTTTGTTCCATAATAACTTTGTTGTCTTCCTCTTGGGATTTATATTTCCTTTACAACTTCTGAAAGAGAATGAGGAATCTCATGGCACTTACTTTTCTGTTGGTAGTAGAGTTACATAATCACAGAAATTAAGCCTGGAGGAGAACTTTGAGAAGTCTGCTCTAGAGTTCCTAATGCGCAGCACAAATATATTCCTGTAATTCTTGCTAGATATTGGACTAAGTATTATTAAAGAAAAAAAATGGTATCATGACTCTTCTTTCAGCCTAATTATGCAGTATAGTAATCTGCTTAATGAACTTTAATATTCAGTAAGTTTTTCTTAATCACTAACCTTGAATTCTGTTGCTGAAATAAATCGATTACATTGCATTTATATTCCTGTAGGACAAGAAGCAGATGATTACTTTTATCTCTGTTTCTACCTTTCATATAAGTAAGAAATTGTTGGTTTGTTCTTCATATTCCTAAGGTAAACATGACCAGTCTTTTATTTTAGGTTATGTTTTCAAATCCTCCAATAACTATGTTGCTTTTTGCTGCATTCTCTTTCTAATTTAGAGACTATACTCTGATTTATTCACCCATGATGATATTTACAACAAAAGCATGATGTCCAGGGATTTGGCAAGCCTCAGGTTTTCTTCAGAACTTTTGCTTAAGTTACTGTTTCCTTTTCTGTGTTTCTCTATTGAATCACTCGTATCTCTGGCTTCGCTTATTTGAACTGCTTATTGGTGTATACAGAATTGGTTTTTTCACCCCGTGTTGTTATAACTAATTAGAATGCTAAGTTTTGCCCCAGGTACTTTCTACTATTCTACCCTACAATGTTGTTGGCATATGAAAATATACCTGTATTTATTCCATAATTCATGTTATTCATGAAAATCTTGAATGCTAGTACTCCCAGAAAAATGTGCTTTATATGTTTGCTCCTTATAAGCTTCTATTTGCAGATTAAATATGTAGGAAGGTGTAGAGAGTTTTGTGGAATCATGGCTGGTGGCCAAAGGCCATGAGCTTGGTACAGTGAAATTGGTCAAGCAGTAAGGGTGTGAGAAACGTGGTGGATGTAACAAAGACGTTATATCTTTAAGATAGTAAAGTATGGGAAAGAGGAACTAAGCATGGGGGAAGAAGCCATAGGCATTCGGAGTATGTGCCAACAGGGGCACAGATGTTCTTTTATCTTGGACCAATGATGAGCTCAATTTTTGCAATATGCATAAGCTAATTATTGTAACCATAAAAGTGTGATGTGTAACCGAATAAAGCTGAGGCTTGCTGGACATCATCGGATGTGGCTGTCTCCCCGTCGATTTTCCACAGGAAGGTTTACTGATTTTAGGGGACTAACTCACTTAGCTTAGCATAGGTGTTTAATGACACTGGTCCTAATGTCCAGATGTCTAAATAACTGCATAGAGATAGATGTATGATACAGAACCAATAGAAACCCATACTTCAGAAAAGCTGTTTGAGATGAGAAAGGAGAACCCAGGTTCAGCTGTCCACTTATGTTTAGGTGTCTGCTCCGTCCTAAATTTTGCCTAGTTACTCTTGGTAACTTGTCCTACTGTATGGGTTTTCAACCCTATACTAGTAGTTTGATCTAAACAATCTTTGCATTACTCTCCTGTAAGTGTTATAAACATACTAAGGGTAAAATAGGTATGACTTCTACCAACTCTCCAACATACCAGAGTAGTTACAATATGACAAATATTCTCAAGGGTGTTATGATCTGCAAGACTAGCAGTTTATCATATGAACAAAAATACAATGGAATTGAACCCAACTCTGAGGAATTAAAGGCATTGCATGGAAATTAATTTCCTGACATAGCATAAGCCTGGAAGCTGTAACATCTACTCAGGACAAAGGAACATCTAACACAGTCCCCTGTCTTTGAAAATGGCCAAAATTATTTCATAGGGAAAGACATGGTATGAGACAAACCTATAGTAACACGTCTTTCATTTTTTTAGATACTTAACTCTCATCTGACTAATGAGAGACAACAGATAACAAACCTGCTCATTGTTTGATGCCTAAAACAAGTGAATTGAATTAATGTGGAATGTGTGCTAAACCTGGGGGAAACAATTAATACTATGTCTCCTGAACATAACTCCATGTATGTAAGCAACTTGCTCACTCAGTTAAACTTTTCACAGCCCATAGTTATCTGTCAGATTACAGTTACAAGTCCTCTGCAATAGGAAGAAGCTTCCTTGGTCTCACAAGGCAGAAAACACATCACTCCAGAGAGTTTGATGGAATAGTCTTCTAATAAAAGACAGGAAGAGAATGAAGAGCATAGTCAGAAAACTATTTCACTGCAAGTCTTTCTTGTAAGATTTGTTTGTTCCTATTTGGATCTCTCGTCTTTGGATAAGAACAGCTCAGGTAGTTATTTCAATTGCTTTTATATTCCATACAAAGAAAAATAATGTTCAACGGTATGGTTCTCTGATTGGGCAGAAAATCACTCTCTATAAATGCCTTTTTCTCTTCTTTGGTAATGTAAGGAAACTGGCTAACTAGATCAGTTGCTATTATTGATATGGAGCTACTTAACAATGGAAGAACAAGTATGTCTTAGATAAGAGATCATTCATAAATGAGTTCTCAACTTCATGCTCATCTCAAAAGTTTTAGCAAATGAAAGAATTTCATACTATTTTTTTACTTTAAATAAACATTTTAATTCCAACTAAAGTATCAGTAGATATTTTCAGTATGAGTAAATAAAAATTTCCTCTTTTCAGCATCCCTGGATTTATGCCTTGGGCATCACATGAATGTTGAGGGGATGCAGCATTCTTCAAGGTTGGAGTGTGTGACAGTCACTCTCAGTTAAGGAATAGCTGTTTGGGGATAGAAGAAAATAAACTAGCAACTTATTAGCCTATTTTTTGTTAAATGCTTATTATTACCCCTACCATAAAATTCGTCGTTTCTTTCACATGCCACAAAGACAGTAAGAATATATTTAGGTGCTAAACTAGGGCTGAGTTAGTAATATGAAGAGCTGAGAAATAAGAAGAAAAGTCTTTTTTCCTGGTGGTAAACTGCACTTTTTTGTGTGCAAATTTGGGTTTAAAGGACAAAATGAAAGGAAGGATAAAAAAGGATACTGGTGTAGCTTGGAGAAGGAGAGAGTGGGAGGGAACCTTAAATATAATACTATTATAACTTTGGAAACATTTACTTTTTTTGGTTGTTTTGTTGTCAAAACAGATCAATTAAGAGAAGAAGACAGAAGGGAATTATTGCATGTTTCGAACTTGGAAATCTATCATGAACTATTTTCCTTATTTATCCATCAAAATATTTGTTGCTATATTTAATAAGCCTATCTGCATTTCAGTTATGACCTGTTATAGATAGGCATGTTGGAAGTAGATGAATTCTACTTTTATTTTATTATTATTTATAGGTAATTTTGGACTATATATAAATATATATATGCATGCACAATTGTTATCTTATTATGCTCTGTTTTGTACTACTAAACTCAGCACTTTTCAATAAGGATTTTTAGAGACAAGGATGAATAGCAAATACTTAGCTGATATCTTAAGAAAAAGAAGAAACCATTATTTCCTTTTTGAGTACACAACTTCTAACCAGAATAAGTCAGTGAATGTACATTTTGCAAGAACTGTAAGTTGGTGTGGATTTCTGGCCGACAGGACAAGACAGTGCAGAATCATGCTTGTACACATAGAAAAAAGCAAAAGTAGGCTTTGGTATCATATATGTAGCATAATTCTTTCCCATTTAACTCTAGCACTTTTACAGTAATGACCAGGGTGTTTCCAGAGCTCTTTTTTGTTGCAAAAGAGTTAAACTGAAGATGTTGCCTTTGTGCCAGACCACTTTTCTTTGTGGATGGCATCCTACATATTTTCTTTAAATTTAATGGAACAACTTAATCTAGTTTTTAAAAAATAACTAATTTAAGCCCTTAAGATCACAATTCAAAGAAAAGTAAACAAAACAACTTTACTCAGAAAGCTGGGTTGATTGAACTTAAGTCTGAATATATTGTGAATTGAGATAAAAAACATTTCTAGAAGCTTATTCCTTTCCAGTGTCTCAAATGCTAACTAGCATGAATCATCTTCTGAGGGTAACTATTTTTCCTTAAATCTAGATTTCTATGGCCAACTTTTAAACAAATCAAAATAGGAAAAGCTCTTTATTACTAAGAACACGTTGGTAACCAGACTTCATACTTTTCTCATTTGGAGACTAGTGTGCTGGAAGCAGAGAACTAGACACTCATTTAAATGAAAAAAGTCTTTACCCTGTTATAGGGTATTCTATATCACCCTGTGGTAGCCTTCACTTTTTGCTGTCTTCTCTGATTCCTATCAGATTTAGCCCACACTTACTCCTCCTTGCCTTGGGTGCCCATACATGTGAGCTACTGGATCTGATTCTGCCTGAACTATAACATTAGTTGGTTAGCTTTTTAGAGTGGGAAAACCATGCCAAATGTGGAAGTATTAACAATAGGGAACTAATGCAAACTGCAGCTCTGCCTTCTGAAACTCTATACCCAAGAAGTGTGTGGAGACACTTTGTGATGATACTGTATGTCATTCCATAACTGAAATAACTTAGTTCTGCGTTCCAAGGTATGAACACTTGTGTATTTGAAATGCATCACACATGCGTTAGACATGTTTCAGGTTAAGTGACTGAAATGATCACAGAGTGCTGGGAGAGTTTTCTGCTTAGATTCTTACTGCTTTTTTCCTGCACTAAGGTTCTTCATTTTACTGAAAAAAGTAATAGGCATCATAGTTCAGAAGGGCATGTTTGTACAGAGAACATTCCATGAGTGTTCTCTGCTTTAAAATCTAATGATCTGATTTTTAAGCAAAATCATCATAAAACCAATACAAAATTAAAAACACCTATTGGCCTTCCCACCTCTCTCTGTCTCCAAACCCAAACATTTTCACCTCAAACTTCATGTACGATAGCTCAGCTGCAGGATCAAAACACTTGAATTTATATATCTCAAGAGAAATCTGTGTCCGCAGGGATTGTACTGTATCCATGTGCTGTGGGAATTCAGGGCCTCCAGTGGAATAAGAGAAATTCTAAATTGTAGAATTTCTGAGAACCTGACGAACCTCAAACTCATCATTTGTTCAGCACTGAGATTGTAAGTGAGGAAGCAAAGTCCATGTCCAGATGCACAGACTTACTGGAATTACTGTGCTGTCCCCATTCTTGGTGATAGGTGGCCTAATTTGTAAACCTGGAATGTCGGGGAAAGACAAACCGCAAAGCAGAGAAGCACGTCTTTAGGCTCAGGCTGATCTTTCAATACTTCATTCCTGTATTGTATCTGAGAGGTTCTAATAAGATAATATGAATAGGAACAGCAAGTGCCAATTCTTATAAGGACTCAGTGAGGAAAAGGACTATTTCAAACTCTTTCTTCATACCTCTTCCAAACTCCCTGCTCTCCAATATTTCTTCCTTAACCCAACATTCATGTACTACCTGGGAGTTAATTCATGTTATTTTGTGTGGTCTGATTCCAGTGCTAACATCATGCATTTCTCTCCCTTTCAGGTCACAAAGAAATGGAAAACCAAACAACTGGAACTGAGTTTGTGCTCTTGGGACTTACAAGAGATCCTCTCCTTCAAAACCTCTTATTCACTGTGTTTTTAATTATATACCTAATTATTTTATTAGGAAATGTGGTAATCATGATGGTTATAAGGACTGATCTCCACCTTCAATCTCCTATGTACTTCTTCCTCTTTCATTTAGCCTTCATTGACATCTGTTATGCCACTGCTGTTCTTCCAAAGATGCTGGTGAATTTCCTTGTGAAAGACAGCATAACCATTGCCATCAATGCTTGTATGACTCAAATGTTTTTCATCTTCCTCTCAGCTGGGTGTGAAGTTTTTATGCTTTCAGTAATGGCTTATGACCGATATGTGGCCACCTGTAATCCTCTGACGTATCAAGAGGCTATGAGCAAACATTTCTGTTACCAGCTGGTGGGGAGTGCATGGGCAATGGGCCTCTTATATTCAGTTCTCAACACAATTCCTGTGTTAAATATTCAGTTCTGCGGGCACACAGAAATCAAACATTTCAGCTGTGAGCTTCCCCCTCTCCTGTCTGCCGCTTGCGGTGGGACATTTCTCAGTAAACTCATTCTTCTTTCTTCTGCTGTGATCTTTGGGTCCAGCTCCTTTTTGCTCACCCTCATCTCCTACATCTATATCATCACCACTGTCATGAAGATACAGTCTGCAGAAGGGAGGCACAAAGCTTTCTCCACTTGCAGTTCCCACTTCATTGTAATGGGGTTACTGTACATAACTGCTCTGTTCCAGTACACAAAATCCAAATCAGTCTCATCAATCATTCTAGACCAAGTGCTATCCACCCAGTACAGCATCTTAACCCCCATGCTGAATCCCGTAATCTACAGCCTGAAAAATAAAGATGTGAAAACAGCTTTAGGCAGAATTCTAAAGAAACTGCAATTTATGTAACCTCTGAGCTGTATATTTCAAATATTTGTTCTTTAAAACATGGACTTCTGAGCAATTGATCTATTGGGATTCACTGGTTGCACTTTCTAGGTTATGTGGTAAAAAACACATCCTCATATACACAAAGGAGCACGATGACAGGAAGGAGATACCAAATAATACTCTGCTCCAGAAGCATCCAGGACCATCACAGTGAGAGCCCATCAGTGGTGCATCTCCACAAGGACTGAGGAGCACAGAGGTGAAATGGAAGGCAGAAGAACCAAATTACAGGCTCAGAAGAGGGAACATGTTATCCAGGCTCCTCCTAGGGCTGTTATAGTACACTTAACAGCTCCATTCCAGGTGTGAAACCCATCATGATGAGGGAAAGGGAGTCAAGGCTGTAGCACCTTTTAGGCCCATGGGAATTACTTCCTAACGATATGGGACACAGTATGGAATGCAGGGGAAAAGCATTTTGGTAACATTCTCAGATCTCTAGGGGAGAAAACAAAGGCAAAGAATGTGATGAACCTAGGGGATTTGGAGAGAAATTTATGAGGAAAATAGAGTGATAAAGGGACAAAAAAGTACCAGACATGCTGGTGTGGTCATGCCTTGCACCTCATCAGCGAGTCTGTTCTATATTCTTACTAAATCATATTTCTAAATCTTTCCCTGGGTGGGGGAGTCTATTCTCTGTGCTCATCTGTGTATTTGGGTCTGAGTAGGGTTTCTAGTGATAGCAACTTACCCATAAGCTGTTAACAGGTTCCTCATCCACTGCTTGGAGGACCTCAACAGATTCCAGTTTTTCTCTCACATAAAGAGCAATTCCACCACCTTGCCTTGCAGGCCTATCTTTCCCTATCTTGGAATCTTTCAAGACAGTTGCATGCATATGGCCAATTTCTAACCAGAAGGAGGGGAAAATGTTTGCTCTGTTCTCCTTTTTTGTTATTTTCCCCTCCTTCCTTCTCCTCACCATCTCTTAAAAATCATAGCAAAAAGCATTAGACAAACTAGAATGGCAAAGATACCACCTAGGATTTTCTCACCTCCTTGGAATTTTAGTAACTGATTTGCAGCTGTCTGGAATGGATCTGCTGGGGAAAATTGTCACCTGAATTCCTAGAATCAGAGAATGGTTTAGGTTGGAAGGGACTTCTAAAGAGCATCTAGTACAACTCTCTGCCATGGTGAGGGACATCTTTCAGTAGAACAGGTTGCTCAAAGCCTTATCCAACCTGAGCTCGAATACCAGTCATAGGGCATGGTCATGTGAAAGGGTAAGAGTCTGATAAGTGTTCCTTTGAGTCATGAGGTTCGGAAAGGACCCCCATAAACTCCTTCTCAGAGAGTCTAGGAGCAGCTAGGTCCAGTCTTAGTCCCAGATTTGGTCACAGTTTATGGCTAAAGGATTATGTGAGTAGTCACATATCAGAGTCAATGTTTGCTTGTTTCAGAGCCCGCTAAAGGACTCTCACTGTGACAGTTTCACAAAGTTGAAAAAATACAGGAAACTTATTAAGGTGACAGATAAAAAAAGTTTAGAATTGCTATTGATAAAGACACTTACTGCAGTGAGGTAACGTATGAATATAAAGCCAGCAACATGCCAACTTTCATCACAAAATAAATTGACAGACACTTTCCAAGAAGGTGTCCCTGTCTTGGGTAGAAGAGAAGGAGCCCAGCCCATTGACTGCCTCTTCACAGTGATTGGGAAATGTAAGAAAATATTGAGTAAGTTAAAGCCATTACTTTTTAGTTAAGCTTTCATTATTAAAGCTATTACTTTTTAGTTAAGCTTTAGCTGGGATAGAATAATCATCTAACTTGAACCGACAATCATTTTTAGATATATATATTATATATATATAAAAAATATATTTTTTTATATATATATAAAAGTAATATAGGGAACTAAGATTAAAAGGGGACTAATGATTGTTCTGTATGCAAGATTTATCTCTTAGGTAAGCAGTGAAGCAGTGAACAAGTCAGGTCAGTTGGAACTGGATAGGCGATATTGACTCTCAGCTGAAAGGTGAAAAGGACAACGCAAGGAAGACAGTGAACCTTCCTCCTGAAGACCCCCAAAGACCACCACTAGATGACAGCACGCTTGCACCAGAGGGAGGAGACTGATGATAATCAATTCTCAGAACTGCTTTGAATAACCAAACCTTTTCTCAGAAAATCTCATGTATATGTATGTCTTTGTGTAATAAATATCTGGCTGCTTGTTGAAACAGTGTGCAAGCTACGAGGTGCATGCCCCCTTGCACCCAGCGCTGCAATAAACATACCTGCTTTATAACTCTCCCTGAGTTGTGAAGTTAATTTCCATGAGTCAGCAGTATTTAATTTCTTCTCTCCCCTGATGGGAGTAGATTTCTAAATATACTTTACACACTAGTCTTAAACGTTCCCTCCCAGGAAGGTTGTTTAACATGATTTGAGTGAAGAGTTGAGTACTAGAGCCACCCACATTTAGGATGTACTGCTTTTTTCTCATTAACGTATTTTAGGGTCTCAACTTTAATATTTATTTTTGCAGTTAATGAAGAAAAAGGTCTCACTCCGAGCAGTGCGGCCTTCAAAATTCTGTGTGGAAACTGCCTATCCATTTATCCCCCAGTCTGTAGCCCAAACAGGGCTGTCCTTCTTCCATAAGACTCCCTTCTTCGCCTGCTATCCACACCAACATTGCAGAACTCCATCCACAATATTTGCATAAGAGACAGATTTCTGTGACTGTTCAAAATCTAGATGTCTATTTCAGACCTAATCCCATCCTAAAATCAGTTGTCAGGTATATTAGAAGAGTCCATTTCTGGAGAAATGTGTTTCTTTCCATGGGATAGCATAGAGTGACAAAGACTCAAATTATTTGACTTCCTTTGGCATACAATAGCTAGCTAACTTCTTTATTTCCCCTATTTGTAAGGAAAAGACTTTTTAAACTTATTTTGTAACTGACTGACCTCTGCTAAAGCATGCAAGTTATTTTAAGAGGCTTTATTCACTGGATTGCCAATGAGGAAATATTAGGCAAAATAAGGCTTGAAAGATCATAGACAGCTAACCCAGGCCATCTTCTATCTCCATGAAAACTTGACTTAATCATAACCAGTCCTGAGAGTAGTGAGAGAACCTGCCCTTAAAAGGCTGTTGTGATACACAGCCCTTTATCACTGCCAGAGGATGGTGCTCTTCTCCTTACTACTAGAAGAAGAGCTAAATAAAAATGTATTACAATTTTTTTGATAAATATTTTTTAATGCATAAATATGAAAAAGCACTATTTTACTGTTCACAAGATGAAACAGTGGATCTAATAGTCATCTGCATTTGGGAAAGCCATAAATCTATGGTTTGTCTCACAATTTCAGCTGGTAGCTAAGCACCACAGGTGCTCGCTCACTCCCCCACCAGGGTGATGGAGGAGAGAACTGGAAGAGTGAAAGGGAGAAAATTCTTTCACTGAGTTAAAGACTGTTTAAGTGCCTCTTCCCATTGGCAGGCAGGTGTTCAGTCATCTCCAGAAAAGCTGGGCTCCATCACCTGTAAAGGCTCCATGGGAAGACAAACATCTTCTTTTTTTCTTCTCAGCTTTATATGTTGAGTAGGACATCATATTGTATGGAATATGCCTTTGGTCAGTTGGGATCAGCTGTCCTGGCTCTCAGCTTCTTGCGAACCCCCAGGGTACTCGCTAGTGGGGAGGTGTCTGCAGGCAGAAAAGGCCTTGACTCTATGTAAGCACTGCTCAACAGTAAGAAAAGGTATCTCTATATTATTGACACTGTTTTCAACATAAAACTAAAACATAGCCTCATGCTAGCTCCTATGAAGAAAATTAACTCAATCTGAGACAAAAGAGCACTGGTTTAAAGAAGGATTCTGGAAGGGGTTAACTAAGCTGGTTTGCTGCACATACTTGTCCAGATCAATATTCAGCCAATTCATTGGCTTTATTTCTAGTGGTGAAAACATGAAATGCTGTTATAGTGTCATTGTAATGCCTCTGACTGCCAACTATTTCTTTAAACTACATTTGGTTAAACTTTTTATTCAGGACAGAATTAATCTCTCCTCCTCTGCCCCCTCCTTTTGTGCTTTTCCTTCACTAAGCCTCTACATCTCCTTCCTCTGGCCCCAAGAGCCCTTCTGGTGGAAGATTTCCTGAGAGAGAGTTGAAGTGTTGTACTTAAATGGTTTTATTCTCAGCTCTTCTTTTGACTGCTGGGTTATCAATGCATTATGCAGTGCACAGAGGCCACATAACCCAGACAGCCCATCAAATCATACTTACATAGTCAGGAAATATCAAGATACACTTGTGATACAGAAAGCAAGAGATTAAATTAGATGAGGTGGCCACCGGCATCTCCTAAGCCAGTTTTGGAAGCCTTCCAGAAGCCATTTGACATTCTTTAAAGACTCTAACACATTCTTAACAGAGAAGGGACACATTGAAGACATAAAATCATACACAGAGGAGGTAAGTTTTCCAGTTTGTCTGAATTCTTCCTTTTTTTCTTTCTTAATTTCTTTCCTTTTCCTTTCTTCTTTAACTATTTGTGAAAATCCAACATGACAGTTTCATTAAGGTTATCACTGATCTGTGGTTATCTTTGGCTGGAACCATGTTCAGAGCCAGTTCTACAGATCAGATTGATTTCTTATTATTCTTCCCCTCCACCCCAACCACCCCGCCCCCTTTCCCCATCAACCACCTGACATTTTAGAGAAAAATATATAAAATAAAGAGATAATACAAGAAGAGGATGCAATTTGTTACCCTATTTGAGATATTAGTAGTTTACATTGTATTTATTTTATTTTGCAACTAATTGCATTATACAACTCTAGTCTATTTAAGAGGTAAGACATAATGCCTCAGAGTTCTCTACCTAATTAGTCATTGTCCTTGAGTCATCAGAAAGGATAAGGTAGCTTCAGCATGTAATTCATTACATCTTTAAGTTATTGCTATAGACTGATTATGAATTGCTCTACAAAGGCAGAAGAAGAGTGCATGTGATTAACCCAGATATAGATGCCTACATGACAGAAGTCGATGAGGTGAGATGAGGTGAGGTGAGGTGAGATGAGATGAGATGAGATGAGATGAGATGAGATGAGATGAGATGAGATGAGGCAGATGAATATTTTTAAGAGGTAATGTGGTCCTGCTGGCAGGGACCTTATCAAATGGATACACAGTAAAGCTGAGTGGTGAACCAGCTCTATCTTTAGAAACCTTTCTGAATTATGCAGTTTGTTTTTAGCTCATGAATTTCCTATCATCAGACTAAGAATATAGTTTTACCCGATCATTTATATCTGGGTCACACCTTTCCAAACAACTGGTTGCCTAAATGTGACACTGGGACTGGTGTAGTCTGCTTCCTGTTCTGCTCTGGCCTCAATGGAGCCAGAGGCACTTGAAACTGCACTACCATAAAGGTGAGTTTACATCATAATTTTATGTTATTTCCTGGAGAAATCTCTCTTGTTGACAAATGAAAAGAGAGATGGAAAGGTTCATAGTTTGGTATGACCAGGTCAAAATCAGTATCATGTTGTTCTTACTGATTTTTTTTTTTTAATGTATCAGAAAAGGAGACATCCATACACATTTTACTCTTATTCTTGAATGCTTTCACCTGCTCCCTAAATTTCTCCACTTCCTCTCTAAGCTTTAAATTGTGGATTTGAGTGCAATCTTGCATTTTTTTTTTCCACTCCTGTGTTTCCTGTGTCTGTCTGATCAATTTTTGCCTGCACTAGAGTTTCTGAATATTCTGTAATTTTAAATAGTTGTAACAAAATTTGAATTGACTGTTTCATTCTGTAAGTCTGCTCAGAGAGCACCAGGACAAACATGGAGAACTGAGTGTGATTTCATTAGGCTGGACTTACAATGGTGATATTTAACACCAGTTGACTGGGAGTGCTTTGGCAATAGAATGAACCCCATACAGCTGGAATTTCTATCCTAAGGGTACCTATTTTTGGTTGAACTCTGAGGAGAGTTTAAACTAGTTCTCAGACTTCTTTGACCCCAGAGACTCTTACTGGCTGGGTGCATAATAACAAGCTAGAAATGTTAAGGACTGTAAAAAGATTTTTTTTTTTGCTAGTAACATGTACTTCTTCAGGAGGTACAGCTGGAACAGGCTGAACCAAAGCAGCCCTATGTCCATGCTGCACGATCTGCCCTGTGGTTCTCATGAACACTCTGGCCTTCCCTTTAGTCCATGGAAATACATGAGACCTAGAACTTTCAAAATCCTGAATTCACAGCCATGGCTTAAGCACATGAAAGGAGAATTGACTATCTAAAAAAAAAAGTTAAATAATAACTTAATAAGATTAGTATTAATCCTATAGTCTGTATGAACCTCTGATACAAAAATTATTGTTAATAATGAAAAAGACTGATGAATCATATGTATGTCTTTATTTTTCCAGGTGAATAAGCTGTATATTGCATATTGCCATCCAAGCAATTAACATGGAGAATGCAAGCAGTGTGAAGGAATTTATTCTTTTCGGCCTCTCAGAGAATCAAAGGGTGCAGAAAATATGTTTTGTGATGTTTCTGTTCTTCTATATTATTATTGTGGCAGGAAACCTGCTAATTGTTATCACTGTAATTAGCAGTCAACATCTGAATTCCCCCATGTATTTTTTCCTTTCTTACTTGTCCTTTGTAGATATCTGTTATTCTTCTGTCACAGCTCCCAAAATGATTGCAGACTTCCTTGTTGAAAATAAAACAATCTCCTTTGTGGGTTGCATAGCACAGCTGTTTGGAGTACATTTCTTTGGCTGCACCGAGATCTTCATCCTCACAATGATGGCCTATGATCGCTACACAGCCATCTGCAGACCTCTCCACTATACCACCCTCATGACCAGGCGTGTGTGCAGCCAGATGGTGATCGGCTCATGGGTGGGAGGCTTCGTGCATTCCACAGTGCAGACTCTCCTAACCTCCTGTCTCCCATTCTGTGGTCCCAACAAAATTGACCACTACTTCTGTGATGTGCACCCCCTACTACAACTGGCCTGTATCGACACCTACACCGTGGGTATCATTGTTGTTGCCAACAGTGGAATGATAGCACTGAGTTGTTTCTTAATCCTTGTCATCTCCTACATTATGATCCTGGTTTCCTTGAGAAGTCAAATGTCCGGAGGGCGGCACAAGGCCCTCTCCACCTGTGGGTCCCACATCACTGTGGTAATTCTGTTCTTTGGGCCATGCACATTCACCTACATACGCCCATCCAGTGATCTGTCAGAGGACAAGAGTATAGCTCTATTTTATACTATCATCACACCCATGCTGAACCCACTTATCTACACACTGAGAAATGAGGAGGTGAAGAGTGCCATGAAAAAACTGTGGAGTAGAAAAGTCATAAGTGAGAAGGGACAGGTGTAGAACTGCAGGAACTTTTCCAAAGGATCATAGAAGATCACGTATCTCTCACCATAAGGCCTTTAATGCAAAGCTTGCTTTTGGCTCCTTTTGTAATTAGGAATATTGCTTTATATTTTCTTACTGACCAGCACAGGACCAGGAAAAAGAAATAAATTCTACAAAAATTATTTTAAAAGTTGTCCAGACAGAGCATCCTAGTAGCTATTGTTCCCCCAGGTATAAACTTTTCGACAAACTCCATCTGCTCTGTAATCCTGGGAAAGCTGCAAAAGAGAGAATTATGGTCACTGGCTGCTGGAAGCAATCATACAAAGAAGGTCTCTTTCTGCTTGCAATAAATGCCTTTTAATGACAACTACATTGTGGTATTTTGAATCCATGGGTGAGCAATTAAAATCCTAGTATTTTGTGCTAATTGGGTCATTTGCTGATGCAAATAAGAGGAGGGAAAGCTTCTCCTGTTTCAATTCTAGGCCAATTCAAGTTCTTTCTTCAGTACTTCAGCTACCACCAACCACCCCTTCTACCCTTCAGCTTTCCTTCAGAATTTTTATTTTAGTGTTTACACTAATACAGAATCCCAGATCCCAGGAAATACACATTACTTATGTGTAGCCACTAAGGAATGTGTTCAGGAGAACAACAACAAAAAAAAAATGTTGTTCAGGAATCAGTGAGGTATGCAAGATACTTCCTAACAGAGCACATTTACACACCCCCACAATGAACCACATCATCTGCAGGAAGTACTGGAACTCTTACTATTGGAGGAGTGAAGAGACAAAACGTGAGAATGAAAGACCAAATGAACACAGGATCGGTCAAAGCTGTGACGGGGGGAGGAGCTGTAGCAGCTCAGGATCTCAAAGGAGCCATGAGGTACGAGACTCTGACCCCTACTTTACCAGCAGGAACCCAGAAAATCAGCTGAGTTCAGGAGGAAGAAACCTGCCTAGTGCCATTCAAAAGTCATTGGAGCACCTTCCATTTTCTTTCTTCACTTACGTTCCTTTTAAATATCTACACCTGTGTTATACCTTAGCATGGCTTGAGTAAGATTGCAGGATACAAGCTGTTCCCAGCCCCAAGACAGGTCTTATAACTTAACATTTGTTTATCTATCTAATGTTTTAGGGTCTCATTTCTAAGTGCTGGGTGGTGCTAGGCACATTTGGACCACAGTTTATAAAAGGAGTCACTGGAAACATTAGATTCCTCTACATATTGGCAAGAATTCTTATACAAATCTAATACTTGAACTAAAGAATGGCTTCTGTGTTTTTTACTGTCTGAGTAAAACTAGCTGGTAAGCAGTGAGGACCAACCAAAAACCTTACTAATGTTTTGAAATAATTACCTGGTTTACTTCCTGTTTCAAATTTCTGCACACCAAATGTTTAAGGGATAACAGTCTATAGCACAGTTATGATACTTACACTGCTAACAACCAATAACAAGCTAAGAAATAAGAAATTATGGGAGATTTTAGCGTAGAACACAAGTCAGAATTTATATAGATGTCCTGAGACATCTTTATTCCAAAAATGTTTCATTGCAAAGCTAAACTGAATAAACACTTTAAAAATAGCTGTGATGTTAATTTGAAATGTTTTTCCAAAACTATAAACTGTAATCAACTGTTAATAAAGTCAGCCAGTCAACAAGCAAACCCACACACAATCTAATGTATTCTAGATGACCACATTCCAACATCACCCTTCAGCAACTACCCTAAAAGCCCTCAATTTTTACCTCATTAGTGATTTCTAACAAATAAATCTTCATACTTCTCTGGGATCTTATTACTCCGGAAAGTCAGGTGCTTTTGCTGTGTGATTTTAATATTTCTGCCACAACTTCCCAATCTCATAAGATGGAGCTATTCTTGCAGATGCTCTTGGAAGTTATTTTTTTGCAGAATGAAAAAATTAGACTCAAGTTTTCCATTTTAACCTCTACATTTTTCAGAATTGGCAGAGATGCATATTGATCTCATGAAATCTAAGTAACAACTTGCAGCTGAGGCATGTTGATGAAACCTCCTAGCATGGTCAGAGAAGCAAGCAAAATCTTGGAGAATGGTAAATATAAACCATGCAAGTGTTTTTATTTTACTTCTTTACGTTGTTCAAGTGTGACAGTGAAATCCTGCCTTTGAATCCTGCTCCCAAGCTCATTTATGACCTGCTTGCTTTTGTGTGTTTCATAGTTCATCTCTTTGTGGTCCATTTCACTGACTGCATTGAGATCTTCCTTCTCACAGTGATGGCATGTGGTCATTGTCTTGCTATATGTAACCACTTCATTATACAAACATGGATGGTAGCTGCTTCTTCATTGGGAAGGTCTGTGCATTCCCTGCTGCAGACCCTGCTTACCATTCAGTTATGATTCTGTGGGCTAAATGAAGCTCATACCCATTTCTGGGATATACATCCTTTGCTGAAGCTGGCCTGCACTGACACCTACATTATTGGTGCTATTGTGGTGTTGTGGTTTTACATAGCAAGGTTCTGGAGGAGAAGGGGGAGCTACAGGGGTGCCGTCTGCAAGAAGCAGCTAGAAGCTTTCAGTAGGCCTGACAGAGTAAATACCAGTTAGGCTGCTGCTGACCAAGACCAAGCAAATCAGCGATGGTCATGGTGCTTCTATCAATCACATTTAGGAGAATAAAACCTGCAAGCAGCTGCTTTTTGCCACCAGAGAAGGGAGTGAGAAATTGTAAGAAACTTTGCAGACACCAAGACCAGTGAAGAAGGTGAGGGGAGGAGGTGCTGCAGGTGTCTGGGCGAAAGATTCTGCTTCAGCCTGTGGAGAAGACCATGGTGGAGCAGGCTGCTCCCCTGCAGCCCATGGATGATAATGGGAAGATGAGATCCCATCTACAGCCCATGGAGGACCCCAAGCTGGAGTGGATGGAGACACCTGAAGGACGCTGTGACCCCATGGGAAGCCCACACTGGAGCAAGACCTGCACCCTTTGGAGATACCAATCCACACCGGAGCAGGTTTCCTGGGGAGATGTGTGACTCCAAGGAGGACTAGCTGGAGCAGTCTGGGCCTGAAGGTCGGCACCTTGCAGATGGGATCCATGCCAGGGCAGTTGGTGAAGAGCTGAAGTCCTGTGGGAAAGGACTCACACTGGAGAAGTTTGTTGGAGGAATGTCTGCCGTGGGTGGGACCCCACGGTGCAGAAGGGGAAGAGCATGAAGAATGAATGATCCCTGTTTAGAAGGAAAACAACTCATGAGGAACTGAATGAAAACCCCATTCTTTGTCTCCCCCGTGACACCTGCTGAGGAGGAAGAGAAAGAAATCATGAATAAAGTTAAGTCTGTGACAAAAGGAGGGGTGGGGGTAGGCGTTTTAAGGTCTGGTTGTACTTCTCATTATCCAACTCTGGTTTCATTGTGTGTGTTGTATAGTGTAATAAATTAGATGCTTTTCTTTTTCTTTCTTTTTAGTCCATGTTGAGTCTGTTTTGCCCATGACCCTAACTGCTGAATGATCTCTCCCTGTCCTTATCTCCACTACTAAGCCTCTCAATATCTACTTCCTCCCCTCTCCAGCTGAAAAGGGGAGTGATAGAGTGACTTTGGTGGGCATCTGGCCACCAGCTAGGGTCCCATCCAGCATGCTCATTTCCCAGAAAGGCTGATTTCTCCTGAGGCACTTCCCTGCTTACATGCAAGTGACACAAGTTTTAATGGGATACAGGATGACCTAAGTTATCTTCCCTAGTCCCTGTTTTCTGGTACAAAGAAATTACAGGCAACCCAAAGCTACATTTCATTTCTACCAACCTGGTAAAACGTTCAGAAGCCCTCTAGTTCAAAATAAGGCAGATAATTACCTATTAAGAGCGGAGCAGCAGGTAGGTATTTTGTGATTAATGAACTGACAGTAGAAGCCATTTTCCCAAAATAATATTCACACACAATTTAATATAGATTGGAGCACAGTTTTCCTTCTAGGCTCAGTTAACTGTTTTTCATATTTCCAGAAATAACTTCAAAGATTTTATGGACATGTGGAGGTGCAACATGGGAAGGGTTGCCTTTCTGAGTATCCTTGTAGATCCAAAGATGCTGGTTGCTAAACCTGGGACTGAAAGATTAGAGACTAGCTCAGGAATCGTTTCCCTTTACACTTCAAGGTTTTTGGACAGTTGACATTTTATCTCTTGCATGGAAGAGCTGCAATCAGTTGCCAGCACCACCCTGAGAACTGTCATACACTGAGTGGGTTTACTTCAATTTTAGTGTGGCTTATCTGTATTCCTGGACAGAATAGGGAATAGATTGGTTCAGTGAAGTTGACCCCAGTAGTGTAGATATGAGACTGACCATGTATTAATAATAGTGAAGGAATTAGGACTAGGGAAGTAATTGGCTATTTTCCTGCTCCAGGCCATGCTGATTAGATTCAAGACTCATCAAGAGGCAGCCCCAGGCATGCATCAAGGCATGATTCTAAAATCTGTTAAGGTAGTACTCAATAGCACTGGAATTTCTGAAAGTTTTCCACTCCAGTGTTGCGTTTTTTTCTTTTCCCCAATTTTTGTTCTGTTTGCCGTATGATACCATAATAGATCTCTTACCTTCATCTTCTAAATTAAAAAAAAACCCCAAAACTACGAAAGCCAGAAAAAAAAAATGCCTGTAAGCATTCTCAAAGGACTTGTCTGGCACTGTCTATAGGTGCGGAAGTCACAATATCAGAACAGATGTGGGGCACTTCTATGTTATAAAGCATATTGAAATAGTAACTGACCAACTGAAAATTTATTTCCTAAGCACTGTTCAGTGACATATGTCTCTTTTAGGGGGTGAGGTACAGTAGGAAGCCCTGAAACAGGAAAGGGTGTTGCCTACTCTCTTTCACAACAGACAAATACTGTCTAGGCAGTCTTGGATATTGCTCCTTTTTCTATCTGCATATTCTCTTTCAACAGTTCTCAGGTTCTTTCAGACCTGCACACAGAGAGAAATGAAGCCTTGCTACTGTCTTTCGAAGAGCTGCTTTGACTTCCTCATTCCTCAGGCTATAAATCATAGGGTTCAGCATGGGAATTGCCAGAGTATAAAACACAGAGATGATCTTGTCGTGCTCCAAAGAGTATTTTGAACTGGGCCGTAAGTACATGAAGGAGCCTGTTCCATAGAACATGCTGACAGCAGTCAGGTGGGAAGCACAGGTGGAGAAGGCTTTGCATCTGCCTCTGGTGGATTTAATTTTGTGAACAGTAATCCCAATGCCAATGTAAGAGATGAGAATGAGAAGCATGGTTGAGATGACAAGCACAGCAGCACAGGTGAAATGAACCACATCAGTGACGTAGGTGTCAGAGCAGGAGAGCTTCAGGATGGGAGGCATGTCACAGAAGAAGTGATTGATGATGTTGGAATTGCAGAAGGAGAGCTGGAATATAAATAATGTCTGAATAGTTGCATTCATGCAGCTCATGAAGTAGGAGCCACACACAAGAAGTACACAAAACTTCTTGGACATAATGACAGGGTAGAGCAAGGGATTGCAGATGGCTATAAGCCGATCATATGCCATCACAGCCAGGAGGTAGCACTCCGCTGTTACTGTGACGCAGAAGAGGAAAAGCTGAGCTGTGCATGCTGTGTAAGATATGACTTTTGTCTCAGCCACGAGAGTCATGAGTGTGCTAGGTATAATGATGGTGGAGTAGCTGACATCTAAGAAGGCAAGGCTGCTGATGAAGAAGTACATGGGAGTGTGGAACTTGGACTCAATCCAGATGAGCACAATCATTCCCAGATTTCCCACCACGGTCAACAGGTAGATCAGGAGAAACACCATGAAGAGAAAGACCTGCAACTTCAAGTTGTCTGTGAATCCCAACAGGATAAACTCGGTCACCACAGTGTGATTTCCTTCTGCCATCTAGCGTAGGTGGAAAAGTCAAGATTACACTGCAGAAAACAAGGTGAACACAGGCTGACTGTTAGTGGGTCAAAGTGGCTCTCATCAGGCTGATCTACAATGAAGGTTTAATTTGGTGTATCTTCCTATGCATGTTTTTCAAGTCCTGAACTCAAATTATCTCATAGACATTTTATACCTTTCAAGGGCTTCTAGTCTTTCTGTGGACACTAAAGGAGCACCCTTATTCCTGCAGGTTTCTCTGCATGTCCCTCACCAAACACTCAGTCATCTGCACAGGGGGCACTAATTCCATAGTATTTGTTTCACCTCGCCTATTTTAGACAGCTAGTCAAACATGACTTGATACATTTTGGGTTTTTTTTTCCCCATTTTATATAGACATCATCACAGGAATTAGCTTTCAACATTTTGGGGATATAAAGGTAAACGCATGCCATGCTGGGAAAATCTCTCAAATACAATAACGGGGCCCAGAAATATATACCTTATCGCTAGGACAAAATGATATTTTGGGGCAACTATGGGAAGCAGAAGGCCAAAGCTAGGGATTTGGAAAAGCTGCGCTATAAATATTAATGGCATTTCAGGCAAAAATGGAGCAGAGCTTCTGCTCGACTGCTACTTCCATAAACCCGAGAATAAAAAGAGAATTATTATCAGTTCAACTCTGAGGCATGGTCTGCTTCTGAACTCCAAAGAAAGCTTTTTGTTCCCAGGAAGAAATTATTTAAAAGACCTTGGAAGAATTCATTTTTCCGTTTTCCAAGGAAGAATGAACTCTACTGCTGTAACTACTTGAAACATTGGCCTAATGTTCCTTAAAGTTTCCAGTGCCATGTATTTCCCATGGTTCATAGTCACTTCTGGTTTTAAGCAAAAGTTAATATTACTCAGTTTTCTTCTAAAACTGGATTTTTCCTTTATAATTTAAATAAAAATCTTTTTGTGTCACTCCCTCCCATTGTGGTAAAAAGAAACCACTTTTCCCCTTCCACCATTTCATAGAAAATGAAACAGAATCATAACATCATAGAACATCTTAAGTTGGAAGGGACTCAGAAGGATCAAGTCAAACTCCCTGCTCCACACACAGCCAGCTACTTAAACCTGAACCATACACTAAATTCGCACTAATGGCAAACATGCCAAATCTGAAAGACAACTCTAGCACGATGAGAAAAATTACTGCTTGAAATTTAGTTAAGCCTGGGTCCCAAAATCTGGGGAAGGAAAAAAGCCAAACAGATAAAAAACAATCCCAACCTCTGTAATTTTCAGGAATACCTATACTCTTATACTCTAAGAGAGAGACATGGGAGTTTGGGAATTCTCCCTCCCTGGTAAAGAAATGGTATAGAATATGTCTAATATATTCACTCCTAATCGTCACCGACCTTCTAATTCCAGGCCTGTTCTTACCTTAACACTCACATACTGATGTGCTGGGTGCACTAGGGTTTCTTCTCTTGTCAATGTAAAATAAACAGGCAAGAGGAAATCTTCCTGTTAGTGCAGATTTGACTGCAAGGCATACCTTGTCTACTAACTCCAGATAAGAAGTGATTTCTATTTTCTAAATCAGAAAGGAAGAGGAAGAGGAAAGGAAGAGGAAAATCTCACAACAGCAAGTGGGTATTTTAGCAGTTGGCACACACATTTATACAGTTTCGGGTACAGAGTTGCTTATGGGCCACCGAGCCTGAGACAAGGCACAGTGGGACTATTAAAATGGCTTTTGTACTGTCAGTGGAGATAGCCTGTCCTCTCCTTTCCTGCAATTAGACAAATGGACTTCATTCGCTTTTAAAGAGACCATTTCTCCCCCTTGTTTTTGGCAATCTGGTCCTTTGTATTATTTTTCTTGTTTTATTCTGCTACTAGTAATCTAGAACTATAAGACTATAAAATTATGGACTATAAAACCACTTTCAATATTGCAGAGGAAACCACAAGTAATGAGGAAAAAGTTGTTTCTGTTCAGCAAGAATGAAGGCTCTTCTCCCAAAACTTCTCTGAAACTGACCAGCAATTTCAGCCCCACCAACTTGTTGTGGTCTGGTGTTCCAGGGTTAGTGAATTAAATCACCAGGGAAGAGCTGTTTAGGTCTAGTTTCATATTTTGAGGAACATATTTTTCAGGTAATTGTTGACATTAATGTTGCCTTTTAGCCAGTTGTATCAAAACTGCAATGTTTTGAAATTCTCAGAACAACCACACTGAGATAAAGTGCCTCTTTATATTCCTTCATAAAATACCAGAATCACAGATTGCTTTGGGTTGGATAGAACCTTTAAAGAGTGTGTAGTTCAACCCCCTTGCCTTTGACAGAGACATTTTTCACTAGACCAGGTTGCTCAAATCCCTGTCCAACATGAACCTGAAAATTTTGAGTGATGGGGTATCCACAAGTTCTTCGGGTAACCTCTTCTAGTGTCTCCCTCTTCCAGTTTCATCCTCATCACAAAAAGAAAAAAAGTTATCCTTATGCCAAACCAAAATCTACCCTATTTCTCTTTAAAACTGTTGCCCCTTGTCCTCTAAATACAGGCATTAGTAAAAAGTTAGTCTCCACCTTTCTTATAATCCTCCTTAAGAACTGAACAGCTGCAGTAAGGTTTCCCAGAGTCTTCTCTTCTGCAGGCTGTATAACCTAAATGCTCTCAAGTCTTTCTTCATTTGAGAGGTATTCCAGCCCTTGAATTATTTTCATGGCCCTCCTGTGGACCTGGTCTTTCATGTCTTTCTTATGCTGGGAAGCCCAGAAATCGATGCAGTACTCCAGGTGGGGTATCGTAACACCAGAGAGGAAGAACCACCTCCCTCAACTGGCTGGCCATGCTTCTTTGCTGCACTTCAGTGTATTGTTAGCTCTCTGGGCTGCAAGCAGACATTGCAGGCTCCTTTCCAATTTCTCACTCACCAATATCCACAAGTCTTTCTCCACACGGATTGAGACTTTCTCATTGCATTTACACTCCCAATCTGTACTAAAAGCAGGTGCAGGGCCTTGCATTTTGCTTTATTGAACTTCATGAGGTTAGTATGAGCTCACTCCTCAAACCTATCCCTCTGGAAAGCATGCCTTCCCTCTAGCAAATCAACTGCACCACTCAACTCAGTGTTCTCTTCAAACTTGCAGAGGGTGCATTCAATCCCAGGGTCTGTACCACTAACAAATATATTAAATAGCATCAGTCCAAATATGAACCCTTGAAGAACACCACTCATCACTGGGTTTTCACTTGGACATTGAGCCATCGACTGTAACTCTTTGGACGTGACCATCCAGCCAATACCCTATCGATCTAACAGTCCATTCATCAAACCCACAACTTTCTAATTTAGCAGCAAGAATGTTGTGGGAGACTGTATCAACTGCCTCAAAAAAATCCAGGGCAATGACATCCGCAGGTCTTCCCTTGTCTACTGATGCAGTCTCTTCATCATAGGACGCCACTACGCTAGTCAGGTATGATATGCCCTTGATCAAGTCATGTTGGCTGTTTCTTAATGGAGAAAATCTTCATTCTGAAATCACCAATCAGGAAATAATACACCCAGACCAACAGTAATAAGAATCCAATCAATACTTTTTCTTGATTTGCTTGGGTCAGCCAATTTTAAGTATGAAATAGTTCAGTGTTCTTTGACACTGCCAGGGAACCCAATTACCAGTTACTAAAGCATTCTGTGAAAATGATATTTTTTGAAAATCCCTCTCAGTTAAGTCTTTTTTACTCCCCCCATCACGATAATTTCCTTTATATTCTTCAGCAATTCTTTTCATTTTATTTTAATGATCGACTCTTGTTTAAAGTTTTCAAAGTCAGCCATTACTTCACAGTATCCTACTTGTTTTGTTTGATGCATATAACCTGAGTAGCTGAAGCTTCACAGAGAGGAGTTACTTTGTAATCAAGGATTACACACAGCAGTCTTATAATCACTGAATCACATTTGTTGGAAAAGACCCCGTAAAATCACCTAATCCAACAGTTAACCTAGGACCGCCAAATTGAACAACTAACCCATGTGCCTAAGAACCACATCTACATACCTTTGAAAGACCTGCATGGATGCTGACCCAACCACTTCTCTGGGCAGCCTGTTACAGTGTTCAATAAGCCTTTCCATGAAGAAATTCCTCCTCATATCCAAGCTAAACCTTCCTGATGCAAGTGGAGACCATTTCCTCTTGTCTTGTTGCTAGTTCCCTGGGAGACGAGACCAACCCCACCTCACTACAACCTCCTTTCAGGGAGTTGTAGAGTGTGATAAGGTCTCACCTCAGCCTCCTCTTCTCCAGACTAAACCCAGTTTCCTCAGCCACTTCTCATCTGATCCTTCGGCGAGTGACGATCAGCGGCGACAGCGATCACACTGGTAAGCTCAGGGGCTGTGTGTCAGATCGGGCAGTACAGAGAGGTTCCCTACATCTGGGCACCCCGTGCAGCTCCTTCCACCCGTGGCGAGTACCCGGAAACCCCCCAAAGCTCACCCTCCCCCTGATGTCACGTGACCCCACCCTCTAACCTTAAAAGGGTTTAAGGAGGGCAGCGACTAGTCCCTGCCCACCGACACAATGCAGGTGAGCAAGCAGAGAGCTCAGAGGAGACAGCCAGCCAGCCCGCTCGCCGGGCAGAGGAAGTAGAGGAGCCCAGCCTACGGACAGGAGAGGGTCACTAACACTTGGGTAGGTATTGCATAATGGTGTCTACCCAGCGCAGGGCCATAACCCCAACACCTTCCACTGTGGAGGCAGCAACCCAGTTCAACCAACCGCAGAAGCATGTTGCAGTGCAGGTCTTGGGGTGCAGGGACTGTCACAACATGCTTGCGGAAGCAGACAGCTCTGAACATGGCTGTGTGCTGTGTGAGATCATAAGGGATCTCCTCAGCCGAGCAGCATACCTATAAGAAGAGGTAGATGTGCTCAAGGATAAACTAGCCAGGCTCATGAGCATCAGGGAGGCTGAAATGGAGATTGATCGGATGAGCCAGATTCTGTCCTCCCAGCCACAGAAACGTGAGTACCCAGTAGATAGGGTCCAGGACCAGAGTGACCCTATATCCTCCCCCATGAAGGACAGTCTAAATGATAGGGACGAATGGAAGCAGGTACGTGGCAAGGGCAGTAGGAGAGTACCTTCCAAGCCTGTCCTTCCTCGACAAGTTCCTCTGAGCAATAGATATGAGATCCTACTACAAGGGGACCAGCCGGATAATGAGATGGCTGATAGGAAAATTATTTCTGAGGTTGTGTTCCCTAGGATAAGACCCCCTAAGCAAACCATCCTCTGTTAAGACAAAAAGACGGGTCATTGTCTTAGGAGATTCCCTTCTGGAGGGAACTGAGAGCCTGATCTGTAGACCGGACCCTCTACACAGGGAAGTCTGCTGCCTTAAGGGAGCTTCAGTTAGGGACTTAACCAAGCGAGTCCCAACCTTGGTCAGGGACATGGATTATTATCCACTTTTAGTTTTTCAAATAGGTAGTAATGACATACATAAAAGAAAACTGAGCACCATTAAGAAGGATTTAAGGGCCCTGGAACACATGGTACGAGGATCTGGAGCACAGGTAGTGTTCTCCTCCGTCATTCCTACTACAGGGAATGGGGAGGGTTGGATTGAGAAGAGCCAGGAAATAAATACCTGGCTCAGAGCCTGGTGCGAGAAACAGAACTTTGGGTTCTTTGAGAATGGGCTGGCTCGAGCCTCACCAGCCTTGCTTTTGAGGGATGGGGAGCACTTATCCCCTAGGGGCAGAAGGATACTGTCCATGAAGCTGGCAGGGCTCATTAATAGAGCTTTAAACTAGATAGGAAGGGGGAGGGGGACAGGGCCAGGCTAGATGGAAAAAAGCCTGGGTGTGGTGGTGGAGTTACTGAGGGATGGTGTGCTGGCAATGACCTCTGGTCAGCCACCCTAGTTAACCAGGGGGTTAGTGTCCTAACTCAGAGTAGAGTTGTAACTACTACTGATAGGCTAGGTAACTTAAACAGCTGTCACTTGGGAAGCAAGGCTTCCCCAAGGAGCATAACAAGATCAGTAGACCAGCTGAAGTGCATCTACACCAATGTACGCAGCATGGGGAACAAACAAGAGGAATTAGAAGTCCTTGTAACTACAGGAAATTATGATGTGATTGCCATCACAGAAACGTGGTGGGATAATTCACATAACTGGAGTGCTGCAATTGCTGGTTATAAACTATACAGGCATGACAGGCTGGGTAGGAAAGGAGGTGGGGAAGCCCTGTATGTCAGAGAATGCTTTGACAGCCTAGAGCTGGAGTCTGGTGAAGACAGGGTTGAGTGTCTCTGTGTGAAAATCAGAGGAGAACAAAATCAGCAAGATATAGTGATGGGAGTCTGCTATAGACCCCCTGACCAGGAGGAGGAAGCTGATGAGTTGTTTTTTAAACAACTGGGAGAAGTCTCGCGATCACCAGCCCTGGTCCTTACTGGGGACTTCAACTTACGGGATGTCTCCTGGAGGTACAATACAGCAGGGAGGAAACAGTCTAGCAGGTTCCTGGAGGGTTTGGAAGACAACTTCCTGACCCAGCTGGTAAATGAACCCACAAGGGAAGACACTGACCACAATGACTCCTGTTTCCCTGAGGTAGGCATCTGAGCAGGAGAGCTTGAGGATCTGGGGGATTTCACGAAGAACTGGTCAACAGCATTGCCATGGCAGAGGGGGAGTGAAAATGTATTGGCCATGTGCAGCAGAGCACAGAGAAACCCACTGGCCCAGGCAGCTGCTGCCATGTGGGCACAAGCCCTGCTGCCCAGGAAGGTCTCATAGTGCAGGGGGTGGTAGATGGCAATTTACTGGTCATAGGCCATGACAGTGAGAAGGGAGTACTCTGTTGAGATCAAAAATACAAAGAAAAAGAGTTGAGCCACACATCCTGTGTAGAAAATGGCCCTGGTGTCCCACAAGGAATTGGCCATGGCTTTGGGAACAGTAGTGGAGATGCAGCCAAGGTCAGTAACAGAGAGGTTGAGGAGGAAGAAGTACATGGGGGTGTGGAGGTGGTGGTCACAGGCTACGGTGATGATGATGAGGCCATTGCCCAGGAGAGCAGCCAGGTAGATGCCCAGGAAGAGCCAGAAGTGCAGGAGCTGCAGCTCCCGTGTGTCTGCAAAGGGCAGGAGGAGGAACTGGCTGATGGAGCTGCTGTTGGACATCTGCTGCTGTGGAGACCTGTCCAAGGAGGACAAGGCATTGAGAAATTAGGGAACTCTTCTTTGAGGAAAACCTCTTCCAATTCTTAGGGAATACCCTCAGATTGATTCTCTGGATTCAGGAGGACTTTTGGCAGGTCCTTTTGGGAGGTCTGATCTGGGCTGGCTTAAGCGTGCCACTGCTGGGAGGAGGGTTGGCTGTGGGCTCTGGAGAACTCAGTCCTACCTTGTAGCAGTAAGTCAATAGAAGGATGTTGTGATCTCAGACTAAATCCCCTGTGGATAGGAATGAGTGTTTCAGCACTGTCAGTCCAGTTTCACCTGAGGGCAGAACAGAGCTTTGGAGCTTTTTATTTTCTCCTGACTGTACCTGAGGAGTGTTTCTTCTGTCAGAACTCCCTGACATTGCTGCTGCAGTCCAGGGAAACCTTCCCCTGAGTGCAGAGTGGGGAGAGCTGCTCTGTCCATCAGCCCTGGTCTCAGCTGCCCTGTGCTGGGTGCTCTGGGATCACACCCTGCTGTTCCCCATAGAAGAAACTGGAACCCACAGATTGCCGAGGAATCCAGTGTCCCAGGGCAGATCTCCAAACCCCTCCTGCGGTCTCATCCTACCCAAAGAGGATCTTAGCTCCCTGCTCCCAGCCAGGGACACACAGGGCTCAGTGCAGCTGCCCACACACAGGTGAAGAGCAGCATTGCCATGGCCTCAGTGCTGAGATGTCTTCTGCATTGGGCTCCTCTCTGGGGCACAAAAGTCCCTAGGAGAGCGGTGCCATTGTGGGAGGCAGCCTGCAGCCCAGCAGGAGCCCCCAGAAAGTCCTCAGTCCTACAGATGGGTGTCCTGAAGTGTGGGTCAGCTCAGTGCCAGCCCTACAAATGGACGTGCCCAGAGCCCCAGGTAATGGTGGGACAAAGGCAGCAAGGACAGGAGGGGAAACAGCAAGAAATGCTCCAGGCAAGGCTGGAAGGACAGGGACAGACTGACAGGCACTCAGGGGTTTCTCCTCACTGGGGGTCAGGCTGCCAAGAAGACTCAGCCTGAAACCCTGGAACTCTGGGTGCTGAGTCTGTGCTGGGTGGCAGAAACCAGGGGTCACTGAGGGAAAGTGTCTGCATTGCAGGGGATGTCAGGGAGGTACCAAATCCCCACTGCCACAGCATTTCTGGGAGCAGCTCCTTCTCCCTTCCTGACAATGTCTCTGCTGCCTGGAGCTGTCCCTGCAGCTGCTTCTCTTTGCCCATCTCACCTCCCACTCTGTGCTCACAGACCTCATCCAACCTGCCCTGCACTCAGCTCTGCTCTGCAGACCCCTCCTGGCATCAGGGCACTGCCCCTGGGAACCTCTGTGTGTGCAGGGCTCAGGCCAAGCTCCAACAACTTAATGAGAATCAAGTTTTTATCAGATATTCTTGAGGGGAGAAATAAGTTCTCATCTACCACAGTCAGCACAGACCACAGGAGAGGAAAAGTCAAAGCAAAGACTCTGCCTGGCAGGAAAATGCTTCCTTGATGGTATTCTTCGAAGGCCTTCAAAGGAACTTCTCAAGGATCAGCTGGAGCTGGGAGCAAAGCTGAGCCATGCAGCACTTAGAGCAAAAGGACCTTACACTGCCCTTCCCTGTGTCTCTCCTCCAACCCACAGGTGCTGTCTATATCCCTGTGGAAAGCCCACGAGCCAGGCTTAGTGCTGACCCTAGCAGCAGCGGAGTCCCTGCCCCAGCACACAGCCCCCAGGGTGCAGGGACCCTGCTCACAAGGACAGCCCTGGGCACCCCCGGGTGCACACTCTGCTTCACACCTCTGCAACCATGCCCAGGAGAAGACAGTTGTCCTGCCCTGTCCCTCTGATGGGGCAGAAGGGCATCCCTTCCATGGAGCACTTTCTGGTCCTATAGAGAACCTGTCCTCCTGACAGACCCCCACACACTACCCCATGTCCCAGCTTTAGGAGATCCCTCCAGGAACAGAACCTGCATTGCCCTGCACCCACAGACATACCAGGGAGTGTGATGAGATTTCTCCTGCAGTGAGCTCTCAGCATCCATCAGCTCTCTCAGCCTCACAGGTCTCCCCTCCGTGCCTACAGGCAGTGTCCCCAGCCCTGTGTGCTTGGCAGAGGAGCTGCTCCTGGCCAGAGCTGTCTCTCTGCAGCACTGCAATGTTTCATGAGCTCCCAGTGCCCCAGGAGCCCAGCCCAGCTCACAGAAGAGAAGCAGGTGAAGGTGTCATATTCCATCCCCTCTGGGCTCCTTTGAGGTGTCCCTGAGCTCCAGGGAACCTACTTGGAAAGACACTGAAGTCCTCACTGACACTCCCTCTCTCGGCTGGGGAGAAACCCTTCTGTCCAGCAGAGTCATTTCTCCTGATCAAACCAGAGCTGGGCAGGACAATCACCTTACCTTGTTTCCCCATGAGACAGGACACCCAGGCAAGAAGAGGAAGGGGACTCTTTCCCTCTGTGGAGGGTAAGGAGTATGACAAGCGACTCAAGGCACCTCATCCTTGCTTTGCAGCCCTGGGGCTGGAAGGGGACCCAGCTCTGGCCTATGCCTGCCACAAACCACTGAAGCTGGGATTACACTTGCCCCAATTCCAGTGGGCACAAAAGAGGCACCCGCTGCCTGGGAGCTGCTGGTCCCAGCTCCCATGGGAATTAATAGGGGGGGAGGCTACGACAGACGTGTTCAGACACCAACCGCTGGTAACACCCGAGGGGCCAGAGACAAGCAGGGAGATACAAGGCCACAGAATCACAGAACGTTATGAGTTGGAAGGGACCTTGAAAGATCATCTAGTCCAACCACTCCTGCCAGAGCAGGATGACCTAGACTAAATCACACAGGGACACATGCAGGAGGGTTTGAATGTCTCCAGAGAAGGAGACTCCCCAACATCTCTGGTAAGTTTGTTCCAATGCTCTGTCACCCTCCCAGTGAAAAAGTTCCTCCTTATATTCACGTGGAACTTCCTATGCTCCAGTTTTCACCCATTGCCCCTTGTCCTATCTCTGGCCATCACTGAAAACAGCCTGGCTGCATCCTCCTGACTCTCACCCTTTACATATTTATAAACATTAATGAGGTCACACCTCAGTCTCCTCTTCTCCAAGCTAAAGAGGTCCAGCTCCCTCAATCTATCCTCATAAGGAAGGTGTTCCATGCCCTTCACCGTCTTGGTGGCCCCACGCTGGACTCTTTCAAGGAGTTCTATGTCCTTCTTGAACTGAGAGGCTCAGAACTGGACACAATATTCCAGGGGGGATCTCACCAGGGCAGAGTAGAGGGGGAGAAGGACCTCTCTGGACCTACTAATCACACCCCTTCCAATATACCCCAGGATGCCATTGGCCTTCTTAGCCAGGAGGGCACATTGCTGGTCATGGTCATCCTGCTGTACATGAGGACCACCAGGTCCCTCTCACCTACACTGCTCTCCAACAGACCAGTCCCCAGCCTATACTGGTACCTGGGGCTGTTCTTCCCTAGATAGAAGACCCTACACTTGTCCTTGTTAAATCTCATTAAACTTCTCCCTGCCCAACTCTCCAGCCTGAGTCTTGCTGAAGGGCAGCACAGCCCTCTAGGGTGTCAGCCACCCCTCCCAGTTTTGTGTTGTCAGCAAACTTGCTGACTGGACGCTCTATTCCCTCATCCAGGTCATCAATGATTATATTGAATAGGACAGGTCCCAGTCCTGACCCCTGAGGGACCCCACTAATACTGGCCTCCAGCCAGACTCTGTCCCATTGATCAAAACTTGCTGGCTTCTTCCTTTCAACCAGCTCTCAATCCACCTCACTACTCCATCTTCCAGACCCCATTTCCTCAGTGTAACCACGAGGATGCTGTGGGAGACAGTGCCAAATGCTTTGCTGAGGTCAAGGTAGACCACATCTACTGCCCTACCATCATCTATCCACCTAGTTATATCCTCATAAAAGGCTAATAGATTAGTCAAACATGACGTGCCCTTGGTAAAACCATGTTGACTGCTCCTAACAACCCTCTTATCCTTGATGTGCCTAGAGACAGCTGTCACGTCCCACCAGGTGGGCAAAGCAGGGAGATTCAGACCTGTCTGTCCCATCCCAGCTGATGGGTATGTGCAGAGTTAACCTTTGTTACCTGCCCCAAGGGCCACGTTAACCCTCTTTTAGCTTGTCTCTTTTAACAACCACACCAGTGAGATTAGCTCCTGTAATCCTCTGTGCGGTACTCAGGAGTAACAATTACCCAGAGGTCCCAGCAAAGCACAACTGTACTTAACAGCGAGTAGAATTAGAAAGCTTGCCAACAAAACCACACTAAACTCTATATTCCAAGCAATGTATTACTATTAGTAGAACTTGGCAAAACTGCAAATGCTGTTACTGTTATGTGCTGGGAATAAGATTAGAAGTTGAGAGAGAGATTGAGCCATTGAGAGAGAGAATAAAAGAGAAAAGGTAAGAAGATATCACCACCCAGGGATCCAGCATTGATCGTCATAAAGTTGTGGTTCTTGGATGGCGGGCACACGCCAGATGTCTCAGATCAGCGTCTTTGATGCTCCCTGACCCCACCCTTCTGGGAAGGCTGAGCATATCTTGCGCAGACTCGGTGTTGAGTTGTAGAGTGTTCTGGAAATGAGTTCTGGAAATGGGGAATGGGGGTCCCAAGCGGTCTTTGAAACCCCCCAACTGGGCTGATGAAACAATGACTCTGTTCAGTGGACTCACACCAGACTTTTGCATGGACTTCTGTATGTCCAGATGACTTCATTCATCCCTGACTCAAATCCTCATCAACTAAAGCAGTAGCATCATGTATCCCAACTTCCTCTGGGGCTTCAGCCATCTGGGGCTCTTGCAAACAAGTCTCCAGGAGTGTAGACAGAGGCAAAGGCGGCATTCAGTAACTCCACCCTCTTACTATCCTCAGTCACTAGGGTACTCACCTCATCCAAGACGGCCTATGTTTCCTCTAGCATTAGTTTTGTCTGCAATGTATTTGACGAAGCCCTTTCTCTTGTCCTTGACCTCTTTTGCAAGGTTTAATTCCAAAGAGGCCTTAGCTTTCCTAGTTTCCACCCTACATGCCCTGACAACAGTCTTCTATTCCTCCCAAGCGGCCATCCTCCTTCCTGACAGTCACCTGTAGGCTCTCCCACTTAAGTTAGCCCAGCAGTCCCCTGTTTACCCACACAGGTCTTCTGCCTCCCTTTCTTGACTTCTTTCCCATTGAGATGCTCTCATTTTGAGCTTAGAAGAAGTAGTCCTTGAATATGGACCAATTATCTTGGGCCCCTTTTCCTTCCAGTACCCTGTCCCATGGGATTTCATCCAGTAATTGCTTGAAGAGGACAAAGTTGGCTGTGCTGAAGTCCCAGGTTGCAGTCCTACTTGCTATTCTCTTCCTACTGCATAAGATCTTGACCTCCACCATCTCATGGTTGCTGCAGCCCAGTCTACTTCACCTCTTCAACCAGTCCCTCCTTGTTAGTAAGTACAAGATCCAGCAGCGCTCCTCTCCTAGTAGGCTCATCCCCCATTTGCATTAGGAAGTTATTGTCAATGGACTGGAGGAACCTCCTGGACCATAAGCAGCTGGCTGGTCCGGTCTTCCAGCAAGTATCTGGGTAGTTGTGGTGGTTTAGGCCTGACTGGAGGCCAGACTCCCACCAAAGTCGGTCTGTCACTCCCCTTTTTAGTTTGACAGGGGAGAAAATATATATGGAGAGGCTTAGGAGTCAAGATAAGGACAGGGAGAGATCATCCTGTAATCAACGACAAGGGCAAAACAGACTCAACACAGTGAGGGAAAGAAAACTCTCTGATTTATTACACTACACACACAGTGACACCAGAGTTGGATAATGAGAAGCACAGCCAGATCTTAAACCACCTTCCCCCCGCCCCTCCCTTCTTAGCAGACTTTAGTCAGGATTTTGCTCCCTTCTTCCTCCCGTTGTGGCACAGGGAGGGGCAGGGACTGGGGAAAATGGTAGCACCTTCCCCCCACCCCTCCATTCTAAGCAGACTTCCCTTTAATCATGATTTTGGACCCTTCTTCCCCCCCATCATGGCATAGAGGGGCAGGGACTGGGAAATGGGGTTCTCGGTCACTCCTTCATGAGCTGTTTTCCTTTTCCATACCTTAAAACACCTCCACCTCCTCCCCGACCCCTCCCTTCTTAGCAGACTTCACTCTAGTCATGATTTCACTCCCTTCTTCGCCCCCATTGTGGCACAGGGACTGGGAAAATGGGGGCTTCGCTCAGTTCCTTGCAAGTTGTTTTCCTTCTTGGCTGGGGGGGGGGGGGCATTCATTCCACACACCCTTCCCCTGCTGCACCCTGAGGTCCCACCCATGGCAGACAGTCCTTCACAAACTTCTCAACATGAGTCCTTTCCCACAGGGCTTCAGCTCTTCTTCAGCTGCCCCACTGTGGGTCACTGCTATGGCGGGCAGCAATAAATCACAATGTCTCTCAGTCCCAGTCCTCCACGGGGTCACCAGCCCCTCCAGCAAACCTGTTCCGGCAAAAAACTCTTGTTTTTCTCTGTGTCTCTGTCTCTCTCCATGGGCTGCAAGTGCTGGCAGGGGCTTGCTCCAACACGGGTCACAGCATCTCCTGCATGTCTCCACCTGCTCCATCCAGTGTGGGGCCTCTCCATGGGCTACAGGTGGGGTCTTGGCCTTTTCCGTGGCTGCGGGGGGACACCCGCTCCACCATGGGTTTCTCCATGGGCTGCTGGGGCATCATTCTCTCCAGCACCTGGGGCGCCTCCTCCCCCCCTCCCTGGCCTTGGTGTCTGTACAGCTCATTACATCTTCTCCCTCCCTTCTTTGGGGGCAAAATGCATCTGCCTGCAGTGTTTTTTCCACCTATATGTGATTCCCAGAGGCGCTGTGACCGTCGCTGATTGGCTCGGCCTTGGTCAGCAGCAACTTTGGCCGTGAAACAGCCAATGTTTACTCTTCGGGCTCTGCAGAGAACTCGAGCTGCTCCTTACAGCAGCCACTTTCTGCAGCCCCCCCGTTCTCTCCCAGCACCCAGCTACGCAAAATTGCGACACCTCGAAAGCAATTGCCGCCAGAGAGAGGAGGGAGAAGATGTGAGACGAGCAAGCCTGCAGGCCCCAAAGTCAGTGAAGAAGGAAGGGGAGAGGGTGCTCCAGGCACTGGAGCATAGATTCCCCTGCAGCCCGTGGAGGATGGTGGGGAGCAGACACTGCACCTGCAGCCCATGGAGGACCATACACCGGAGTAGGTGAAGACAACTGAAGAGGCCTGTGACCCACTGCAGTGGGCTCCCGGCACTACGGTGCACTCTGGAGAGGGGAGCCCGTGCCAGAGCAGGTTTGGCTTGGGCACTGGGATGCGCGCGTACGTAAGAGACCTTCAGATCTGCAACAGCAGTAAAGCCTTGAGTCGGCTCCTTTTTGCTTTCCTCATACCTGTGTGCCTGCTATGACGTCCTTGTTTCCACGAAGTCCTGACAGACAGACAGGGAAGTGGCTTCTGCCCGGTGCACGTGCCATGAAGAGAAGCACTTCTGACCACTAAGTATATGGTATGCATTGTATGGCACGATATATACAGTGTATGCAGCACACAGGACGTACGGCATGGTACTGCATGCTGTTCTGTATGTCCTGTACGTAATGGGGTTCGTATTGTGCTCTGTATTGCCTGTAGAATACGGGATGGTGTGTCATGTGTGGCACATGAGGTAGTGCATTGCCTTGTTTGTATTGAAGGGCATTTGGTTGGTAGCATGTATTCTATTTTACTCTCTTGTACAATGCATTGTATTCTTTGTGACGCGTGTTTTGCATTCTAGGGTACAGCACCTTCACTTGTATGTGTTGTCTTGGGCGATACGGCCATGATTTTCACCAAGCCCTGTATGTATTCTGCAGCCCAGTTTCCATTGTATTTGATGTCCTTACTGGATCTTGGATTGGGTGCTGTCTGACGTACGGCCTGCTATGGGGTGATAGCGTATCGTGCGGTCTTCTGTGGTTTACTGATGGATGGCATCCAGTTTTATGCCTTTTCCTTCATGCCTTTTAATGGTACTGATGGTCTGGTGTCCTATTTGATGTGGTACACGTGACATCATGGTGCTTTTTGTACGCTCCGTGCATACTGTACTGTGCACAGGCACTGTATTTACTGCATGCTGTGTGTCTCTCGCACTGTTTCTTGTGCAGTGTGCGTCTCCTACTGGGGGTGTACATCCACTTGCACAGATTGTGTTGTAGATGGGGAGTTGGCATTGTAGCAAATTGCGGGAAGCAAACAACTGCGTTAGCAGAAGTAAAGCTACACTTTGCAGCTGCCACAAAAAGCAAGGAGAGAGCAGAGAGAAATGACAAAAAAGGACAGAAAACACCCGAGAAGACAGCAGAAGGAGGCGATGAAATGGGGGGTGGATGGGGGAAGCCCCAGAAAAAGGGAAGAGAGCAGAAGGGATCAATGCCTGGGGTGCAGGTACGCTTAGTTGCAGCAGGGATATTTTCAGCTCCTTTCTGGCACACCGTGAAGGAGCGGTGGAAAGAGAGAAACCGAAGGGGAGAAACATCCCAGCATCCCATGTAACACACAAAGTCTCATCATGTATTTTCAAACATGTTCACAAAACTGGGAAGGCATCTGAGCAAAACTGGGAATGCCTCAGCTGCTGTGAGTGCAGCTGGGCCCAGCCTAAACGTAACCCAGCAGCCGCACCGTGCTGGGAAAGGCCTTGCGCATCCCCATGCACTTCTCCTGGTCGATGAAGAGCGAGTTGGCTTTCACGGCCAGGTCATGCTCCAAGACCGACTTGGCATGGACCAGCCTTTGCAGCATGTCCTCGGCATCTCCCAGCCGCTGCTGAAGGCTCTGGAGCGTCTCTTCGATTTCACAGACTTCACTGACAAGGCTGGAAAACAACAATATGCCCCTGTTAGTGGTCCCGTCTTGGGGGGTGGTTTCTAGCATGTTATTGCTGATGGGCCCTTGGGCACGGGACCTCCCCCCTTGGCATCTGCCAACTACCTCGGACCCCCATGTGTGGCAGACGTGGGAAAGACAAGGACACAGTTAAGCCGAGGACATGGCTGTCTGTCAGACTCCAGCAGTGCTCAGCCATGTCTCCCAGAGTGCCTCATGTCACCGAGAAGAGGCACGAGCAGCTGTGGATTCCTGTTCCTGCTCGCATTTGTGGGTTTGCTGCTCCCAACCTCCTGGATTCCCTGGTGTGGGGTCCTCCCCACCCCCAGGGATGCACACAGAGCTAAACAGGACGGCTGGGAGAGTGACTGCAAAACACATGGAGGATGGAGAAAAGGATGGCATGCCAGAAACTGAACAGGCCCAGGAGCTGGATGCCAAGACTTCTTGAATGGCTTCACATAGCATCATGGCCAGAGGGCTCCCAGGAGGAGGTGTGAGGTTTGGGGTGCCTCACGGGGTGCTGCTGGGCACTCTGGGCAGCCTGCTCCTCCACAGCCCTGTGCAATCCCAAAGAGCTCACCTGCCCATAACAGGATTTCCAGTGTCCCCAGGGGAGGGGAGAATGGTCCTCACTGCTTCTCACTACAGCACACCCTTTTTAGCCGTCACCTCAAAAGGAAGGAGCTAAGTGCTCTCAGCACCACTAAAGGGCTCATCCTTCAAACCCGAGCACATCCCACTGGGCAGCCGGCGGGAGAGATGGGGCGGGTTCCCAAAGTAGGAAAAATCCAGCCCCTCATGTGGTGGCGTCAGGCTGTGCCCACTCATGGTGTACAGTCCCCTGCGCAGGTGCGGAGCTCTCCCAGCACCCGAGGGCTGGGATACCTGCTCAGCACTTTTCCCTGGCTCCGGGCACTTAGGGAAAGACTTACCGGAGGTGGGCAGTGTCCCGGCACAGCTCCATGCTGGGTCTGCGCGTGCGCTTGTCCAGCCGCGTCTGAGCCACTTTTAAGGGACGCCCTTTGTCCCGAATGGCTTTTCGGATGGCTTCTATGGTCCTCTTGAGCTGGAAGATTTCCTGCAGCGTCTGGAGTGAGACAGACATGTGCATATATTCACAAGTGACCACCTGAGTTCCCTTTCCCCTGTCCGTCTGCAATCAAACCCGGGTTCATAAGTGGGCTCAGACTGCTGTCGCTCTGCCACAGACAGAGGCACAGATCCCGCAGTGATGTCTCTTGAGGGAAAAGCCTCTTTCTGCCCCTGCTATCACAGCACAGGAGGTTTCCGAGTAGTGATCCACCCAAAGGGAGGGCTTCAGGCTACCTTGCCCAGATGGTCCTGGATCCTCCTCTTGGCCTCGGCCGTCTCGGCGATGCGGTGGGTGAAGGCGACATTCACGCAGCTGAACTGGCGCCGCATCTCGTTGGCCGTCACCACCAGCAGGTTCTCGATGTTGTCCCGCAGCTGGGCAGAGGCCGCCCGCTCGCTCTGGGAGCGCAAGATGTTCTTGTCCGTGAACTTGGCCCACGACTCAGGCACCGAGATCCTGGCAGACAGAGGGGAGGAAAGGAGAGGTCTCTGCTAAGCCCGTGCTGCTCAAGGCACGGACCCTGCCAGGGAGCAGCGGGGACTGAAGGTACGTTAAATCTGTGCTCTTCATTTGGCCACAGGGAAGGGAGACATCCGCACACCACCGGTTCAATAAAGCTTATCCAATGATGACACAGTCAGAGAGACAACTGAGATACTTAGGGAAGTTCTGAAAAAAACAAATTCCCCCAGGGAAACAGAGATTTTCATCAGGCCTCATATTTACACGCTCGAGGCATTGAAGTGCCAAGGCAGCCCCAGCTTCACAACAACACGCAGCTCGCAGTCAGCTCCTTGTGCTCATACCAAACCCTGGCTTCACACCAGACCCAACGAGCACCATGTAACAGACGATTCCCTGCCTGTGCCTTCAGGATGAAGTTCACGTCTGTGCAGCAGCCCAGAACAAGGTCAACAAAAGACTCAAATACCACAGAAGCTCCACTTAAAACACGCTGACCTTCTGGATGTTTTACCCCCTCTGAATCTTACTGCCAATCCTTCGCCATTCATTTGCCTGGATCAATACGTCTGAGCTCTACTGGGAATTGTTATTCAAACATCAGAACAATGGAATCAATCTCTGCCCCTCCACAAACCGCGTGCGCCTGCGTGAGCGGATTTACTCCCTCAGCCCTTTGCCACTCTGGGTATCTCTCTCACAGGGCTGGTTCAGGTCACCACCGTTCCTTTACTGCCGCACTAAAGCTCAACTCCTGGCACACACAAGCAGCTGAACTCCATCCTCAGACCATCATCTCTTTATCCTCTGTGTCATTCTAGCTCCCTGCCAGGCCCTCTGCATGCAGCAGTGACCCCCCCAGACTTGATGCCAGTGACGAGCACTCAGGCAAGCGCTGGCACATCTGTGAAACACGCAGCAACTCCATGAGCAGTGCAGAGGGGCTGGGCTGCATTCCTTTCCAGGCTGATCTCTGAGCCCTGAAGGCTGTGGACTAGGTGGGACTCACATTCGTCTGCCTGATGTTCAGCATACTGCTCCAAGCAGAAGGTTGCTCTCCCTTTATGGGGAGCAGAGATAAAGTTCCCCTCTGAGGTGGGGGTCTCTCAGTGGGATGGACGTGCCATGCGGAGACACGTGTCCTTACAGCGAGCTGGGGAAGAGCAGCTCCCTGCCAGGGAGAGGCACCGCGCATCCTGGGGACCAGCAAGCCCAGCGTGCACTCACGTGGCATCCACACGCTCCACCCCTTGGTAGTAGCTGATGCCGTCGGAGGTGTTCCTCAGCTGGTGGCACTGATCATCAATGCGGTGGGCCACCTGCTTGTTGGCCAGGTCCCTCTCAACCTCATGCTGGGCCATCCTGTTGGACCTTCAACACACAAACAGCCACCGTCACAGGGGCCGTAGGGGTGCAACAGTTTCCTCCCCATCACACTACCTGTCAGCTCCCCCCAGACAGCTATGTGCCCCACAAGCATCACCGCCTGCTTCCCTGGGAGCCTGCATGGGGCTCACACCTGTGCGGTGAGGGGAGAGGGAGGGGTCTGCTGGGGGCTCACTACAATGGCAAGTGCCTGTCAGCCCCGCGGCAAGGGATGAGGAGCTCCTCCTTACGCGAGCCGGGCTTCTGCCTGATCCAGGTACCGCCGCATCCTCTCCTGGCACGACCTGATGACGTCCGCTTCCTGGGCAGAGGCAAAGCACCACCCCATCAGCATCCATGCTCAACTGCCCTGTGCATGCTCATCCCCATCCCACATTAGCATCTGCCCTGTTTACTTCCAAAATGTTTTCCTCCCCGGGAGAAATACCATCCACATGGGACAAGAGCAGATGGCCTTGGCTTTGGTGCCAGTCCCCACCAGTCTTGCTTGTCTTGCTCTCAGCTCCCTTCAGCACACATCCGTCACATTCCAGATGCCCAGGAGATTCCTGTTCAAACCCCATCATTTTTAAGCCCTCCTGCCTGCGGGAGCCAGCTGAAAAGCACAGCCAGACCGTGTCCCACCCCTTTCCTCCCACACTGGCGTTACGCAGATACCAGCTGAGATCATTTCCCTTGTATAGATTCAGGCCTGGAGGTTGGTGGCCCTGCCTGTGGCAGGGGGTTGGAGCTCTCCGATCCTTGGGGTCCCTTCCAACCGAGACCAGTCTGGGACTCTGGGACTCTATGAAATGCTTTGCACCCCACCAGGCGCCAGGGAGGGAACTGGGCTGCAAAACCTGCTTAGGGCAGCGCAGGTGGAAAGCGCTCGAATGCCTGATGGGCGTTGCCAGACTTACCACCAAGAGCTGTTTCTCCACATCGTCACAGACCAGGTCGATGCCCATCCGCTTCTCCCGGTGAAGCAGACACTCCTGGGTGACCTGTTGGGGACAAGCCATCAGTGCTGGCTGCAGGGACAGGCTTCCCAAGAGGGAGGGGCCCACCTCAAGGAAGGTAAGAATTTAGGAAATTCTAGGTGGGCGCAGAGGTGACAGCAGGGGAAAAAGGGCCCCAGGGCAGCAGCAGCAGCGAGGTGCTGAGCTGCACCATCAGCGTTACATCAACACGAGGGAGCAGATGTGTCCCTGGTGCCACCCCAGCTCAGGGCACGGCCCTGCGTCAGGCTCGACGCTGACCTCACCAGAGCCTCACTGGGAGATCTGGGCTTTTCTGTTCCAAAATGGCGTTTTGGCTACACCCCTCCTAAAAATACCGGGTTCAGCAAGTACTGGCCTGATGCGCTCAGCATGTGCTGATGGGGGATGCAGCAGATGGCAAGGGATTTCTTTGTTACTAACGTAATCAATGGTTTCTTAATGAAAAATAATGAGACGTTTGAACAGCTGCAGCTGTTTCAGCAGCCGGCTACAGCTGGCAGCCCCCTGGACAGGGCGCTTACCTGCAGAGGGGCCTCCGTCTTGGCCAAGGCTCTCTCCAGCCGCTTTGTCACGTCCGTGAGCGCTTTGTTCTCCCCAATCATCTTATCCAGCTCCTGGCGGAGCTGCGATTTCCAAAACTTGATATCATTGACACGCTCTCCCAGCTTTTTGGTGGTTTTGACTTGGGTTTTCCTTGTCTCCTGGTATTTGTCCTGAATCAAGCGGGAGGTGTCAGCTGTCAGAAGCTCCGCGTTGCGCCGGGAAGTCTCGGACGCTTCGGAGTTGGTCAGGTTGGACCTGTGCCAGTCACCGGGAGTGTATCGGGTGAAGGGGGCTGCTCTGCTGGAGATGGGAGGAAGCGCCTCGCTGGGGGTTAGCCCCTGGGAGCTTTTGCTTGATGGGCCTATAGTGAGGTTGGTGGCCCTGGGCACCCAGGAGTGGCTGAAGCTTTGAGGCAAGGGGGAGGAAGGAAAGCCATTCTTAGAGCTGGGAGCCGTGCTGATGGGGGGCAAAAACTTGGCAGGTGTTGATCCTGGGTGGGTGTACAGTGTCGGCAAGGGAGAGCCGAGCAGCTCCATTCTGTAACGCCGCTATTCAGCTCTGTGTCCTGCACGGCAGAGATAGTTGAAGACCACCTCACTCGGTAAGCTCCTGCACTTGATTACTTGGAGGGCCCACACTCGCTGCTGCGCTGTCAGACTCGGTGGCAGCACTGCTGAGCACTGCAGGGTGCCCGGTGCCAGCAGAGACACAGATACCTGGGGCGTTGCCATGGGCGCAGGGTGCTCAGCAACCCGATTGTTCCCCACAACACTCCCTGCAGCTGCTATGGCAACAACAGGATGCGGACGTTGGGCGAGCCAGGGCTGTTGACGGGCAACCCACTGAGACCTCTGGGCAAGAAAATGCCCTCACGTAGCACCCTAGTTCCTGTCCTGGGGAACCTACTGCCCTCCCTGGGACACTTGTGCAGCCCAAGGGCAACTCTCAGTTGTGCGGGTTAGTTTTTGGTCGCCCTGTGAGGAGCGGGGAGTTGGACACGAGAACTCTTCTGGGGCCCTTACGACTGCAGAGATTCTCTTGGCACCCAGGGCCCTCCATGGGCACCCCAGCACAGACTCCAGTTAACCTAATGCCTTAGCTGGGCAACTTCAACCTGTTCCTGGACAAGCCACGGTGCCCTCCTAGTGCAACCCCTGGGCAAAGCAGGATCCTGACTGGGCAACCTGTTAGCCAGCACTGGTGGCCCTGGGCAGCCTGTGGATGAGCAGAGACCTTGGTGGAGCAGGCAGGGAACCCAGGGTGGGGCTGCCGGCACCCCTGGCGAGGAGGTGCCCAATGTCCCCAGCACGGCACAGCCTTGCTCAGTACTGTGAAAAGGAATTGGGGCAACATTGTCAGCAGTCTGGATGCAAATGTGTCACGATACCTTACCCCATTCACACCACCAGCCTCGTCCCTACACTGCAGTTTGACTGGAAGTTACTATAAGATACTGACACCCCTACACATAACTGGTTTATAGTTTTACAAGTTCTGACTCTTAGTTTTACGGTCATTCCTAAGCGCTATTCAGGCCTTGCTGCTGACGAGCTACTGGCATAGAATTAACAGCCACTTCCCACCGCGATGACATGTTCTAAAGAGATGCCACCACACCACGACCTGGCTGTTCGCCCTGAAGGGGAGAAGGTGGACTGTCCCCGCTCCGGTGGAAAGTGACAACGCAAAGGTGCCTCAGCTGGAGCATCCTGTACCTGAGACTCGTCTCAATTTGCAGCTCTCTTCCCTGCAGGGAGGAAGAGCTTCCCTCCTCCCAGATGTGGGCTCACATCGGCCCTGGACACCTCCTGTGGTCATTAGAGCCCAACCTCAAGCTTTAAGCTGCAGGGCAGCTGTCCGGCTGCTCCAGAACTGGGAACAGCTCAGAGAGCTAAGAGGGAGTGTCATCATTTGGGCTGACAGAAGACGTGTCCAACCCCTGTTAGTGATTCCCTCCCCCCTCATCCCAGGGTCTGAACATGTCTGCAGCAGCAGAGATGAACGTATCTACAGAGAACGAGTAATGACGGGGTTAAGCGAGGCCAATCAACCCCCCTGGGTTACCGGGGCTGGTTTCTGTGCTTCGCTTATGCATAATTCCGTGGGTTCCTTTATGGGTTTCTCCTGCTTTTGGTCGGGGCTTTGGGGGAATTGTTTTTCATCAAGTCTTCCACAAAATCAAAGAGTGATGGGAAACCGGTGCAGAAACTTTGGGACCATTCAGCACACAATCATCCACCTGAGAGGAAACTTCTGCTGCTCAGAGCGCCCGGAGCAGCAGCCAGACTTTCACCAGCACCAGTCGCGCCCGCTGGCAGCACAGGTGCCATCTGCGTTAACTGCCGAGACGGCCCTGGTGCGCCTCAGGGTCTGGAGACACTCCCCACTCTCCACATCCCTCGCTGTTAGGGGCAAAGGGGGAGATATTAAAAACGTGTGTGTGTCCCAAGGATAACTTGTACCCAAAGTGTCTCTGGATTACGAGAACGTCTTGCTCCACTTTCAAGGTCACAGGTTCTCTCAAGGTCACTGAAGGCTTTCTGCTGTGCCTGCCTACAACAGTATGAACATCCAACCTGGCTTAGCTCTGCAGATGGGAGGAGGAGCGGGCTGAAGGCGGGACGTGGCCTCTAGTAAGAGCACCTCCAGCTAAGGGTTTGGGCTGTAACAAAAAGACCCTTTTTCTCAGGGACATTATAATTGCAGAAGCCCAGGCACCATATCTGCCAATACAGGCTCTGCTCCTATCCTGCGCTTTGACACACACCTCCCCTGTTGGCTCCTTTGGCCAGAAAAGCCCAGCACCTACTCACAGCAGCACACATAGTGAGGGAGTTTTGATCCAAAAGCCCCGAGGAACTAAGAGGACAGAGCTGCTCACCCCTACCCACATTAAAGACCATCTGAGGTGGGAGAATTCAAGAGGATTTTTGCAGCTCAGGGGACCCAGCACAGCCCCAGCAAGGCAGCATCACCTCTCCCACACAGAGAGCCTCAAAAGCCACTGAAGGGGAAACCACCACAGTGTCAGCACCCCAAATGTCAAACCCTGTGGGCCTGTCTGTCTGGGAGAGAGGGTCCTGTGCCCCAGTACACCCAGGCACAGACAGGACCTGTTGTCCCTAGGTGCCACGCACAGTTGGTGGTGCTGCAGTGGCCTCCAGTACCTTCACTGGTCCCACTGAGAAACTCCTCATTTCGTCACTGACTGAGTCAGACATGCACATAGAGCCAAGGCTGGGTCACCCCTCCCTGGGAGAAGGGAGGAGCATTCACTAGGTCACTCAAAACCCGCTTCTGACAAGACCAGAGCGCGTTGCAGAGCAGCAACAAACTCACATCCCACGCCCTGCCAAGGACTCCCCCTCGTCCCTTGTAGGGGCACAGGTCCATGAGGGCAGCAGAACCACATCCCTGGGGCTCACTCGGGGCACGGCAGGGCCGGGGCTCTCACCGTGCCACTTTGGCTCTTTCCCTGCCTGTGGCCAGGAGCAGAAGAGACGGTGCGGGCAGGGAATGCGATGAGGGGAACACGAGAGCTCTGCCCTGCTGTGATGGCAGCGCTGCTGCTGCTGCAGTGGTTGCAGGGTCGCTGCTTGTAAAACAAACTCACTGGCAGCCTTATGGGCTCGGGCACCCCAGCTGCCACCCCACGCACGGCCCCACGCTCACGGCTGACGTGCAGGATTCTAACGCAGCTCTTGGGAAGAACGAGCAGAGACAAACAGGGCTCCAGCCTCCGCCACACTTCCCCAGCACAGGGCTGCTTTCCTGCCACAAAGAGCCACGTACAGCAAATCCAGCCCTTTCCACAAGCTCCAAACCCAGCTAAAGGCTGCCTCTGTGCTCCCTTGTTTCAGTAAATCAAAGCTGGGGGAGATCATAGCCCCTCCCAGAGACGCATTTCCCTCCTGCACAGAAACACTCCTCTTATTGTGGTACCCCAGAAATAACCACCTGTGGCAAAATGCTCCTTGGGGGACAGCAGCTCTGAGAACCTGCTGTCCCAGGGTGAGGAATCCCCGGCATCTCCAGCCTCACCCACCACCAGAAGGTCTCCAGGGAAGCAGCCACCTCTGCCCTTTCTCCAGGTCTGCAAGGAAGGGCAAGCACCCCAAAGAGGCCATTCCCCTCAAAACTAGCCCCTCACCCCTCACATCACCCCCTCAGCACCACAGAAACCCCAAGCCCCTCTGCAGCAAGCCTAGGGAGGCTAGAGCACCCCCACACTGCCAGCGGCTCTCAGGGAACCCTCCAGAGTTACCTGACCAGCTGTACGTGAGCAACCAGAGCTGAACTGGCACTGGAGGGTATTTGCTAGAGGCAGACACTGCAGGAAGGGACTTGGAGGGGCAGCGCAGCCCAGCAGCTGAGGAACAAGCTGGAGGTTGGGGGATGGGGTATGTGGTGCGGGGCGGGTGTTGGGGATTTTTTTGTTACTTTGGGTTTTGTTTGTTTGGTTTTGGTTTTATTTTAATCTGCCCTACTCCCCCACACACCTCTCCTGAGCTCCAGGTGCTCTCTGCTTCACCTCAGCCCTTTTACTGGAAGCCAGTGCTCCTTCCCCAGCTGAAACCATTTTGGAGCTGCCAGAGCTCGGGTGGTTCTGCCTGTCCCAGCCCAACCACCTGCCCAGGGCAGGTAAGCGTGGGTGTCTCCATGGTTGGAGAAGCTCAAGTATTTGTACTGGCTCCTCCACAGCCCCACGCAGGACTGGGAACTGCCACCATCCTGCTGCTTGGACATCTCAGAAAATCCCAAGCCCCCAGCCTGCTGCCAGCCCCCAGGCTCAGTGCTCTGCAGGTGGACAGCTGAGCCCCAGCAGGGCAAAGATCCACCCACAAATAAGGGCACTGCCATCTTCAAAGCTGGGCTTCATTCCAGATCATTGGCCTTGGGGAGCCCACATCACCTTCAGGCCAGGCTCACTGACTCCAAAGCAAACAGGGGGCCCCTCTTGCTGCCTTCACTCACCTACACTCTGACCGAACCCAGAGGAGCCCCATCAGGCTGAGATACGAGGCCGTGTTTGAGCAGACAACGTCCCATCTCCAGGCATCAAAACCACCTCTCAGCAGGTGACAAACAACAGGAAACTGCAGCTGCTGGGACCTCCTAAGGCCTTGCCATGAGTCTACCGGGCAGACACACAGGACCAGCCCACACACTCCCAGCACAGGCCCTGGGCAGCAGCAGGGCTGAGAGTCCTTCCATCCCTGCGGAAAAGCCTCGGCCCATCAGTCCCTGCCGCTGCCAGCGCCAGCACTGCCAGCAGTGTCAAGCTGCAGCCTGCCAGGCTGCCCCCAGCGCCTGGGAGGAACTGTGCTGCCAGGTGGCCCCTGAAATGCAGGCACCTGGCTCTGCACAGGAACGGCTGCTGAGATAAACACCTCAGCTCTGACACCACTGCCCCTTCCTCCTGCTGCGCTGTGGCAGCTCCATGGGGCTCTGGAGGTCACAGGAAGGGCCTGGCGCTACAGTATTGCCAGGAAGCAGCTGCTACAATTAACGGCTACTTTCTTCATTGCCCTAAGGATCTGACATGAAGCAGATATGGGAGCAGGGCTCTGTCTTCATCTGGACACAAGGAAAAAATCATCATCAGAAGAAGCAACAGCAGGTTTCCTTAACAGAGAGTCAGCATTTTCAAAAGATACTCCCCAACCTTTCCATGAGCAATGCCTTCATACCAAGTTCTCCCATCCCTGTACTTCCTCTCTAGAGAAGATCTGCCACAGGCACGGCCCTGAACCTGCCTAGTTTGAGACTATAATCAGACACTCGGGCACGTTAACGTGTTCCACACGGGGCACAAACCAAGAACCAGGTGTCCAAGCCATTTCTGTGGTTTTTTCCTCCATGCTGCCAAGTAAACCATCAGCACAACCTGGCCCAGGAGGGAACACCTCCCCGCTGGGCTCACCACCTTGCTGCAGGTCAGAAGCCAGGCGCCTTCTCAACACCGGCCCTAGGAAAAGAAACCTCCCGGAGTAGCGCACAGCGTGACAGCCTGTTCCCCATCTGCCACCCAAAGGAGCCCATCTCCTGCCAGCCCGGGGCCAACGATGGTCCAGACTTACATCCCACAGCACAGCCACACTGGGAGGATGGTTTCTCTGGAGGTTTCAGTCCTCTGCATAACACACCATTCGGGAAAAGACCCTGGAGACAAAACAAGGCACGCAGACAGTGCGAGGGCTGGACACAAAGCACACCGTCACACGTGCACAGCGCGCTCAGACTGACCCTCCAGTCCCAGGGTAAATGCTTCCTGATGCCAATGCACAGTGTCCTGATCAAATACTTCTGCCATGTACTGTCCCTCATCCTCCCCTGCGTGGGGCAACGGCTCAAGCTGCTGGTGGGGCACACAGGACTCTCCTCTGGTAGACTGCAGGGGCACTCCCTGACCAGCTCTTGTGCTTTTCCATGGCAAGGTTCTTGTGGAGGATTGGGGGCTGCAGGAGTGGCTTCTGCAAGACGCATTTAGAAGCTTTCTGTGAGCCTGACAGAGCAAACACCAGCCGACTCGAGGCCAGAGTCGCTGCTGACCAAGGCTGCCAACAGCTGGAAGGACAACACAGAAGAAGGGAGAACACAGCCAGCTGGGAAGAGATGGGCAGTCCCAGCACCATGGCACTGGCAAACGCAGTGCCAGCCTTTGCTGGAGAGGAGAGGGAAATGTTTCTCGACAGGGAAGCACCTGGGGCTGGAGCTTGCTGTGGGAAAGAGTATGTTCCCAAAGAACAAAGTGGCTCAGTAAAAAGCCCTGCGGTTATCGTGGCTGTTTATGGTCTGGAGGGAAATGCATCAAGGCAAAGTCTTGAAGGGAAATACCATCTAAGGCCTGAGGTTCAGGAAATGAGAAGCCAGGCACGGGTCCTACTGCAGACCTGAAAGAAGAGCAGCACAGCGCCGGTTAAGCACAGGCTAGCAACAGTTCCTCTCACTGGAGGTACACAAAGGGAAGGAGAAGAGCATTGTGAGCTGCAAGACAGCAAGTGCAAGAGAAAGCCTGCTTTACAAGTTGTTCCCATCTCCTCATTCCAATACAGCTGATCAAGCATCTTTGATTAAACGACAGCAAAGCTCAGTCATATTCTTCTAACAGCCTTCACGCTGGGGTTACTCCAAAGCACAAGTCCACAACACAGACCACAGGAGGAAAAACAACCAACCGGCAATGGAGGGAGCTCAGCGCCAGCAGGAACAAACTCTCTTTTTATCCCCTATGCCCATCTGCTCCAGGCTCTCCACAAAAAAGTCACTACTGCCCCCACCTTTCTACAGGATCTGCATTTGGAGACACCACTTCTTCAAAAGGACCGAGGACAAAGCAGTGCCCCAAAGCAGAGTTGTGGACTGGCTGAAGGTTGGCAGGGACCACTGGAGATCATCTGGTCCAGTTCCTGTTCAAGCAGGGCCACTGAGAGCTGGTTGCCCAGGACCTCGCCCAGGTGGAGTTTGAGGGCCTCTAAAGAGGGAGACTGCACAACCACACTGGTTACAAAGATGATGAGGGCTGGACCTGGTGTTCCGGGCAGTATCACTGCTCCAGCATTTGCCATGTAACTGCAAGGAAGCAGGAACTGCAGAGCTGGGTTTTACACTGGCTTTTGTGAAACTTGGCTCTGCGTGACCGTGACAAAGAGCACCCCACATTAGTGGGGTGCCCAGGTACATTTCCCATCCAACAGAGAAAGGAAAAAAATACCAGGGCTAAAGGTTCTGCAAAGAACATAAGGTTGCAGGGCGCTTGTCTGCCTGGCATCTTCCCCAGCAGCTTTCCACCCCCTGTCCATCTTTAGCCAAGACATGACAGCACAGGGATGTCAGGGATGCAGAGGGAGGATCTATGCACCTTTTGGTCACTCCACACTCCCCCTACATCAGAAGTCCTGTCTGGGGAACCAGGGGTGCAGCTGCCTCCTCCTGGGGCGCTGGTCTGCCTGGAGCCAAGGCAGCCACACCCAGGCAGGCACAGCTCTGCTGCGTGATGCTGAAGCAGGGTGAGTTTAACCTGAACACCAGTCCAAGGAAGCAGAAACTTCCAGAAATGGAGGCAGCACTGGTCCCACTTGGGCACCGGGATTTGCTGGCTCAGAGCGCAGCAGAAGGATCTTTGCAGGATCTCTGACCAGCACGCTGCCCTTTGGGTTTGACTGTTAGTATGGGCTCTCCTACACGCAGGGATTAAACCCCCTCAGGCTTCCTGCCCAGTTCCCCTCGGGCAGCTCCTCAGCATTCCGGAGTTCAGCCCTGACTCTGGCTCGGGGAGAGCTGAGCCCCTCAGAAAGGTGTTCTGTACAAACAAAGAGTCAACAGCGCTCTCAGGGACAACACCGCACCTCCAAACCAAACTAAGGGGTCAAGCAGCTCATGACTGGTTTTTACAGAGCCAAAGTCCTACGGGAATCCTCTCCTGGACCAGTGGATACCGAACCTACGGCTCCTCAGGTACAGGAAAGTCTCTGCTAACCTCTCCCGCTGACGCTGCTCTTGGACCAGCATTAAATAGGGGCAATAAGTACTTAGAAAATATAGTCATAGAACTTAGTCACATAACTATATAGTGTCTTGGTTTTGCCCCAGCCGAGGGCTGCACCCCACACAGTCGCTTGTACTTTTAAAAGGAAGGGGGAAGGAAAGTTGGGGGAGGGGGAAAAGGGAAGGAAGAAAGGAGGAAAAGAAACCACAACCTAGAAACCAGAACCCCGCAGGTTGGGATAAGGATAGTTTACTAAACAATAACAGAAAACTAGATATAACAATAACAGGAGTTTAAAGCACAAAATAGATGAAACTGGTGATACACAATGCAGTTTCTCACCAAACCACAGAACTCAGGCCGCACAGCTTAGAGCCGTCCCGGAACCCGACCGTCCCCAGAAACTGCACGTCCTGGCGTTGTCTCCTCCTCTTCCCCCCAGTCCCCCTTTATACTGAGCATGACGTAACTGGCATGGAATATCCTCTTTGGCCAATTCGGGTCACCTGTCCTGGCTGCGTCCCCTCCTTTCTCATTAGTAAGGAAGTATGAAGAACTGAGAAAGGTCCTTGATTGCTTGGCAACAACTAGAAACATCAGGGTGCTATCAGCACTGTTCTCATCCTAACACCCAAACATGGCATTCCATCCACTGCTAAAAAAAATTAACTCCATCATAGCTGAAACCAGGACATATAGTTTGAATAAAATAACTAATGGAGAAAGAAGCCTGTTTTTCTTTCCTGGACAAAGGGCTTGCTTTGGCTAGCAAGAACACGAATTACGTCCAGACTGATAAGTTATATGTCGCTAAAGGAAAACAGACGGTTAACAAGGACAGGAATTAGCTCAGACCAATAAGAGCACTACAAGCTTGCAGGATCGCCACATTCCAGGCTAAGGGTGAAAAATATATCATGAGGAAGACCTACACCCTTCCTCTCAAGGCCCACCGAAGACCCTTGCCCACAATTATTGGAAGAATTTGAGCAAGTGCGAAGGACTGATAAGCTAATTAGCATACGAAGTGGGAGTGGGCGGGTTTAGGTAATGAATATGTATAGGCATCAACTGAATATTCACTATTTCACTGTAGAAATGTGGGACGGTCACTACTTCGGGGTGCACTTTTTTTGGCGGAATGATCCCCTGTGCATCTGTGCGCATTAAACACACCTACTGTGTAACTCCCGAGATAGAGAGTCTATTTCCATACGTCAGTTTTTGGTGACCCAGATAGGACGATTTCTGTTTGGCTGAGGGGCCAGCTGCGGAGTGGACGCCCCTAGGTGCGCCTTGAGAGATTTCCTCGAAGGAGCCTCCCCTTCCCAGCTGTTCACCTGGGAGCAGAAAAGAAACCCCTGGATCTACGGACCAAAACGGTATGTTTGGAAACAGGGCTGCTGATAAGACGCAGGGAGACGTCCGGTGCGCAGCGTAGTCCCTAGGAGGAAAGGTACCTATGGGAGGGTCT